>CM059867.1:30696969-31433904 GCA_030490815.1 Acer saccharum
TACATACTACTAATAAATGTCGACATACATAATATTAAATAGTCACACACACCATACATATTGTTTAAGTTTACATTGATAATTGCAAAACATAATTAACAGACTCAATTTCCCCTCCATTCATTAAACATTTCTATTGCTAAGTTGTTCCTCCATGTCGTCCAATGTTCGGATGAACTAACTTGATCAATGAATTCATGATCCATAAGATCCTCTTCGGTTTGAATTAGCTCGTCTTCCATTGGATCTATTGACATTTCTCTCCTAATAAGATTTTGAAGGAGACAACATGCAGTTATTATTTTACATTGTGTTTTCAGTGGATAAAAAGATGAATTTCGCAAAATTGCCCAACGCCTCTTAAGTAGTCCAAAACAACGTTCAATTACATTTCTTGCTGATGCATGCTTCATATTAAAGAATTCTTCATGGTTAACGGGGGCACGTGAATCTCTCCATTCTGATAAATGATATCTTGTTCCTCTATAAGGTGCAAGAAACCCTTCACCATTTGTGTATCCACCATCCACAAGATAATAACAACCTATCACTCAGAAAGCATAAAGATATGAAAATATTCTTAAGAATGTACTTTTTTTTTTTTTTTTTTTTTTATGTTGAATAAGTTTTATGATGATTTTAAATTAATCATTCTATTAAGCTTACCGGTCGGAACTTTCAAACCAGTTGGTCTAGTTAATGCATCTCGGAGAACCCTGGAATCTGAAGCCGAACCTTCCCATCCCGGAAGAACAAATGTGAAAATCATATCTCTAGAGCATACTCCTAATACATTTGTTGCAATTTCACCTTTTCTTGATCTAAATCGTGGTTTATCAACTTCAGGTACATGCACTTGAATAAAAGTTCCATCTAATGCCCCTAAACAATTCTATACACAAGTACACTTTGTAAATGAGGTTGGTAATGAGAAAATGAATTAAAATAATTAGATTATTATGTCTATTACATACCTTAAACCATTTCCACTTTTCATCGGTGCAATTTTCAGGCACAGGATCCGGTGATATTAATAAAATATTGTGCAGTTGTAAAACTGCACATAAAACTGAATTAAAGTACCTACTAATTGTCTCTCCAGATCGTTGAAACCTATTATGAATGGTTTTATTTTTGACATGATGAGCTAGAATGTGCAAGAACATGCATACTTGTTCTTCAACAGAAACCAAACCATCCATCTTCAACCTTCCCGTACCCCGAAGTAGTTCACACAATACCGCAAAAGTTCTTCTATCCATCCTCACTTGATTCACACACTCTATATCATTATAGTTAATTATGCTATTTATATAAGTCATACGAGTTGCATTACATACAAAAGTACGATTACTAAGCAATCTCCTTTGATATTTGTGAGCCATCACACAATACATCATCCAACTCATTGAAGATTTGAAAATCCTTTGTATACGAAACTGTTGTGCAATTAAGAATAACAAAGTATCTTCTTGATCCATATCTAGTTCATAACAAAATGTAATTACAATTAACTTAATTGAATATGCAATATTATAAGGAAATATATCACATGAGATGAATAATTCAACATATTTGGCTTCTATTTCCTAACTCAATCAACAAAATTAAGTTAATAAACAAATATAATAAAATAAAAGATTGTCCATACCTTTGATTGAGAGATTTTTCTTTAAATATAATTATGCTTGTAGAATTGGACTTGCTCTTACATAAGAATAAGAAATCAATAAGTTGTTATATATCTAAATATTGATCTTTGAATTTGCAAATGTGTGCAATTGGTGTAAATATATCTAATTGTATTGTATTTGTGGATTCACTTAATGTCATTACTCATTAGATCTTTTGCTCTCTGAGTCTGTCTCTCTGGTGACGACATTTTGTGGAACAACTATTTGAAGTGGACAAAATTCTAGTTGGTTCATTTGCCTAACTCAAGACTACATTAAAGTTTGAAATCCGACCAAAGAACCTAAGCATGTTAATCAATCAATTTTGGTTGACTTATTATGAAACATCTGATATGATTTAATGTTGTTGTGCTCAATTGGAGACCAGACAAAAACAAATTGGAACTAACTAAACATTTGAATACTGCTCTGTCCTCAAGTGCACCTAGACACAACTGTGTACTCTAAAATTTTCATGCACCAAATGTGGTTGATAGTTTGTAGCCCACAACAGAGCAAATATGTGCAATTGGTACAATGATGAAACCCACTAATATCTTTTTTGAAATAGCTATTTTATTAATAAACAACAGAGCAAACAAACCATCCTTGTAAGAAAAGGTAGACCACCAACCCAAAAACCAAATCAAAGGGGACTAAAGGCCTAACAACCAGGACTAAAACGACTAGAGACCTGATCCCAAACCAAGGCAAAAATGACAGCACCAAAAATGAAACAGAAAGCAAGCCACCAAGCACAAACCAGAGGAAAACCCATAGAAACTAGAGGAACACCAGAAAAGCGTTGCAACAAAAAATAATAAGAACCACAACACTACACTGAAACAACAAACTATCACCACCACCCTGCCTCAGAAAACACTCCAAAAAGGAAATCACCAGCTCTTTTGGGACCATTTTTAGCCAGAAGATCAGCTAGGGAATTAGTTTCTCTAAAATTGAAGGCCACTTTACATCTACCAACAAAATCAATTTTCTCTCTTATATCGTAAATAGACATGAAAATCATCATGCATGACTCAAAAAACAACTAAAAAATAAAAAAAATAAATAAAAAACATGAAAACTTTGAACATTTAACTCAACTAAAATATTATAGTTAAATTCTTTCATTTTTATTCATGATTAGGAAATATTGTAATTTAATTCTTTTTCATTTTTATTCATAATTAATAAACACATTGACACACGTAGTAAAGAATTTATAAGAGAATTTATTGAGAGAAAAATCAACAAGAAAGATTAATTTCAGAGGTGAAAAAGTCAGTCCTTGAATCATGAATTGCTAAAGAAGTAAAGAATTTTCATACCTTCGATTAAGAGTCTGAAATGGAGATTTACCCAGGCTTGAGAGGTGCCATTGATTCTTTGTTGTGATTTGCTGAGATTTTTATAAAAAAGGAAGTGAAAGAGACGATACTGATGGAAAGAGTGAAAGAGATGGTGAGTCTGATGAAAGAGTGAGAGATGGTGAGTGTGGGTTGGTGAGAAGCATTAAATGGGTGGGGTCCACGTATAAAATTGTCCTGGGATAAATAGTGTTGGGGTTGGAGGTGGGTTTATTTAATCCCACTATCATGGGATTATTTGGTTGGTGGGACTAATAATCCCATGTCTTGAAACTTCACCAAACGTGGGATTGGGACTAAAATAGTCCAATCCCAGTCCAATCCCAGGCGCCAAACGGTGCCAAAAGGTATTTGAATAGACATTTTCTAGAAACTGTTTTCATAAATGAAAAATATTTATTCTCAAAATTATAACAAAAATAAAATAGGGGATTTTCACTTTGATTCCTAATTTTTTTTTAAAATATCATTTTTTTTTTATTTGAGATTATTTGTTTCTTGACTTTTTAAAAATACTAGTAGGAAGGGCACGTGCGATGCACGTGCCGTAATATTGAAACGTAAATATGATATATGTATATATATATACAGTCTTTCTATTGTTAGTTCATTCTGACAATAAATATATCAGGACGAAGAATGTGGACCACAGATTATGGAGGAGTTTTGACAAGTGCTTACACTTTGAGTCAAAGTATGTAAATCTAGTGGTCCACATTCTTCATCCTGATATATTTATTGTCAGAATGAACTGATAATAGAAAATCTTATATATATCAGTTCGTTCTGACAATAAATATATCAGGATGAAGAATGTGGACCACTAGATTTACATACTTTGACTCAAAGTGTAAGCACTTGTCAAAACTCCTCCATAATCTGTGGTCCACATTCTTCGTCCTGATATATTTATTGTCAGAATGAACTAACAATAGAAAGACTGTATATATATATTATTGTCATTTCAAATTGATATAAAATATATCAGTTCTTTGCATGTGGGTCATTGGATTTAAAAGATGCTTTGACAAATGCATGCAGCCAAGTCAAAACATTTAAATCCAATAGCTAACATGTAAGGAACTGATATATTTTATATCAGTTCGAACTGACAATAGAAAGACTATATATATATGGCCTTGACTCAAGCCCGAACTCTTTTGTAGAGACTGATTTTAACCGAATTCAAAAACTATACACAAATTGATTGTATATCGTTGCAATAGTTAGTTATATAACATTATATAATTCAAAAAAGCAAAATTGATTGGTCTCAACTTTTTTTTTTTTTTTTTTTTTTTTTAAGCATTAAATAAATTTGGGATTTTTTTAGAAAGGGGGAGGACTCAAACCCACACGTGAGGTTTACCACTAGACCAACCTTATCTTGTCTTGAAAAAAATCATCATTTAGTACACAGTAATAGATAATGTAAAGTAGCATACATAGATAGTCATTTTAAATGAAACTTTACTCTTTTACAAATTTCGTATTACGTAAATAGAAATTCAAATTACGTAATGCAGAAAAAACTTAAGAATTACATAATATTTTGAAACAAATTACGGTGTGTTCAATATTATCTAAGGGGAGGGGGGGGGGGGGGGGGGGGGGGGGGGGGGGGGGGGGGGGGTGGGGGTGGTGAGTAGATTTTAACCCTTTTTACCCAATTTTCATTTTAAGTCAAGTTTACGAAAAAAGCCCCTAACTAGTCAGTTCAAAACAACAAGTGTAATATGGTGCCGAAATATAAATGAAACCCTCAACAGGGAAAAACCACGGGATGGTAAGTGCGCCACACTCAAACATCGAATCCACTAATGATAATGAAGATTACAACCTAATCCCAGTATGTAACTCACTACTACTACCTACTCCCGGTATGAGTGAACCTAGTCCAATTGCTTATGTGAACACCTAATCCCGGTGTACGACCTAATCCCGGTCATCACACAAGACTTATAATTGCTTGTGACAAAAGGCAACCTAATCCCGGAAGCCACACAAGTTTTACTTCTCAATAAAGAGATAAAAATACCTATGAGAATATATGATAATATTCAAGGAACAAATAGAGCTAGGTAACCTTATATGGTTATTTAGGATGATAATATGACAATTAATACAATCCTAGATATCAAGAGCTAAATGAAATGTCATAAAGCTTAGCTAATCACAGATTAAACAACCTAGATATAGCTATAAAAAATACAACACTTAATCAAAACAACACACAATCTTTATCTTGTATAATAGAATATGAACTAAGAACATACAAGTAAATAAAGAGATGCTTTGATAAATAAAACACTAATTATATATGATAATAGTGAAGAGCATACTAAGGGAAGTGTGTTGAATAAAACCCATGCAAGCAAGCATCCTAACTAGGCTAGAAAATGCTAGATGATATTTTGATGCATATGATAATGGCTTTTTAGTGTTAAAAATGAGTTCTTGATTTGATTTTCTCTCTTGAAAAATATTCTAAGTTAAAGAGATGATTTGAACTCATGTCCTTGACATAAGAACAAAGAGACATATATATAGGGTGTGAAATTTAAGCTATGTCGTTTTGGACAAAATCAGTTGTCGCCATTTGTCTCAGGTCGACATCATGGTGACGCAAATGGCGACGCCTGACGCAACAAAGAAAATCTTCTTTGTCTCCATTTGTCCTCAGGACGACACTTCATGGCGACATCATACCTGATTGAATTTCAGGAATGAATTTCTCTGTCGCCATGGCGACACCATCCAAGGGAGACACCATCAAAGGGCGACAATGCCCTGTTTTCCACTTTGTGCACAATGTGCAAGTGTGCAAAGTGGTGAATCCAAAGGAGAAGCCAAGGGCATTCTCCGAAGGCGATCTTCGCGCAAGACAAGCACACCAATGTGCACGCTGCGGACGTTTCCGAACATATTTTGAGAAACGAATTACACCACACTTAAGGCTAACATACATGAAGTGCAAGTGTGGGAATTGAATGCATCCTAATGCCTAACATGTCATGGCATTGTCATAGAACAAGATGCACTCAATTCAAACATGCATGAATATAATTCATGGCTTTGCATCCGAATGCCTAAATATGTCATGGCATTTCAATAAACTAGATGCAATCAAATACACATGCATGAAGAGATATTCAACAATTATGAATGCACACATATAAAAACACACAACATACAAGTATTAAAAATATGCATGAGTTGTGAGTGTGTGCAACTAGATCTCTTCAAAGCACGTAAACACTATAATATACCTTTGGTGCTTCTTCTCTTGAGGTCTTGAGAGGGTCTTGGTTATGCAAATCACCAACCATCAAATGTCTAAGCTACCCTTACATCAAGCTCCACATGTGGTTTGTCCACGAAATAAGCCAATTAAAACTTGAGGACCTTACAATCTCTCCCTTTGGCTATTTCGTGACAAAACCACCACTCACATTGATCCTCACAATAAAATAGAAACTAAAGGGATTTTCTACATTACAAAGAGATAATTAAAAGCTGTATCTTCAAGTCTTCAATCTCTTGTAGAACAATCAATCCTTCAAAACAAAGTTTCTATACTTTCCAATACAAGTATATGTGAGATTAATCAAGTGATAATAAAACAAGCATTTGCATTAAGAATTTAAGCACAACATCATGCAATGTATGTGTAATGCAAATGCTCCCCCTCAACGGGTTATTCTCCTATCAAAAAGTAAACTCCCCAATCATGCGAATGCTACAACAATTTAACAATTAGCATTCTCCCCCTAACTACATACTACTTCTCCTTTTTGTCATGAGATGGGAAAAGGAGTAGTCCCCAACCGGGTCACTTGTAACAAAGAGAGATAGTCACATACAAGTCATTTGCATAATCATATAATACACTTTATGCAACTCAATTAATTGGAGAGAACAAGGAGATTTATTTTCATAAAAAATGTGTGATTAATATGCTTTGCATGCAAGACATGTTGCATTCAAATCCAAAAGCAATGATATTTGGCAAAGCAAATGACAAAGGTTTCTTTTAAGAATTCGAACCAATTTCACCATTTGTCATGAATCAAGCAAGGATATAGAGTAATTAATCATCAATTTTAATGAGCAACTATATCCAACCTTATAAGCAAAACATGGCATGAGTGACATTTTGCACCCTATTCGATTTTTCCGGGTAAGATACCCGTATGATAGTAGCCATGTTCCATAAGTAAAGAAAGAGAGACATCTTGATTTTCATTTGAGTCTCATTTGCTTTTCAAACATTATTTTTTCATTTAAGAAAATGCAATCAACAATTCATGCTTTTCATTTTTAGCATGTCATTTGAAATCATGCTTTTCATTTTTTAAGCATGTAATTTAACAATCATCATGTTATGGAGATCATTATAGGTCATTCAAAGAGTACTTCCTATGTATATCTCCTAGTCCAAAAAATGCATGTTTGAACATAAATATGACATGGATTGCAATACAAGCAAGGTTCACACTTATTGAAGTAAAAACATATAAGCATATGTGCAACCAAGCTACTCAAGCAATTAATAAATAAGCATAAGATATATCAAATTTTTGCATGCAACAAGTATGCAAATGCTCTCTTTGCTTGAGTTCCCCATGTGGGGTCAAAATTCCATACCACTTCAATGAAGGGCATGAGTACCTAAGGACCTACTAAGTCCATTGGACCTAGTTGAACCTATTGGAGACTTGTTAGTCTTGTAGCAAGCGGGTTCATCATTTCTTATCCACTTAGGTGACACATTATCATTCCTAGTGGTTAAATATTGCATGTTATTTAAGAACCTAGGATTATTGACAAAAGATTTCCTAAGCACATGCAAATGGGATCTTCTAAGCCTCTTCCTCTCTATCATGCTTTGCACCCTACATTTTTCTATGTAGTTAAAGCACTTTGGCCTTATGTGACCAATCATACCACAATAATGACAAGTAGGTATAAAAGAAGAATTCATACCATTGCTTTTAGCTCTCATTGAGGTATAGCCTTGTTGATGAGGTTGTCTTTGACGGTGCACCGGATGGTTTTTCCTTAGAGCATTAGCCGGATGTTGGCACCTATGTGGTTGAACCGGTTCTTTCCTTCTTAGATGTTGAACCGGGTTGTTTTGCTTCCTTGGTTGGTTAGGCCTAGGTAGAGCAAAACATGGGTGTGTAGCTCTTGGAGGATGAGGTTGAGCTACACCCATAGTTGGCATCTTCACTTGGCCAATCTTCCTCCTAGGATGACGAGGAGGTGATGCTTTGCACTTGCCTTGAGCTTGAGGTTGCAAGATCTTACCCTTCTTCAATTCTTGAAGGTGCCTCATCTCTCTTTCCTTGACAATCTTCAAGGAGATATCTTTGTTGGCAAGCTCATCCTTCATTGTCATTATCCTTTGATGACAATCTTCAATCTCCTTCTTGTAATTAGACACATCAACTATGTCTACCTTTAAGAAGTCACCCATGTCCGAACCCGAAGTTATCTTAGCAAGAGATGTTCTTGCCTCTTCAAGTTCCATCTTCAACTTGCCTCTAATGTCTTTTACACATCTCACTTCATCATTCAAGTGAGTCATCTTGGCATGTAGTTGAAAATTATCCTTTTCCAATCTATGGATATCATTTTCTTTCTCTTTCAAAGACTTTTGAAGGGAGTTAATGAACTCTTGGTTGTCCACCAAATTAACACAAAAGTCCTCGGAGCATGAACTACCATGATCGAAGCATCTCTCACTTCAGCTTGTGAGAGTCATTTCTTCAAGGCTTGCTTCTCTCAAGCATGCTCCACTTTGGTTTACACGCTTCAAGTCACCAATCTTGATATCTTCAAGTGATACACATTTGGTGATTGCTTGTGTTTCTTCATGGTAGGAAATCGGAAATGTGAAGTAGTTGTTCTCACACTCAACCGAGCTTGTGGAACATCATTCAACTACTTCAACTTCGCTATCTCTCCAGGTAGCAATCAAAGCTTCCCCTTTCTTCATTGATGGGGTCATCTTCTTTTCATTTTTCACCTTAGAAGTCATCTTTTTCTCCTCCTTTCCTTTGGAGGTCATCTTCCTTTGAGATTTCACAAATCTCCTAAATCTCTCTATAAAGAGAGTAATATCCTCATCGGAATCAATTTCTTCTCTCTTAAAATCACTCATAGTGTTTGAGTCAAATGAATGCAAATGAGAAGAATACAAAATGTATGAAAAACTCAAAAATCACACAAAATGCACAACAAACCAAAATGAGCAAAGGATCACCTAAGTATATCTAGGAACCCACTTTGATACCAATTGAAACAAATTACGGTGTGTTCAATATTATCTAGAGGGGGTGAATAGATTTTAACCCTTTTGTAAGGTCCTCATTTATTAATTGGCTTATTTTGTGGACAAACCATATATTGAGGTTTGATATAAGGGTAGCTTAGGCTATCAAGACCTCAAGAGAAGAAGCACTAAAGGTAAATTATATGTGCTTAGTTACTTGAAGAGATATAGTTGCACACACTCACAACCCATGCATATTTCTTATTCTTATATGTTGTGTGTTTATATTTGTGTGCATTCTTGTTTTTCATATCTCTTCTTACTTATTTTATTGATTGCATCTTGTGATTAAAATACAAAGTCATGTTAGGTATTAGGATGCATTCTCTTCACCTTTTTACTCTTACACAATTTGTGTGTGAGTGAGTGAAGGAAGTGGTAGTGCGCCGGTCACATTACCTGTGCACAACCAGAGCATTGCACTGCTCGTCAAGCATCAGACCAGCGCAGTTTCTCCAGGGATCTGTTGCTAGTCGTGCGCTACTCGTCATGCTTAGCCACACTAGCGCAACTTGCCTAGTTGTTTGCCACTGGTTGTGCGCCTTTCAGCTGCGCTAGTCGTCCAACGCATGTGCATACCATAGGCTGTGCGTTGGTCAGTGCGCTACTCGACCAGCGTACAATGCACAATCAGGTGCGATTTTTTCCAAAACGACCTCATTTTGTTTAAGTCTCATATATATATGACTATATTTTTAGGTCGTTTTTTAAGAGTTCAAAAATCATATTTTTACTTAGAATATTTTTCAAAAGAAAAAATTCACAAGAACTCACCTTTAAACACTCAAAGCTTTTCCTTTGTTCATCAAAGTTCATCTAGGATCATCCATGACCATATAAGATGCATCCATGCATGGTTTTGCATTATCACATCTTCATTGTATGTTCTTCACTAACTTCATCTAATTTTAGTGTTTTCCATATTAAGACATCTATTTAATTACTTATATGTTTTTAGATCATATGCTAAATACAAGTTAGAGATTATTTGTAATGTATTGATTGAGTGTTGTATTGTAATAGCTTCATAGGATTGCTTAATCTATAAGCTTTATGATATGTCATTTAGCTCTTGATATCTAGGATTATATTAATTGTCATTTCATCATCCTAGATAAGCATATAGGGTTTCGTAGCTCTAATTGCATTTTGGATATTTCATATATTCACATAGGCTTCATTATCTCTTCATTGAGAGCTAAGTCTTGTGTGTTGTCCAATATATGGTGGTTTCGCATCATTGAGGGATTTCATACTTTTCAATAGGGTTGGGTAGACTTAGACTCCACTAAGTTGGGTGAGCTAAAGATTGGTCACTTTGTGGATTCTCTATTTTTATCATCCAATATATATAGTACTTAATGGTTGTAGTTCAACCCGTGGATGTTTCCTCCTTGGAGGTTTTACCACATTAACAAATCTTTTGTGTTAATTATTCTTATCTCTATCTCTTATATTTTATTTGTGTATGTTATTATCTTGTTTCATATTATACACTTGTGATGTTTAGTGAAGCAAGTATTTGTAAAGTGTGATTTGTGGATTCATTCTTTTGATCATTTTTGTATGTATGATTATTTTGTATATTGTAATTTTGTATAGTGATATTTGATCACTCTTGTAACTCATTGAACATCTATTGAAATATAAGTATTCTTTGTTGTTGAGTTTATTTGTTTTTATACCTCATACAATTAGGTAATATACATAGACTTTGTCCACATGATTGCATTTACATATTGTCTATGTATGTCTTTCTTGGTTTATTTGTTGTGTGTAAGGCTACCTTGATGGACAAACGAAAGTTTGTTCAAGGGATTGAAAAAATACGTAAAAACCTATTCACCCCCCTCTAGGTATGCCTTAAGCAATTTAACTACGTTTGTATACTTTCAATTGGTATCAGAGTGTGTCATCGGACGGCACTCGACGTGATCCGGGTTATACTTATGAGTGAATTGCTTAGGTTTTTGTGTCATAGTTGTCCTCCTTTATTTGTTGTGGAAAAGGTTCTTCTTGTTTTTCATTGCATTTGTCTACTAACAACTTTGTTGATAAGCTTGAAAGAGTGTTAGTTGCAAAAACAAAGAAGAAGATGTTCTTGTGTTCCAAAGGATGATCAGTTTAGATTTGATCACTTACTCAAGCAACATAATGAAGAAATCCACATGGAGTGATGATGTCTCTAGTGATGAGAAGAGCTCAAGTGATGAGTCTTCTAGTGAAGAAGAGCTAGTGAGCAATTTTGTTGCATTCATGGCTTCTCACTCTACTCTAGAGGATGTGAATCAAGATTCGTTGGATAAGGAGATTAATCCAAGTCATCAAGAGTGTTTAAATAATAATCCAACTTACATTGATCTTTTGGCTAAGGTGAAGTTTCTTGAAGCGAAGTTGAAGATAGCCTTAAGAGAGGTTGATGAAAAGGATGATTTGATCAAGATACAAGTGGATGAATTTGTTTCTACAACTCGAAGGCTCTTGGGTGAAAAGAATGCTCTTGCCAAGAAGCTTAGTGAAGTTGAGGGTATTGTTCTAGAAAAGGATAAGATCATCTTTAATTTGTCCTTAGAAAGCTTAAGTGACGCGGTAGTTAATGAGAAGCTCATAAAAGCATCACTTCCTACAAGCGAAGTCATTATTGAAGAGAAAACTCCTAAGAAGAGACGTTCCAAGAAGAAGAACAAGTTGAAGAATAAGGTACCCCTTGAAACTCCCATTTGTGCTTCTCCAACTCCGGAAGGTAAAATCTCTCCTTTTGTTCCAATATGTCATTTTTGCAATACCATAGGTCATATCAAACCCAAGTGCTACAAATTCATTGAATATTGCAACTTAGAAAATGCATCTAGGAATAGAGTGATTGAATCACATTTTATGCATGCTAAAGCTTTTGAATATGGAAAGCATGATAACATCTCAAAGCATGTTAAGAATGTCCGGAAGGTGAAGAATGCATATCCTTCAAAATTTGACAATGCATGTGTTGCTGACAATGCATGTGTTGCTAACAATGTTGACAAGAAGAGTTTTAATGATATTATTGTGAATCAAGTTGTGGAAGAACTTTACTCTAGGTTCAACATTGTGGTCAAAGAGAATCTTGATAATGTTTATGTAAGTTCACCCAAGACTAAATTTGTCAAGGGTGAGTGCTTTTACCATTAGTGTAAGTTGCACATGTGAGTTAACTTTAAGACTAGTGTTTTGTTGTTAAGAAGCTTAGCTTGTTTGCTTTGTATATTTACAACTTGACATGAACTTAGCTATCTCACATTGGTTGTTATGATAGTCAAAATTTGTTGATTAACTTTTGAAAAGTTTTTTTTGGAATCTATATGGTGACAATTATGTTAAGACTTTTAGAGAAAGTCATTTTTTTTTTTTGAGTTGAATTGCATAGTTTTTAGTCTCTTGGAAGCGACACATCTATAACTTGTTGTCATGAGGACATACAAGCCAAGAGGACTCATAAAAAGGGTGAAGGTATTGCTTAGATGAAAATAGCTTGCGAAGGTATCTCTATATCATATTGCTTGCTTACTTGATTTTTTATCTATCAACTCATTGTTTGTACCACATTCATGAAGCATATCATAATTGAGAACTAGTATAGTGTTTATATGGTCCTATTTGACATTTGCTAGTTTAAGATCTTTTGGTGATAAGTGTTCATATTGATCTTATTCATGATGTGTGTTATTATTTGTATGATTGTTGAGTGGCTAATTTTTGAATAATATGAGCTTCATATTCTTTGATAGCTACTCTCTTGAGAAATAGAGATCTTAAGTAAGTCTCTTTACTTGCTTCTTGATCATGTGCTTTTAAGCCTTAAATTTTGGTTTCAAAAATGCACTTTTCTTCTCTTGTATGTCTTGTTAAGTATGTTGAGTTTGATTGATGTAAGCTTTGGATACACCTTGAAGTCCTAAGGACTAGTACATTTAAAAATGACTAATGATTGGTATTCATTTGCTTCGGCAACATAGAGCTCAACGAGCACCCTTATGGAAAGGGCTACACACCTTGGTTGTGCAGTTGCCTAATGTAGGAAAGGGCTACGCCATTGTGATGAGTGAAAGCCGCCATGAGGAGTATATATTTTTGTTAGAAAAATCAAAGAAGTGTTGAATTGAATCAAAAAAAATAATCTTTGATTCAAGCCTAAATAAAAAAATATATATATATAAAAAAAAAGGCTTATGGAGTATAGTTGAATAATCAAATGAGCTCGGGTTGACAAGTCACATGCACACACACACTCACTCACACGTTGAAATATATTATCTTTATAAGCAAAATTTCGGATGATAACCGGTTTGACCTTTTTATGGAAAGGCCTAAGATGAATAGATGTTGAGAATGTTTGCATGCTTGATTATCAAACTACTTCTTTTCATATACTTGAAGCAAAATCTTCACACACTCACTTTTGCTTATTTAGTATTTTGATACTTTAGCAATTTTTGATGACATATGAGAGTGATTGAAAATCTTGGTGTAACTCTCTTTGATATGTGAAGCATAATTTGCAAATCTATTAAAATTGCTTGTGATATGAATGTGTGGTGTTTTTTGTGAAAATTTGTCTAACTTGATTTTAGATGAGGCACTTGTCAAGGGGGAGCATAATATGCTAAATTTGTGTTCTCTTTTATGACATGTTCACATGTTCTTCAAGGTTGTTGTTTGTTTGGCATGATTCATGTTTTTGAGAAATCATTTAGATGCATGGATAATTCTTATTTGCATATTGGTTTGTTTAAAAATAATGTTTTTGCCTTTGTATATGTTTATTGGTCACTAATTTGTTTCTATGTTTCCACTCATTTTGTTTTTAGTTTTTGTGTGATACAAGGTCATGGGAAAGGCTAAGAAAGTTAGTGTTTCTAATCCTTCAAATCCTATTGACAAGTCAAAGTCTACTTCTTCGTCCAAGGTTTCCAAAGCTAGCAAGATGAAAAGTTTGGGAATCTTTGGTAGTAAAAAGATTATTCAAGAAAGAGGTATTGACTTGAACTCTTGTATTAACTCTTATGTTCATAAGGTTATTATGAAAAGAAAATGGAATACTTGGATTGACATGATAGGGATTGTTAATGAGACAATGGTTAGAGAATTTTATCATGTGTATCAATCTAGTACCACCGTAGAGGATGCAGTTATGGACATGAGAGATGTTGTCTTTAGAGTTTGTGCTTGGAAGTTGAATGAATTTCTAGGTTTGCCCGAAGATATTGAGTCAGATTTCCTTAATGTTGATGTCTTGGAAAACCTTGATTTAATGGGTAAAACTCTTTGTGATGATGTTAACTTTGTTTGGGGGAAACGTGCTTTTATTAGACAAGGCGAGTTAACCAAAGTAAGTGCTTTTCGGCATTTATTCGTTTGCTCCAATCTTGTTGTTTCTACTAATGCTTCCGAGCTTAATAGAGACAAGATCAAGATTGTGTATGCCTTGGTGACTAACAAACTTATAAATCTTGGTGAATTGCTTGTGGAACAAATTGAGATTGCGGCTTGCACAAGTCGATTGGATAAGAAATTAGCATTTCCAGGATTTATTACTCAATTGTGTTTAGCTAAAGGGTTGAAGAACTTTGATGATAATGTGATACTTCCTCCATTGGAGAAGTTAAATGAGAAACGTGTGACAACCATGTCATACAAGGAAAAAGGAAAGCCTTGTGATACTTTTAGGCTATTTGGTGAATCTCTTGATTCTAGCCATGTTCCTAGCTCACCTACTCTTCCAAGTTGGGCTATGCAATTGAAGAATGAGGTTGAAGAGTCACGAAGAATGATTGAGGCGTCACAAAGGAAGATTGAAGATCTTAGTGCCAAGATTGTTGTACAAGATTAGAGGATCAAAGAATTGGAAGGAAAAGCAACTACAACAAAGCACTATGTGAGATCATCAAACCGCAATACTTTCCTTGGTGGCACAAGTGGCTAGAGAGTTCCTTGAGATATATTTTCTTACTCTTTCCCTTTGGCTTCATATCATGCCAAAAAGGGGGAGAAATATGAGAGATATGGGAGATATTGGGATTAGGTAGCTTAAATCACAAGCAATTGGACTAGGTCCACTCATACCGGGATTAGGTAGTTGTGATGATTATTGATCGAGATTAGATCATTAAACTGGGATTAGGTTGTAATCATTTCAAGTAATAGATTTGAGGTTTGTGTGTGGCACACATATTAGCCCAGGTTCCTAGATATACTTAGGAGATCCAAGCTCATTTTTAGTGTGTTTGCATTATGTGTGTTTGTTTGATTTCTTCATACATTTTGCATTCATCTCATTTGCATTCATCCAAACACTATGAGTGATTTCGGGATGAGCAAAGAGGGAGCGTCGAGCATGAGGCCACTGTAGGGAAAAAATAACAAAAGTAGTACACGCAGCGGAAGCGAGACTAAAAATAAGATTTAGTGACTTTTAAAAATTTTTCCTTTTTATGAACCTTAACCCTTTAATTAATTAAACATATATATAATCAACAAAAGAAGAATACCTTTTGTCGCGTGATCCGATTGACTTACGTCGATGGTAATCCGTAAGATCTTCAATCCTAGCATGAACGTGAATCACCTAGGAGCGTGGTCTCCCTTTTCTTTGAATTGCAAACCTGAGAATGGACAAACAAACTTTTCTTTTTCTTTTTCTTTTGTTAGTCACAAAACAATCAAAAGAAGACTAAGATTATTCCGGTCACTTTTGAGTTCTCAATCTAATGATCGAAACTCGCGTGAACCTAAATCGATGTTGTACACACAAGCTTATTGATGAACAAGCAATTAGTGTACCATCAAAGAATAATCTATTCACTCTTTTATGTTTTAGTCGAAATCAACACACACTAATCACTAGAGTTGGATTCTATTTTTTTTTAAGCAAAAGAAAAACTCTCAAGCCTTGCTAATAGGGTTAGCCGAATTCTTTATAAATATATATAATGCAGCTACCACATTTAGGTTTCAAGAATAATATATATGTGTTGCCCAATTAGGTTTCAAGAATAATATATATTTCTTGCCGCACCCATTTAGGTTTCAAGAATAATATATATGTATTGCCCAATTAGGTTTCAAGAATAATATATATTTCTTGCCGCATAACTTCAACATGCATATATGTAATGTATATAATTCTGCACCACTTTTAATCATGCATGCATATACTATATATTTCTATATATCCGCATGACTTTAATCATGCATATATTATATGTATATTTCTATATATATCCGCATGACTTTAATCATGCATATATTTTTCCGCATGCATGCATTCATGCATATATATTCTATATATTCCGCATGCACATATATTATATACAAACCCTAATCCAACTCTTTAGTGTATCTGTGACTATATAAAAGACTTCCTTATTTGATTAAATAAATAAACCTTATTATTTATTTTCTTACCAAATAAGTCTTTTACTTTTAGTATACTACTACCAATAGTATAACTCTAGGAAACATATTTCCTGATCAGAAAAAGATTTTGTTTCTTAATTAAATAATTAATTAATAAATTAATTAATTCTCATTTAATCAAACAATAAAATAAAATAATATATTAGACTAATAAATTAGCCTTGCCGCCCACATCATATATATATGGGCTCAATATTATTTTCTTATTTTATTTAATCCATTGGACTTTAAATAAAAAGCCCACATGTGAACCAGACCCATTCTTACTAAAAGAAACAAGCCCACATGCCTTTCATTAATATATTAATATAATTGAGCAGCCCATTAAATAAATAATGTGCAAATTATATTCTTAATATATTAAATGCAATTCTAGATGGACCCATAAATTGGTCCGGTAGAATATATCAAGTGATCCATGCAAGTCCGTGTGGATTGGGGATCTTGGCGGGCTATCTAAATTTAAGCTTCAATAGACACAACCTAATCACAATCAACAAATGATTCACTTAGGTCCGATCCATTAATTTTAACTCATTCCACTAAAGAGCTAAAATTGAACTCTTAAATAAAGATAGAAAAGGAAGATGTTCCTCATTCATACCCTAGACAATCATGTTGGAGATAGTGTATCCTCGTGATTAATATCAGTAATCGCCAAGAGTTCATAGACCGCCTATAACTCTCCAAGTTACCATATTTACTCATATGACCACGTTTTGAACTTGGATATTTTGACTTGTCCAGAAGCCATGTTTTCAATAGACACTATCGAAAACTCAACGTTGAGATTTAATATCCAATTACCTCAAAACATCCATATGATGATATTATACTCTCATTTATTAAATGGAGCCACGATGTCCATATCTATAAATGAAGTCCTCTATCGATTAACAAATGAATATCACCAAACTATCGAGGATAGACTATGCGATATAATCGTACTCATTGATAACTCAAATGATATCACTTGCAACCATAAGTCCATCATTTATCTCAGGATTAAGATAGACTCTCCGATTGTCCTGATAATGAAAAGACTTTTATCTACTGACAGTTATAGATAAAGTATTTCATTGTGATCCAGTTCAATGCACCCAGTGCACTAGATCCTTTTGCTCGAAGACACTCCGATGATTTTAGACTCATCATATCTCATTTGATCCCACTCAAATGCTAGCAAATGAATTCTACAACTTTAACAAGATAAAGGTCCCAACCTTTAACTTAAGTTGTGAACATTATTCAAGACTAACTAAAGAATTGTGTCTATCACATACATATCCAGATATACGAACAATTCTTCTTTTCTCATAGTCTTTAGACCTTATGATTATTTACTTTGACAATTATAATATTAAACTATAAATGATATACGATTTGTTAAACCAGAAATCACTTTATTAATATGAAAAAGATTGTTAATTACAATATTACACTCTTGCTATTGAGCATAATCCTAATAATCTCCCACTTGCGCTATAGCAATTGTGTCATATCTCTCATGCCCATGTTCTCTAGATGCCCATCGAAACTCTTCTGAGGTAAAGCCTTTGTGAAGGGATCCGCTAGATTTTCTGATGACGCGATTTTGGTAATCGTCACGTCACCTCTTTGAACAATCTCCCTTAAAAGATGATACTTTCTTTCAATGTGTTTACCTCTCTTGTGACTTCTTGGTTCTTTCGAATTAGCCACTGCTCCACTGTTGTCACAGTAGATAGTGATCTGCTTATTCGCACTAGGAACCACTTCCAAGTCAATCAAGAATTGGCGGAGCCAAACAGCCTCTTTGGCAGCCTCGCATGCAGCAACATACTCAGCTTCCATGGTGGAATCAGCAATACAAGATTGCTTGATACTCCTCCATATAACTGCTCCTCCTCCAATAGTAAACACAGCCCCTGATGTGGATTTTCTGGATTCAGAATCTGATTGGAAATCAGAATCTGTATACCCAACGGGGACCAAATCCCCTCCAGAGTATACAAGCATATTATCTCTCGTTCTCTTGAGATACTTGAAAATATGCTTGACTGCCGTCCAGTGATCAGGACCAGGTTTCGATTGAAACCTGCTAATTATGCCAACAGCAAAACAAATATCTGGTCTAGTACAGAGCATTGCATATATGAGACTTCCAACTGCCGAGGCATATGGAACTCTACTCATGAATTGCTCTTCATGCTCATTCTTAGGAACTTGTTCCTTAGAAAGCTTGATTCCATGTCTGAAAGGTAATATACCTTTCTTGGAATCCTGCATGGAAAACCTAGACAAGATCTTGTCTATGTATGAAGCTTGGGATAATGCAATCGTTCTATTCTTTTATCCCTTATTACTTGGATACCTAGAATAAAACTTGCTTCTCTTAAGTCCTTCATATCAAATTGTTTTGCTAACCATTCTTTTACTGATGTCAATACACCTACATCGTTTCCAATGAGTAGTATATCATAAACATAAAGAATCAGGAAAACCAACTTGTCGCCTTTAATCCTTTTGTATACACAAGGTTCGTCAGGATTCTGAATAAATCCAAAACCTTTGATAGCTTGATCAAACCTTATGTTCCAGGATCTGGATGCTTGCTTTAATCCATATATGGATTTCTGCAACTTGCATACCTTATCCATTTGGCCCTTTTCAATGAATCCCTCTAGTTGCATCATGTAGATGCTTTCGTCAAGACTTCCATTTAGGAAAGCTGTCTTGACGTCCATTTGCCAAATCTCTAGATCTAAAGATGCTGCAATGGATAAGAGTATCCTAATGGATTTAAGCATGGCCACAGGAGAGAAGGTTTCCTCGTAATCGATACCTTCTTTTTGTGTACACCCTTTAGCTACTAATCTAGCTTTAAAGGTTTCCACCTTTCCATCCATACCTCTTTTCCTCTTGTATACCCACTTGCACCCAATGGGTTTTATCCCTTTAGGCAAGTCTACAAGGGACCAGACTTTGTTATCGAACATAGATTCAATCTCAGATTGCATTGCCTTTTGCCAATGGCGACTATCAACATCCTCCATAGCTTCCTTGTATGTATAGGGATCATCGTCGTCCGGGAGATTCTCCATTGATTCTCCCAGACCAATGTATCTTTCGGGTTGTGTTCTAACCCTCCCACTACGACGAGGAATGGTAGGTTGTTGATCTTGTGTTGGATCGGAACTTACAATTGGGTTAGGTTGTGTAACCTCTCGTGGAATTGTATCTCCTGACATCTCATTCAGGACAATTCTACTTCTAGGCACAAAATCATTCATATAGTCCTTTTCCAGAAATTTAGCATTTGTCGAAACAAATACTTTAAGATCTGAAGGACTATAGAAATAATATCCTTTAGTTTCTTTTGGATACCCTACAAATATACATGTTTCCGAACGGGACTCAATCTTTTCTGTCTTTCCTTTTAACACATGCGCAGGACAACCAAATATCCTTAAGTGTTGTAAACTAGGCTTGCGCCCAGTCCACAACTCATGCGGTGTTTTAGGAACAGACTTAGATGGTACATCGTTTAGAATGTATATAGCAGTTTGTAAAGCATATCCCCAAAAAGAAATAGGAAGTGTTGAATAACTCAACATAGACCTAACCATATCCAAAAGAGTTCTATTTCTCCTTTCTGCTACCCCATTCTGTTGAGGTGTACCTAGTGCAGAAAACTGAGAAACTATCCCATTATCAATAAGATATTACTGAAACTCACCAGATAGATATTCTCCACCACGATCAGATCTCAAGATTTTTATGTGTTTCTCAAGCTGATTTTCCACTTCAGCTTTGAATGCTTTGAACATGTCAAAAGCATCCGACTTATGTCGCATGAGATACACATAACCAAATCTCGAGTAATCATCTGTGAAGGTGATGAAGTACTCATATCCACCTCTAGCTTGAATGCTCATAGGTCCACATACATCAATATGTATCAATCCTAAACATTCAGTGGCTCTTGCACCTTTGGCAGAGAACGTCCTTTTGGTCATTTTACCTTCCAAACAAGATTCACAAGTTGGTAGATCATCAACCTTTAAGTCACTTAAAGGTCCGTCACATACCAATCTTTTAATCCTATTAAGGTTAATATGACCTAAGCGTAAATGCCAAAGGTAGGTTTCATCTATTGATAATTTTACTCTTTTATGATTAGGTTTCGTTAATTCTGTGTCTAACGAGTGAGAGATATTTCTATGCAAAAAGTATAGACCGTTTTCCAATGTACCTTGGCAAATAATTTTGTCATTCTTACTAATAATAAAATCTTTATTAAAAGTAACCGAATATCCAAATTTATTCAAACAAGAAACTGAAATTAAATTTCTCTTGAATTGAGGTACATAATAAACGTCTATCATATCTAAATGCCTAAAAGAATCTAGATTAACTCTAATATCTCCCACTGCACTTGCAGACACTAACGTTCCGTTGCCCAAACGCAAGTTGATTTCATTCTTATTCAACTTTCTCCTTTCTTGGAACCCCTATAAGGAATAGCAAACATGATTTGTGGCTCCAGAGTCTATGATCCAAGAATCTGTAGAGTCTGCCAGAAAACATGTTTCAAGATAATTAATATTACCTTGTTCCTTCTCGTTCTGGGACTTTGGGCAATTTCTTTTCCAATGTCCCTTTTCACCACAAAGGAAGCATTTCCCTTTGATCTTGGTTACTTTCTTGGTCTCCATCTTGGTAGGCCCAAGTTGCTTTTTCTTCTGTTGTTCCTTAACCTTTTGACGGGTCTTAACAGTAGCAACTTTACCAACCATATGAATCTGAGATTCATAAGTAGGAGCAGGTGGTTTAGGAGCAGACAGAATAAACTTATGTTTTTCAGCTTGCAGCAACAACCCAATTTTCCTTTTCCATGTGACATAATTATTTCCGGTTAAAATATTATCTTTTAAGATGTTCATTAGGGATGGGGTCATGATTTCTGAATATAACAAAACATATATAAGTAAATAATCATGATAAAGCACTTTTAAATATTTATCTTGAATTAAATAAATAACTCAATCATAAAAATTCAACGGTGATCCAACACCCATAAACGTTACGCCTTCTTTGGGAGTTCGCACCATTTACTAGTTAGACTAGGTCCCACCTAATTGTTAACATAACAACCAGCGTTTTCAATTTTAGCCTGGCAATTTTATTGACAAGAACTCTTGGGAGGATATCAATAAAATTACATTGAGTGTGTTACCAAGATATCGACCCTCAATTTTCTCTCACAAAAATCCCTCCTTGGGGAGTAGATCTCGTTTGAGTCCATTATCTAGTCTATCCTTGTAAGGAAGTATGTTGCTAAATTCCATTCATGGACGCCCCTTGGGGGGATTACCAATAAATAATAAAGCTCAACTAACCTTGGAGGCCATAGGTGTTACAAAAACACCTTCTCCCACTCAATTATTTAAGGCGTGTGATTAAATCCCATAGAATGATTTACCAAGTTATCTAGATGCCAATTTAGATACCTAAATCATTCAATGCATGTTCATACCAAAAGAGATATATGAGTGGCACTCCTATTCTATATGTCATGTTATCATACAATAACAAATATTGTAATATTTAAGCATAAATTAAATAGCAACAATTTTGGCCCATCCTAGAAAAACAAGTAAATTACAATTGTTTAGGAATACAAGTTCTTCAAGTGGCCCATCAACCATACGCTCATCCTTCGGCCCAACCCCATGGGCGTGCACAACCCACAACCCCACAAAGGGGCTGCGCACACTCCAGGGCTGCCGTGCGCAGCCCACCAAACTTGGGCTTGCCATGCGCAGCCCAATCCACTCCTAGGGTGCGCACGGTGCTCGTTCTCGGTTCCGGTTGCTTCGTTTTTCTTCGTGTCTTCGAATCTTCAACACCTAAATATATTACGGCAGTATTTAAACAAATAAAATACTGCAGTATTTTTTTTTTTTTTTTAATCACTGCAGTACTTTTTACAAACCAAAAACTGCACATAATAAAAATTAAAAAAACTGCAGCAGTATAATTAAAAAAAAATACTGCACCTATATATATATATAAAATAAAACCTAGCAACTACCAAGAAGGAATTATGGCGATGATAGACCACCCTTCTTGTTACAATTCCATAACAAAAATTACATTGAAAATCTAGGACCAAAATCGAGCAATAACAATCCACATAAACATATATAAATCCATACATCCACATGTAATTATATATTCGAATACCTAGAGTGCCATCTCTTTCTAAACATGCATAATCACAATAAAAAGAAATTGATCCCCGTATATATACGTTAATTAATTAAAAGGGTTCAACCTAGGCTCTGATACCAATTGTAGGGAAAAAATAACAAAAGTAGTACACGCAGCGGGAGCGAGACTAAAATAAGATTTAGTGACTTTTAAAATTTTTTCCTTTTTATGAACCTTAACCCTTTAATTAATTAAACATATATATAATCAACAAAAGAAGAATGCCTTTTGTCGCGTGATCCAATTGACTTACGTCGATGGTAATCCGCAAGATCTTCAATCCTAGCACGAACGTAAATCACCTAGGAGCGTGGTCTCCCTTTTCTTTGAATTGCAAACCTGAGAATGGACAAACAAACTTTTCTTTTTCTTTTGTTAGTCACAAAACAATCAAAAGAAGACTAAGATTATTCCGGTCACTTTTGAGTTCTCAATCTAATGATCGAAACTCGCGTGAACCTAAATCGATGTTGTACACACAAGCTTATTGATGAACAAGCAATTAGTGTACCATCAAAGAATAATCTATTCACTCTTTTATGTTTTAGTCGAAATCAACACACACTAATCACTAGAGTTGGATTCTATTTTTTTTTAAGCAAAAGAAAAACTCTCAAGCCTTGCTAATAGGGTTAGCCGAATTCTTTATAAATATATATAATGCAGCTACCACATTTAGGTTTCAAGAATAATATATATGTGTTGCCCAATTAGGTTTCAAGAATAATATATATTTCTTGCCGCACCCATTTAGGTTTCAAGAATAATATATATGTATTGCCCAATTAGGTTTCAAGAATAATATATATTTCTTGCCGCATAACTTCAACATGCATATATGTAATGTATATAATTCTGCACCACTTTTAATCATGCATGCATATACTATATATTTCTATATATCCGCATGACTTTAATCATGCATATATTATATGTATATTTCTATATATATCCGCATGACTTTAATCATGCATATATTTTTCCGCATGCATGCATTCATGCATATATATTCTATATATTCCGCATGCACATATATTATATACAAACCCTAATCCAACTCTTTAGTGTATCTGTGACTATATAAAAGACTTCCTTATTTGATTAAATAAATAAACCTTATTATTTATTTTCTTACCAAATAAGTCTTTTACTTTTAGTATACTACTACCAATAGTATAACTCTAGGAAACATATTTCCTGATCAGAAAAAGATTTTGTTTCTTAATTAAATAATTAATTAATAAATTAATTAATTCTCATTTAATCAAACAATAAAATAAAATAATATATTAGACTAATAAATTAGCCTTGCCGCCCACATCATATATATATGGGCTCAATATTATTTTCTTATTTTATTTAATCCATTGGACTTTAAATAAAAAGCCCACATGTGAACCAGACCCATTCTTACTAAAAGAAACAAGCCCACATGCCTTTCATTAATATATTAATATAATTGAGCAGCCCATTAAATAAATAATGTGCAAATTATATTCTTAATATATTAAATGCAATTCTAGATGGACCCATAAATTGGTCCGGTAGAATATATCAAGTGATCCATGCAAGTCCGTGTGGATTGGGGATCTTGGCGGGCTATCTAAATTTAAGCTTCAATAGACACAACCTAATCACAATCAACAAATGATTCACTTAGGTCCGATCCATTAATTTTAACTCATTCCACTAAAGAGCTAAAATTGAACTCTTAAATAAAGATAGAAAAGGAAGATGTTCCTCATTCATACCCTAGACAATCATGTTGGAGATAGTGTATCCTCGTGATTAATATCAGTAATCGCCAAGAGTTCATAGACCGCCTATAACTCTCCAAGTTACCATATTTACTCATATGACCACGTTTTGAACTTGGATATTTTGACTTGTCCAGAAGCCATGTTTTCAATAGACACTATCGAAAACTCAACGTTGAGATTTAATATCCAATTACCTCAAAACATCCATATGATGATATTATACTCTCATTTATTAAATGGAGCCACGATGTCCATATCTATAAATGAAGTCCTCTATCGATTAACAAATGAATATCACCAAACTATCGAGGATAGACTATGCGATATAATCGTACTCATTGATAACTCAAATGATATCACTTGCAACCATAAGTCCATCATTTATCTCAGGATTAAGATAGACTCTCCGATTGTCCTGATAATGAAAAGACTGTTATCTACTGACAGTTATAGATAAAGTATTTCATTGTGATCCAGTTCAATGCACCCAGTGCACTAGATCCTTTTGCTCGAAGACACTCCGATGATTTTAGACTCATCATATCTCATTTGATCCCACTCAAATGCTAGCAAAAGAATTCTACAACTTTAACAAGATAAAGGTGCCCAACCTTTAACTTAAGTTGTGAACATTATTCAAGACTAACTAAAGAATTGTCTCTACCACATACATATCCAGATGTACGAACAATTCTTCTTTTCTCATAGTCTTTAGACCTTATGATTATTTACTTTGACAATTATAATATTAAACTATAAATGCTATACGATTTGTTAAACCAGAAATCACTTTATTAATATGAAAAAGATTGTTAATTACAATATTACACTCTTGCTATTGAGCATAATCCTAACAGCCACCGTTGCTCACCGGCGATAATTACTCCTCATGGAAGGCGAAGATGGAGGCAAACTTATGTTAAATCCATGACTGTGCATGGATGGCGGTTGAAGATGGGTATATTCCACCTATGATTACTCCTACCAGTGGAGGAGAAGAAGTATTGAAGCCGAAGGCCGATTGGAATGCACAAGACTGTGAAGCTTCAAAATGGAGCAACAAAGCCATACATGCCATCCGGTGCGCAGTCGATGAGAATCAATATAAGTTGATTCAAATTACTAGGTTTGCCAAAGAGGCATGGGATATCCTAGAAGTTGCTCATGAAGGAACCGAGGTGGTCAAAGACTCTAAGCTACAAGTCCTACAAACTCGTTTTGAGACCATCCGGATGGAAGAACACGAGCACTTAAATGACTTCCAAGTAAGGCTTATGGACATTATAAATTAAAGCCATCAACTCGGTGATCCGTATTCAGATAGGAGAGTCAAGCAAAAAATCATGAGGTCTCTCCTTAGTAGGTTCGAATCAAAGGTGACGGCTTTGGAAGAAAATGACACCTTCAAGGATATGAAACCGAGTGAAGTCTTTGGAAGACTTCTTGCCTATGAGGCAAGAAAGGCTATTACCTCACCTCCTAAAAAGAAAAAGAATCTAGCCTTGAAAACCTCCAAGGCAGAGAAGGATGAGGATGACTCGGATGAAGAACTTGCCTTATTTATGAAAAGGTTCAAGAAGCTTGCTAAGTTCGAGAGTAAGGGCATTGGATCAAGAGGCTAAGACTTGAAGAAAAAGGGTACGTTCAACAAGTTTGAGCCTAGACAAGAGAAGACTGAAAGGAGAGAGGTCCAATGCTATGAATGTGGTGGCATAGGACATTTCGCCCCCGAATGTGCTAATCGCCTAAACAAGAAAAAGGAAAAGGTGATGGCTGCCACTTGGAGTGGTAGTAGTGGTGACTTTGGTGAGGGAGATGAGTCGTCAAGTGATTAAGATCATGCCATTAACTACACGACATTTGGAGCCACTTGTGTAGAAGATGAAGTTAATGGCAAGGATGCCTTGACTAATGATCCCATAAAAGAAATAGATGAAGAAGTAGCTCTAGAGTTGATTGGAGTAGCTACTCATTGGGACATGGCTCTTATAACATCAAGTAACCAAAGTGAAGCTCTTGATGAGAAAGATGACTCCATATGTGAGATGGAGAGTATAAGAGATGACTCAAGTGTTGAGGATTCGTCATCTCACTCCACAAATGGAATTATGGAGAATATGGATCGTGAAGACTACTTGAAAAGATTTGAAAGCTATAAGATGAAGAATGAAAAAGAGATTCAAAACTTGAAGGAAGAAAATCTTAAGCTTTTAACACAAGTTGACAACTTGAGTAGTGAAGTGGTAAGATCCATGAAGGATGAAGATAAGCTAAAGGATGAGTTAGCTTTGTCTAAGAGGAATGAAAATGGGTTGAAAAGGGAGCTTAGAGATGCTAGAGAATTGATCGCTAAGTTGGCCTTTAGCATGGAAAAACTCAACCACATGTTGAGTGTTGGAAAAAGCCCTTATGATAAGAGAGGTCTTGGCTTTGTAGATGACAAGGAGATTCCCACTCCTAACAAGACCACATTTGTCAAGAGCTTGGGCATCAAAGAAGCTTCATCGGTGCACACTCCTAGGAAGAAGATTGATCTAGGACAATGTTCAAGAAGTGCACAAGTGAAGGTAGCTCAAAGGAAAAACCACAAGCTTAACCTACAAGAGTTCCTCATACTAACTTCCCTCAACCTCAAATCCATCAAGGGAAGAGACCAATCATGCAGGCTAAACCGAGGAAGCAACCAAATCTTGGTCAACAGCAAAAAAAGAGAGATCCTATCAAACAACCAAGACAACCACAAGGACATGGTATGATTTCTAACTTCATCCCTACATGTCATTTTTGTGGTATTGATGGTCATATTAGACCAAATTGCTTTTGTTATATTAAATTGTGTAGAGCTAAAAACATGATTGAGAAGAAAGAGGCTAGAGCTAGAATGCATGCTCATTGGAAAGAAGAAATTCATTTACATGATCCTATGACATCTAGATCTCTTGAACCATTGACCACTAAAAAGAAAAGTATATCACCTAAGTGGATTATGAAAGATGAACCCTCCTACTACGAGACAAACGTGTCTCACATAGGTTCAACTATGTCCAATGGACTTGGTAGGTCTATAGGACCTCATGACCTTTATTGATGAAGGATGGTGATTGACCCCATATGGGGAACTCAAGTAAAGAGAGCTATTTTACATACTTGTCACATGGAAATATTTGAAATACCTTATGCTTCCTTTTTAATTGCTTGAGTAAGCTTGGTTGTATATATGTATATATGTTTTCAATTCAATAAGTTTGAACCATGCTTTACTTACAATCCATGTCATATTTATGTTCAAACATGCATTTTTGGACTAGGAGATCTACATATAAAATATGATTTGAATGACCTATAGTTATCTCCATGACATGATGATTCTTTTATAACATGCTAATGTTAAATGAAAAAGCATGAAATTCATATAACATGCTCAAATGAAAAAGCATGAATTGATGATTGCATATTCTTAAAATGCAAAATTTGTGTGAAAAAGCTTATGAGACTCAAAATGAATAAAGGATCTTGTATTCATTCAAAGGAATTTAAATTCCAAATATCTCTCTTTCTTTATTAGTTGAACATGGCTACTATCATACGGGTATCATTCCCGGAAAAATCAAATAGGGTGTAAAGTCGCTCATGCCATGTTTTGCTTATAAAGTTGGATATAGTTGCTCTTATATTGAAAACAATAAAATCTCTATATCCTTGCTTCTCCCATGACAATGGTGAAATTGGTTTGAATTCTTATTAGAAACCTTTGTCATTTACTTTGCCAAATACCATTGTATTTTGGACTTGAATGTTACATGTCTTGTATGCAAAGCATTTTTTGATTCACACATTTTTCTTTAAATAAATCTCCTTATTTCTCTCCAATTAATTGAGATGCATAAAGAGACTTATATGATTATGCAAATATCTTGTATACTACTATCTTTCTTTGCTAGAAGTGACCCGGTTGGAGACTACTCCTTTGCCTATATCATGACAAAAAAGGGGAGTAGAATGTGGTAAGGAGAGTTGCAAATTGTAGTAACAATTGTGCATGTTGGGGAGAATATACATTGAGAGGGAGTAACCCTTTGAGGGGGAGCATTGCATTCACATACATTGCATGATGTTGTACTTAAAATCTTAAATGCAAATGCTTGTTTTATTTACACTTGATCATCTCACATACACTTGCTTTGGAAAGTGTAATTGTTTTTGTTTTGAAGGGTTGATAGTTCTACAAGAGATTGAAGACTTGAAGTTTTTTTTTACTCTTTATATATCTCTTTGTAATGTAGAATATCCCGTTGTTTTAATTTTTTGTGAGGATCAATGTGAGTGGTGGTTTTGTCACGAAATAGCCAAATGGGGAGATTGTAATATCCTCATTTATTGATTGGCTTATTTCGTGGACAAACCAAATATTGGGGTTTGATGTAAGAGTAGCTTAGGCTATCAAGACCTCAAGAGAAGAAGAACCAAATGTAAATTCTATGTGCTTAGTTGCTTGAAGAGATGTAGTTGCACACACTCACAACTCATGCATATTTCTTATTCTTATATGTTGTGTGTTTATATTTGTGTGCATTCTTGTTTTTTATATTTCTTCTGGCTTATTTTATTGATTGCATCTTGTGATTAAAATACCATGTCATGTTAGGTATTAGGATGCATTCTCTTCACCTTTTTACTCTTGCACAATTTGTGTGTGAGTGAGTGAAGGAAGTGGCAGTGTGCTGGTCACATTACTCGCGCACAACCAGCGCATTGCGCTGCTTGTGAAGTGCTGGACCAGCGACCACACCAACGCGGTTTCACCAGGGATCTGTCGCTGGTCATGCGCTACTCGTCATGCGCAGCCACACCAACGCAACTTGCCCAGTTGTTTGCCGCTGGTCGTGCGCCTCTCAGCTGCGCTAGTTGTCCAACACATGTGCATATCATAGGCTGTGCGCTAGTCAGTGCGCTACTCGACCAGTGCACTCACCAGCGCACAATGCACAATTAGGTGCAATTTTTTCCAAAACGACCTCACTTTGTTTAAGTCTCCTATATATATGACTCTATGTTTTTAGGTCGTTTTTTAAGAGTTCAAAAATCCTATTTTTCCTTAGAATATTTTTCAAGAGAAAAAATTCACAAGAACTCACCTTTAAACACTTAAAGCTTTTCCTTTATTCATCAAAGTTCATCTAGGATCATCCATGCATGTTTTCCATCATCACATCTTCCTTGGTATGTTCTTCACTAACTTCATCTAATTTTAGTGTTTTACATATTAAGACATCTCTTTAATTACTTGTATGTTTTTAGATCATATGCTAAATACAAGTTAGAGATTATTTGTGATGTATTGATTGAGTGTTGTATTGTGATAACTTCATAGGATTGCTTAATCTATGTTTAGTTAAGCTTTATGATATGTCATTTAGCTCTTGATATCTAGGATTATATTAATTGTCATTTCATCATCCTAGATAAGCATATAGGGTTTCCTAGCTCTAATTGCATTTTGGATATTTCATATATTCACATAGGCTTCATTTTCTCTTCATTGAGAACTAAGTCTTGTGTTGCTATCGGGATTAGGTAGCTTAAATCACAAGCAATTGGACTAGGTCCACTCATACCAGGATTAGATAGTTGTGATGATTATTGATCGGGATTAGATCATTAAACCGAGATTATGTTGTAATCATTTCAATTAATGGATTCGAGGTTCGTGTGTGGCGCACATATTAGCCCATGGTTTTTCCCGTGAGGGTTTCCACGTAAATATCAAGTGTTATTTACATTTCGCGTCATATTACACTTGTTTGTCTTTTTACTAGTTAGGGGCATTTTCGTAAAATTGACATGTATGCGAAAATTGGGTAAAATCGTTTAAAATCTATTCACCCCCCACCCTAGATTTATATTGAACACACCGAGTATCTTTTTCACCTTTTTACCAAATTTTCGTTTTATCTCAAGTTTACAAAAAAGCCCCTAACTAGTCAGTTCAAAACAACAAGTGTAATATGATTCAGAAATATAAATGACACTTTATATTTATGTGGGCACTTTATATTTATGTGGAAACCCTCAACAGGGAAAAACCATGGGCTGGTAAGTGCGCTACACTCGAACCTCGAATCCACTAATGATAATGAAGATTACAACCTAATCCCGGTATGTAACTCACTACCACTACCTATTACCTACTCCCAGTATGAGTGAACCTAGTCCAATTGCTTATGTGAACACCTAATCTCGGTGTACGACCTAATCCCGGTGTACGACCTAATCTCGGTCATCACACAAGACTTATAATTGCTTGTGACAAAAGGCAACCTAATCCCAGAAGCCACACAAATCTTACTTCTCAATAAAGAGATAAAAATGCTTATGTGAATATATGATAATATTCAAGGAACAAATAGAGCTAGGTAACCCTATATGCTTATCTAAGATGATAATATGACAATTAATTCAATCCTAGATATCAAGAGCTAAATAACATGTCATAAAGCTTAGCTAATCATAGATTAAACAACCTAGATATAGCTATCAAAAATACAACAATCAATCAAAACAACACACAATCTCTATGTTGTATAATAGCATATGAACTAAGAACGTACAAGTAAATAAAGAGATGCTTTGATAAATAAAACACTAATTATATATGATAATAGTGAAGAACATACTAAGGGAAGTGTGTTGAATAAAACCCATGCAAGCAAGCATCCTAACTAGGCTAGAAAATGCTAGATGATATTTTGATGCATATGAGAATGGTTTTTTAGTGTTAAAAATGAGTTCTTGATTTGATTTTCTCTCTTGAAAAATATTCTAAGTTAAAAAGATGATTTGAACTCATGTCCTTGACCTAAGAACAAAGAGACATATATATAGGGTGTGAAATTTAAGTTATGTCGTTTTGGACAAAATCAGTTGTCGCCATTTGTCGTAGGGCGACATCAGATTTTTCTTTTTCGTCGCCATTTGTCTCAGGGCAACATCATGGGCAACGCCTGACGCAACAAAGAAAATCTTCTTTGTCACCATTTGTCCTCAGGGCGACACTTCATGGTGACATCATACATGATTGAATTGCAGAAATGAATTTCTCTGTCGCCATGGCGATACTATCAAAGGGCGACACCATCAAAGGGCGACAATGCCCTGTTTTCCACTTTATGCACAATGTGTAAGTGTGCAAAGTAGTGAATCCAAAGGAGAAGCCAATGGCATTCTTCGAAGGTGATCTTCGCGCAAGACAAGCACACCAACGTGTACGCGCGAACGTTTCCGAACATATTTCGAGAAATGAATTACACCACACTTAAGGCTAACATACATGAAGTGCAAGTGTGGGAATTGAATGCATCCTAATGCCTAACATGTCATGGCATTGTCATAAAACAAGATGCACTCAATTCAAACATGCATGAATATAATTCATGGCTTTGCATCCTAATGCCTAAATATGTCATGGCATTTCAATAAACTAGATGCAATCAAATACACATGCATGAAGAGATATTCAACAATCATGAATGCACACATATAAAAACACACAACATACAAGTATTAGAAATATGCATGAGTTGTGAGTGTGTGCAACTAGATCTCTTCAAAGCACGTAAGCACTAGAATATACCTTTGGTGCTTCTTCTCTTGAGGTCTTGAGGGGGCCTTGGTTATGCAAATCACCAACCATCAAATGCCTAAGCTACCCTTATATCAAGCCCCACATGTGGTTCGTCCAGGAAATAAGTCAATCAAAACTTGAGGACCTTACATATTCCATCAAGACAACCTACATACATATAAACATAATGACAATTTCCAAGCGCATTATACTCTTCAAGTATAAATTACTAATTACAATCACTCATATTGCTTGACTGACATGTAACATTAAGTAGCATCACAGCTTACCTGATATTTGTTGATTGTCATGGTTTGACTTAACTTCCAGTGCATCCATAGGCAATTTAGACTATGCCATAGAGTTCTTGACCTCATTTATCTTCTTATGGGTAATAAACACGGATAAACTTAGCAGAACACATATTGCAGCAACAAATGCAAACAAAAGACTGGTATTTCTTCTTGGCCAACTCTTCGTATACAGACTTTTCCTTTCAAAAATAAAATAATAATAATAATAATAATAATAATAATAATAAATAAGTGGATTTACTTTTTACACACTCCAATATTCTAGCGATTTGGAATGGAAAAATAAATAATAAATAAAATACAAGTAAGTCAATGCACACACAACTATTATTTAGCACAATCAATCAATACCAGTAAAGAGCAAAGCAAATGAACCAAACTGATACTCACTTTTTCCGTCGTTAAGAAATCGCAAGGATCAAAAGATAATTTCATTTAAAAGGGGGTTTCCTACGCAATGTGCTCTAAACTAACAAAAGACTAGTAAAGCGGCAAGCGAGGGTATCGTTCCGCAGGGAGGTGTTATTCGTCAACCATTTCAAGTTCTAGAGTTTATTGTAAGCATGTAAATAGAATGCGGAAAGGTGAGAATGGTGTGTGTGAAATGTATGTACAATGCGGCATGTGTGTGTGTAGAGAGAATGAAAATGAAAATAAATAAAAATAAAGAGAATATGGAAGGGTGAGAATGATGTTTAAAGTGATCAATAAAATGGTGGATAGGAGAGATGCATGAAAATGGTCACACAAGGTTCAACAAGTTCACCATACATAAATGCACAAATAGTTGGTTGTTAGACATTAAGGACATCCAATTTTAGTTAAGGGTTCGTTCTTGCCTCAATCCGATTTGTACCCATTCATAGAGCTACCGGTTGAAGAGTGTGTTGAGAACCTCTCAAACACGAAACCGCAACCAACATATGTGAACCGATTCTACAAACAAAACTACATTGAGCCCCAATAATAGCTTTGTAATGTAAAATGGCAACGTGAAAGTCTAATGAATGTGGAAAGAGTGATTGTATCTCCAACCATAACTCACCTAGAGCCCCTAGCGTGAGAAATAGCCAAAAACCAATAATTGTAACTCTAACCATGACTCACCTAGAGCCCCTAGAGTGAGAAATAGCTAAAGTCCAATTGTTAACAAGAGCAATGAACCAAACCCTTCTAATGTGGCAATTTATAGGTTCACCCACTCTTCCTAGCTAATTAGCCAAAACTATGCCCGGAGAGCCCCTCCAAAGGCACAATCCTAACTCTAAGTCACCCAAACCTATTCATGACATGCAATTTAGACCTTCCAAAGACATACACACACAAATGGGATATTTGATTACAACTACTCCTACAATTAAGTTAATCTACTCCTAATCCCATCCATGAACACATATCAATTTCCAATCATCCATAAACATGCATTTCAAGATAAGAGACATATCAATAACAATCAAGAATGAATCAAAACACAAATTGGATATAAAAACAACCATATATATATTGAGCACAAAATAGGTTCACAAATATTCCCAAGTGGGGATTACACATTCAAGAAAACAAGAAATACATAGAGAGTGAGAAATAGATACAACCCTTGAAGAAAACCTCCTCCAAGAGCTCCTTCCTTTGCTAGCTCGAAATTGACCAAAGCCCACTCCTATCTCTATGTAATCTACTCCTAAATGTGGTGGAGGATGTGTAGAAGGTGAGATGGGGAGCATCCATGGAGGAAAAACCTCCATGGATGCTCTTGCAAGCTCCTCTCTCTCTTATTTAGTGAAGAAAATGAAGAAGAAGATGAAGAGGAAGTGTGTGGGGTGTGTGTTCTGGTGGGAGAGAAGAGAATAAGGGGTTTATATAGTGTTGGGAGGTTAGGGCTGAAGGTTGGGGTGAATGGACGAAACTGTCCCTGAAATTCGCCCAAAAAACGACTTTCTGGAGTGATTCGGCGGTTTGTATCGGCGGCCTGGCCGCCGTTTGAAGTAGCCGTTTAGACCTGACAACGTTTCAGCGTTTTCAGCATCACGCACCGTTACGGAAATGGCCATAACTTCCTGTAGAAAGCTCGGAATTGTAATCCGTAAAATGTTCTGGAAACTAGACTTCCGGGGCTTTCCGAATATATAAAGATATCCATGTGGTTCTATCTGAGGAGGAAGATATGATCTCCGCAAGTTGTATGTTCTGCACACGTATATATAATTTCAGCTCTTTTTGCTCCATTTTGCCTCCCAAACTAATCTTTAAGCTCAAAACCTTATTATAAGGAATATGTACCTACACAAGGCTCAAAAAAAAACATTATATACAAAAATACGCTCGAAAACGAGACAAACGATCGGAAATGGGGGACCTCAAATAGGTATAAAATAGTCCGATCACAAACCAAGAGAAAAATATTAATAATCCATACTGGTTTCTTTGATGACTGTTTCATTGATATTGCAGACAAGAAATTCCAGCTATTCTATCTGTAGAAGTTCTACAGATGGAATAGCTAGAATTAAATACTAGGGTGGACTAGAATAATTTTTTTTTTACCAATCATTAACAATACAAGAAAATTGTATCAATTAAAAATAAAGATACACCTAATCAAGAAAATATAACGAGACTTACCTTGTAAATGTATATTCAAAATAAATACGTTAAAAAATTAATAAAAAAATAAAGTCAAAACAAATATAAAATAAACATTGAAATGCAAATACAATCAATTACTAATTAAGCTATATCCTACGATTTTTCAAAAGATCAAACTTATATAAATACAATGTTAAAAAAAAATCTAATTTATTTGATTATTATATTAGTTTAGTTATGATGGAGCATTTGTGTCACATAGAGAAATAAATATACACGTATATATATTTACTAACAAATCTATAAACAAAAGAATAATTTAAAAAAAAAAAAAAAAAAAAAAACTATCTTAACAAATTTGCATCTAGATTTCAACCAAAGTGGAAAGAAATTCATTAAACAATATTGTTAGTTTGTAAAAATTAAAATTAGAATAACCGATAATTAGATTACTCTTAGAATTTTATAAACTAACAAATATAGTAATCCTAAAATGTCAATACAAAACAGAATATTTAAATTTATAATATTCACAAAACATAGCTATTTGGAAGATCAATTCTTGATGTTGATAATAAGATTGGACCAAATTTAAATAAATTTGGGAATGGGTGAGAGTATGAGAGAGATAATAATAAATAAATAAATAAGCTTGTTGCCCCATGAGTTATGATGAATTGATGGTTGAAAAAGGTCTTCAACAATGTTTTATAAATACATGTGCAATCCACTCAATCCCATTCCTACACATTTTATATTTAAAATAGGAAAGATATGAATTATATGTATTTTTTTAAAACTTGTCAATTTTTTTTGAAAATGCTAGGGTGGGCTTGACCCAGCTCAAGGTCCGTCCTTGTGTAAAACACCCACAAAACAGCATGTTAGGATTCCCGTTGTTTTTAATTGGCTTATTTCGTGATCAAACCACATGTGGGGATGCTTTGTAAGGGTAGCTTAGATGTTGTTGTTATTGCTTAGGCCCTTTTGAAGACCTCACTATTGACAAGCACCAAAGGTAATATTCTAAGTGCTTACTTGTCTTGAAGAGATAGATGCACACACTCACAACTCATGCATATGTTTAATCCTTGTATGTTGTGTGTCTTTTATGTGTGCCGTAATGCTCATTAACATCTCTTCTTGCATGTTAGGTTGATTGCATCTTGCATTGCTCATTGCCTCTTCATGCACATTTTTAGAATTCAAGCTTTGCATTGGGCACTGTTCAAAGCGCTCTACAAAGCGCTGTTCGAACAGCGCCCATCACACCTGATGCAAAAAATGTGATTTAAATGCATCAGGTCTGATGCAATTTTCATGGGCGCTGTACGAGCGCTGTACAAAGCGCTGTTCGTACAGCGCCCCTCTGTTTCCTCGTGAAAACAGAGCAAGGGCGCTGTACAAGGGCGCTCTACGTACAGCGCCCAAGGCAAATATGGGCAAACTTATCAAAACGACCACACTTTGTTTTGGCCCCCTATATATATGCCACTTTGACTTTAGGTCAATCACAAGAGTTCATATTCAGATTCCATACTTAGGAGATTTTTCAAAGAGAAGAAAAATTCCAAAGAACTCATTTTTAATTACTCAAACACTTGTTCCATGATCATCAATCATCATCTAGCATCATCTTAGATCATCTAGATGACATCTTGCATGGATTCTTCATCATACTTTGCTTGGTAAGCTTTTCACTAATATCTTACATATTTTGTGTTTCTCTTATTTAGCAATCTCAATTTAATTACTTGTATGTGATTTTATATTCCTTGAATACAAGATTGAGATTAGTATGATGTATGTTTGAGAAGTTGTATTGTGCTAGCATATTAGGTTTTGTGCTTGATATTGATTAGCTAAACTAATTGACATGTCATTTAGTTTTGATATCTAGGATTGTTCTTAATTGCATATTAATCATCTTAGATAAGCATATAGGGTTTCCCTTGCTCTATGTTGCATTTTGGATATTTTCACATATTCACTTAGGGTTGTATTCTCTTCAAGAGAAGCTAAGTCTTGTGTGTAGCAATCGGGATTAGGTTGCTTAGATCGCAAGCAAAATCGGACTAGGTTCACTCATACCGGGATTAGGTAGGTGTGTGATTACTTCCGGGATTAGGTTGTAATCGTTTGCACATTTAGTGGATTCGAGGTTCGAGTGTGGCTTACTTACATAGCCCGTGGTTTTTCCCGTGAGGGTTTCCACGTAAAAATCAAGTGTTAATTTAATTTCCGCACCATATTACACTTGCTTGTTTATTTTATCTTGAGGGTAATTTCGTAATTTTGACTAACACGAAAAATTGGGTAAAAAGCGTAAAATCTATTCACCCCCCCTCTAGATAGTTTTATACACACCGTGCTATATTTAGTTTCAATTGGTATCAGAGCGGGTTCCTAGACATACATAGGTGATCCTTGCTTATTTTGGTGTGTTTTGCATTTTGTGTGATTTTTGATCATTCATACATTTGCATTCATTTCATTCATTCATAAACACTATGAGTGGAAACGGTGGAAACGGTGGTAGCAACGAAGGTGCTTCTAGCACAAGGCCTCTACTTCTTACCGGTTTGAACTATTCCCAATGGAAAGGGAAGATGGAATCCTACATATGCCAAATTCATGACCGTGCATGGATGGCGGTGGAAGACGGATATGATCTCCCTATGATGACTCCCACGGGTGGAGGAGAAGATGTTTTGAAGCCTAAGGCGCAATGGAACGCGCAAGAGTTTGATGCTTCAAAGTGGAATAGGAAGGCGTTGCATGCCATCTTGTGTGCCATGGACGAAAATCAATACAAGTTGATTCAAAATACTAGGATAGCTAAGGAGGCTTGGGACATTCTAGAGATTGCACATGAGGGAACCGAAGTGGTGAAGGACTCCAAGCTTCAAGTCCTCCAAACTCAATTCGAGACGCTTAAGATGGAGGAGAATGAGTGCTTCAACGACTTCGAGATCAAGTTGATGGATATAGTCAACCAAAGCCATCAACTTGGTGATCCATATTCGGATAGGAGAATCAAGCAAAAGATTATGAGATCTCTACCCGATAGGTTTGAATCGAAGGTGACGGCTTTAGAAGAAAATAGTGGTTATAAGGATATGAAGCCGAGTGAGGTGATTGGGAGACTTCTAGCTTATGAGTCTAGGAAGGTGCCTATCTCCACACCCACTAAAAAGCAAAAAGGAATTGCTTTAAAAACCTCCAAGGATGAAAAGGAGGAAAAGAAGGTTGACTCGGATGAAGACCTTGCCTTGTTTGTAAAAAGGTTCAACAAGGTTATGAAGTTTAGAAGAAAGAACTTTGGATCAAAAGGACAAGATTTGAAGAAAAAGGGTTATTTCAAGAAGTTTGAACCTAGGCAAGAGAGGACCGAAAGGAAAGGGGTCCGATGTTTCGAGTGTGGTGGCATAGGTCATTTTGCCCCCGATTGTGCAAATCATGTTGAGAAGAAAAAGGGGAAAGTGATGGCCGCCACTTGGAGTGGAAGTAGTGATGACTCCTATGAGGGAGATGAGTCTTCGGATGATGAAGAGCTCATGGCTAATCTCCTAGCTTTTGCCTCCTCTCATAAAAGCAAAAGTGCTAGTGAGAGAGAGGAAATGAGTCAAGAGGAAAATGACTCAAGTGAAGTAGAGAGTGATTCCTCTTTTAACTCCATGAATGGATTTATGGAGAAAAAGGAGTTTGATAAATATCATGCCGAGTTTAATGATTTAGCAATCAAGAGCACAAGAAAGATCAAGATGTTGAGGGAAGAAAATCTTGAGCTTGCATCTCATAATGACCACTTAAGTGAACAAGTGGAAAAATTCAAGAAGATGGAAGATAAGCTAAAAGAGGAGTTAGTCTTATCTAGGAGGAATGAGGATAGTCTAAAGAGGGAGCTTGAAGAAGTTCGAGAATCTATGACTAGGATGGATTCTAGCACCAAGAAGCTTGACCATATGCTTGGTGTTGGAAAGAGTCCATGTGACAAGAGGGGTCTTGGGTATGAAGATGGCAAGAAGATCTCAACCTCTAACAAGACCGTATTTGTCAAGAGCTTGAAGAAAGAAGAAACTTCATTTGTGCAACTTCCTAAGAAAAAGTTAGAAATAGGACAAAGTTCAAATGCTCAAGTGAAGATGGGGCCAAGAAGGCAACCTCAAGCTCAACCCCCTAGGGTTCCTCAAGCCAACATTCCTTCTCAAATGGCTCACAAAGGAAAGAGGCCTATCGTGCAACCTCAAGCTTGGAAGCAACCTAGACCGGTTCAACAACGAAGACGCAATGAACCCCTTCATCCACAAAGACAAGGACAAGGTATGATTCCTTATTTTACTCCTATTTGTCATTTTTGTGGATTTGTTGGTCATATTAGACCACAATGCTTTCGCTATATAAAAATGTGCAAAACTAGAAGCATGATAGAGAAGAAAAATAAAAGAGCCATGATGCATGTTCCTAGGAATGATAATATTAATTTACATGATCCTAGGAATAGTAGAGCACATGTACCAAAGACCACTAAGAAAGCTAAAATTGTTGCTAAGTGGATTAGAAAGAATGAAAATGTTTGCCATGTTGCACAAATAGCCTTGAAGGCAAATTCTTCTAATTTTTGGTATTTGGATAGTGGGTGCTCTAGGCACATGACGGGAAACAAGAGTTTCTTCGAGACTCTTGTTATGGAGGAAGGTGGATATGTCACCTTTGGTGATGGATCCAAAAAGAAGGTTGTAGGGAAAGGATCCATTTCCGTTCCCGGTTTACCCTCCTTATCTGATGCTTTATTTGTTGATGGCTTGAAAGCCAATTTAATAAGCATTTCACATCTAAGTGATGAAGGATATTCCGTCTTGTTTAATAAAAATGATTGCTCAATCTTAAAGCCCGATGGACAAACCTTGTTGAAAGGTATGAGATCTAGCGACAATTGTTATTGTCTTGTAGCTAGAATAGTCTCAAACAATGTGTCCATGGATGAGCAAGTTGAGTTGTGGCATGAAAGACTTGGCCACATGAACTTTAGGGATTTAAGAACCCTTGGAAAGTTCGAGTGTGTGCGTGGCCTCCCTAAGCTTGGGAAGAAAGCCAATGGTATTTGTGGACCTTGCCAACAAGGAAAACAAACCAAAAGTATGCACAAAAAGGGCAAGTATCTCTCCACCAAGGAGCCTCTTGAGCTTCTCCACATGGACCTCATGGGTCCCATGCAAACCGAAAGTTTGGGTGGAAAGAGATACATTTTTGTTTGTGTTGATGATTTCTCTAGATTTACATGGACATATTTTCTTAGAGAAAAATCCGAAACTTTTGATAAGTTTAAAATGCTTTGTACTAAATTGCAAAATGAAATGAATTCTAACATTAGAAGCATTAAACGGATTAGAAGTGACCATGGGAGAGAGTTTGAAAATGCTTCTTTTGAAAGCTATTGTGATAGCTTAGGCATCTCCCATGAGTTTTCGGCTCCTAGGACACCCCAACAAAATGGAGTTGTTGAGAGGAAGAATAGGGTCCTCCAAGAGATGGCCCGAGTGATGTTGCTTAGCAACAATGTCCCTAGGAACCTATGGGCCGAAGCCGTCAATACGGCTTGCTATATAGGGAATAGAGTATTCCTAAGGCCCGGATCTAGAAACACCTCCTATGAGTTATGGAAAGGCAAGAGGCCAAATGTTAGCTACTTCCACACTTTGGGAGCAAATGCTACATTTTAAATGACCGTGATCAACTTGGCAAGTTTGATGCTAAGAGTGATGAGGGTATCTTTATTGGCTATGCCTTGAATAGTAAAGCCTATAGAGTTTTCAACTTGAAGACTCGAACCGTCATGGAATCATCGAATGTTATCATTGATGATACAAGACTCAAGTCCAAAGACCATGAAGAGGAGGATGTTTTAGAGGATGACTCTCCTTTGGAGAGGGTTGTGGTGACTCCCAATGTTGGGACATCTAATGAAGTCACACAACCTAGTACTAGAGTTTCTAACTTGGACTCTAATGAACCCGCTCCATGGGTTAGAAGACTCCATAACAAAGAGGATGTTATTGGAGATGTTAATGAGGGTGTTAGGACTAGGCGTCAAATAGCTAATGTAATTAGCTTTACATGCTACACCTCTCAAATAGAACCCAAAAAGGTTGATGAAGCCTTGAATGATGAATTTTGGGTTCTTGCCATGCAAGAAGAGCTAAACCAATTCGAAAGGAATGAGGTTTGGACTCTAGTTCCTAGGCCTAAGACCACTAATGTCATAGGCACAAAATGGATATTTAGGAACAAATCCGATGAGGATGGCAACATAGTGCGGAACAAGGCTAGACTTGTAGCACAAGGGTACTCTCAAATTGAGGGTATCGACTTTGAGGAGACTTTTGCTCCCGTTGCCCGCTTAGAGTCCATTAGGCTTCTCTTGTCCATCTCTTGTGTGCACAAGTTCAAATTGCACCAAATGGACGTCAAGAGTGCCTTCCTCAATGGCTTCTTGCAAGAGGAAGTGTTTGTTGAACAACCTAAGGGGTTTGTAGATGCACACCACCCCAACCATGTTTATCGCCTCAAGAAGGCACTATATGGGTTGAAACAAGCACCGAGGGCTTGGTATGAGTGCCTCACTCAATTTCTTGTTGACAATAACTACACAAGAGGTAGTGTTGACAAGACACTATTCATCAAGAGAGACAATGATGAGCTTTTCATAGCTCAAATATATGTTGATGACATAGTGTTTGGCTCCACCAACAACACCAAGGTCCAACAATTTGTTGATGTCATATCTCATGAATTTGAGATGAGTCTTGTTGGTGAGCTTAGTTACTTCCTAGGTTAGCAAATTAGGCAAATGAATGATGGGATTTTCATAACCCAAGCCAAATATGCTAAGAACCTAGTGAAGAAGTTTGGTTTAGAAAATGCCAAACGTTGTGATACACCCATGAGTACCACTTTGAAGCTAAGCAAGGATGCTAGTGGTAAAAGTGTGGAACAAACGTTATATCGTGGCATGATAGGAAGCTTGCTTTATTTGACCGCAAGTAGGCCCGATATATCCTTTAGTGTGGGTGTGTGTGCTAGGTACCAAGCGGATCCTAAGGAGTCCCATCTCTCTTCCGTGAAGAGAATCATTCGCTATGTGAATAGGACATCCAACTATGGGATTTGGTACTCTTTTGACACTAATGCTAGTCTTGTAGGCTTTAGTGATGCGGATTGGGCAGGAAATTGTGATGATAGGAAGAGCACATCGGGCGGTTGCTTCTTTCTAGGCAACAACTTGGTGTCTTGGTTTTGCAAGAAGCAAAACTCGATTTCCTTGTCCACGGCCGAGGCCGAGTACATAGCCGCGGGGAGTGGATGCACACAACTCCTATGGATGAAGCAAATACTAGTAGACTACGGATTCAACCAAGGTACTCTCACTCTCTTTTGTGATAATATGAGTGCAATTAATATTTCCAAGAATCCGGTGCAACATTCTAGAACTAAGCATATTGACATCCGCCATCACTTCATTAGAGAGCTTGTTGAAAATAAATGCATAGTACTTGAACATGTAGGTACTAATGATCAACTTGCGGACCTATTTACTAAACCCTTAGATGCTACTCGATTTAAAACTCTTAGTAGATCTATTGGGATATGTCTTGTGGAGTGATGTGTTCTATGATTGACCCCATATGGGGAAACTCTAGCAAAGAGAGCTATTTTGCATTCTTGTAACTTGCAAAAAATTTGAAATAACTTATGCCTCTTCTTTTGATTGCTTGAGTAAGCTTGGTTGTACATATGTATCTATGTTTTCAATTCTATAAGTGTGAACCTTGCTTGTCTACAATCCATGTCATATTTATGTTCAAACATGCATTTTTGGACTAGGAGATTTACATAGGAAGTATGATGTGAATGACCTATAGTTATCTCCATGACATGATGATTCTTTAATAACATGCTAATGATAAATGAAAAAGCATGAAATTCATACAACATGCTCACATGAAAAGCATGAATTGATGATTGCATATTCTTAAAATGCAAAACTTGTGTGAAAGCTAATGAGACTCAAAATGAATAAAGGATCTTGTATCCGTTCAAAGGAATTTACATTCCAAATGTCTCTCTTTCTTTATTAGTTGAACATGGTTACTATCATACGGATATCTTATCCGGAAAAATCAAATAGGGTGCAAAGTCGCTCATGCCATGTTTCGCTTATAAAGTTGGATATAGTTACTCTTAAATTGAAATCAATAATCTCTATATCCTTGCTTTTCCCATGACATTGGTGAAATTGGTTTGAATTCTTATTAGAAACCTTTGTCATTTGCTTTGCCAAATACCATTGTATTTTGGACTTGAATGCTATATGTCTTGTATGCAAAGCATGTTGGATTCACACATTTTCACAAATAAATCTCCTTGTTTCTCTCAAATTAATTGAAGTGCATAAAGTGACTTATATGTATTTGCAAATCTTGCATGCTTCTATCTCTCGTTGCTATGAGTGACCCGGTTGGGGACTACTCCTTTGCCTATATCATGACAAAAAGGGGGAGTAGGATATGGTAAGGGGAGTTGCAAAATATAGAAGTTATTGTGCACTTTGGGGAGAACATACATTGAGGGGGAGTAACCCGTTGAGGGGGAGCATTGCATACACATACATTTCATAATGTTGTGCCTATATTGTAAATGCAAATGCGTGTTATTGTTCTCACATGATTAATCTCACACTTTACTTGTATTGGAAATGCTAGAAACTTTATTTTCAGGGCTTGATTGTTCTACAAAAGATTGAAGACTTGAAGTTTTTACTTTCTTATCTCTTTGTAATGTAGATAATCATTTTAGTCCCGTAGTTTCTAATTCTATGTGAGGAATCAATGTGAGTGGTGGTTTTGTCACGAAATAGCCAAAGGGCGAGATTGTTAGGATTCCCGTTGTTTTTAATTGGCTTATTTCGTGATCAAACCACATGTGGGGATGCTTTGTAAGGGTAGCTTAGATGTTGTTGTTATTGCTTAGGCCCTTTTGAAGACCTCACTATTGACAAGCACCAAAGGTAATATTCTAAGTGCTTACTTGTCTTGAAGAGATAGATGCACACACTCACAACTCATGCATATGTTTAATCCTTGTATGTTGTGTGTCTTTTATGTGTGCCGTAATGCTCATTAACATCTCTTCTTGCATGTTAGGTTGATTGCATCTTGCATTGCTCATTGCCTCTTCATGCACATTTTTAGAATTCAAGCTTTGCATTGGGCGTTGTTCAAAGCGCTCTACAAAGCGCTGTTCGAACAGCGCCCATCACACCTGATGCAAAAAATGTGATTTAAATGCATCAGGTCTGATGCAATTTTCATGGGCGCTGTACGAGCGCTATACAAAGCGCTGTTCGTACAGCGCCCCTCTGTTTCCTCGTGAAAACAGAGCAAGGGCGCTGTACAGGCGCTGTACAAGGGCGCTATACGTACAGCGCCCAAGGCAAATATGGTCAAACTTATCAAAACGACCACACTTTGTTTTGGCCCCCTATATATATGCCACTTTGACTTTAGGTCAATCACAAGAGTTCATATTCAGATTCCATACTTAGGAGATTTTTCAAAGAGAAGAAAAATTCCAAAGAACTCATTTTTAATTACTCAAACACTTGTTCCATGATCATCAATCATCATCTAGCATCATCTTAGATCATCTAGATGACATCTTGCATGGATTCTTCATCATACTTTGCTTGGTAAGCTTTTCACTAATATCTTACATATTTTGTGTTTCTCTTATTTATCAATCTCAATTTAATTACTTGTATGTGATTTTATATTCCTTGAATACAAGATTGAGATTAGTATGATGTATGTTTGAGAAGTTGTATTGTGCTAGCATATTAGGTTTTGTGCTTGATATTGATTAGCTAAACTAATTGACATGTCATTTAGTTTTGATATCTAGGATTGTTCTTAATTGCATATTAATCATCTTAGATAAACATATAGGGTTTCCCTTGCTCTATGTTGCATTTTGGATATTTTCACATATTCACTTAGGGTTGTATTCTCTTCAAGAGAAGCTAAGTCTTGTGTGTAGCAATCGGGATTAGGTTGCTTAGATCGCAAGCAAAATCGGACTAGGTTCACTCATACCGGGATTAGGTAGGTGTGTGATTACTTCCGGGATTAGGTTGTAATCGTTTGCACATTTAGTGGATTCGAGGTTCGAGTGTGGCTTACTTACATAGCCCGTGGTTTTTCCCGTGAGGGTTTCCACGTAAAAATCAAGTGTTAATTTAATTTCCGCACCATATTACACTTGCTTGTTTATTTTATCTTGAGGGTAATTTCGTAATTTTGACTAACACGAAAAATTGGGTAAAAAGCGTAAAATCTATTCACCCCCCCTCTAGATAGTTTTATACACACCGTGCTATATTTAGTTTCACAGCATAAACCGATCAATATTAACTAATAAATCATCAATTAGACTATTACATGTACAATTCACCTTTCTTCAGTTCTTCCCCTAAAAATAAAATAAAAATTGAAACAAATATGACGGTGTCTAAAACAACCTAGAAGGGGTGAATGGGTCGTTAATCTAATTATTACCAATTTTTCGTATTAGTCAATATTACAAAAATAACCCAATTTATACAAACAATAAAATCTAGTATAAAGTGCAGAAATTAAACAACACTTGCTTTTTACGTGAAAACTTTCAACAAGGAAAAACCACGAGCTATTATGCTAGCCACACACGGTCACCGAAATCCACTATATGAATAAAAGGTTACACCCTCAAGCGATACACGGACTCTCACTTTAGACAATCTCAGGCTATGGACACTACCACTCACCACTCTTGGTTCAATCCCTAGTGATATCTACCAATCCACTACTCTTGGCGTGAGCATCTCCTACTCTACCCGCATGCCTTTTACAGTGGCACTTGACCAATCTTGTTTGTGCACTAAGCAACTTAGTCACAAGACTTACTTCTCAATGAAGAGATTAACAACCTATGTGAATATGCAATGATATTCAAAATGCAATTAATGCTAGGCAACATTAAATGCTTATCTAGAGATTAAATGATGTCAATAAAATCAATCCTAGATATCATATTGCTATATGTCATGGCATACCACTTAGCTATGTAAGGAATAACCAATCCTATATACAATAGCCATCACAATCAATCTCAATCAATCAATGAGATAAATTAGCTAGATTATATGTGAACTTGAAATCCTAGCTATCACAAAATAACTCAATCATTCAATGAGATAAATTAGCTAGATGATATATAAACTTGTAATCCTAGCTATCATAAAAATAACTCAATCAATCAACACAATAATCTGAATCTTGTAAATAGAATATAATCTAAATGAATACAAGTTTAAAATGAGATTCCTTGCTAAGTAAGAACACAAAAATGAATGGATGGTGTTCAACTTACCAAGTCATGTGTGTTGAAGAAGACTCATGCATAGATACATCCTAGATGATGCTAGATGAAGTTTGATGCACATAGAAATGAGTTTGTGTAATCAAAGGTAAGTTCTTGGGTGGTTTTCTCTTTTTGAAAACACTCTAAGTTAAAAATATGATTTTGAACTCTTAAACACGACCTAAGGTGAACGAAGCATATATATATATATATATATATACATATATGATGTCCAATTGAAGTTATGGCATTTTGATAAATTTTCAAAAAAATTTGCCTTCATCACTATACGCCTGCTCTACATAGGGCGATTGTACAGCGGGTCACCTAGAATAGTGAAGAACAAATTCTCTGACAATAGTTGTACGAACAACGACTTTTGGGTGGGTGTACAATGGCTTAAAAAATCATTCAGGTGCATGTTGTACATAAGGCGAGCGTACAGCGGTTCGAACGCGACAGTGCATCAGCTTCAACTTCAAGCACCTCAAAACATGACCAAATGACATCAAAACCTTTTGTATCATATATCATTGCAAATGTATGGATGTCTAATTTCTACTTCTTTTTACGTAATGACATTTCGATGTCTTTAGAAAAACTTATGGTCAATTGAGTGACCAAATATCAGAAACGGACAACAACAGAGTTACCTTGTTTTGGTGGTCATTTTGAAGATTTCAAAACCAATCCAAACAGTTATGAAATATTACGAATAATATACCGTTGGAAAGGTATGGATGTCTAGTTTGTATAGAAAGTTTTAAAACCTATTTTGAAGCTTTGTATAAAAAGTTATGGTCATAAGACCATACAAAGGTCAATTTTGAAAATCATTTAAATTATTGAAATCCAATCTTTTGAAACTAGACACTTTACTCCAAACAACCAAACCAAAACTAATACTTATCTAAGAGAAAAATAGGACCTTCTCAAATGGTCAACCATCGTGCTAAGACATGCACACCATCGTGCAAGCACGGACGTTTCCGATCACACAAATGGAAATGAATTACTAGACATTATCACACAACAAAATCCAACAAAGAGGTGCAAGTGTGAAGTGTGAAGAATGCACACATAAGAATTGAAGCACAAATGTAAGATGAATAAAACATGCATGAAGATGTGTGTGTGTGTGTGTGTGTGCAACTAATCTCTTCAAGAGGCAAGTCAAGTGATTTACCTTTCACTCTTGCTCTTAAAGTCACCGAGATGCTTGGAAGCTTGTCAACGAGAACCTAAGCTACCCATTACATAGATATCCCAAAATGTGGTCTGTCAACGAAATAAGCCAATCAAAATATGAGGAACTTGGAAAAATAAAATGATCAAACAAATGGTTGGCATGCATGCATTATCGACACTAACTTACAAAAAGTAATTCAACAAAACTCATAAACATAATCCCAGTAACTCACAATTTCAACACCTCTATTTGGATTCTCGGTTTGCTTCTGTTTCTTTTCTATTTTTGTTCTCTTTTATAGTTAAGATTCTATGTGATGTCTTATTGTCTTGAATATTTTATGTAAAGAGGTTGAATTTGTAAATTAGTACAAAATACCAAAATCTAAACATAACCCAGAAGAAGAATGAACAAGAACTCACTTCAAATCTAATAGATAAAAAGGAAAGTTAAATTGATTCTCGGTTTGCTTATGTTTATTTTCCCTTTCAAACCCAGAATCTTTGAGTAAATTAGGTGGCTTCACTAAAAAGGAAAGTCAAATTGAAATCTGATTCGTAATCCAAGGAAAAAAAAAAAACATAATTTGACAATTTATCAAGGCAAACAATGAAACTAAGCACCAATTGTTTTAAAATAAATCAAACATAAAACCCTCAAAGATCAAACTTTTTTTTTTTTTTTTGTAGATACAAAATAGGCCAAAAAAGGCAACAATGGAGTCCAAACAAAATATCATAGAGTATTTGCATGTTGAATATCGAATTCAAGAACTTTGAGAGAATCCTTAAATGACTTTCGCATGGAACCCATGTACATCTTTTTCAAGTCGTTGTCATCAATGAACAACAATAACAAACAATCAAATAAAAAAATCGAAACCCCAACAAAAAAAAAATAAAAAATAAATGAAAAACAAACAAAAACCCTAAAATTCTCTCTCTACAGAGAGCAAGTGAGGTTTTCTATTGTGGGTTTTAAAGGTGGCTTGGTGGTGGGTATATGTAGGTGTTGGTGGAGCTTTCTATTCCAATATTTTTCATTTTTTCCCAATATTTTTCAAAAAAGCAAACTAAAGCTTCCACTTTCCCACACTTTCTCGCCATCCAAGCAAAACAAAATCAAATCACACCACCAAAAATTCTCTGTCTCAAACCTGGTAATGAAAATTGGGTCTCTCACGCAATCACTTGAACTATGGTGGACTCTCAAAGTACTTCTCCATCACGTCAATGAACCGATCGTTGTCCTCCACCGGTCATCTGGATCCTTCACCAGCAGTGCACCCATCTCCCTCATAATCCGACTCACTTCCTAACACAACTCGCCAAGTTCGCTCACCACCTTCGATTATGGTCTTTGCAAAAGCTCATGCTTTATAAAAGAAGAAATAAGGTAGTTAAATGGAAAGAATAAGAAATAAATGGAAAGAAGAAATAAATGAAGAGTCATCAAGAGAGAAGACATAAGAGAGACATGTTTTGTCTTTCAAACTTGTTTAATAACGTGGACCCCACGTATAATTTGTTATAGGTCCTCTAAACAATTACAAAAAGACACATTTTCAATTTCTAAAATAGCCCTCAATTGTAAACATAAAATGAAAATTCTATCCTTCATAATTATTCATGTTGTATAAATTTTATGTATTTTCTGAACCCTTGAAAGGGTTTTTTGTCTTCTAACTGTTAAAAAATTAATAAACTGATTTTAAATTTATAAATTACCTTTTCACCCTTCTACTATATAAAGTATTCATAATTAGTTATGAAATACTGAAAAGAGCAAGGGTATATAAATCTTTTCACTATTAAAAAAAAATCACAACAAAATAGGAGGGTTAAAAATATGGCTCAACTGTCCTTTGTTACATAGAGTGTGAAATATATAAACGTAGTTAAATTGTCTAAAGCATACCTAGAGGGGGAGGGGGAGGGGGAGGGGGGGGGGGGGGGGGGGGTGGGGGTGGGGGAAGAATAAGTTTTTACACCTTTTTCAATCCCTTGAAACAAACGCAAGTTTGTCCTTCAAGATAGCTTACATTACAACACATAAACCATACATACATATATAGACAAGAGAAGCTTGTGATCATTAAAGCATTGTCTATATATCAACAAGTAGCAAGAGGAAGAATAACATTAAAACTCAACAATAAAGAATACTTGTATTTCCAATAATGTTCAATGTGTTACAAGTGTAAGTTCCTCAAGTTTGATTGGCTTATTTCGGTGACAAACCACAATTGGGGTTTAAAATGTAAAAGATAGCTTAGGTGTTGGTGATCAAGCTCAAATGCCCTTCTCAAGACCTCAAGTTGATAAGCACTCCAAAGGTATATCTTGTGCTTAGTTTTCATTGAAGAGATCTAGTTGCACACACACACTTCTCATGCTTGCATATATACTCATTGCTCTTGTGTGCATTCTCTTCACATTTCACACTTACACTTCTTTGTTGTATCTTGTTAGTGTGTCTAGTAATTCGTTTCTCAAAGATTGTTCAAAAACGTCTACGCATGCACGTTGATATGCTTGGTTTAGCGTGAGGATCGCCTTCAGAGAATGCTCTTGGCTTCTCCTTTGGTTTCACCACAATTGGTGAAATGGCGGTTTGATCGGTAGCCATGATCGCCGAATGAAACCGCCGTTTGAGTCCAGAAGGTTCTAAAGTAGTTATGCGGTTATGATCGGTGGCCACGACCACCGTTTGAAACCGCCGTTTAAACCTAATCGATTTTTATCTCTCGAGTTTATTTATGCAGTTGTGATCGACGGTTATGAAATCGCCGATGATCCCCTGTTCTCTCGGGTTCAATTCGGCGGTTTTGAAACAACCAATTGGCACGTTTCAAGGGCAAACTTGTCTTTTCACCTAGCCTTTTGTTGCTCTCTATAAATACACCATTATGTCACTCTCTTTCACTCAACTATTTGATCATCAAGAACCCTAAAATAGAAATAGAGATTTTTCAAGAGAAAAAGCACAAAGATTGCTCCTTTGATTCTCTAAACTCACTTCCATGTACATGAAACTTCATCCAAGCATCATCTAGGATCATCTAGGATGCATCTAAGCATGGGTCTTCTTCAACAAACATAGTTTGGTAAATTGAACACCATACTCATCCATTTTAGTGTTCTTACTTGTCAATTAATCTCTTTTATAACTTGTATGCTTTTAGATCATATTCTAAATACAAGATTGAGATTATTGTGTTGTTTAATTGTGAGTTGTATTTTGATAGCTATAACATCTAGGATTATTTTATCTTTTATAGCTATGTTGTATGCCATGTCATATAGCAATATTGATATCTAGGATTGTGATTATTGTCATCTTTCATATTAGATAAGCATTTAATGTAACATAGCATTAATTGTATATTTGGATATCTTTGCATATTCACATAGGTTGTTTAATCTCTTCATTGAGAAGTAAGTCTTGTGGCTAAGATTGTTTAGGCCATAAGCAAATTGATCTAGGTTCACTTTTAAAGGCCTGTGGGTAGTAATGGTGGGTTAATGACCGTGTAGGGTTTGACATGGTCAACCTTGGTTGTGGACACCATTACAATTAATGGATTCGAGGATCATGTATGGTGCACATAACAGCCCGTAGTTTTTCCTTGTTGGAGGTTCACGTAAAAATCAAGTGTCATTTAAATTCAGCACTTTATACTTGATTTATTGCATTGAGTAGATTGGGATTATTTTCGTAAAATTGACTAATTGCGAAAATTTGGTAATAGCCAGATTAAAATATATTCACCCCCCCCCCCCCCCCTCCCCCCCCCCCCCTCTAGATAGTTTCATACACACTGCGTAATATTTGTTTCAACAGGTATTAATAAAAATATAACTATATAAAAGAATCAATGAACAAAAGAATTATATATACAACTATGATCAAAATGATTTGCTTACATATCACACTTAACAAAATCTTTTTTCAAAGTATTTCACAAGTGAATATTATGCAACAAGATTGAAACATACACATATACAAATATGAAAGAGAGAGATAGAAAGAATTGACACAAGAGATTTTTTAACATGGTAAAACCTCCGAGGAGGAAACATCCACGAGTTGAACTACAACCATTGGGTACTATATATATTGAATGATAGATTAGAAATTTCTCAAAAGTTACCAACCTATGATCTACTCTCTATTAGAGTCCATGTATACCCAATCTCTATTGGTAGATTAGAAATTCCTCAAAAGTGCGGAGCCACTATATATTGGAGTCTATATCTAGACAACATCATTGGAAGATTAGAAATTCCTCAAGAGTGCATACACATCCCATGTACCACCCTTTATTAGAGTCTTTGTCTATCCAAATGCCCAGACCTTCCAATGTCATAGCCAACTTTTTATCCAAGGCACTCATGCCTCTAGAGAGCCTCCCATGCATAGCTATCCAGATCTTCCCGATCCTAGCCATGACTTCTTGCTTGGTTATCCGAACCTCTTATCCTAACCAAGACTTCCTTGCTTGACTATCCGGACCTCTTGTTCTAGTCAAGACTTCTTGCTTAGTTATCTAGACCACATGTACGTCCTAACCAAGACTTCATGCCTTTTACAGGACTTCCTAGTGTGATCAATGAATGCAAATAATGCAAACAAACAATTTAACATAGAACATGTGATCAATACATTCCATAGAAACTAGACTTAATCATGTGAGAACACAAGTCAAAATAGTCTAGATACAAAACTTGAATTAAAACCTAAAGCATGTGAAAACACCTAATACATATGGCTCCTAGTTTCATTCACAAATCTAACACTTGAATAAATCATATACATGAAGCACATATTCAAGATATTAGAAACATACACAAAAATGCTAGAATCACAAAATATGTTCAATGAATATTCTAGCCAACATTTAGAGCAAGGATATAATTAACAATCAATTAAATCCTAATAGGCTCTAAATACAAAATCAATAGTGCTAATCCTAAATTTGTTAAATTAAAGGATCCAAGCATATGCCAAGGTTATTGATTATAAAAATGAATCAATCAAATCACAAATAACCCTAGATTTCAAACTAATCATAATACAACTCTAAAACATATGAAAAACTATAATCATAGAAAACTAGTTCACATTTGTCTCTAATTTGACTTTATTAGGTTTGATTATGAAGCTATCTTTCTCAATAGCATTCATCATACATACACATACATATAAAAGAAGAAAACCCAAGGTAATTGAAGGTTTAAAAAGAAGAAAACACAAAGATTAGTCAAATACCTAAGAATCATGAGCTGGTTCGGTTTTGTGGGTAGATGAAAGTATACAAACGAAGTTAAATTGCTTAAAGCATACCTAGAGGGGGGGGGGGGGGGTGAATAGGTTTTTACACCTTTTTCAAACCCTTGAACAAACTTTCGTTTGTTCCTCAAGGTAGCCTTACACACAACACAATAAGCCAAGGAAGACATACATAGACAATACGATAATACAATCATAAGAGCAAAGTCTAAGTATATCAATAAGTTATGTGAGGTATAAAAACAAATAAACACAACAACAAAGTAAGCTTGTATTTCAATAAGTGTTCAATGAGTTACAAGAGTGATCAAAATGTCACTATACAAAAATTACAATATATAAAAGAATCATAGATACAAAATTGATCAATAGAATGAATTCACTAATCACACTATACAAAGTCTTGCTTCACAATACATCACATGTGAATATTATGAATCAAGATAATAAAATATACAATTAAAATATAAGAGAAAAAGATAGAAAGAATTGACACAAGAGATTTTTTAACGTGCTAAAACCTCCAAGGAGGAAATATCCACGGGTTGAACTACAACCATTGGGTACTATATTATTGGAAAGTAAACATAGAACATTCACAAAGTGACCAATCTTTAACTCACCCAACCTAGTGAAGTCTAAGCCTACCCAACCCTATTGGAAAGTGTGAAATCCCTCAATGATGCGAAACCACCATATATTGGACACCACACACAACCAACATCGATGGTAGATTAGAAATTCCTCAAAAGTGCATACACCTCCCGTGTACCCCGCTCTATCGGAGTCTATGTCTAACCATACGCCTAGGCCTACCAATACAATAGCCAACTCCCTATCCAAGGCACTCTTGCCTCTAGGGAGCCTCCCATGCATGACTATCCGAGTCCTCCCGACTCTAGCCATGACTCCTTGCTTACCTATCCGAGTCATCCCGACTCTAGGCAAGACTTCTTGCTTGGCTATCCGAGTCACCTCGACTCTAACCAAGACTTCATGCCTTTTACAAGGACTTTCTAGTGTGATCATGTGAATGCAAATGATGCAAACAATCAATACAACATAGAACATGTGATCAATACATTCTATGGCACAAATAGACCTAAACATGTGATATCACAAGTGAAATTCCCTTAAGCAATATAGTGTAAATATACCTAGAGGGGGGGGGGGGGGGGGGGGGGGGGGTGAATAGGTATAGGCTCCAAATTCTTCCAATTAAAAATAATGCGGAAAATTACAAAGCAAAATGCACACTTGATAAGATTTAGCAAATGAATTGATTTCACTAAGACAAGAGTTAATCAATTTACAAGATGTGCAAACAATGTAATATATGGAAGATAAAAGAAAGTAAAGCAAAATTGAACACAATGATTTTAACGTGGTAAAACCTCAAAGAGGAAACATCCACGGGTTGATACCACAACCACCGGCAAAGCAATCCACTATACGAAAAGGACTTACACACTCAAGCTATCAACACATGATATCCGCTCAAGCTATCACCTCCTAATCTACCCTCGGGCAAGTGAACTACCAAGCCTACTTCCTATCCGAGATGTGTCCTACACCTCTAGAAAGCAACTTCCTATCCAAGACGCTCACGTCTCTAGGAAGATTTCTTGCTTGACTATCCGAGTCCTCCCGACTCTAATCAAGACTTCTTGCTTGGCTATCCGGAACACTTTCCTAGCCAAGACTTCTTGCTCAAGACAAAGCTTCACTCACTTTGCAAGAGACTTCAACCTTTCACAAGGCAATGATCTAAAGTGATGCAAATGATGCAAGCACAATCAAATTAAGCTAGATGATCAATCAAGCAAAATGTACATGTTCAATGATAGTCTAGAATATGATTTCAACACACAATCACAAAACTATCTAGAAATCAAGACATGCAAATCAATAAGAACAAAGGTATGAATATTCAATTTATCACACTAAAAAACCTAGTTCTTAGATCATGAAATAAAACATAGAAAATAACATGAAGCACATCACACATATATTTTCTAGAATCAATTTCATGATAAATCAAGTTTAGCACATATATGTTCAAAACACATCACAAAGCTAAAACTCAATTAACAAATGATCAAACAACCCTAGCAAGTGATCTAACATACTTCTCAACAAATTTCATCAATCAAATAGTAAGAATCAAAAGAAGATCAAAGATGAAATTGAAAAAGAAAAAGTTGTATCACACATACTGACCACGGACTGGAAAACGCTCAACTGAGAACAATGGTGAAGTCAGATGCCTCTGGAAATGCTTGAGGTTTGTAGCTCTCTTCGAGACCAACAATTTTGGTTTTTGAATCGATTGATTTCGAGTTCGTATGAGAGAGATATGATCAAAACAAGTAAACAAAAATTGTAGAAAACTGATGCGGGAAAATCAAATGTTCTTCAAAAAATTGCATAAGTGTGGAGGGAAGGAGGTTTGCTTAAAAGGAGGGAAAAGGAGAGATTTTCCAAGCGAATCACATGCTGCCACATCAGCACCCCATGGGGGGCGCGTGGAGCCCATGGGAGCAGAGGGCTCCCTTGCCCGTGGGGCCCACGGCCTCCCACACGGGCTGGCCAAGTGGCCACACGTGATTTGCACATCTCTCGCGCGCTCCCTCGGTTCGTTGCCCCATATCTTGAGCATCCGACCTCCGATTTCGAATCCGTTTTCGGATTACAAACCGTGACTCCCTCACGCACGACTACAACTACTCAACTTTGAAAAATGGTTGAGAAATCATCTCGGAATCCGACGATGAAGTCAACACAACAAATGAGAATGAAAAGTAGCATAGTCAACTTGTTTGGACTCGAAACCTTATGTATGAGTAACCGAAACGACCGGAACTCAATAAGGCATTAAATAAGAACATGTTCAAGTCCTAAACACAAAATATGAAAACAAATAAACACATATTCACACAAACATGCCATATCAAAGAGATAGTCACAAAGCATGCAATTTCACAATGTTTGTCAATACAAGATCAATGCATGAGCATGCTATGAAGTGTGTGAATGTGTTATACCAAATGTTTGAACCACGATGCAGGGACACACATGTATGAATTGTGTGTGTGTGCGCTAACGCCTTGCAAGAGGATGGAAGTCAAGATTTACCTTTGACGTTTTTCACCTCTTGAAGACGACTTTTGCACTAGACGTTGCTCTTCACTTTTTAAGCTTCCTTTCTTCAAATAATGTCCTAAGCAACAACTAATACAATCATAGAGTGTTTTGCAATGGAATTAAGCCAATACAAATCATAAACCTTACAACAAGCAATCAAGTCTAGATGCAAAATACACGAATAAAAACCTAAGCATGTGAAACACCAAACACATAAGCTCAAGGTCTCATTTGAAAGTTCTGGAGGCGTGTTTAATATATAAAGCTAGGAGGGGGGGGGGGGGGGGGGGGGGGGTGAATAGATTTTATCTAATTATTACCCAATTTTTGCGTGCATGTCAATTTTACGAAAATACCCCTAGCAAGTCAAATATACATACAAGTGTAATAAGATGCGGAAATAATAAATGACACTTGATGTTTACGTGGAAACCCAGCCACTGGGAAAAACCACGGGCTGTTTAGTGCGCCACACTCGGACCTCGAAATCCACTAATTGAAATGGAGTTTACAACCTATGTAGACCACGTCTAACACTCCGGTCAATAACCCCCCACTTCTACCACGCGGGCCTTTAAAAGTGGCTCTATTCCAATTGCTTATGGGACCACCTATTCCCGGTGTCCGACCTAATCCCGGTCAATCACACAAGACTTAAATCTCTCAAAAGAAATGCACAACCCTATGTGAATATGCAATGATATCCAAATATGCAATATAGAGCTAGGGTACTCTAGATGCTTACCTAGGATGATGAATTTGCAATTAAAGCAATCCTAGATATTAATGGCTAAATGACATGTCATAAAGCTTAGCTATGTAGAGGATAACCAATTCTAGATACAATAGCTATCAAAAACAATCTCAAACATTTCAATGAGATTAATTAGCTAGATGTATATATCAATCATGAAATCCTAGCTATCAAAAAACAATCTCAATCATGTAATGAGATTAAATAGCTAGATGGCATATAAACAATAAAACCTAGCTATCACAAAATAACCCAATCAACACATAATCTCAATCTTGTATGTAGAAATTACTCTTAGAACATACAAATAATAAATGAGATAAATTGATAAGTAAAAACACTAATTATGTAAGATAATAGTGTTCAACATATCATACCATGTGTGTTGAAGAAGACCCATGCTTTAAAGATGCTTAGAGATGCATGAAGATGATGGGTTTTGGGTTTGGAGAGTTAAAGAAGCAAGCTTGGTGCTTTCTCTCTCAAGAATCTCTCTTTCTCTCTCAAGAATATCTCTTTCTCTTTCTAGAAAGTGAATTCTCTCTCTAGGGTTTCAGTTGGGAGAGTTATGATGAAGAAGGAGAGATAAGAGGGTATTTATAGGTGCCAAATGAAGCTACGACATTTTGAGAATGTCAAAAAGACCTCACTGGGCATTCTGGGGCCAAATCGGCGGCCAAGCCGCAGAATCATGCGACAGCACTTCAGCTCCAAATTCAAGCGCATCGAAACATGACCAAACGACATCGAAACCTTTCGTATAATATATCATTGGAAAGGTATGGAAGTCTACTTTCTACTCCAATTTATAGAATGACATTTTGATAACTGTAGAAAAAGTTATGGTCAATAGAGTGACCAATGGTCAGAAACGGACAACAACATAGTTGCCCTGTTTTGGTGGTCACTTTGGAGAATTCAAAACCAATCCAAACGGTCATGAAATATTACGAATAATATACCGTTGGAAAGATATGGGTGTCTAGTTTGTACAGAAATTTTCAAAACTCATTTTGAAGCTTTGTATAAAAATTTATGGTCACAAGACCATGCAAATGTCAGTTTTGAAAACACTTGAAACATTGAAATCCAATCTTTTGAAACTAGAAACCTTACTCCAATCAACCCAAACAAACTAAAACTACCACTTATCCAAGAGAAGAATGAGATCTTCTCAAGTGGTCAACTATCGCACTAAGACAAACACACCATCGTGCAAGCGCGAACGTTTCCGATCGCACAAATGGAAACGAATTACACCACACTTAAGACTAATCATGAAGTGCAAGTGTGGGTATTGAATGCATCATAATGGCTATCATGTCATGGCATTTCATAGAACAAGATACAATCAATTAAATGCAAGAAGAGATATTAAATAAATCAATAAAGCACAATGCACACAAAATATAAACACAACATTCAAGAATAAGAGTTATGCATATCGTAAACATAGGACCCAACACAAGAGTCCAAGTCAATACCTCTTTCTTGAATAATCTTTTTGCAACCAAAAATTCCCAATTCATCAACTTTGTTACCTTTGGAAATTTTGGAAGAAATTGTAGGTTTGGACTTGGCAATGGGAGTTGAAGAAGTATTTCCACCAACCTTCTTTGCTTTTCCCATAATCTTGCAACACAAAACAAACTAAAAACAAAGTGAGAGGAAACAAAGAAACAAATAAAAAACCAATAAACATATACAAAGGCAAAACACTATATTTAATAAATCACCATGCAAGTAAGAATTTATCATAGCATCTTCATGATTTATCAAAAATAAGAATAATGCCAACAATTAACAACCTTGAAGAACATGTGAACATGTCATAAAAGAGAACAATAATTTAGCATATTATGCTCCCCCTTGACAAGTGCCTCATCTAAAATCAAGATAGACAAATGTTCACAAAAATCACCACACAATCACATCACAAGCAATTTTTATTAGATTTGCAAATAAGCTTCACATATCTAAGAGAGTTACATCAAGATTTTCAATCACTCTCATATGTTATCAAAAATTGCTAAAGTATCACAAATACTAATTAAGCAAAAGTGAGTGTGTGAAGATTTTGCTTCAAGTATATGAAAAGAAGTAGTTTGATAATCAAGCATGCATACAATTTCAACATCTATTCATCTTAGGCCTTTCCATAAAAAAGGTCAAACCGGTTATCATCCGTAATTTTGCTTATAAAGAGAATAGATTTCAACATGTGAGTGTGTGTGTGCATGTGGCTCGTCAACCCATTTCTATTTGTCAATCCGAGCTCATTTGATTATTCAACTATACTCCAAAAGCCTTTTATTATTTATTTTTTTTTTATTTTTTATTTATTAAGGCTTGAATCAAAGATTTTTTTTTATGATTCAATTCAACACTTCTTTGATTTTTCTAACATAAACATATACACCTCATGGCGGCTTTCACTCATCACAATGGTGTAGCCCTTTCCAACATTGGGTGGCTTCACAACCAAGGTGTGTAGCCCTTTCCATGAGGGTGCTCGTTGAGTTCTATGTTGCCGAAGCAAATGGATACCAACCATTGGTCATTTTTAAATGTACTAGTCCTTAGGACTTCAAGGTGTATCCAAAGCGAACATCAATCAAGCTCAACATACTTAACAAAACATACAAGAGAAGCAAAGTGCATTTTTGAAACCAATTTCAAGGCTTAAAAGCACATGATCTAGAAGCAAGTAAAGAGACTTACTTAAGATCTCTACTTCTCAAGAGAGTAGCTATCAAAGAATATGAAGCTCACATTATTCAAAAATTAGCCACTCAACAATCATACAAATAACAACACACTTCATGAAATAAGATCAATGTGAACACTTATCATCAAAAGATCTTAAACTAGCAAATGTCAAAGAGTACCATATAAACACTATATTAGTTCTCAATTATGACATGCTTCATGAATGTGATACAAACAATGAGTTGATAGATGAAAAATCAAGTAAGCAAGCAATATGATATAGAGATACCTTCGCAAGCTATTTTCACCAAATACAAAGCCCTCACCCTTTTTATGAGTCCTCTTGGCTTGTAAGTCCTCATGACTACAAGTTATAGGTGTGTCGATTCCAAGAGACTAAAGACAATGTAATCCAACTTAAACAAACAAAAAAAATGACTTTCTCTAAAAGTCATAACAATAATGTTATCATATAGATTCCAAAAAAAAACTTCTCAAAAGTTAATCAACAAATTTTGACTATCAAACAAACAAAGTGAGATAGCTAAGTTCATGTCAAGTTGTAAAGATACAAAGCAAAAAGCTAAGCTTCTTATCAACGACACTAGTCTTAAAGCTAACTCACATGTGCAACTTACACTAATGGTAAGAGCACTCACCCTTGACAAATTTTGTCTTGGGTGGACATACACGAACATCATCAAGATTCTCTTTGACCACAATATTGAACCTAGAGTAAAGTTCTTCCACAACTTGATTCACAATAATATCATTAATACTCTTCTTCTCAACATTGTTAGCAACACATGCATGGTCAAACTTTGTAGGATATGCATTCTTCACCTTCCGGACATTCTTAACATGCTTTGACAAATTATCATGCTTTCCATATTCAAAAGCTTTAGCATGCATAGAATTAGGTCCAATCTCTCTATTCCTAGATGCATTTTCTAAGTTGCAATATTCAATGAATTTATAGCACTTGGGCTTGATATGGCCTAAGGTATTGCAAAAATGACATATGGGAACAAAAGGAGAGATTTTACCTTCCGGTGGTGGTGGAGGACAAATGGGAGTTTCAAGGGGTACCTTATTCTTCAACTTGTTCTTGGTATTGGAACATCTCTTCTTAGGAGTTTTCTTATCAACAACGACCTTGCTTGTAGGAAGTGATGCTACTATGAGCTTCTCCTCAACTACCAAGTCGCTTGAGCCTCCTAGAGTCAAACTAGAGATGATCCTATCCCTTTCAAGAACAAACCCTTCAACTTCTCTAAGCTTCTTGGCAAGAGCATTCTTTTCTCCTAAGAGCCTCCTAGTTGTTGAGACAAACTCATCCACTTGTAGCTTGATCAAATCATCTTAAGCACTCTTAATGATTTGAATCAACCTCCTCATCCAACAAATCTTGACATACATCCTCTAGGATAGAGTGAGAGGTCATGAATGCAACAAAGTTGCTTACCAACTCTTCTTCACTAGAAGACTCATCACTTGAGCTCTCCTCATCACTAGAGACATAATCACTCCATGTGGATTTCTTCATTATGTTGCTTGAGTAAGTGATCAAACCTAAATTGATCAACCTTTGGAACACAAGAACATCTTCTTCTTTGCTTTTGTAACTAACACTCTTTCAAGCTTATCAACAAATTTGTTAGTAGACAAATACAATGAAAAATGAGAAGAACCTTTTCCACAACAAATAAAGGAGGACAACTATGACACAAAAACCTAAGCAATTTACACGTAAGTATAAACCGGATCTCGTCGAGTGCCGTCCGACGACCTGCTCTGATACCAATTGAATGTACACAAACGAAGTTAAATTGCTTAAAGCATACCTAGAGGGGGGTGAATAGGTTTTTACACCTTTTTTCAAACCCTTGAACAAACATTTGTTTGTCCCTCAAGGTAGCCTTACACACAACACAATAAGCCAAGGAAGACATACATAGACAATACGATGTTACAATCATAAGAAAAATGTCTAAGTATATCAACAAGTCATGTGAGGTAAAATAGCAAATAAACATAACAACAAAATAAATTTGTATTTCATAAGATGTTCAATGTGTTACAAGAGTGATCAAAATGTCACTATACAAAAAAATACAATATATAAAAGAATCAAAGATACAAATTGATCTATAGAATGAATATACTAATCACACTATACAAAGACTTGCTTCACAATATATCACATGTGGATATTATGAAACAAGACAATAAAATATACAATTAAAATATAAGAGAAAGAGATAGAAAGAATTAACACAAGGGATTTTTTAACGTGGTAAAATCTCCAAGGAGGAAACATCCACGGGTTGAACTACAACCATTGGGTACTATATTATTGGAAAGCAAACATAGAACATTCACAAAGTGACCAATCTTTAGCTCACCCAACCTAGTGAAGTCTAAGCCTACCCAACCCTATTGGAAAGTATGAAATCCCTCAATAATGCGGAACCACCATATATTGGACAACACACTTAACCAACATCGATGGTAGATTAGAAATTCCTCAAGAGTGCATACACCTCCCGTGTACCCCGCTCTATCGGAGTCTATGTCTAACCATACGCCTAGGCCTACCAATACAATAGCCAATTCCCTATCCAAGGCACTCTTGCCTCTAGGGAGCCTCTCATGCATGACTATCCGAGTCCTCCCGACTCTAGCCATGACTCCTTGCTTACCTATCCGAGTCATCCCGACTCTAGGCAAGACTTCTTGCTTGGCTATCCGAGTCATCCCGACTCTAACCAAGACTACATGCCTTTTACAAGGACTTCCTAGTGTGATCATGTGAATGCAAATGATGCAAACATTCAATACAACATAGAACATGTGATCAATACATTCTATGGCACAAATAGACCTAAACATGTGATATCACAATTAATCAAGTCTAGATGCAAAAATACATGAATAGAAACCTAAGCATGTGAAACACCTAACACATATACTCAAAGTCTCATTCACACACATAACACTTGAATCACAAAATGTTCATTAAGTACAAATTCAAGATGCTATCAATATACAATTAAAAGCTAGATATATGAGATTAAAATCAATCAATATACTAGACAAAAATATAGAGCAAGGTTTTGAGATTTACATCAATCAAAACCTATATTCTCTAAATCACATACAAATACACAAATCCTAGATTTTAATAATCAAAGGACCAAATCAAATCTCAAAGTCATTTTAACACAAAATTAATTCAATTAAGTATCAAACAACCTAAGATGCCATTCTAATCACAATACAACTCACAAACAAATGTAAAACCTAGAATCATAAAATCTAGTCAACATAAATCCACAAATTGAGTTTCAATTAGAATGAAAATAAAGCTACCTTTTCAAATAGCTTTTACAAAACAATAACATAGATATAGAAGAAGAAACCCCAAGCAAATGGAAGGTGAAATAACAAGAAATCCCAAAGTTGAGACTCAAACCTCGGATTCTGCAGCTGGTGCGAAATTCAGTGTCCAACCACTTGCAATCATGATCAAACAGCCACCAAACCACTTGGAGATGTTAGAGGACTCAAATACAAACACTCTCCAACTTGAATCACTCAAATCTGACTCCGGATGAGGAAGATACGGTGTTTTGAAGTTTGGAAAAATTGGAGAGAATTCTAGACGGGAAATCAGAATTTTTCTTCTTGGAAATTCAAAATGGAGAGAGAGAGGGAAGAAATAGGAGAGAGAGAGGGAGGATTCCGGCCAACCAGGTGGTGCCACGTCACCCCCTGTCCATGGGGGGCGCGTGGCCCACACGGGGGCAGAGGCTGCTCCAGGCTGTGGGGCCCACGGCCTCAACCACGGCCAGCCCTTGTGGCCCAAGGCCTGGGCTGTCCTCTCGCGTGCTCCCTCGGTTCGTCGGCCCGTATCTTGGGCGTCCGAACTCTGAATTCGAATCTATTTTTGGATTACGAACCATGACTCTCTCATGCACGATAATGACTATACAACTTTGAAAAACGGTTGAGAAATCATCTCGGAAATCATCGATAAAGTCAACACAACGTAAGAGAACGTAAAGTGGCATAGTCAATACGTTTGGACTCGAAACCTTATGAATGAGTAACCGAAACGACCGGAACTCAATAAGGCATTGAATAAGAACATGTTCAAGTCCTAAACACAAAATACAGAAACATACAAACACAAATACACACACATATGCTAGTTTCCGGACATAGCCCTAGAAAATGCAAAACACAAAGTTTATTAACTAAATGTGAATGCATGAGCATATTTTGCCAAGTGTGTGAAAGTGAAATGTAAATGAAATAAAATCATGAAGGGACACACAAGAATGATATGTGTGAGTGTGTGCCTAGCCTTGTAAGAGATAAGAGGTCTTTGAATACCTTTGTAGACCGATAATGTTCGAAACTCTTAAAAGCCGGCAACTTGAACGAATAATGGTTGAGACGTCCTTCGTCTTCGAAATTCTTCAATTACTAACCACTAAACATTACAAGTTAAACACGTTTTGATATGGAATTAATGCCAACACTAATTATCAACCTAACAAGGTTGCTTGCTTGTCTGAGCTTGCATGACTGAACTCTTCCCATGTTGTTTTTGAGTTTGAGGGAAGATAGTGTGAGGAGCCCTTTAGGTGTGAGCTTGAGCTTGACCTTTTGGTGCCTCAAACACTTGGGCACTTCTTAAACACTCTCCTAGGTCAATCTTGTTCCTAGGGTGTTGAGTAGGAGGGGACATATTGGAGTCCATGTCCATGACCAAGGATGTCTTGCTTGTGGAGGAGGCATCCTTGTCATCAATGTAGCCAAGACCTCTCTTGTCACTTGGCTTTCTTCCTACTCCCAACATGTGGTCAAGCATCTTGGTGCTTGAAGTCATCTTAGCCATTAAGACCTTCACTTCTTCAAACTCTCTTTTCAGCTTTTCTTCTCTCCTCTTAGATAAGGCTAAGTCTTCTTTTAGCTTATCTTCATCCGCCATGGATCTTACCACTTCTTCACACAAGTGGTCTACTAGTGTTGAAAGCTCTAGATTCTCTTCTTTTAATCTTCTAATTTCTTCCTTGTTCCTCATCATCGAGCTCTCAACTTTGACTTTGTAGTCATTAGGATCCATACCCTCCACATATCCATTTGTGGAGTTAGATGACAAATATTCAACACTTGTGTCATCTCCTCTAATCTCCATTTCACCAATGGAGTCATCTCCTTCATCAAGATCATCAAATTTTTCTCTTGATGAGGAATGAGCCAAATCCCGATGAGTAGCTACACCAACTACTTCTATATCTTGTTCTTCTTGGGGATCACAAGTAAGAGCAACTTTGCCATCTTCTTCAACTTCTACAGTCTTGGCTCCAAATTCCGTGTAGATGATGGCAAGTTCTTCATCACTTGAAGGATATTCGTCATCTTCATATTTATCCCATAAGGTGGCCAACACCTTCCCTTTTCTTCTATCCTTCAAGTTTCCACACTTCGGGGAGAAATGCCCGAATCCTCCACATTCGTAGCACTGAATCCCTTCTCTTGAAGACACTCCTTGGTTTGGCTTGTCATTGAGTCCCATGTCTTCAATTGAGATAACCTTCTTCTTGTCATGCTTCGAAGTCTCCAAAGCAATTGTCTTCTTCTTCTTAGGAGGTGAGGTGGTCAACTTCTTCTTAGGAGGTGAGGTGGTTAATTTCACAAATCTCCTAAATCTCTCTAGTAAGAGAGGCATCTCCTCAACGGAGTTAATATCTTCTCTCACGAAATCACTCATAGTGTTTGCGTTGAATGAATACAAATGAGAAGAATGCAAAATGTATGAAGAAATCAAACAAACATACAAAATGCAAAACACACCAACAATGAGCAAAGGATCACTTAAGTATATCTAGGAACCCGCTCTGATACCAATTGAAAGTTCTGGAGGCGTGTTTAATATATAAAGCTAGAGGGGGGGGGGGGGGGGGGGGGGGGGGGGGGGGGGGTGAATAGATTTTATCTAATTATTACCCAATTTTTGCGTGCATGTCAATTTTATGAAAATACCCCTAGCAAGTCAAATATACATACAAGTGTAATAAGATGCGGAAATAATAAATGACACTTGATGTTTACGTGGAAACCCAACCATTGGAAAAAACCACGGGCTGTTTAGTGCGCCACACTCGGACCTCGAAATCCACTAATTGAAATGAAGTTTATAACCTATGTAGACCACGTCTAACACTCCGGTCAATAACCCCCCACTTCTACCACGCGGGCCTTTAAAAGTGGCTCTATTCCAATTGCTTATGTGACCACCTATTCCCGGTGTCCGACCTAATCCCGGTCAATCACACAAGACTTAAATCTCTCAAAAGAGATGCACAACCCTATGTGAATATGCAATGATATCCAAATATACAATATAGAGCTAGGGTACTCTAGATGCTTACCTAGGATGATGAATTTGCAATTGAAGCAATCCTAGATATTAATGGCTAAATGACATGTCATAAAGCTTAGCTATGTAGAGGATAACCAATTCTAGATACAATAACTATCTCAAACATTTCAATGAGATTAATTAGCTAGATGTATATATCAATCATGAAATCCTAGCTATCAAAAAACAATCTCAATCATGTAATGAGATTAAATAGCTAGATGGAATATAAACAATAAAACCTAGCTATCACAAAATAACCCAATCAACACATAATCTCAATCTTGTATGTAGAAATTACTCTTAGAACATACAAATAATAAATGAGATAAATTGATAAGTAAAAACACTAATTATGTAAGATAATAGTGTTCAACATATCATATCATGTGTGTTGAAGAAGACTCATGCTTTAAAGATGCTTAGAGATGCATGAAGATGATGGGTTTTGGGTTTGGAGAGTTAAAGAAGCAAGCTTGGTGCTTTCTCTCTCAAAAATCTCTCTTTCTCTCTCAAGAGTATCTCTTTTGTAGGGAAAAATACCATAGTACACGCAGCGGAAGCGAGACTAAAATAGAGTTTAGTATAGTTTAAAATTTTTCCATAATTTGAACCTTAACCCTTTAATTAATTAACATATAATACTAAAGATGTCATACCTTTGTCGCGTGATCCGATTGACATTGCGTCGATGGTAATCCGCAAGATCTTCCAATCCAATCACGAACGTGAATCACCTAGGAGCGTGGTCTCCCTTCTCTTTGAATTGTGTACCTGAGGATGGATTAACAAAACTTTTTCTTTTTCGTTAGTCACAACAAATTCCAAGAGGCTACAAAGAATGTTCCGGTCACTTTTGAATTCACAATCGTTAAATCGAAACTCGCGTGAACCTTATTCGAAATTGTGCACAAACCTTTTGATATAAAAGTTACTAGTGCACTATCGAAATAAGAACAACCTTTTCTCTCTTTTCCTCTTGGCCGAATTCTCACACTAGTCTAAGAGTTGGATTCTATTTTTCTCAAGCAAAAGAAAAAACTCTCAAGCCAAAGACCTAGGGTTCTTGAAAATATACAAAGAAAAATATATATATGTTTAGTGGCCGCTCAATATTCTATTGCTTGAAATAATATATGTATATTTTTTTATATGCAAATCCGAAATAATAATATATATATAGCTATTTATGAAACCGAAAACAACCTTTTAAACATGTATTCATAAAAACTGCACACCTATTAAAGTGCACTTGCAATGCACGCCTAAATACATATACATATATATATATATATATATATATATATATATATTAATTTAACTTGCCATATATAATATATATCTCTATCAATCTTTAGAATTCAACCCTAATCCAACTCTTTAGTGTATTTGTGACTATATAAAGACTTCCTTATTTGACTAGATAAATAAATCCCTTATTTATCTACTTACCAAATAAAGTCTTTTATTTTATTTATACTACCACAATAGTATACTACTAAGAAACAGATTTCCTAGTCAGAAAAAGATTTTGATTTTTAATTAAATAATTAATTAATCAATTAATTAATTTCCATTTAATCAAATAATAAAAATAAAACAATATAATATCATATATATGTCTCGGCCATGTGCCATATATATTAATATATCTATATATTGTTTTTCTATTTTATTAAATCCATTGGACCTTAATTAAAAGCCCACATGTGAACCAGACCCATTCTTACTAAAAGAAACAAGCCCACATGCCTTTCATTAATATATTAATATAACTGATCAGCCCATTAAATAAATAATGTGCAAATTATATTCTTAATATATTAAATACAATTCTAGATGGACCCATAAATTGGTCCGGTAGAATATATCAAGTGATCCATGCAAGTCCGTGTGGATTGGGGATCTTGGCGGGCCTATCTAAATTTAAGCTCCAATAGACATAACCCAATCACAATCAACAAATGATTCACTTAGGTTCAATCTATTAATTTTAGTTCATTCCACTAAAGAACTAAAATTGCACTCTTAAATAAAGATGGAATAAGTAAATGATTCTCATTCATACCCTAGACAATCTTATAGGAGATGGTGTATCCTCGTGAAGAATATCAGTAATCGCCAAGAGCTCATAGACCGCCTATAGCTCTTCAAGTTACCATATTTCCTCATATGACCACATTTTGAACTTGGATATTTTGACTTGTCTAGAAGCCATGTTTCAATAGACACTATTGAAAACTTAACGTTAAGATTTAATATCCAATACCTCAAAACATCCATATGATAATATTCTACGCTCATTTAATAAATGGAGCCACGATGTCCATATCTATAAATGAAGTCCTCTATCGATTAACAAATGAATACCACCAAACTATCGAGGATAGACTATGCTACATAATCGTACTCATTGATAACTCAAATGATAACACTTGCAACCATAAGTCCATCATTTATCTCAAGATTAAGATAGACTCTCCGATTGTCCTGATAATGAAAAGACTTTTATCTACTGACGGTTCTAGATAAAGTATTTCATTGTGATCCAGTTCAATGCACCTAGTGCACTAGATCTTTTACTCAAAGCCACTTTGATGATTTTAGACTCATCATAACACATTTGATCCCACTCAAATGCCAGTAAAAGAATCTACAACTTTAACAAGATAAAGGTGCCCAACCTTTAACTTAAGTTGTGAACATTATTCAAGACTAACTAAAGAATTGTGTCTACCTCATACATATCCAGATGTACGAACAATTCTTCTTTTCTCATAGTCTTTTGACCTTATGATTATTTACTTTTGACAATTATAATAATTAAACTATAAATGCTATAAGATTTGTTAAACCAGAAATCACATTATTAATATGAATAGATTGTCAAAAACACTATTACACTCTTGCTATTGAGCATAATCCTAACAATCTCCCACTTGCGCTATAGCAAATGTGTCATATCTCTCATGCCCATGTTCTCTAGATGCCCATCAAAACTCTTCTGAGGTAGAGCCTTTGTGAAGGGATCCGCTAGATTTTCTGCTGACGCGATTTTGGTAATCGTCACGTCACCTCTTTGAACAATCTCTCTTAAAAGATGATACTTCTTTCAATGTGTTTTCCTCTCTTGTGACTTCTTGGTTCTTTCGAATTAGCCACTGCTCCACTGTTGTCACAGTAGATAGTGATCTGCTTATTCGCACTAGGAACCACTTCCAAGTCAATCAAGAATTGGCGGAGCCAAACAGCCTCTTTGGCAGCCTCGCATGCTGCAACATACTCAGCTTCCATGGTGGAATCAGCAATACAAGATTGCTTGATACTCCTCCATATGACTGCTCCTCCTCTAATAGTAAACACAGCCCCTGATGTGGATTTTCTGGAGTCAGAATCTGATTGGAAATCAAAATCTGTATACCCAACGGGAATCAAATCCCCTCCAGAGTATACAAGCATATTATCTCTCGTTCTCTTAAGATACTTGAAAATATGCTTGACTGCCGTCTAGTGATCATGACCAGGTTTCGATTGAAACCTGCTAACTATGCCAACAGCAAAACAAATATCTGGTCTAGTACAGAGCATTGCATACATGAGACTTCCAACTGCCGAGGCATATGGAACTCTACTCATGAATTGCTCTTCATGCTCATTCTTAGGAACTTGTTCCTTAGAAAGCTTGATTCCATATCTGAAAGGTAACATACCTTTCTTGGAATCCTGCATGGAAAACCTAGACAAGATCTTGTTTATGTATGAAGCTTGGGATAATGCAATCGTTCTATTCTTTCTATCCCTTATTACTTGGATACCTAGAATAAAGCTTGCTTCTCATAAGTCCTTCATATCAAATTGTTTTGCTAACCATTCTTTTACTGATGTCAATACACCTACATCGTTTCCAATGAGTAGTATATCATCAACATAAAGAATCAGGAAAACCAACTTGTCGCCTTTAATCCTTTTGTATACATAAGGTTCGTCAGGATTCTAAATAAATCCAAAACCTTTGACAACTTGATCGAACCTTATGTTCCAGGATCTAGATGCTTGCTTTAATCCATATATGGATTTCTGCAACTTGCATACCTTTTCCATTTGGCCCTTTTCAATGAATCCCTTTGGTTGCATCATATAGATGCTTTCGTCAAGACTTCCATTAAGGAAAGCTGTCTTGACGTCCATTTGCCAAATCTCTAGATCTAAAGATGCTGCAATGGATAAGAGTATCCTAATGGATTTAAGCATGGCAACAGGAGAGAAGGTTTCCTCGTAATCGATACCTTCTTTCTGTGTATACCCTTTAGCTACCAATCTGGCTTTAAAGGTTTCCACCTTTCCATCCATACCTCTTTTCCTCTTGTATACCCACTTGCACCCAATGGGTTTTATCCCTTTAGGCAAGTCTACAAGGGACCAGACTTTGTTATCGAACATAGATTCAATCTCGGATTGCATTGCCTTTTGCCAATGGCGACTATCAACATCCTCCATAGCTTCCTTGTATGTGTAGGGATCATCGTCGTCCGGGAGATTCTCCACTGATTCTCCCAGACCGATGTATCTTTCGGGTTGTGTTCTAACCCTCCCACTACGACGAGGAATGGTAGGTTGTTGATCTTGTGTTGGATTGGAACTTACAATTGGGTTAGGTTGTGTAACCTCTCGTGGAATTGTATCTCCTGACATCTCATTCAGGACAATTCTATTTCAGGCACAAAATCATTCATATAGTCCTTTTCCAGAAATTTAGCATTTGTCGAAACAAATACTTTAAGATCTGAAGGACTATAGAAATAATATCCTTTAGTTTCTTTTGGATACCCTACAAATATACATGTTTCTGAACGGGACTCCATCTTTTCTGTCTTTCCTTTTAACACATGCGCAGGACAACCAAATATCCTTAAGTGTTGTAAACTAGGCTTGCGCCCAGTCCACAACTCATGCGGTGTTTTAGGAACAGACTTAGATGGTACATCGTTTAGAATGTATATAGCAGTTTGTAAAGCATATCCCCAAAAAGAAATAGGAAGTGTTGAATAACTCAACGTAGACCTAACCATATCCAAAAGAGTTATATTTCTCCTTTTTGCTACCCCATTCTGTTGAGGTGTACCTGGTGCAGAAAACTGAGAAACTATCCCATTATCAATAAGATATTGCTGAAACTCACCAGATAGATATTCTCTACCACGATCAGATTTCAAGATTTTTATGTGTTTCTCAAGCTGATTTTCCACTTCAGCTTTGAATGCTTTGAACATGTCAAAAGCATCCGACTTATGTCGCATGAGATACACATAGCCAAATCTCGAGTAATCATCTGTGAAGGTGATGAAGTACTCATATCCACCTCTAGCTTGAATGCTCATAGGTCCACATACATCAGTGTGTATCAATCCTAAACATTCAGTGGCTCTTGCACCTTTGGCTGAGAACGACCTTTTGGTCATTTTACCTTCCAAACAAGATTCACAAGTTGGTAGATCATCAACCTTTAAGTCACTTAAAGGTCCGTCACATACCAATCTTTTAATCCTATTAAGGTTAATATGACCTAGGCGTAAATGTCATAGGTAGGTTTCATCTATTGATAATTTTACTCTTTTATGATTAGGTTCCGTTAATTCTGTGTCTAACGAGTGAGAGATATTTTTATGCAAAAAGAATAAGCCGTTTTCCAATGTACCTTTGAAAATAAATTTGTTATTCTTACTAATAATAAAATCTTTATTAAAAGTAACCGAATATCCAAATTTATTCAAACAAGAAACTGAAATTAAATTTATCTTGAATTGAGGTACATAATAAACGTCTATCAAATCTAAATGCCTAAAAGAATCTAGATTAACTCTAATATCTCCCACTGCACTTGCAGACACTAACGTTCCGTTGCCCAAACGCAAGTTGATTTCATTCTTATTCAACTTTCTCGTTTCTTGGAACCCCTGTAAGGAATAGCAAACATGATTTGTGGCTCCAGAGTCTATGATCCAAGAATCTGTAGAATCTGCCAGAAAACATGTTTCAAGATAATTAATATTACCTTGTTCCTTCTTGTTCTGGGACTTTGGGCAATTTCTTTTCCAATGTCCCTTTTCACCACAAAGGAAGCATTTCCCTTTGATCTTGGTTACTTTCCTGGTCTCCTTCTTGGTAGGCCCAAGTTGCTTTTTCTTCTGTTGTCCCTTGACCTTTTGACGGGCCTTAACAGTAGCAACTTTACCAACCAAATGAATCTGAGATTCATAAGTAGGAGCAGGTGATTTAGGAGCAGACAGAATAAACTTATGTTTTTCAGCTTGTAGCAACAACCCAATTTTCCTTTTCCAAGTGACATAATTATCTCCGGTTAAAATATTATCTTTTAAGATGTTCATTAGGGATGGAGTCATGATTTCCAAATATAACAAAAATATATATAAGTAAATAATCATGATAAAGCACTTTTAAATATTTATCTTGAATTAAATAAATAACTCAATCATAAAAATTCAACGGTGATCCAACACCCATAAACGTTACGCCTCCTTTGGGAGTTCGCACCATTTACTAGTTAGACTAGGTCCCACCTAATTGTTAACATAACAACCAGCGTTTTCAATTTTAGCCTTGTAATTTTATTGACAAGAACTCTTGGGAGGATATCAATAAAATTACATTGAGTGTGTTACCAAGATATCGACCCTCAATTTTCTCTCACGAAAATCCCTCCTTGGGGAGTAGATCTCGTTAAAGTCCATTGTCTAGTCTATCCTTGTAAGGAAGTATATTGCTAAATTCCATTCATGGACGCCCCTTGGGGGGATTACCAATAAATAATAAAGCTCAACTAACCTTGGAGGCCGTAGGTGTTACAAAAACACCTTCTCCCACTCAATTATTTAAGGCGTGTGATTAAATCCCAAAGAATGATTTACCAAGTTATCTAGATGCCAATTTAGATACCTAAATCATTCAATGCATGTTCATACCAAAAGAGATATATGAGTGGCACTCCTATTCTATATGTCATGTTATCATACAATAACAAATATTGTAATATTTAAGCAAAAATTAAATAGCAACAATTTTGGCCCATCCTAGAAAAACAAGTAAATTACAATTGTTTAGGAATACAAGATCTTCAAGTGGCCCATCAACCATAAGCTCATCCTTCGGCCTTCTCCCATGGGCGTGCACAGCCCACAACCCCACAAAGGGGCTGCCATGCGCAGCCCATAAGGCCACACAAGGCTGCCATGCGCAGCCCACCAAGGCTTGGGCTTGCCATGCGCAGCCCAATCCACTCCTAGGGTGCGCACGGTGCTCGTTCTCGGTTCTGGTTGCTTCGTTTTTCTTCGTGTCTTCGAATCTTCAACACCCAAATACATTACGGCAATATAAATAATAAATACTGCAGTATTAAATTTTTTTTTTTTTTTTTATTCACTGCAGTACTTTTATACATAAAAAAACTGCACTTAAAAAATTAAATAAAAAAAACTGCAGTAGTTAAAAAAAAATACTGCACCTATATTAAAAAAAATATAAAACCTAGCAACTACCAAGAAGGAATTATGGCGATGATAGACCACCCTTCTTGTTACAATTCCATAACAAAAATACATTGAAAATCTAGGACCAAAATCGAGCAATAACAATCCACATAAAACATATATAAATCCATACATCACATGTAATTATATATGCGAATACCTAGAGTGCCATCTCTTTCTAAACATGCATAATCACAATAAAAAGAAATCGATCCACGTATATATACGTTAATTAATTAAAAGGGTTCAACCTAGGCTCTGATACCAATTGTAGGGAAAAATACGGTCAACGCAGCGGAAGCGAGACTAAAATAGAGTTTAGTATAGTTTAAAATTTTTCCATAATTTGAACCTTAACCCTTTAATTAATTAACATATAATACTAAAGATGTCATACCTTTGTCGCGTGATCCGATTGACATTGCGTCGATGGTAATCCGCAAGATCTTCCAATCCAATCACGAACGTGAATCACCTAGGAGCGTGGTCTCCCTTCTCTTTGAATTGTGTACTTGAGGATGGATTAACAAAACTTTTTCTTTTTCGTTAGTCACAACAAATTCCAAGAGGCTACAAAGAATGTTCCGGTCACTTTTGAATTCACAATCGTTAGATCGAAACTCGCGTGAACCTTATTCGAAATTGTGCACAAAACCTTTTGATATAAAAGTTACTAGTGCACTATCGAAATAAGAACAAACTTTTCTCTCTTTTCCTCTTGGCCGAATTCTCACACTAGTCTAAGAGTTGGATTCTATTTTTCTCAAGCAAAAGAAAAAACTCTCAAGCCAAAGACCTAGGGTTCTTGAAAATATACAAAGAAAAATATATATATGTTTAGTGGCCGCTCAATATTCTATTGCTTGAAATAATATATGTATATTTTTTTATATGCAAATCCGAAATAATAATATATATGTATAGCTATTTATGAAACCGAAAACAACCTTTTAAACATGTATTCATAAAAACTGCACACCTATTAAAGTGCACTTGCAATGCACGCCTAAATACATATATATATATATATATATATTAATTTAACTTGCCATATATAATATATATCTCTATCAATCTTTAGAATTCAACCCTAATCCAACTCTTTAGTGTATTTGTGACTATATAAAAGACTTCCTTATTTGACTAGATAAATAAATCCCTTATTTATCTACTTACCAAATAAAGTCTTTTATTTTATTTATACTACCACAATAGTATACTACTAAGAAACAGATTTCCTAGTCAGAAAAAGATTTTGATTTTTAATTAAATAATTAATTAATCAATTAATTAATTTCCATTTAATCAAATAATAAAAATAAAACAATATAATATCATATATATATCTCGGCTATGTGCCATATATATTAATATATCTATATATTGTTTTTCTATTTTATTAAATCCATTGGACCTTAATAAAAAGCCCACATGTGAACCAGACCCATTCTTACTAAAAGAAACAAGCCCACGTGCCTTTCATTAATATATTAATATAATTGATCAGCCCATTAAATAAATAATGTGCAAATTATATTCTTAATATATTAAATACAATTCTAGATGGACCCATAAATTGGTCCGGTAGAATATATCAAGTGATCCATACAAGTCCGTATGGATTGGGGATCTTGGCGGGCCTATCTAAATTTAAGCTCCAATAGACATAACCCAATCACAATCAACAAATGATTCACTTAGGTTCAATCTATTAATTTTAGTTCATTCCACTAAAGAACTAAAATTGCACTCTTAAATAAAGATGGAATAAGTAAATGATTCTCATTCATACCCTAGACAATCTTATAGGAGATGGTGTATCCTCGTGAAGAATATCAGTAATCGCCAAGAGCTCATAGATCGCCTATAGCTCTTCAAGTTACCATATTTCCTCATATGACCACATTTTGAACTTGGATATTTTGACTTGTCCAGAAGCCATGTTTCAATAGACACTATTGAAAACTTAACGTTAAGATTTAATATCCAATACCTCAAAACATCCATATGATGATATTCTACTCTCATTTAATAAATGGAGCCACGATGTCCATATCTATAAATGAAGTCCTCTATCGATTAACAAATGAATACCACCAAACTATCGAGGATAGACTATGCTATATAATCGTACTCATTGATAACTCAAATGATAACACTTGCAACCATAAGTCCATCATTTATCTCAGGATTAAGATAGACTCTCCGATTGTCCTGATAATGAAAAGACTTTTATCTACTGACGGTTCTAGATAAAGTATTTCATTGTGATCCAGTTCAATGCACCTAGTGCACTAGATCTTTTACTCAAAGCCACTTTGATGATTTTAGACTCATCATAACACATTTGATCCCACTCAAATGCCAGTAAAAGAATCTACAACTTTAACAAGATAAAGGTGCCCAACCTTTAACTTAAGTTGTGAACATTATTCAAGACTAACTAAAGAATTGTGTCTACCTCATACATATCCAGATGTACGAACAATTCTTCTTTTCTCATAGTCTTTTGACCTTATGATTATTTACTTTTGACAATTATAATAATTAAACTATAAATGCTATAAGATTTGTTAAACCAGAAATCACATTATTAATATGAATAGATTGTCAAAAACACTATTACACTCTTGCTATTGAGCATAATCCTAACATCTTTCTCTTTCTAGAAAGTGAATTCTCTCTCTAGGGTTTCAGTTGTTAGGATTATGCTCAATAGCAAGAGTGTAATGTTGTAATTAACAATCTTTTTCATATTAATAAAGTGATTTCTGGTTTAACAAATGGTATAGCATTTATAGTTTAATATTATAATTGTCAAAGTAAATAATCATAAGGTCTAAAGACTATGGGAAAAGAAGAATTGTTCGTACATCTGGATATGTATGTGGTAGACACAATTCTTTAGTTAGTCTTGAATAATGTTCACAACTTAAGTTAAAGGTTGGGCACCTTTATCTTGTTAAAGTTGTAGAATTCTTTTGCTAGCATTTGAGTGGGATCAAATGAGATATGATGAGTCTAAAATCATCGGAGTGTCTTCGAGCAAAAGGATCTAGTGCACTGGGTGCATTGAACTGGATCACAATGAAAAGCTTTATCTAGAACCGTCAGTAGATAAAAGTCTTTTCATTATCAGGACAATCGGAGAGTCTATCTTAATCCTGAGATAAATGATGGACTTATGGTTGCAAGTGATATCATTTGAGTTATCAATGAGTACGATTATATCGCATAGTCTATCCTCGATAGTTTGGTGATATTCATTTGTTAATCGATAAAGGACTTCATTTATAGATATGGACATCGTGGCTCCATTTAATAAAATGAGAGTATAATATCATCATATGGATGTTTTGAGGTAATTGGATATTAAATCTCAACGTTGAGTTTTCGATAGTGTCTATTGAAAACATGGCTTCTGGACAAGTCAAAATATCCAAGTTCAAAACGTGGTCATATGAGTAAATATGGTAACTTGGAGAGTTATAGGCGGTCTATGAACTCTTGGCGATTACTGATATTAATCACGAGGATACACTATCTCCAATATGATTGTCTAGGGTATGAATGAGGAGCATCTTCCTTTTTTATCTTTATTTAAGAGTTCAGTTTTAGCTCTTTAGTGGAATGAGTTAAAATTAATGGATCGGACCTAAGTGAATCATTTGTTGATTGTGATTAGGTTATGTCTATTGAAGCTTAAATTTAGATGGCTCGCCAAGATCCCCAATCCTCACGGACTTGCATGGATCACTTGATATATTCTACCAGACCAATTTAAGGGTCCATCTAGAATTGCATTTAATATATTAAGAATATAATTTGCACATTATTTATGTAATGGGCTGCTCAATTATATTAATATATTAATGAAAGACATGTGGGCTTGTTTCTTTTAGTAAGAATGGGTCTAGTTCACATGTGGGCTTTTTATTTAAAGTCCAATGGATTAAATGAAATAAGAAAATAATATTAGGCCCAATTCTATTCAAGTGGGGCGGCAAGGTTAAAGTTTTAACCTAATATATTATTTTGTTTCATTTGTTTTAATTAAATAAGAATTAATTAATTTATTAATTAATTGTTTAATTAAAGAAACAAATCTTTTCTAATCAGGAAATATATTTCCTAAAAGTAAAAGACTTGTTTGATAAGGAAATAAATAATTAATTTTATTTATTTAATCAAATAAGGAGTCTTTTTATTTAGTCAAAAGAATAGAATAAAATATCTATGAGTTAGATTAGGGTTTGAAGTCTAAAAAGTTGAAAAGAATTAGGGTTGAATTTCGGTCACCCTATATAAGTGACATGATGAAATTCGGCCAACCCTAATACACAATTACATAGAATTCGGCAACCCTAAAGGAGAAAGGAAGCAAAATTCGGCCACCCTATATTATTCTTGCTATAGGGTTCGGCCACTACACACATGTGTTCATGAGATTATATTTTTCTTCTTCTTCTTCATTCATAGAGAGTTTTTTATTCTACTAAGACAAAAAGGAGTGTTAGATTATTCTTTGATAGTATACTATTTGCTTAATCATTAATAAGCTTGTGTATACGATATCGATATAGGTTCACGCGAGTTTCGATCATTAGATTGAGAACTCAAAAGTGACCGGAATAATCTTAGACATTCTTTTGATTGTTTTGTGACTAACAAAGAAAAGAAAAGTTTTGTTTTGTCCATTCACAGGTTTGCAATTCAAAGAAAAGGGAGACCACGCTCCTAGGTGATCCACGTTCGTGCTAGGATTGAAGATCTTGCGGATTACCATCGACGTAAGTCAATCGGATCACGCGACAAAAGGTAATCTACTTTTTGTTATTGTATATGCATGTTTAATTAATTAAAGGGTTTAAGGTTCATAAAGGAAAAAATATTAAAAGTCACTAAATCTTATTTTTAGTATCGCTTCCGCTGCGTGTACTACTTTTGTTATTTTTCCCTACAATTGGTATCAGAGCCTAGGTTGAACCCTTTTAATTAATTAACGTATATATACGTGGATCGATTTCTTTTTATTGTGATTATGCATGTTTAGAAAGAGATGGCACTCTAGGTATTCGCATATATAATTACATGTGATGTATGGATTTATATATGTTTCATGTGGATTGTTATTGCTCGATTTTGGTCCTAGATTTTCAATGTAATTTTTGTTATGGAATTGTAACAAGAAGGGTGGTCTATTATCGCCATAATTCCTTCTTGGTAGTTGCTAGGTTTTATTTTATTTTTTTTAAATAAGTGCAGTATTTTTTTTAATTATTACTGCTGCAGTTTTTTTTATTTAATTTTTAGTGCAGTTTTTTATGTGTAAAAGTACTGCAGTGAATAAAAAAAAAAAATTAATACTGCAGTATTTTATTATTTTATACTGCTGTAAAGTAATCAAGTTTTGAAGATTCGAAGACAGGAAGGAAAACGAAGCAACCGGAACCGAGAACGAGCACCGTGCGCACCCTAGGAGTGGATTGGGCTGCGCATGGCAAGCCCAAAACTTGGTGGGCTGCGCACGGCAGCCGTGGGAGGCTTCATGGGCTGCGCACAGTAGCCCCTTTGTGGGGTTATGGGGTGTGTCGCCCATGGGAGTGGGCCGAAGGATGAGCGTATGGTTGATGGGCCACTTGAAGATCTTGTATTCCTAAACAATTGTAATTTACTTGTTTTTCTAGGATGGGCCAAAATTGTTGCTATTTAATTTATGCTTAAATATTACAATATTTGTTATTGTATGATAACATGACATATAGAATAGGAGTGCCACTCATATATCTCTTTTGGTATGAACATGCATTGAATGATTTAGGTATCTAAATTGGCATCTAGATAACTTGGTAAATCATTCTATGGGATTTAATCACATGCCTTAAATAATTGAGTGGGAGAAGGTGTTTTGGTAACACCTATGGCCTCCAAGGTTAGTTGAGCTTAATTATTTATTGGTAATCCCCCCAAGGGGCGTCCATGAATGGAATTTAGCAACATACTTCCTTACAAGGATAGACTAGACAATGGACTCAAACGAGATCTACTCCCCAAGGAGGGATTTTCGTGAGAGAAAATTGAGGGTCGATATCTTGGTAACACACTCAATGTAATTTTATTGATATCCTCCCAAGAGTTCTTGTCAGTAAAATTGCAAGGCTAAAATTGAAAACGCTGGTTGTTATGTTAACAATTAGGTGGGACCTAGTCTAACTAGTAAATGGTGCGAACTCCCAAAGGAGGCGTAACATTTATGGGTGTTAGATCACCGTTGAATTTTATGATTGAGTTATTTATTTAATTCAAGATAAATATTTAAAAGTGCTTTATCATGATTATTTACTTATATATGTTTTGTTTTATTCAGAAATCATGACCCCATCACTTATGAACATCCTGAAAGATAACACTTTAACTGGAGATAATTATGTCACATGGAAAAGGAAAATTGGGTTATTGCTGCAAAGTGAAAAACATAAGTTTGTTCTAACTACTCCTAAACCACCTGCTCCTAATAATGAATCTAGCATAATGTATAGAGATGCGTATGAGCAGTGGAAGACTTCAGATGATATGGCAAAATGTTACATTATGGCTACTATCTCCGACGTGTTGCAACAGCAGCATGAAGGAATGGAGTCCGCTGCTGATATAATGATGTCTCTAGAGGAGATGTTTGCTATGAAGTCTAGGACGACTAAGAGAGAGGCAGTGACTGCTTTTATGAATCTTAGGATGAAACCTGGACAGGCTGTGAAAGATCACATGATGAAAGTCATAGCACATCTCAACATTGCTGAACTGCATGACGCTGAGATAGATGGTGAGACAAAGATTGATATGGTTGTTAATTCATTGTCAGATTCCTTTGATCAGTTCAAATTGGACTACACTTTGAACTAAAAGGAATACACCTTACAAGGCCTGATGCAAGATGTTCAAAGTGCTGAAAAGATCCTTGTGAAAGGCAAAGGTCAAGAGATTCATATGGTTGGTAAAGTTGCTACTGTTAAGGCCCGTCAAAAGGTCAAGAAACAACAAAAGAAAAAGCAACTTGGGCCTATCAAGAAGGAGACCAAGAAAGTAACCAAGATCAAAGGGAAATGCTTCCTTTGTGGTGAAAAGGGACATTGGAAGAGAAATTGCCCAAAGTCCCAGAACAAGAAAGAAGAAGGTAATTTGAATTATCTTGAAACATGTTTTTTGGCTGATTCTACAGATTCTTGGATCATAGACTCAGGAGCCACTAATCATGTTTGTTATTCCTTGCAGGGGTTTCAAGAAAGGAGAAAGCTGAGTAAGAATGAAATCAATTTGCGCTTGGGCAACGGAACGTTAGTGTCTGCAAGTGCAGTGGGAGATATTAGAGTTTATTTGGATTCTAGAAGGCATTTAGATTTGATAGACGTTTATTATGTACCTCAATTCAAGAGGAATTTAATTTCAGTTTCTTGTTTGAATAAATTTGGATATTCGGTTACTTTTAATAAAGTTTTTATTATTAGTAAGAATGACAAAATTATTTGCCAAGGTACATTAGAAAACGGTCTATACTTTTTGCATAGAAATATCTCTCACTCGTTAGACACAGAAATAATGGAACCTAATCATAAAAGAGTAAAATTATCAACAGATGAAACCTACCTTTGGCATTTACGCTTAGGTCATATTAACCTTAATAGGATTAAAAGATTGGTACGTGACGGACCTTTGAGTGACTTAAAGGTTGATGATCTACCAACTTGTGAATCTTGTTTGGAAGGTAAAATGACCAAAAGGACGTTCTCTGCCAAAGGTGCAAGAGCCACTGAATGTTTAGGATTGATACACACTGATGTATGTGGACCTATGAGCATTCAAGCTAGAGGTGGATATGAGTACTTCATCACCTTCACAGATGATTACTCGAGATTTGGTTATGTGTATCTCATGCGACATAAGTCGGATGCTTTTGACATGTTCAAAGCATTCAAAGCTGAAGTGGAAAATCAGCTTGAGAAACACATAAAAATCTTGAGATCTGATCGTGGTGGAGAATATCTATCTGGTGAGTTTCAGCAATATCTTATTGATAATGGGATAGTTTCTCAGTTTTCTGCACCAGGTACACCTCAACAGAATGGGGTAGCAGAAAGGAGAAATAGAACTCTTTTGGATATGGTTAGGTCTATGTTGAGTTATTCAACACTTCCTATTTCTTTTTGGGGATATGCTTTACAAACTGCTATATACATTCTAAACGATGTACCATCTAAGTCTGTTCCTAAAACACCGCATGAGTTGTGGACTGGGCGCAAGCCTAGTTTACAACACTTAAGGATATTTGGTTGTCCTGCGCATGTGTTAAAAGGAAAGACAGAAAAGATGGAGTCCCGTTCAGAAACATGTATATTTGTAGGGTATCCAAAAGAAACTAAAGGATATTATTTCTATAGTCCTTCAGACCTTAAAGTATTTATTTCGACAAATGCTAAATTTCTGGAAAAGGACTATATGAATGATTTTGTGCCTAGAAGTATAATTGTCCTGAATGAGATGTCAGGAGATACAATTCCACGAGAGGTTACACAACCTAACCCAATTGTAAGTTCCGATCCAACACAAGATCAACAACCTACCATTCCTCGTCGTAGTGGGAGGGTTAGAACACAACCCGAAAGATACATTGGTCTGGGAGAATCAGTGGAGAATCTCCCGGACGACGATGATCCCTATACGTACAAGGAAGCTATGGAGGATGTTGATAGTCGCCATTGGCAAAAGGCAATGCAATCCGAGATTGAATCTATGTTCGATAACAAAGTCTGGTCCCTTGTAGACTTGCCTAAAGGGATAAAACCCATTGGGTGCAAGTGGGTATACAAGAGGAAAAGAGGTATGGATGGAAAGGTGGAAACCTTTAAAGCTAGATTGGTAGCTAAAGGGTATACACAGAAAGAAGGTATCGATTACGAGGAAACCTTCTCTCATGTGGCCATGCTTAAATCCATTAGGATACTCTTATCCATTGCAGCATCTTTAGATCTAGAGATTTGGCAAATGGACGTCAAGACAGCTTTCCTAAATGGAAGTCTTGACGAAAGCATCTACATGATGCAACCAGAGGGATTCATTGAAAAGGGCCAAGTGGATAAGGTATGCAAGTTGCAGAAATCCATATATGGATTAAAGCAAGCATCCAGATCCTGGAACATAAGGTTTGATCAAGCTGTCAAAGGTTTTGGATTTATTCAGAATCCTGACGAACCTTGTGTATACAAAAGGATTAAAGGCGACAAGTTGGTTTTCCTGATTCTTTATGTTGATGATATACTACTCATTGGAAACGATGTAGGTGTATTGACATCAGTAAAAGAATGGTTAGCAAAACAATTTGATATGAAGGACTTAGGAGAAGCAAGTTTTATTCTAGGTATCCAAGTAATAAGGGATAGAAAGAATAGAACGATTGCATTATCCCAAGCTTCATACATAGACAAGATCTTGTCTAGGTTTTCCATGTAGGATTCCAAGAAAGGTATGTTACCTTTTAGACATGGAATCAAGCTTTCTAAGGAACAAGTTCCTAAGAATGAGCATGAAGAGCAATTCATGAGTAGAGTTCCATATGCCTCGGCAGTTGGAAGTCTCATGTATGCAATGCTCTGTACTAGACCAGATATTTGTTTTGCTGTTAGCATAGTTAGCAGGTTTCAATCGAAACCTGGTCCTGATCACTGGACGGCAGTCAAGCATATTTTCAAGTATCTCAAGAGAACGAGAGATAATATGTTTGTATACTCTGGAGGGGATTTGGTCCCCGTTGGGTATACAGATTCTGATTTCCAATCAGATTCTGACTCCAGAAAATCCACATCAGAGGCTGTGTTTACTATTGGAGGAGGAGCAGTTATATGGAGGAGTATCAAGCAATCTTGTATTGCTGATTCCACCATGGAAGCTGAGTATGTTGCTGCATGCGAGGCTGCCAAAGAGGCTGTTTGGCTCCGCCAATTCTTGATTGACTTAGAAGTGGTTCCTAGTGCGAATAAGCAGATCACTATCTACTGTGACAACAGTGGAGCAGTGGCTAATTCGAAAGAACCAAGAAGTCACAAGAGAGGTAAACACATTGAAAGAAAGTATCATCTTTTAAGGGAGATTGTTCAAAGAGGTGACGTGACGATTACCAAAATCGCGTCAGCAGAAAATCTAGCTGATCCCTTCACAAAGGCTCTACCTCAGAAGAGTTTCGATGGGCATCTAGAGAACATGGGCTTGAGAGATATGACACATTTGCTATAGCGCAAGTGGGAGATTGTTAGGATTATGCTCAATAGCAAGAGTGTAATGTTGTAATTAACAATCTTTTTCATATTAATAAAGTGATTTCTGGTTTAACAAATGGTATAGCATTTATAGTTTATGTAAGGATTCCCGTTGTTTTTAATTGGCTTATTTCGTGATCAAACCATAAATAGGGATCCTTTGTAAGGGTAGTTTAGATGTTGTTATAAGTGCATTAGGCCCTTTGAAGACCTCATTATTGACAAGCACCAAAGGTAATTTTCTAAGTGCTTTCTTGTCTTGAAGAGATAGTTGCACACACTCACAACTCTTGCATATGTTTAATCTTGTATGTTGTGTTTCTTTTTGATGTGCATCAATGCTTATTTACATCTCTTCTTGCTTGATTTTATGAGTGCATCTTGTGTTTAAAACATCATAGCATTTAGGCTTTTAGGATGCATTTTAGTTTAACTTTGTACCCCTTGCAAAATTGCTTGTGGGATACAATTTTGGGGCTGTGCGCTGGTCCACCAGCGTCGGTCGACCAGCGCCGCTCACCGGCGCAAATCGCCCAGTGGAGCGCCGCTGGTCGTGCGCTGGTGTGGACCAGCGCCGGCCGCCCAGTTTGGCACCGCTGGACTGGCGCTGGTGGAAGCGCCTGTCGTCCAGCGCTCAAGCCAAAATTGGCTTGTGCGCTGGTCCTGCGCTGGTCCACCGGCGCTGGTCCACCAGCGCACAGAGTATTTTTCTGGCGAAATTTCAAAACGACCTCACTTCACTTATGGCCTCTATATATATGCTAACTTGATTTTAGGTCACTTGCAAGAGTTCTTATTCATGCTTCATACTTAGGATATTTTTCAAGAGAAGAAAAATACACAAAGAACTCATTTTTAATTACTCAAACACAATTTCATGATCATCAATCATCATCTAGCATCATCATAGATCATCTAGATGTCATCTTGCATGGAATCTTCATCATACTTTGCTTGGTAAGCTTTTCACTAATATCTTACATATTTTGTGTTTATTTTATCTAGCAATCTCAATTAATTACTTGATTGTTATTTTGTATGCTTTAGATACAAAATTGAGATTAGTATGATGTATGTTTGAGAAGTTGTATTGTGCTAGCATATTAGGTTTTGTACTTGATATTGATTGGCTTAACTATTTGACATGTCATTTAGTTTTGATATCTAGGACTGTTCTTAATTGCATATTAATCATCTTAGATAAGCATATAGGGTTTCCCTTGCTCTATGTTGCATTTTGGATATTTTCACATATTCACTTAGGGTTGTATTCTCTTCAAGAGAAGGTAAGTCTTGTGTGTAGCAATCGGGATTAGGTTGCTTAGATCACAAGCAAATTGGACTAGGTTCACTCATACCGGGATTAGGTAGGTGTGTGATTACTTCCGGGATTAGGTTGTAATCGTTTGCACATTTAGTGGATTCAAGGTTCGAGTGTGGCTTACTTACATAGCCCGTGGTTTTTCCCGTGAGGGTTTCCACGTAAAAATCAAGTGTTGATTTAATTTCCGCACCATATTACACTTGCTTATTTATATTATCTTGAGGGTAAATTCGTAATTTTGACTAACACGAAAAATTGGGTAAAAAGCGTAAAATCTATTCACCCCCCCCCTCTAGATAGGTTTATACACACCGTGCTATAATTAGTTTCAGTTTAATATTATAATTGTCAAAGTACATAATCATAAGGTCTAAAGACTATGGGAAAAGAAGAATTGTTTGTACATCTGGATATGTATGTGGTAGACACAATTCTTTAGTTAGTCTTGAATAATGTTCACAACTTAAGTTAAAGGTTGGGCACCTTTATCTTGTTAAAGTTGTAGAATTCTTTTGCTAGCATTTGAGTGGGATCAAATGAGATATGATGAGTCTAAAATCATCGGAGTGTCTTCGAGCAAAAGGATCTAGTGCACTGGGTGCATTGAACTGGATCACAATGAAAAGCTTTATCTAGAACCGTCAGTAGATAAAAGTCTTTTCATTATCAGGACAATCGGAGAGTCTATCTTAATCCTGAGATAAATGATGGACTTATGGTTGCAAGTGATATCATTTGAGTTATCAATAAGTATGATTATATCGCATAGTCTATCCTCGATAGTTTGGTGATATTCATTTGTTAATCGATAGAGGACTTCATTTATAGATATGGACATCGTGGCTCCATTTAATAAAATGAGAGTATAATATCATCATATGGATGTTTTGAGGTAATTGGATATTAAATCTCAACGTTGAGTTTTCGATAGTGTCTATTGAAAACATGGCTTTTGGATAAGTCAAAATATCCAAGTTCAAAACGTGGTCATATGAGTAAATATGGTAACTTGGAGAGTTATAGGCGGTCTATGAACTCTTGGCGATTACTGATATTAATCACGAGGATACACTATCTCCAATATGATTGTCTAGGGTATGAATGAGGAGCATCTTCCTTTTCTATCTTTATTTAAGAGTTCAGTTTTATCTCTTTAGTGGAATGAGTTAAAATTAATGGATCGGACCTAAGTGAATCATTTGTTGATTGTGATTAGGTTATGTCTATTGAAGCTTAAATTTAGATGGCCCGCCAAGATCCTCAATCCACACGGACTTGCATGGATCACTTGATATATTCTACCGGACCAATTTAAGGGTCCATCTAGAATTGCATTTAATATATTAAGAATATAATTTGCACATTATTTATGTAATGGGCTGCTCAATTATATTAATATATTAATGAAAGACATGTGGGCTTGTTTCTTTTAGTAAGAATGGGTCTGGTTCACATGTGGGCTTTTTATTTAAAGTCCAATGGATTAAATGAAATAAGAAAATAATATTAGGCCCAATTCTATTCAAGTGGGGCAGCAAGGTTAAAGTTTTAACCTAATATATTATTTTGTTTCATTTGTTTTAATTAAATAAGAATTAATTAATTTATTAATTAATTGTTTAATTAAAGAAACAAATCTTTTCTAATCAGGAAATATATTTCCTAAAAGTAAAAGACTTGTTTGATAAGGAAATAAATAATTAATTTTATTTATTTAATCAAATAAGGAGTCTTTTTATTTAGTCAAAAGAATAGAATAAAATATCTATGAGTTAGATTAGGGTTTGAAGTCTAAAAAGTTGAAAAGAATTAGGGTTGAATTTCGGTCACCCTATATAAGTGACATGATGAAATTCGGCCAACCCTAATACACAACTACATAGAATTCAGCAACCCTAAAGGAGAAAGGAAGCAAAATTCGGCCACCCTATATTATTCTTGCTATAGGGTTCGGCCACTACACACATGTGTTCATGAGATTATATTTTTCTTCTTCTTCTTCATTCATAGAGAGTTTTTTATTCTACTAAGACAAAAAGGAGTGTTAGATTATTCTTTGATAGTATACTATTTGCTTAATCATTAATAAGCTTGTGTATACGATATCGATATAGGTTCACACGAGTTTCGATCATTAGATTGAGAACTCAAAAGTGACCGGAATAATCTTAGACATTCTTTTGATTGTTTTGTGACTAACAAAGAAAAGAAAAGTTTTGTTTTGTCCATTCACAGGTTTGCAATTCAAAGAAAAGGGAGACCACGCTCCTAGGTGATCCATGTTCGTGCTAGGATTGAAGATCTTGCGGATTACCATCGACGTAAGTCAATCGGATCACGCGACAAAAGGTAATCTACTTTTTGTTATTGTATATGCATGTTTAATTAATTAAAGGGTTTAAGGTTCATAAAGGAAAAAATTTTAAAAGTCACTAAATCTTATTTTTAGTATCGCTTCCGCTGCGTGTACTACTTTTGTTATTTTTCCCTACATCAGTTGGGAGAGTTATGATGAAGAAGGAGAGATAAGAGGGTATTTATAGGTGCCAAATGAAGCTACGACGTTTTGAGAATGTCAAAAAGACGTCACTGGGCATTCTGCGGCCAAATCGGCGGCCAGGCCGCAGAATCATGCGACAGCACTTCAGCTCCAAATTCGAGCACACCGAAACATGACCAAACGACATCGAAACCTTTCGTATAATATATCGTTGGAAAGGTATGGAAGTCTACTTTCTACTCCAATTTATATAATGACAGTTTGATATTTGTAGAAAAAGTTATGGTCAATAGAGTGACCAATGGTCAGAAACGGACAACAACATAGTTGCCCTGTTTTGGTGGTCACTTTGGAGAATTCAAAACCAATCCAAACGGTCATGAAATATTACGAATAGTATACCGTTGGAAAGATATGGGTGTCTAGTTTGTACATAAATTTTCAAAACTCATTTTGAAGTTTTGTATAAAAATTTATGGTCACAAGACCATGCAAAGGTCAGTTTTGAAAACACTTGAAACATTGAAATCCAATCTTTTGAAACTAGACACCTTACTCCAATCAACCCAACCAAACTAAAACTACCACTTATCCAAGAGAAGAATGAGATCTTCTCAAGTGGTCAACCATTGCGCTAAGACAAGCACACCATCGTGCAAGTGCGGACGTTTCCGATCACACAAATGGAAACGAATTACACCACACTTAAGACTAATCATGAAGTGCAAGTGTGGGTATTGAATGCATCATAATGGCTATCATGTCATGGCATTTCATAGAACAAGATGCAATCAATTAAATGCAAGAAGAGATATTAAATAAATCAACAAAGCACAATGCACACAAAATATAAACACAACATTCAAGAATAAGAGTTATGCATGTTGTGTGTGTGTGCAACTATATCTCTTCAAGACAATGTAAGCACTAGATATATACCTTTGGTGCTTGTCCTCTTGAGGTCTTGGAAAGGGTCTTTGATCTTCAACTAATCACCTAGACTACCCTTACAACCAAACCCCAACTTGTGGTTTGACCACGAAATAAGCCAATCAACAAAAGGGAATCCTTACATCATTCACATATACAACACTTGAATCAAAATATATTCATAAAGTACAAATTCAAGATGCTATCAATATACAATTAAATGCTAGATATATGAGATTAAAATCAATCAATATTCTAGTCAAAAATATAGAGCAAGGATTTGAGATTTTCATCAATCAAAACCTAGATTCTCTAAATCACAAACAAATACACAAATCCTAGATTTCTTCAATCAAAGGATCAAATCAAATCTCAAGGTCATTTAACATAAATTAATTCAATTAAGTTCCAAACAACCTAAGATGCCATTCTAATCACAATACAACTCACAAACATATGTAAAACCTAGAATCATAGAATCTAGTCAATATTAGTCCACAAATTGACTTTCAATTAGAATGATAATCAAGCTATCTTTCTCAATAGCTTTTACCAAACATAAACATAGATATAGAAGAAGAAACCCCAAGCAAATGGAAGGTCAAAAAGAAAGAAATCCCAAAGTTAAGTCCAATACCTTGGATTCTATAGCTGGTTCGGAAATCTGTGTTGAACCATCAGAAATCACGATCAAACAGCCACCAAACCACTTAGAGATGATAGAGGACTCAAATACGAACACTCTCCAACTTGAATCACTCAAATCCGACTCCGGATGAGGAAGATATGGTGTTTGGAAGTTGGGAAAAATTGAGAGAGAATTTTGACGGGAAACTTGCAATTTTCTTCTTAAAATTTCAAAATGGAGAGAGAGAGGGAAGAAATAGGAGGAGAGAGAAGGCCAAACCGACCAATCATGAATGTACACAAACGAAGTTAAATTGCTTAAAGCATACCTAGAGAGGGGGGGGGGGGGGGGGGGGGGGGGGGTGTGAATAGGTTTTTACACCTTTTTCAAACCCTTGAACAAACATTCGTTTGTCCCTCAAGGTAGCCTTACACACAACACAATAAGCCAAGGAAGATATTACGATAATACAAACATAAGAGCAACGTCTAAGTATATCAACAAATTATGTGAGGTAAAATAGCAAATAAACATAATAACAAAATAAGCTTGTATTTCATAAGATGTTCAATGTGATACAAGAGTGATCAAAATGTCACTATACAAAAATTACAATATATAAAAGAATTAAAGATACAAATTGATCTATAGAATGAATACACTAATCACACTATACAAAGACTTGCTTCAAAATATACCACATGTGGATATTATGAATCAAGACAATAAAATATACAATTAAAATATAAGAGAAAGAGATAGGAAGAATTAACACAAGGGATTTTTTTAACGTGGTAAAACCTCCAAGGAGGAAACATCCACGGGTTGAACTACAACCATTGGGTACTATATTATTGGAAAGCAAACATAGAACATTCACAAAGTGACCAATCTTTAGCTCACCCAACCTAGTGAAGTCTAAGCCTACCCAACCCTATTGGAAAGTGTGAAATCCCTCAATGATGCGGAACCACCATATATTGGACAACACACACAACCAACATCGATGGTAGATTAGAAATTCCTCAAGAGTGCATACACCTCCCGTGTACCCCGCTCTATCGGACTCTATGTCTAACCATACGCCTAGGCCTACCAATACAATAGCCAACTCCCTATCTAAGGCACTCTTGCCTCTAGGGAGCCTCCCATGCATGACTATCCGAGTCCTCCCGACTTTAGCCATGACTCCTTGCTTACCTATCCGAGTCATCCCGACTCTAGGCAAGACTTCTTGCTTGGCTATCCGAGTCATCCCGACTCTAACCAAGACTTCATGCCTTTTACAAGGACTTCCTAGTGTGATCATGTGAATGCAAATGATGCAAACATTCAATACAACATAGAACATGTGATCAATACATTCTATGGCACAAATAGACCTAAACATGTGATATCACAAATAATCAAGTCTAGATGCAAAAATACATGAATAGAAACCTAAGCACGTGAAACACCTAACACATATACTCAAAGTCTCATTCACACACATAACACTTGAATCACAAAATGTTCATGAAATACAAATTCAAGATGCTATCAATATACAATTAAAAGCTAGATATATGAGATTAAAATCAATCAATATACTAGACAAAAATATAGAGCAAGGTTTTGAGATTTACATCAATCAAAACCTATATTCTCTAAATCACACACAAATACACAAATCCTAGATTTTATCAATCAAAGGATCAAATCAAATCTCAAAGTCATTTTAACACAAAATTAATTCAATTAAGTATCAAACAACCTAAGATGCCATTCTAATCACAATACAACTCACAAACATATGTAAAACCTAGAATCATAGAATCTAGTCAACATTAGTCCACAAATTGAGTTTCAATTAGAATGATAATCAAGCTATCTTTCCAAATAGCTTTTACCAAACAATAACATAGATATAGAAGAAGAAACCCCAAGCAAATGGAAGGTCAAATAACAAGAAATCCCAAAGTTGAGACTCATACCTCGGATTCTGCAGCTGGTTCGGAAATCAGTGTCCAACCACTGACAATCACGATCAAACAGCCACCAAACCACTTGGAGATGTTAGAGGACTCAAATACAAACACTCTCCAACTTGAATCACTCAAATCCGACTCCGGATGAGGAAGATATGGTGTTTTGAAGTTTGGAAAAATTGGAGAGAATGTATTGCGGGAAACTGAAATTTTTCTTCTTTTAATTTTCAAAATGGAGAGAGATAGGGAAGAAATAGGAGAGAGAGAGGGAGCTTTTCGGCCAACCAGGTGGTGCCACGTCACCCCCTGGCAGTGGGGGGCGCGTGGCCCACACAGGAGCAAAGGCTGCTCCAGGCCGTGGGGCCCACGGCCTCAACCACGGCCAGCCCATGTGGCCTACGGCCTGGGCTGTCCTCTCACGTGCTCCCTCGGTTCGTCGGCCCGTATCTCTGGCGTCCAAACTCTGAATTCTAATATGTTTTCGGATTATGAACCGTGACTCTCTCACGCACGACGATGACTATACAACTTTGAAAACAGTTGAGAAATCATCTCAGAAATCATCGATAAAGTCAACTCAACGAAAGAGAACGTAAAGTAGCATAGTCAACTTGTTTGGACTCGAAACCTTATGAATGAGTAACCGAAACGACCGGAACTCAATAAGGCATTGAATAAGAACATGTTCAAGTCCTAAACATAAAATACGGAAACAAACAAATACAAAAACACACACATATGCTAGTTTCTGGACATAGTCCTAGAAAATGCAAAACACAAAGTTTATTAACTAAATATGAATGCATGAGCATATTTTGCTAAGCATGTGAAAGTGAAATGTAAATGAAATTAAATCATGAAGGGACACACAAGAATGATATGTGTGAGTGTGTGCCTAGCCTTGTAAGAGATAAGAGGTCTTTGAATACCTTTGTAGACCGATAATGCCCGAATCTCTTAAAAGCCGGCAACTTGAACGAATTGTGGTTGAGACGTCCTTCATCTTCGAAATTCTTCAATTACTAACCACTAAACATTACAAGTTAAACACGTTTTGATATGGAATTAATGCCAACACTAATTATCAACCTAACAATTCATGTGAGGCCACGTCACCCTCTGGCCGTGGGGGGCGCGTGGCCCACACGGGGGCAGAGGCCCCTCAAGGCCGTGGGGTCCACGGCCACACCAACGGCCAGCCTAAGTGGCCTCACGGCCTGGGCTGTCCTCTCACGCGCTCCCTCTGTTCTTCAGCCCGTATCTTAGGCATCCAAACTCCGATTTCAAATCCGTTTCTGGATTATGAACTGTGACTCTCTCACGCACGACGATGACTACACAACTTTGAAAAACGGTTGAGAAATCATCTCAGAAAACGTCGATGAAGTCAACTCAACGAATGAGAACGAAAAGTAGCGTAGCTACATCGTTTGGACTTGAAACTACATGAATGAGTAACCGAAACGATCGGAACTCAATAAGGAATCATAATAGAGCATGTTCAAGTCCAAATACAAAATACGGAAACATACAAACACAAAGACACACACATATGCTAGTTTCCGAACATAGTCCTAGAAAATGCAAAACACAAAGTTTATCAACATAATATGAATGCATGAGCATATTTTGCCAAGTGTGTGAAAGTGATATATAAATGAAATTAAATCATGAAGGAACACACAAGAATGCTATGTGTGTGTGTGTGTGTGCCTAGCCTTGTAAGAGATATGAGGTCCTTTAATACCTTTGTTGACCAATGATGCACGAATCTCTTAAAAGCTGACTTCTTGAATGAATTGTGGTTGAGACGTCCTTTGTCTTCTTAATTCTTCAATATACTAACCACTAAACAATACAAGATAAACACGTTTTGATATGGAATTGATGCCAACACTAATTATAAACCTTACAGTAGAGCCACTAGAAAATGCGATCAAACAGCTACAAACTCTCTTGGAAAAGATAGAGGACTTGATTACGAAGATTCTCCAACTTGAATCACTCAATTCGGAGTCCAAATGAGAAAGTTATGGTGTTTGGAAAGTGAGAAAGTTTAGAGAGAAAATTCTACACATAGTGTTTTCAATTTTTTTTCTTGAAATGAAATGGGAGGGAAAGGAAGAATTTAAAAGAGATGAAAGAGAGGGAATGAAGTGACCAATCATGGATAGCCACATCACCACCCCGTGAAAGGCACATGAGCCTCACAGGCAGAGGGGTGTGTGGGCCGTGAGCTTCACGCGCCCCTTACGGGTTCACCTCCAAATGGCCATTGGCCATTCTTGACTCCCTTGCGCTCCTCTCGCGTTCTTGATCAGTCAGTTATTGTATATGTTTTTGATCCTCATTCCTCCAATCAATTGCTTGTTTCTCGGGTCTTTTTAGGATTTAATGTGTGTGTGTGAGCATTTTTAGGATTTTGGATCCAGCTGAATAGTTTGAAGAATATCAGGTAAAAAGTACTATTTCAGAAGATTCTAGGGACTTTCTTGTAAAAGGCCAAAAAGTGTTGTCAAAATCACTCCTAATTAATTGGCAGTGGGTCAGCAGCGTTCCAACATCAATAGTGTTCGCTGCCTTAACCACTGCAGGACCACTGCCTCTACCGCTGCGACTTTGGCAGCGGTTTGGCTACTCCATCTAAAACAAGGCGTCTTTTCATGTCTGGGATCTGGGAGCTATATATATGGAGAGATTAATAGGCTTTGGCTCTCTCTGACTCTCTGGCTCTCTTTTAGATACAAGCTCACCCTTTTGGAACACACAACATCCCATCACACAATTCCCTCATTCATCTTATGCATAGAAGATTCGAAGACGAAGGAGATTCCAACATCGAAGATTTGAAGAATTTGTTAAAGCTTTTCAATGGGTTTTATCTTTTCTTACTCTTGTCTTTTTGTTTCTAATATGTGTAACTAACTCCATACTAGGGAGTCAATGTGAACCTCTATGAATACTCTTTGTGAGAATTGACTATATTTTTTTAATTCAAATTTTGATTCATTCAATTCATTCTAAGTCTTAATTCTTAATTTGTGTTAATGCATGATCATACGCTGACATGAATCTAGGGTTTTGATAATTAAACAATTAAGTTTGGAGTGTTGATCTACACGTAACCTTAATTAATATTCAATTGAATGGGTAAAACTGATCTTAGCATTGATCTATGTAAGTAGGTTTTGGTTCTTTAGTTCTTGCACTTAATGGGTTCTCGCTTGTAGCTTGCATCATTGATCTATGGGTAAATTATGATTGAGAATACTTGATTCATCCCAGGATCATACAGTAACAATCATAAATAAGATAAGACCGAATCCTTAACTTGAGTTACATCTTTTATCAAAGTCAATTCGAACCATTGAGTAAACATAGTTGGGGAGCATTGATAACCTAGTCCTCTCACCCCTTGATCACATTCATGTATTCTTGTTAACTGCTTTCTTAGTTTAATTTAGTTTCAATCAATCATCACTCAATCAATCTCAAATCTCTTGCATACTGTTAATTGCTTAGCTTTAATTAGATCTAGTTTAATCAGTAAATCACTTTTCCTCGTGGGAACGATCCCTACTTGTCGTTGTACTTATCTCACGATTTGTGTACTTGCGAGTTAGGTTTTTATAACACGATATTATCCATAAAGTTTTTGGCGCCGTTGTCGGGGAACTAGTGAATTTATTGGTTATTTCTAGTTTTAGTTTTAGTTAATAGGTTTACTTAAGTTTAGGTAGTTGAGTCATTAATTTTTAGTTTTTTAGATTTGTCTTTTTCTTTCTTTCTTTCTTTTTGCAGTTTACTTGTTTTTTGTCTTTTATTGTTTCAGGTGCTGACAGTAGATGCAAGGTAGAAGATCTCAGCAGGGAGAATTGTTACCTTTGAACGATAACATTAATCACATCATAAATCAAACAATGGAAGACGAGGAACGTCAGAACCAAGAAAGGCTCAACTAGGATCCTAATCCCGTACCCAACCTTGTTCCAAATCCTGTTTATGAGCCTGAGCCAGAGCCCATCAGAACTATGAAGGACTACAGTAGGCTGGTTGTGAGCAACCATCCCTTGTGCATTGTGTTAGAACCTACAGCAAGGAATTATGAACTGAGAAGTAGCCACTACAACCAGCTACCTGTGTTTCGAGGTTTACTAGATGAAGATGTGCTTCTGTTCTTTAGAAAGTTTTACACAGCAATACAGTCCTTACCTAATCATAGGATTATAGAAGACCAGCTGCGTATGAGATGCATCCCACATGCATTAAAAGATGAGGCGAAAACATGGTTGTTGACATTGCCTCCAGCATCTTTGAGGACATGGGATGAAGTAAGGGAAAAACTCACTGATCAGTATTATGCACCTCAGAAAACTAGTGAGATTCGAGCCAAAATTTCAAGTTTCTATCAACAAGACAATGAGACTTTTTATGAGGCATGGGAGCGTTTCAAGAAATATACCAGAGATTGTCCTCAGCACAGATTTCTTACTAATCAGCTATGTCAGTGGTTTTATGATGGTCTAACTGAAGTATCAGGTCTTTTGGTGAACAATGATTATGGAGGATCCATGTATGACAAGCAACCTGAGGAGGTATATTCTATCTTTGAAAAGCTATCATAGAACTCTCGTCACAAAAATTCCAGGAGGAAGAAGGGAATTTATATAGTAGATGCCAACACAGAAACCTCTATTCAGATAGCACAAATAATGAAGAAGATGGATACTCTTACTACTGATTTGGGACAAATGAAAAGCTGGCAACAAAAAGTGTTTATGGGAGAGTACCAAGTAGGAGGTCCTAGACCTAGAGAAGAAGAAGAAGAGGTTTGAAACTAAATATACCACGGTGTGTATAAAGCTATCTAGAGGGGGGGTGAATAGATTTTACGCTTTTTACCCAATTTTTCGTATTAGTCAAAATTACGAAATTACCCTCAAGATAATATAAACAAGCAAGTGTAATATGGTGCGGAAATTAAATTAACACTTGAATTTTTACGTGGAAACCCTCACGGGAAAAACCACGGGCTATGTAAGTAAGCCACACTCGAACCTCGAATCCACTAAATGTGCAAACGATTACAACCTAATCCCGGATGTAATCACACACCTACCTAATCCCGGTATGAGTGAACCTAGTCCAATTTGCTTGCGATCTAAGCAACCTAATCCCGATTGCTACACACAAGACTTAGCTTCTCTTGAAGAGAATACAACCCTAAGTGAATATATGAAAATATCCAAAATGCAACATAGAGCAAGGGAAACCCTATATGCTTATCTAAGATGATTAATATGCAATTAAGAACAATCCTAGATATCAAAACTAAATGACATGTCAAATAGTTAAGCTAATCAATATCAAGTACAAAACCTAATATGCTAGCACAATACAACTTCTCAAACATACATCATACTAATCTCAATTTTGTATCTAGAGCATACAAAATAACAATCAAGTAATTAATTGAGATTTGCTAGATAAATTAAACACAAAATATGTAAGATATTAGTGAAAAGCTTACCAAGCAAAATATGATGAAGATTCCATGCTAGATGACATCTAGATGATCTAAGATGATGCTAGATGATGATTGATGATCATGAAATTGTGTTTGAGTAATTAAAAATGAGTTCTTTATGTATTTTTCTTCTCTTGAAAAATATCCTAAGTATGAAGCATGAATAAGAACTCTTGTAAATGACCTAAAATCAAGTTAGCATATATATAGAGGCCATAAGTGAAGTGAGGTCGTTTTGAAAACTCGCCAGAAAATCACTCTGTGCGCTGGTGGACCTGCGCTGGTGGACAAGCGCAGGACCAGCGCACAAGCCAATTTTGGCTTGAGCGCTGGACGACAGGCGCAGCCACCAGCGCCAGTCCAGCGGCGCCATACTGGGCGATCGGCGCTGGTGGCCGGCGCTGGTCCACACCAGCGCACGACCAGCGGCGCGCCACTGGGCGATTTGCGCCGGTGAGCGGCGCTGGTCGACCGGCGCTGGTGGACCAGCGCACAGCCCCAAAATTTGCATCCCACATGCAATGATGCAAGGGGTGCAAAGTCAAACAAGATGCATCCTAAAAGCCTAAAAGCTATGATGTTTTCAACACAAGATGCAATCATAAAATCAAGCAAGAAGAGATGTAAATAATCATTTATGCACAACAAAAAGAAACACAACATACAAAGATTAAACATATGCATGAGTTGTGAGTGTGTGCAACTATCTCTTCAAGACAAGAAAGCACTTAGAAAATTACCTTTGGTGCTTGTCAATAATGAGGTCTTCAAAGGGCCTAATGCACTAACAACAACATTTAAACTACCCTTACAAAGTATCCCCATTTATGGTTTGATCACGAAATAAGCCAATTAAGAACAACGGGAATCCTTACAATCTCCCCCTTTGGCTATTTCGTGACAAAACCATCACTCACATTAAATCCTCACAAAAGAAATAGAAACTACGGGATTACAATGATATTCTACATTACAAAGAGATAAGAGAATGCAACTTGAAGTCTTCAATCCTCTTGTAGAATAATCAATCCCTGAAAAGAGTTTCTAACATTCCAATTCAAGTAAAGTGTGAGATTAATCATGTGAGAATAATACCAAGCATTTGCATTTTTAGAATTTAGGCACAACATTAGCAAATGTATGCAATGTATGATAAATGCAATGCTCCCCCTCAAAGGGTTACTCCCCCTCAATGTTTTATCTCCCCAAAGTGCACAATAGCCTCTCTATTTTGCAACTCCCCTTACAATATCCTACTCCCCCTTTTTGTCATGATATAGGCAAAGGAGTAGTCCCCAACCGGGTCACTCATAGCAACGAGAGATAGAAGCATGCAAGATATGCATATACATATAAGTCACGTTATGCACTTCAATTAATTTGAGAGAAACAAGGAGATTTATTTGAGAAAATGTGTGAATCCAACATGCTTTGCATACAAGACATATAGCATTCAAGTCCAAAATACAATGGTATTTGGCAAAGCAAATGACAAAGGTTTCAAATAAGAATTCAAACCAATTTCACCAATGTCATGGGAAAAGCAAGGATATAGAGATTATTGATTTCAATTTTAAGAGCAACTATATCCAACTTTATAAGCGAAACATGGCATGAGCGACTTTGCACCCTATTTGATTTTTCCGGATAAGAAATCCGTATGATAGTAACCATGTTCAACTAATAAAGAAAGAGAGACATATGGAATGTAAATTCCTTTGAACGGATACAAGATCCTTTATTCATTTTGAGTCTCATTAGCTTTCACACAAGTTTTGCATTTTTAAGAATATGCAATCATCAATTCATGCTTTTCATGTGAGCATGTTGTATGAATTTCATGCTTTTTCATTTAGCATAAGCATGTATTTAAGAAACATCATGTCATGGAGATAACTATAGGTCATTCACATCATACTTCCTATGTAAATCTCCTAGTCCAAAAATGCATGTTTGAACATAAATATGACATGGATTGTAGACAAGCAAGGTTCACACTTATAGAATTTGAAAGCATATATACATATGTACAACCAAGCTTACTCAAGCAATCAAAAGAAGAGGCATAAGTTATTTCAAATTTTTTGCAAGTTACATGAATGCAAAATAGCTCTCTTTGCTTGAGTTCCCCATATGGGGTCAATCATAGAACATCACTCCACAAGACATATCCCAATAGATCTACTAAGAGTTTTAAATCGAGTAGCATCTAAGGGTTTAGTAAATAAGTCCGCAAGTTGATCATTAGTACCTAAGTGAATATATGAATATCCAAATGTAACATAGAGCAAGGGAAATCCTATATGCTTATCTAAGATGATGAATTTGCAATTATGATCAATCCTAGATATCAAAACTAAATGACATGTCAATTAGTTTAGCTAAACAATATTAAGCACAAAACCTAATTTGCTAGCACAATACAACTTCTCAAACATACATCACACTAATCTCAATCTTGTATCCAAAGCATACAAAATAACAAACAAGTAATTAATTGAGATTGCTAGATAAGAGAAACACAAAATATGTAAGATATTAGTGAAAAGCTTACCAAGCAAAGTATGATGAAGAATCCATGCTAGATAACATCTAGATGATCAATGATGATGCTAGATGATGATTGATGATCATGAAAAAGTGTTTGAGTAATTAAAAATGAGTTCTTTGTGTATTTTTATTGTCTTGAAAAATATCCTAAGTATGAAGCTTGAATATGAACTCTCTTCAATGACATAAAATCAAGTTAGCATATATATAGGGGCCATAAGTGAAGTGAGGTCGTTTTGAAAACGCGCCAGAAAATTGCTCTGTGCGCTGGTGGACCTGCGCTGGACGACAGGCGCAGGACCAGCGCACAAGTACATTTTTGCAAGGGCGCTGGACGACAAGCGCTCACACAGGCGCCAGACCAGCGGAGCGCCACTGGGCGATTAGCGCTGGTGGGCTTGCGCTAGTGTGGACCAGCGCACGACCAGCGACAGACCACTGGGTGATCTGGGCTGGTGGGCCTGCGCTGGTGGACTAGCGCACGACTAGCGGCACGCCACTGGGCGTTTTGAGCTGGTGAGCTGCGCTGGTCAGGCGCTTGAGGACCAACGCACAGCCCACACCTTTGAACCCCACAAGAAATCATGCAAGGGGTAAAAAGGTAAATTAAGATGCATCCTAAAAGCCTAAAATGCTATGACATGTAATCACAAGATGCAATCAAGATAACAAGCAAGAAGAGATGTTAATTGAACATTAATGCACAACCATAAGAACCACAACATACAAGGAATAAGCATATGCATGAGTTGTGAGTGTGTGCAACTATCTCTTCAAGACAAGTAAGCACTTAGAGTATTACCTTTGGAGTGCTTAACACTTGCAAGGGCCTTGAGCTTGAACACATTCCTAAGCTACCCTTACATGATCCCCACATATGGTTTGATCACGAAATAAGCCAATTAAAAACAACAGGAATCCTTACATAGTCTTGCAATTACATGAGAAGTTATATTTGATATTGTAAAATAATTGCTATTCTATAAACTGCTTGTGTTGTGTTGTGTTGTGCTGAATAAATAGAGATGAAATATGTGCTATGTAGGCACAAGGATTTATTGTTTGTACTACCGAAATGCTACTGCAATTTTGTTAAATATCACTGTCCCATTCAGGTTGGTAACTTGCTTGTTTGCTTGTTTATTAACCAGCTATAGCGAGGACAGTAGTCCAAGGAGGTCATGTTCCATCGGATCCCAGCAGAAGACAAGACAAGAGGCTGGTTGATCATCAATTCAAAGGAAATCCAGACTATAAGGATAGAGTGAAGAAGACCCGAAATTTCATTCTGGAAAGGGGTATAGCGGTGGAGGAATTAGGAGAGACACCGATTCCTGCTACTGTTGAGACCAGAGGTTGGGCAGGGTACGTGCGTCGGCCCTGTAATGCCAACATCACCCTAGCCCGAGAGTTCTATGCCAACATGGTGGACGCACAGTATTCTACACATGGTGTAGTCTTGGTTAGAGGAGTGTCTGTGGTGATCTCTGTAGAGGTGATTAGGGAATATTTTGGCCTACCACCACATGAGACGGTTGAGGTAGCGTACCCGGGCAGGTACGAGTTAGGATGTACGCTTCGTAGAGAGGGCGGAGCTGGTTGGAATTGGCAGAAATTGCTAAAGGAGATTTGCATCTGGACACTGCATTCTGGAACCTGTTTATCTCGGCTTCCCTTAAGCCGTCGAGTCATGCTGGGGAGATTTTTAAAGAGGTGTCTCAGGTACTATATGCTATCAAGACAGGGAGATACTATGATGTTGCCAGTTTCATCAAGAAGGAGATCCGGGGATGTGGGCGGCTAATAGGATCGAGTATGGTGTTTCCGTGCTTGATCACGACTATGTGTGCTACGGTTGGTTTGGAGGTGGAAGACGACGCCAGGGACGAGATGATTGAGCTGGACACTCCTCTGACACTTGTCACATGGAACACCCAGGCTAGCATTCGTGGACTGTCCACGATTGGGGAGTTCCCCGCGCGTAAGAGACGTCGAGAGAAGGATGACTTGGATGACGCAGACCAGTAGATTTTGAAGCAGCAGGTTCAGGGTCCAGCTCAGCACACTTATGGAGATTCAGGAGCTGGGTCATCGTCACAGCAGAGACCTGAGTGGGTAGAGTACATGCTATCCACGATGAAGGGTTATGTAGATACAGGGATAGCAGACCTGAGGACTGAGATGATCTCCCGCTTTGACACCATGTAGCTCTCGATTGATGAGATCCATTAGGTTACAGTCCGGCCAGCCCAGCCACAACGTGGAGATGACAGATTTGCGCTTGGCCCGAGCCAGCAGCGAGATGATGACTGCTAGAGGCACTGTAAATGGACCTGAGTCTACAGAAGGATATGTTTCTTTTCTCATTTATTTTCTTTTATTTTCTTTATTTTCTTTCTTTTTTAAATTGTGGTGTTCAGGATTTGCTTTGAATTCAGTTTATTATGATTATTTTCTGCTGTTTTATTTTGTGTCTTTATTGCTCTACCTTGGCTTTTTCCTATTTGTCGTGTGCTTTGATGTCATAACATTGAAAACAATGTTGGATTTAGGTTTGGGGGTGTGATAGTTTGTTTTTGAGTCAAATTTTTGTTTTTGTTTTTGCTTTTAGAGTCTGTCGTTCCTGCGTCTTTCGAGACGAGACACTTCGGTGTGTGCATTAGAGATGATGTACATTAATCAATGAGTTTATACTAACATCTTGCCATTTAGGGTAATACATTGCATTTTCAAAAATTATGACATTCTCTTGATATGATAATGGATAGAATGCTGAGTTGAATTTCCATGATTAATAGTGGAGACTACCCTTGTGAGTTCACTAAGCCAAAAAGCATACATAAATGACATACTATGAGGGTCCTGTTGTTTCTACTCGTTAAACACTCAGTAGGTTCTTAGCATTAGATTCGATCTCTATAGGTTGCACATTGAGCATTATAGAACGATCATCATAAAAGATTTCACATGTTGCATTTTGATCTTGAGTAAGATGAACCAGTGGAAGTGATATAGACTATGTGTGCTTTAGCTACTTAAAAGGCCTTAAATATTTCCTACCTATATGTGTGTGCTCCAGAGCCCTGTTTGAAGCCAAACACTGATAGCCTTTTTCTTTCTTCACCACATTAACTACAACCCAAATAAGCCAATGATTAGCCATACCTTATAGCTGGGGATCATACTTTGAGAAGGGTGAAGAGGATGTACTATTTTTGCACGTGACTGTGTGCATAAATTGCTGCTAAAATCAAGGAAACGAAGAGCTGCATTCAATCCAAAAGTTCTGAAGCCGAAAATAATACAATAGTTGTAATCTCTGATTCATTTTTGATTCAATTCAAAAAAAAAAAAAAATGTTGATAGAATCAAAGAATAGAATGTAAAGGGGAGTGATAAGTCAAATGAAGACTGCAAGTTTGAATCTATTCAAAGAAGTTGACAAAAAGGGAGAAAGGAGAATTCTGAGAAATTAATTAATAAGTGGTCATATTCCACTTGAAAAGGAAACCAAGAGACTTGTGCGAAGCCGAAAAGGTAATAGAAGACTCTCATGGTATGATCCTAGGTTTTTGAATTCCAATTTTCCGTTCTTTCTTAACCTTCACCCAATGGCCCCATTACAACCTAAATGAAGTCTATTTGATCTGCTGGTTTTCCTTGCTATGATAGTAGAATTTTGATATGTGATTATCTTGTTCATAATGTTTGATTCTTTTCATGAGATCTTTTGCTTCCATATAAAGCGTTCTTTCATTGATATATCTATACGCGATAATAATTTGAATTTTTCTTGTGCATAACTTCCAATCGCATATCCTTGATGAGTGATTTTGCCTAGGTTCTGTGAGAATTAATGAGAGATATCTTGTGAGAATTAGAGTCGAGGGGAATTATATCTATGGCTTTTCGATGATGTGTCCTAGAAGCTAGAATGTTTTGAGCTTGGGCTTTTCACTAAAAATTGAGCAATGTTTTCAGATTTGTGACTAAATATTAGTCTTTGCTTATTGGCTTATGCATGCATTGTCTCAACATGGGCACATATTGTTGTGTTTTTGATGACTGGTTGTCGCAGGATATGTTTGTAGGTGTCATAGCTGTAAACTCTCAGGTGACAAAACTCCTCCTACTAGGGACACCTAGAGGTTTAAAGGCTTGTAGCATGCGCTCAATGCTATTGTGTTCCCTACGAAAGTGGCTTTGTTAGGATTTATGTTTTCTAGTTTAGTTTTTAGGTTTTGTTTTCTTAGTTTTGCTCAAGGGCTAGCAAAAGATAGGTTTGGGGGTATTTTATCAGTCAGTTATTGTATATGTTTTTTATCCCCATTCCTCCAATCAATTGCTTGTTTCTCGGGTCTTTTGGGGATTTAATGTGTGTGTGTGTGTGAGCATTTTTAGGATTTTGGATCCAGCTGAATAGTTTAAAGAATATCAGGCAAAAAGTGTTATTTCAGAAGATTCCAGGGACTTTCTTGTAAAAGGCCAAAAAGTGTTGTCAAAATCGCTCCTAATTAATTGGCAACGGGTCAGCAGCGTTCCAACATCAGTAGTGTTTGCTACCTTGACCGCTGCAGGATCGCTGCCTCTACCGCTGTGACTTTGGCAGCGGTATGGCTACTCCATCTAAAACAAGGCGTCTTTTCACGTCTGGGATCTGGGAGCTATATATATGGAGAGATTAATAGGTTTTGGCTCTCTCTGACTCTCTGGCTCTCTTTTAGATACAAGCTCACCCTTTTGGAACACACAACATCCCATCACACAGTTCCCTCATTCATCTTACGCATAGAAGATTCGAAGACGAAGGAGATTCCAACATCGAAGATTTGAAGAATTTGTTAAAGCTTTTCAAAGGGTTTTATCTTTTCTTACTCTTGTCTTTTTGTTTCTAATATATGTAACTAACTCCATACTAGGGAGTCAATGTGAACCTCTATGAATACTCTTTATGAGAATTGACTATATTTTTTTAATTCAAGTTTTGATTCATTCAATTCATTCTAAGTCTTAATTCTTAATCTGTGTTAATGCATGATCATATGCTGACATGAATCTAGGGTTTTGATAATTAAACAATTAAGTTTGGAGTGTTGATCTACACGTAACCTTAATTAATATTAAGTTGAATGGGTAAAACTGATCTTAACATTGATCTATGCAAGTAGGTTTTGGTTCTTTAGTTCTTGCACTTAATAGGTTCTCGGTTGTAATTTGCGCCATTGATCTATGGGTAAATTATGATTGAGAATACTTGATTCATCCCAGGATCATACGGTAACAATCATAAATAAGATAAGAACGAATCCTTAACTTGAGTTACATCTTTTATCAAAGTCAATTCGAACCATTGAGTAAACATAGTTGGGGAGCATTGATAACCTAGTCCTCTTACCCCTTGATCACATTCACGTATTCTTGTTAACTGCTTTCTTAGTTTAATTTAGTTTCAATCAATCATCACTCAATCAATCTCAAATCTCTTGGATACTGTTAATTGCTTAGCTTTAATTAGAACTAGTTTAATCAGTAAATCACTTTTCCTCGTGGGAACGATCCCTACTTGTCGCTGTACTTATCTCACGATTCGTGCACTTGCAAGTTAGGTTTTTATAACACAATATTATCCATTAGTTCTTCGGCCGTATTCAGGCCTCCGAACTTCGAATTTGAATCCATCTTCTGATTATGAACCGTGACTCCCTCATGCATAAGGAAGACTATGAAACTTTGATAAAAGGTTGAGAATTCGACTCGATACATAACGACGAAGACAACACATCGTATGAGAACGTAAAGTAGCGTAGCTTCCTAATTTGGTCTCAAAACCTAAAAAGTGAGTAACTGGAATGACCGAGACTCAATGAGGAATCATATGAAATCATTTTCAAGTCCAAAAACAATAAAACAAAAACAAATAAACACAAAAGTCACACAAGTATGCCATTTCCTAGAGATAGTCCTAGAACATGCTGTAAATAACTACTCGAGGCGTGTTCAATATTAATCTAGAGGGGGGGGTGAATAGATTTTATCAAATATTACCCAATTTTCGCATGCAAGTCAATTTGATGAAAATGCCCCTAACTAGTCAAAATAATATATCAAGTGTAATATGTGCAGAATTTAAATAACACAAGATATATACGTGGAAACCCAACCACTGGGAAAAAACCACGGGCTGTATAGTGCGCCACACTCGGAACTCGAAATCACTAATTGAAATGAAGTTTACAACCTATGTAGACCTCGTCTAACACTCCGGTCTGTAACCCCTCACTTCTACCCAGCAGGCCTTTATTAGCAACCCTATTCCAATTTGCTTGAGGCCTAAGCACTCCTAGCCCCAAGACTTACTTCTCAATGAAGAGAAACAACCTAAGTGAATATGTATGAATATTCAAAATGCAAATTAGAGCTAGGTTACTCTATATGCTTATCTAGGATAATGATTTTGCAATTAAAACAATCCTAGATATAAATGGCTAGATGACATGTCAAATAGCTTAACTAATCAAGATTAATTAAAAACCTAATTAGCTATCACAATACAACTTCTCAAACATACATCATACTAATCTCAAACTTGTATTCAAAGAATATAAAATAACATACAAGTAATTAAATGAGATTGCTTGTTAAGAGAAACACAAAATATGTAAGATATTAGTGAAAAGCTTACCAAGCAAAGTATGATGAAGAATCCATGCAAGATGACATCTAGAAGATCAAAGATGATGCTAGATGATGATTGATGATCATGAAAAAGTGTTTGAGTGATTAAAAATGAGTTCTTGGAATTTTTCTTCTCTTTGAAAAATATCCTAAGTCTGAAATCTGATATGAACTCTCTTATCTGACCTAAAGTCAAAGTGTTATATATATAGGGGCCATAAGTGAAGTGAGGTCGTTTTGAAAAAACGCACCAAAAATATCGCTGTGGCTCGACTGTCGCGGTTGCACAACCGCGGCACTAGAACCGCGGCATAGACATGCTGTCGCTCAAATGCCGCTGTCACAAACCGTAGCACTGAAACCGCGGCGAAGCGTCACAGCACAAAGTTTGATTTTCAAACGACTCAAAACATGACCAAACGACATCGAAACCTTTCATATAATATACCGTTGGAAAGGTATGGAAGTCTACTTTCTACTCCAATTAACAAAACATGATTTGGATAACTGTAGAAAAATTTATGGTCATTTGAGTGACCAAAGGTCAGATTTGGATAACAGCTATGATGCCCTGTTTTAGTGGTCACTTTGGAAATTTCAAAACCAATCCAAACGGTCATGAAATATTACGAATAATATACCGTTGGAAAGGTATGAGAGTCTAGTTTGTCCAGAATTTTACAAAACTTAATTTCAATCTTTTCATAAAAAGTTATGGTCACAAGACCATACAAAGGTCAGTTTTGAAAACACTTAAAACCTTGAAATCCAATCTTTTGAAACTAGACACTTACTCCAAATAACCAAACCAAATCTAACACTTATCCAAGAGAAGAATGAGACCTTCTCAAGTGGTCAACCATCGTGCTAAGACATGCACACCATCGTGCAAGCGCAGACGTTTCCGATCACACAAACGGAAACGAATTACACCACACTTAAGACTAATCATGAAGTGCAAGTGTGGGAAGTGAATGCATCATAATGCCTAACAAGTTATGGCAATTAATAAGCTAGATGCAATCATTTAACATGCAAGAAGAGATGAAAATAGGCATTAATGCACAACACAAATAAACACAACATACAAAGATAAGACGTATGCATGAGTTGTGAGTGTGTGCAACTATCTCTTCAAGTCAAGTAAGCACAAAGAAAATTACCTTCGGTGCTTATCAACCTTGAGGACATGAGAGGGTCTTGAGCTTGAATAACTATTACTTAAGCTACCCTTATATACAATCCCCAACATGTGGTTTGTCTACGAAATAAGCCAATCAACAAAACGGGAATCCTTACACATGCAATTTCACAATGTTTGTCAAATTAAATCTAATGCATGTGCATACTTTAACAAGTGTGTGAATATGTTATTCCAATGGTGTACAACTATACAGGGACACATATGAATGACATGTGTGTATATGCCTATGTCTTGTAAGAGGAATGAGGTCTAATATACCTTTAATGAGCAATGTAGCTTATTCCTCTTTGAAGACACCATCTTGCATGGAAAGTTGCCAAGTCTTCCTTGAAGCTCGAATCATCATCAAACTAAGACAACTAAATAATACAAGAGAAACAACGTTTTGATATGGAATTCATGCCAACACAAACCAAAATCCTAACAGAGTGTATAGACATCCAAATGATTGAATTGACCATTTTGCCCCTTAATTTAAAATTTTGACTGAAAGAACTATTTAGTATTTACTATTTACAATTTAACATGACAAAAAAGACTTGTATGGCCTTATCTATGCTCTATATAAAAAGAGCCTACAACCTTTTTAATTATAGTTTGTTTAATTTAGTGTAACTTTATATAACTATAATGGCCTTAGTATAACTTTAAATTACTTTCAATGATTGATGTAGTTATATAAAATCTATATAAAAAAAAATAAAAATATTAGAGGGTATATATGGTATTTCATTTTTTTTTAATTTGTTTACAATTATTAGCACAGTGCAGTTACACTTTTATCCTTGATGGATTCTAAAATTACATAAAGTTTTTTATTAAACAATGTATAAGTGAGGGTATAAATGTCTTTCATATTGTATGATCAACAACCATTTAGAAATTTTACCTGTAATTAACCATATGTAACATATGTATTTTTTTATTAGATTCTCTCTCAGCAACATCTCTCATTCACTATTCAAATAAAAAATGTGTCACTCTGGTCTATCTTCTCTCTCACTAACTCTTCATTTCTTGCTTCTTTCCCATTTCTTTCTTTCTTTCTTCTTCCCATTTCAACAAGAGACTTCGCATCCGTCATACTCGAATCTTCAAGAATGAAGAGGTAAGGCTACTACCATGTTTCTTCGTCTCTTTTCTCAGTTTGGTCTGAATCCTTTAAAAAGTAAAAGGATCAAAACATACTTTGACCAAGCCTAATTCGTCCTCACCACTGCCTACCCAAGCCTTATCGTACAATAAAATCCCCACCATCGTTTGTGACCCAAGAAGCAACATTTGAAGCAAAACTCCCACAAATCAAACATTTGAATTGAAAAATAAATTGTTATATGGATTTTTTGTCAGCATGACACGTCAGCGAAAATAGCGGGTAATAAGGAAATATAGTAATTCCATGTCATCAAAAGTCAACCAGTCAACGAAAGGGACACTAACCAAGGACACGTCTCTAGGTCTGTATACACCATCAAGAAGGTTGATATGGAAGTCAGAAATGTATGCGCCAAGTAAACCCATTCAGTTAAGGAGTCCTAATGGACAAAGATCATTACTCAGCGAGATCTTCTCAACCAAAACAGTAAATATGGCCTTATCAGGATACGTCATATCAAGCAGAGATCCACTCAGGTAAGGAATCTTAGAATCATACTCCAAATAAGGAAATATCATTATTTCCTCCCAAGTATCAGGGAGTTCTAATCGAGAAGTAACTCAAAGCTTCTAAAATGATAAACACCAAATAGGAAACGAGTCATAAATAGGCTACTTGACTAGAATCCTACAAAGATTCTAATTATGAATCTGTTACTTACACGACAAGGATGAGGGCAACACTCTATCAACCCATATAAATACCAGTGGAAATCACTGTATTACAACATGAGCAATTATCTAAGAGAAAGCGAGTATTGAGCGTGTAATCTTTGAGATCATAGTGATATTCCTCTCACCATCTTCGACAGCCGTGGTTTTTTCCGTACCTTAGGGTTTTCCACATAAATCTTGTGTTCTTACCTTATTATTTTATTTTATATTATACTACAAACCACCAAGTTAGCCACCCATAACTGGCTATTTGACGATTGCATCACATTCACGTGGAAGAGAAGGGTTTTGGCTGTCTCACCTTAACTAGTCAAACCTTAATCTGCCTACGTGTTTTTGTTTGGCGGATTAACTTTTCAACGATCCAAAAATCATTACCAACATAAATATATATAGACATTTTTCAATATATATATATATATATATATATATATAACATTCTCAAAAATAAGAATTTGAAGCAAAAAAAAAAAAAAAAAAAAAAAAAAAAAACCACGTGCTTACGACATTTTGAAGCTTGACCTTGTAGTTTGGTGACCACCACGACGCAGTTTGACCACGTTTGGCAGCGTAGGGTGAGGTAAGGTTCTGATGATGATAAGGGAAAGGGTAAATGATTAGGGTTTTTGAAGTTTCAACACTTCAAAAAATTTTAGGTGGGGGTAAGGCCGTAAGGGTTTGATGTTTGATGATAAGGAGGTGTGGGTTTGACCGATTGGTTATTTAGTTTTTTATTATTATTTTTTTCACTTATATGTTTTATTTTTCCCATATGTCTACTTTTTATATTTTTTTAATTTCTGATTTTTACAAAAGGACATATATACCCCCTTGGTCAATTAATTTTGACTAACAGATAGACCAATTTGATATATTTCTGAAAAGTTGAAGACCAAAGATGTTGTTTGAATGATGAGATAAGGTTGGTCCAGCGGTAAATCCTTTATATATACGCTACGAGGTTATGGGTTCGAGTCCTCTCCCTCCAAAAAAAAAAAAAAAACCCAAATTTATATAATAATTAAATAAATAAAAAATGTTGTTCGAATATTTTTGTGATAATTTGCATGTTGAGAAATTGCTAAGTGATTTAGATGATTTGGTTTTGAAAAATAGAAGTCTTTTAAAGAAAATAATATCTCTTCAATTTCAAATTTAAGGTTTAAGGAATGAAAAAAATGTTTTATGTTTAGAAAATGGTTTTTTAAAAGTTAAAAAAAAAAAAAAAAAAAAAAAAAAAAAAAAAAAAAAAAAGGTCTTTGTACGTAACGAATTTGATGTTTCAAAAGATATGATAGATGTATTGGAAAATAAAATTGAAAGAAAAATCAATTGTTCCAATTGAGCATGAAGTTTCAAAGGTTGGAAGAAATTGAAAGTCTCTAGAAAAATGCAATGACTTACATTATTTAGAAAAATTGCTTGATTCTAAAAAAATGCATGGGAGATATTTAAAAGGTTGCCGATATTGTCACCCATAAAACGAATTAATACACCCATTTTTATAAGTATACCCATATCTAAACATTAAAAATAAATCATTACTATAAGCAACCATCGTAATGCCAATAATACCCTTATTGAAATGAATATATTCATTTTAATACATTTTATTTATAAACTCTCTTAAATTATTAACACACCCAATTTATGAAAAAAAAAATCATATTATTTTTGAAATCAAATCATCTTCTAACGATGGTCCAATTTACTATTGGAAATGTCTCAAATGTAGGAGACTTATAAAAGATAAGATGTAGAACTAGATTGTATATGGGATCAAATGAGCTGGCAAAACAACCCGTGACCCGCGAACCCGACAAGAAACCTAAGGTTGATAAACAGGTTCAGGTCATAAATGGGTCAGCCCGTTTGACCTGTCTATTATACGGGTCATGTCGGGTTTCATTAAACGAGTTCGCGGTGACCCGTTTAACTTGTTTATCAAATGAGTGCTGATCGCACTATAAATGTTCACATTTTGCGCTCCCTTTTCCTATCATTTGTTCTCGTTTTCGAGCATTTTTGTGTATTTAATGTGTGTTTTAGCCAAGTGTAGGTAAATGTTCCTCAAAGATGGTGTTTGTACCTAAAAGGAAGAAAATAGGGAAATTCTGGGGCAATTGTGTCATATTGAGAAATCAGGGGTCAAAATGAAAACCTAGAGAAACTACTGAATATTCTATGATTAAGGGAGAAGACAGGAAGTAAATAGTAATTTTCTAGCCAATGCACGCGCAGCACGCCATGTCAACAAGTGAAACGATGCGTTTCAGTTGGGGCATTCAACCTGACTCGGCCCAAATCTGACGAGACCAACAAATTAAGGCCAGCTGCTGCGCACACCCTAGTCCAATTCTAAGTGCGCCTCGGTTGCATCAATGTGACGTCACGTTGCTTTCAACCAACTGATGACCCGACTGGACCTACGCAACCCAACATGACCCAGTGTCGATCCAACGATGAACCGACGTGTTCCAGTTGGTTTTTCGATGGTTTTCCAACTGGTTTTCTGCACATATCGACGGCCTACATCTCTTTGGTCAATTTGCCACCCTTTTTGGCCTCATTCACACGTTTCTCTTTCCTCCGAATTTTCCAAACTTCCATGGCCAAACCAAGCTTCAAGCTCACTTGCGCACTTCTTGTCCACGGAACAGAACAAACGAACCCGTTGGGAATGTTTGTGAGTTCAAAACCGCGGGAAAGAATCCACGGAACAGAAGAGAAGAACTCGCAAATGAATTTCGCGACCTTGTCACTACGGGAAAGAACCCATAAATCAACCAATTTTCAGAGGATATTGGTGTCTTTTCACACCCAACTCTTGCCCTAACATCTCCCTTTATTAATACACCTTTTTGCCCACTCTTTAAAGGACAAAAAATTCCCATTTGTTCTAAGAAACCCTTTCTTAGATTTCAACACCACCAAAGAGAGAGAGTAGCTCCAAGCTTCCATGGAGGTTCCTTCTCCATGGAAAGCTCACCACCATCACCTCTACACTTCTTCCATCCTTCTTTAGAGAAGATTCAAAGGAAAAAGTACGCTCTTTTGAGCAAAATCCGAGCCAAGCAATATCAATGGATATGGAGAGCTTTTGGAGGACTTGTCTTTAAGGGTTTACTCTATTACTCATTCTCTTTGTATTTTCTTTCATTGAAGTAAGTTCCTCAATTTTGATTGGCTTATTTCATGAAAAACCACATTTGGAGATGAGTTTGTAATGGGTAGCTTAGGTCCTCGATGTGGCAAGTTTCCAAGTATCTCTGTGACTTCAATAGCAAAAGCGAAAGGTAAATCACTTGACTTGTCTCTTGAAGAGATTTAGTTGCATACACACACTTTCATATTGCATTTGTTTTTCTCTTTGTTGTGTGCATTTATATTTTATCATCACACTCTTGTATTTTCATATCTTGTATATTTTTGTGTGTCATATGCTTGGTGATTATTCTTGATGTTATCCATTCCCATGCATGTTATTTACTCACTTCACACTTGCACAAAATTCATATAGTTTAGGTGTGTTTGAGAGCCCGGTAAAAGAGTTTTTAACTCTTACAGCAGTGCAGGTCGCTCCCCAGGCACCTGCCTATACCGCGACACCCACAGCGGTAGAACCCAATGGGTTTCACACGTAGGGTACCGCGGTTGGTGACCTTGCCTCCAGGCGGTCCCCACCATGAAGCTCTCTGGGGCTTCCACGCTGTGCATACCATGGTCGGGACACCTTGTCCGTACCGCGACACGCACATCGGTTTTGATGAGTTTTTTACAGCTTTGTGTAAGTCGCACAGCAGAAAAAAGTTTGAAATTAATCAATAAAATAAGAACGATAGGTTTCAAAAAATTTCTATCGCCTTCTTAAGACCTTTTGTATATACACGAATATGAGGAAGAGATTTGTTTTCATACCTTTGAAGAACACCCCTTCATTTTCTTTTCGATCCTTCTTTACGATCTAATACCACTAAGCCTTACTAGATATGTCATGCGATCTAGCAACTGTGTGTGTGGGCATGTCACGGATTCAGGGAGCGGTTGAATGGAGGCTTGAGAGAACCGGAAGACAACACCTTGCTCCTCTTGTTGAATTCGACCAACCCTAATAATGAGAGAAAAAAAAAATTCTTTTTTCTTTTCCCTCTATAGTTGCCGCCCACCTTAATTCTCCTTAGGGTTCCAAATAGCTTCTTTTTCCTAACAAGTATATCTTATATACTTGGAACCTAGGGTTTAGTAATCCAAGTTAAAATAGGATTCCAAATCCTTTTTAATTATTACTTCACTAGGATTTGAACCTTTGACCTATTTAGAGTAAATAAAAATAATCACTTATTATTTTATTTCTCTTGTCAAGGTTAGAAATTGAAACCTCCATATGACAATTAATAATTATTAGTATGTCAATTAAATAATCATATTATTTAATAATATTTAATTCAACAATTAAATAATATATTAATTAAATAATCACATCATTTAATTAATTCCCAAAATATATTTAAATTACTTTCGTAACACAATTAATTAGACCATCCAATTCTCTATGAGTCTTGTTACTATCAATCGTATAGGGCTAGTAAGGGGACTTAATGGACCCACGGTTTTGAGCTCCATTAATACTTAGAAAAAATTAATTAAACTCTTTAATTAATATTTCATAATTATTAACCTTGAAGTTATTCCACTAAAAACCCAAGGTTGTACTCTCGTAACTATAGATGTTTTGCACAACTAATTTATTAATGTCCATTAATATAGCTATTACATATGGTATGATCCTCCACAAGTAGTTCATAATTAGAGCTAGGTCATAAAGTCCGTTATACCTCTCTAATTATATCTTTTCCTTTAAGTACCATTGATTGTCTTAAATGATTATATCTTCCATTCCTTTACGAAAGAAGACGAGCGCTCTTAATCGTTCAAACCTCGAATCAACTTTTAAAGGAACTACTTATCTACTTCTCGCAAGAAGGAGTGGATTCCACTATTGTGTGCATACCTTCCCAACCACAAGTCAAACCATGATTCCAAGATACATAGATATTGACCAAAAATGATATTCTGATCTCAACCATGGTAAATCAAAAACCACGATCTAACCCATTCACCTCCCCCCCACCCCCCCCTCCCCCTCCCCCTCCCCTAGGTTATTTAGACACACGTTATATATATTTTCAATTGATGTGCAATCTCAATTGGGATTATTTGTAAACCTAACACTTGAGCTATTTTATGGATGTATTGTTCTTATTGTGATATTAATGTGTATGGAGAGTTAGATGTTAATATGTATTCATGGATGCGACTAGGAGTAGAATAACTTAATGATATATGAGTAGTTTAATCAAATACCTCATTTGTGTATGTATGTTGGTAGATGATTCAATATGTATGTGTTTGGAATGATTAGAGTGATTGAGAGTTAGGTTTGTGCCTTTGGATAACCATTCCGGGCATAACCTTGGCTATTAGCTCAATTGAATGGGAAAACCTTATGCATAACCTTGCTAGGATAGCTTTGGTTCTATGTTCTTATGCTTAATGGGTCTTTGACCATGAGACACAATTGCTCTATCATTACCAATGGAGAGTGATGAATTGATTTCGAATTCCTTAATCAAGAGATGATCTGGTTTTGGAATTCCTTAATCAAGAGAACGAACCCTTTATTTGAATTAAAGGGTATTCACATGTTTTACAATCTACATGATTTGCATCTTGTGTTTGGTGAACCGATTTCCCTTATGTGTACAATTCTTACATCTCTCCAAGCCACCATTATTTTCGTAGCTAGGGTGTCTTGCCTTTAGGAGTATAATAACTTGATTAGGAGTAGTCTAATTTAGAAAGGCAAGCACACAGTTACCTTATTATCTTTAGTTAGTTTGTTTTCCATTTCACTCTCTCACACGTATCGCATTACGCTTACACATCACACACCATTCTCACCACTTTCACATTCTATTTGCATTGCTTTTAAATAAACTATAGAGCTAGACATAGTTGACGGATACCACCTCTCTAGGAACGACCCTTGCTTACTTGCTATACTAGTCATTTGACTCGTGCATTTGTGACGTAGAATTAAAATAGATAAATCTTTTTGATGACTCAACGACAGTCGGTCAAGTACATTGTAATTTTAAATTGTATAAGGGTTATAACTGTAATTGTAAATAGAGTATATAATCACTTCGAAAATTGAAACCCTAACTTTGTAAACACATGTGAATTCAGTCACAGTACTCCAACTTTTCTCCTCTCCAGACTGTCTTTGCCTCAACGTCTCTTCCTCTAAACTCGCCGGTCATCACGTGTTTCTTCGCCTTTTCCCGTCTCCTCTGTCGTCTCATGTCTTTACCATCTTCTTCCATCTTCATTGCCTCTAGATTGCATATTTGCTTGTATATTTATTATTTTTTTATTCTTTTCATTTTAACAAGATATGATCTTGTTTCTTTTCATTTTAACACATCGATTATCATTCTTTTTTATGGGTTTTTTGTTGTTTTATTGTTGAAATAGTGTATTAAATTTGATCTTCATTTTCCTTCACACAAATTTTGACGCAAATCCAGCTACTATTTGATTTGAGATATCTGAGAAATTAATTTTCTTATAGCTTCAAGCAGAGCTGAAACACAAAGATAAAGAACATGAAAAGTTACAATATCCTACTTATGGGTAACCATATAATTACAATATAACTGTGATGACAACAAAAATTATTTAGCTTAGAACATTTTTCTCACATGTTACAATATTGTCTCTTCTCTAGCTTGCGTTTCGTTGAACAGGAACCACCGTCATCGCAAACCACCATCGTCGAACAGGAACCACTATCATTGTCGTCACTTGTCATCGCTAGGTCTCACCTCTCTCTGTCTTTGTTTTTATTTTTATTTTTTATTTGTGTTTGTTGTTGACAATGACTCAATGAGACACAGACAATAGGGAATATATATATATATATAATCAGGGCAATCTTGTAATCTTGCCTTTATATAATTTAATTTTTGAAAAATCATTTTAAATGGTACTTTAGGGGCTGTCCGATAGCACCCTTTTGGGGTGTTTTTGTTTTTGTTTTTGTTTTTCAGAAACAATTTTGAAAACGCGTTCGTTAACCATTTTTCATTTTATTTTCAAAAAATAAAAACAAAATGAAAAACAAAATCAGTGTTAAAATTGAAAATTTTGAAAACAACTTTTAGATGTTTTTCACGATTTTGGTTTTGTTTTTCACTTTGTTTTTCTTCCAAGACTGCCTCCTTCTCCTTCTTCTTCTTTCATGGTTCCTCTTCTTTACCAAATCTTCTTCTTCCTCCTTCTTTGCCATCGATCTTTTTTCCTTTGCCATTGATCTCTCTTCTTCTTCTTCTGATTTGCTCCTTAGCCGTCGATTTCTTATCTTTCCTCGCCAATCTCTCTTCTTCTTCTTCCGATATGCTCCTTTTCCGTCGATCTCTTCTCCTTCTTCGCCGTCAACCTCTTCTTCTTCTTCTTCTTCTTCTTCTTCTTCTTCCGATCTACTCCTTCACCGTGGATGTCTTCTCTTTCTTCACCGTCGATCTCTTCTTCTTCTTCTTCTTCTTCTTCTTCTTCTTTTCGATATGCTTAAAAGGAAAATTTCCAAATTTCCAAATTTGTTCATTAAAAAAATCTAGTATTTTGTTGGCATTTTGTTGATAAAAATGATGAAATACAATGTTAGGTTTGATTGCTTTTGCTCCAATGTCAAGCAAATATTAATTATTATTCATTGATTTTGTTCGTTGATTTTAATTATTAATTGTTCTTGAGGTTTGAAGAAATTTGGGATTAGGGAGTTTTGTATGTACAATTAGTATATTTCGAAGAACCGAAAATTAATGGATTGTGTAATTAACAAAGGGAAATTGTTTTGGTTAACTAATTGAAATTTTTTTCGTTACCAAACGCGTTTTTTTCGTTTTTATTTTCAGAATATAGCTTTCAGTATATGCTACCAGACGCGCTTTTGGATTTTGAAACTGAAACCAAAAATACTATTTTCATTTTCATTTTCATTTTTATTTTCAAAAAAACACAAATGAAAAAGGCTCTCAATAATTTATTTATTTTTTAAAATTTTTGCAAACTTTATATATATATATATATATATATATATATATATATATATTTTGCAAACTTTTTCATAAGTGAACAATTTTACTCTTTCAAACATGGAAAAGGCCATTTATACAATCATCCCTTTTAATTGCTCACGTAAAACATAAAAGGCCCTGTTGGTTGGGGTGTGTGAACACTGTTTCGGGTTTGAAGTTTGAACCTTCCAAAACAGTCTTTTTTTAATTTTAATTTATTAAGAGTACGGATATTGACACCCATAAAATTTATTAGTACACCCATTTTTATAAGTACACTTATGTCTAAAATTTAAAAAATAAATATTACTATAAACACCCATTTTAATGCCAATAATAACCTCATTGATATAAATATATTCATTTTAAGACATATTATTTATAAACACTCTTAAATTATTATCACACCCAATTTATATATATATATATATATATATATAATCATATTATTTTTGGAATCAAATATTTTTTTAATGATGGTCTAATTTACTTTTGGAAATATCTCGAATATAGGAGTCTTATAAAAGGGAATATGTGGAACCATATATTGGGTCAAGAGATTTTTAATATGGAATTCTTTTATTTATACAGCTATCTTAAAAAAAATTATTGATATCTACGATTATCTTTTAAAAAAAAAAAAGAAAAAAAAAATTGTTGATATCTATAGCTATCATTAACAAAAATATTTTTTGTTTATTGATAAAGTTCATAACTATACATAAAAAAAAAAAGACAAAAACAGTATGATAATCATGTGATGATGAGAACGTTTGATACTTGAAATAAAATTAGAGTTTAATTAGGATTTATTATAAAAATTAGGGTTTATCGTAAGTTTTTTTTTTTTTTTTTTTTTATAAAGAAATATAGTTGAAAATATAGATGTAATTAATGAATACATATAGTATTTGATTTATTTTTAATTACAATAACTTGTCCTTATTAGTAAATTTCTATTAAAATATTTTTATAATTAAATTTTTTAATAAAATACAGATGTACTGATAAGTTTTTGGGTATTAATATCGGCACCCATTTATTAATTATACAAATGGTAGAATTAGGAGTTTGGATGGATTAGATGTTTAGAACAGTGAAGCGAACTAGTTTAGATCCATAGGCAACCCGTGCGAATCCAATCCTGGTCCCAGCGTTGGATCCAAATTTTTCTAGTGTGGAAAAGGACAAGCGATGCCTTATTTGGAAAAAGGATTTTCACGTGATCAAATAGGTAAACTAAACATGACAAAAACAGGACATAATGTACCAGTGCACCAGCTCCACCTGATTCAAACTCATTATATGTTTTGACATTAATGCCCTTGTTTCCATTATGTATGAACTGTTATCCCTGTCGCTGCAGCTTTGAGTCAAACCGACTGACATTTATTGTTAGTTTAGCTGTCCACCCTGAGGCCTGAGGCAGGGTGCTGCTACGCTGCTAGCTGCTACCCATTATTTTATTACTATTCACTACCTGCCCTACTATTTGTCTTATGAGTCATGACTACACAATAACAATGGATATTAACATTTTCTTCCCAGGAAAGTATCATTTGACCCCCTGACTTTTGGCCTATTGTTAAGACAAGGACAGGGTTTGGTCATATTAGCTGTTTTTCACCCTAAAATAAAAAAAAAACATTAAAAACGCCCCTTCTATTACCTTTTCCATCCATTTGGACCGTTGACCGTTAAATGGGAAGGGCATTAACATTATTGATCATCTGAAATTCTAAAGAAGATAATTTACAATTAAAATGAAAAACAATTAAAAAAAGATGGATCTCCAACATCCATCTTTGAGATGGACGGTGAAGATATCTCTTTTTTATTTTTTATTTAATTTAATAATAATAATAAAATCTTTAACCCAACCAACAACATCAACACATCATCATTTTTTATTTAAATTTAAAACAAAAATTAAAAATTAAAAAAATTAAAAAAACAAAAAATATTAAAAAGAAATAAAAATAATAAGATCTAATCTCCACCAAATCTTATTTGTTATCAAAAAAATTTTAAAAAATAAATAAATTAAATCGAATCCATCTCCTCTTCACCACACCTCAACACCATCTCCAACAAATAATTAAAAAGAAAAAAAATCAAAATTCATCCCTACCAGAACATCAAAACCTAATCGACCAGACCACCAAAAAATTTGTTATCACACCATCTCTCTTTGTCATCATCATCTTCTCCACCAAGTCTCACCAATCGAAAATTCCACAACTCCAACTCAAACACAAACCCTAACCCTAGCCATCGCTACCGCTGACACCACCACCCAAACACCACAACCTAGCCTGTCGAAATCACAGTAACCACTACTCCTAGCCATTTCGATCTTATCTCTCTCTCTCTCTCTCTCTCTTTCTCTCTCTCTCTCTATCATCATTCTCTCGATCTCATGTCTTTAATTCAGCCGCTGTGGTTTGACAGTGGGGGTGTTTGGTGGGTTTGATCTGGGCGGTGGGTTTCAACGGCGGTGCTGGTGATGGGTTTTGATCTGGTGGTGATGGTAGTTTTGATGATGATGATGGGTTTGGATGAATGGTGGTGGTGGTGGTGATATGATGATGATGGTAGTGGTGGTAGTGTTGAAGTTGGTGATGTTACTAGGTTTGCGATGGGTTTGAAACTGAAACTGGGTTTGTGATGGGTTCTCGCAAATCTGAAATTGGAGAAGAAAATTTTTAAAAATCTGGGTTTGAAACTAATGGTGTAAAAATGGACTAGGCCCAAGAGGGCCGGTCTGTTAGTCTTGCCAATAAGTATGGGCCGGACCAAGTCCGGCACGTTAGTGTGCCGGGCTATAGGTGGCCGGTCTGTCAGACCGGCACGCCACGTCATGTCACGCCACCGGGGCGAAGTTCGACGGGCTGCACAACGGACTGGTCCGGTGGGCCGGACCGTTGGTCCTACCGTTTAACTAAAAAAAAAAAATAATTGGCTCCAACGATTGGATTTCAAAATTCAACCGTTGGCTGACGTCAGCCAACGGTTGAATTTTGAATTTCAACCGTTTGAGCAAAAAAAAAATTACAAAAGAGCCCCTAAACTCTTCTATTTTATATTTTCACCCACAATTCTAATTTTTCTATAAATACCCCTATCCATTCCATTTTTCAATCACTTTCTCTCATTCTCTCAATCTCTGTCCATTCTCCAAATCTCTACACATTTTCATTCAATTTCATTGTTTCTCTCTCTCTCTCTATACATTTTATAATACTATTATACTAATTTCCTATTATCTATCTATCTATGGTTCTCTTCATTTTCCACCAACACACAAAACTTTTAAGGTACATTTTTCTTTAAATGTTATTATTTCTTTATGTGAGAAAATTTATAATGTTATGTAAACACTTTAGCTAATATTTTAAATAATTTTGTTTATTTAGTAAATTTTTTTAGTAGTTAATTAATCAAAATATTAGAACCATAGATAGATAGATAATAGGAAATTAGTATAATAGTATTATAAAATGTATAGAGAGAGAGAGAGAAACAATGAAATTGAATGAAAATGTGTAGAGATTTGGAGAATGGACAGAGATTGAGAGAATGAGAGAAAGTGATGAAAAATGGAATGGATAGGGGTATTTATAGAAAAATTAGAATTGTGGGTGAAAATATAAAATAGAAGAGTTTAGGGGCTCTTTTGTAATTTTTTTTTTGCTCAAACGGTTGAAATTCAAAATTCAACCGTTGGCTGACGTCAGCCAACGGTTGAATTTTGAAATCCAATCGTTGGAGCCAATTATTTTTTTTTTTAGTTAAACGGTAGGACCAACGGTCCGGCCCACCGGACCAGTCCGTTGTGCAGCCCGTCGAACTTCGCCCCGGTGGCGTGACATGACGTGGCGTGCCGGTCTGACAGACCGGCCACCTATAGCCCGGCACACTAACGTGCCGGACTTGGTCCGGCCCATACTTATTGGCAAGACTAACAGACCGGCCCTCTTGGGCCTAGTCCATTTTTACACCATTAGTTTTTATGTGTACTTGTGTAGTAGTTAATTTTAATATTTCTGTGTTAATAAGATAAAATTTTTAAAGTGTAGTAGTTAACGTAAATATATTTTGTCAGTAAATTATGATTTATAAGAGTAATAGTTAATTAAAATATATTTTGTTAGTAAATTATGATTTTTATGTGTAGTAGTTAATTTTAACATTTTTAAGTTAGTAAATTTAAGATTTTGAAGTTTAGTAGTTCATTTAAATATATTTTGTTAGTAAATTATGATTTTTAAAGTGTAGTAGTTAATTTTAACATTTTTAAGTTAGTAAATTTATGGTTTTTAAGTTTAGTAGTTTATTTAAATATATTTTGTTAGTAAATTTTGATTTTTAATGTGTAGTAGTTAATTTTAACATTTTTAAGTTAGTAAATTTATGGTTTTTAAGTTTAGTAGTTTATTTAAATATATTTTGTTAGTAAATTTTGATTTTTATGTGTAGTAGTTAATTTTAACATTTTTAAGTTAGTAAGTTATAGTAGTTAATTTAAATATATTTTGTTAGTAAATTATGATTTTTATGTGCAGTAGTTTATTTAAATATATTTTATTAGTAATTTATGATTTTTATGTGTAGTAGTTAATTTTAACATTTTTAAGTTAGTAAATTTATGATTTTTAAGTTTAGTAGTTTATTTAAATATATTTTGTTAGTAAATTATGATTTTTTATGTGTAGTAGTTAATTTTAACATTTTTAAGTTAGTAAATTTAAGAATTTTAAGCTTAGTAGTTTATTTAAATATATTTTGTTAGTAAATTATGGTTTTTATGTGTAGTAGTTAATTTTAACATTTTTAAGTTAGTAAATTTATGATTTTTAAGGTTAGAAGTTTATTTAAATATATTTTCTTAGTAAATTATGGTTTTTAATGTGTAGTAGTTAATTTTAACATTTTTAAGTTAGTAAATTTATGATTTTTAAATTTAGGAGTTTATTTAAATATATTTTGTTAGTAAATTATGATTTTTATGTGTAGTAGTTAATTTTAACATTTTTAAGTTAGTAAGTTATGATTTTAAGTTTAGTAGTTTATTTAAATATATTTTGTTAATAAATTATGATTTTTATGTGTAGTAGTTTATTTAAATATATTTTGTTAGTAAATTATGATTTTTATGTGTAGTAGTTGATTTTAACATTTTTAAGTTAGTAAATTTATGATTTTTAAGTTTAGTAGTTTATTTAAATATATTTTGTTAGTAAATTATGATTTTTATGTGTAGTAGTTAATTTTAACATTTTTAAGTTAGTAAGTTATGATTTTTAAGTTTAGTAGTTTATTTAAATATATTTTGTTAGTAAATTATGATTTTTATGTGTAGTAGTTTCGTTAAATATATTTTGTTTGTAAATTATGATTTTTATGTGTAGTAGTTAATTTTAACATTTTTAAGTTAGTAAATTTATGATTTTTAAGTTTAGTAGTTTATTTAAATATATTTTGTTAGTAAATTATGATTTTTTATGTGTAGTAGTTAATTTTAGCATTTTTAAGTTAGTAAATTTATGATTTTTAAGTTTAGTAGTTTATTTAAATATATTTTGTTAGTAAATTATGATTTTTATGTGTAGTAGTTAATTTTAACATTTTTAAGTTAGTAAATTTATGATTTTTAAGTTTAGTAGTTTATTTAAATATATTTTGTTAGTAAATTATGATTTTTAAGGTGTAGTAGTTAATTTTAACATTTTTAAGTTAGTAAATTTATGATTTTTAAGTTTAGTAGTTTATTTAAATATATTTTGTTAGTAAATTATGATTTTTATGTGTAGTAGTTAATTTTAACATTTTTAAGTTAGTACATTTATGATTTTTAAGTTTAGTAGTTTATTTAAATATATTTTGTTAGTAAATTATGATTTTTAAGGTGTAGTAGTTAATTTTAACATTTTTAAGTTAGTAAATTTATAATTTATTTAAATATATTTTGCTAGTAAATTATGATTTTTATGTGTAGTAGTTAATTTTAACATTTTTAAGTTAGTAAATTTATGATTTTTAAGTTTAGTAGTTTATTTAAATTTATTTTGTTAGTAAATTATGATTTTTAATTTTTTATGTGTAGTATTTAATTTTAACATTTTTAAGTTAGCAAGTTATGATTTTTAAGTTTAGTAGTTTATTTAAATATATTTTGTTAGTAAATTATGATTTTTATGTGTAGTAGTTTATTTCAATATATTTTGTTAGTAAATTATGATTTTTATGTGTAGTAGTTAATTTTAACATTTTTAAGTTAGTAAATTTATGAGTTTTAAGGTTAGTAGTTTATTTAAATATATTTTGTTAGTAAATTATGATATTTATGTGTAGTAGTTAATTTTAACATTTTTAAGTTATTAAATTTATGATTTTTAAGTTTAGTAGTTTATTTAAATATATTTTGTTAGTAAATTATGATTTTTTTGTGTAGTAGTTAATTTTAACATTTTTAAGTTAGTAAGTTATGATTTTAAGTTTAGTAGTTTATTTAAATATATTTTGTTAGTAAATTATGATTTTTGTTTGTAGAAGTTTATTTAAATATATTTTGTTAGTAAATTATGATTTTTATGTGTAGTAGTTAATTTTAACATTTTTAAGTTAGTAAATTTATGATTTTTAAGTTTAGTAGTTTATTTAAATATATTTTGTTAGTAAATTATGATTTTTAATTTTTTATGTGTAGTATTTAATTTTAGCATTTTTAAGTTTGTAAATTTATGATTTTTAAATTTAGTAGTTTATTTAAATATATTTTGTTAGTAAATTATGATTTTTATGTGTAGTAGTTAATTTAAATATATTTTGTAGTAATTTGACTATTAATGACTAATGAGTTCATATTTGTATTTCAGGAAATGGATCATTTTTTCCCGGACGGTTTTAACATGCTGAACGATGATCTTGATCTTTCAGAACAAACGGAACCCCAAGCGAGAGCTTCCTGTTTCGCTGCTACTGGTACACCAACCTCACGTCCGAAAAGATTGACATCAAAGGTTTGGCAATGTTTTCACATAGTACAAATGACACTCCCAGATGGGACGACGGGCCCCAGAGCTAAATGTAAGTTTTGTCCTAAGGACTACTTCAGTAGTAGGAATGGAACTGGTCATTTGAGAAGGTATATGCTGAAATGCATGCCTGCACATGGACAGGTAGACACTAGAACCCAAACACAACTACAACGGCACCTAGATGGGTCTATTACTATGTGGTGATACGATCCCGAGCACGCTATAAATTCCTTGGCACTATTCATTACACAAACTGATCAACTGATCAATTTTGCTGACAATGTTTTTTTTTTCAAGAGTTGATCACATTTGCATTATGCCCCCAATTTCAAACTGTTTCTAGAACCACCACTAGAAATGATTTGATAAGATTGTTTGGAACAACTAGAGATGACTTGAGTGCTGAATTACACAATTTAAATGTCTCTGTTGCATTAACTTCTGATATTTGGAACGCATGTTCGAAACAGGACTACTTATGTGTCACTGGACACTACTTAAATTCTGATTGGAAGATAACAAAAAGAATTCTTGGTTTTCATCCTATGGATTTTGCACATACCGCTGAAAAAAAAATTTAATGTCATTTTTTTTGTTTTAGAAATATATGAAATCACAAATCGCATCCTTTCTATTACATTAGATAATGCATCTGCAAACACTAGTTCTATTGCATTGTTTGTTGAAAGAAATATCCCGCATGATGGAGGTTATTTCTTCCATCTACGGTGTGCATGTTATATTACAAATTTAGTTGTACAGGCTGGTTTGAAGAAAGTAAGCGACCGTGTAGATCGCATCAGAGATGCCATTTCTTGGATTGGCAGCTCTAATCCTAGAATCCAAGAATTCCGTAGACACTGTACATTAAACAATCTACGCCCTCGACGATTCCAAACTGATATGCCGGTAAGGTGGAACTCTACTTACTTAATGCTAGAAAATTGTTTGCCATATGATACAACTATTTCATGTTTTTATAACATGAAGTTGGCCGAACTTAGCCGTCCACAAGCACAAGCACAAGCACTGACACCAGATGATTGGTATGTGGCAAGGGTTTTGTTGAATTTTTAAAGATTTTTTACAATGCTACTGTAACTCTTTCCGGGGTCTATTACCCCACATCTTGTGAGGCAATCCATCGAATAGTGAAAATGTTTGAAGCGTTAAACAATTATAGGGAAGATGAACATTTAGGCATTACAGTTGTTGCCATGGAGACAAAGTTGAAAAAATATTGGCCTACCATTCCTTTACTTTATGCCTTAAGTGTTATAGTAGATCCTAGGGTTAAATTATCTAGTTTAGAAGTTTTCCTTGAGGTTATTGGTACTAATTTGGCAATAGATTATTCAGAACAGGTTACTGACATTCGAAACAAGTTGTTCGAAGTTTTTCGTATTTATGAGCGCAGGTTTGGTGGCATTAACACCCAACCATCAGCAAAACTGGAGACATAGCCGAAGCAAACAAGTTGGAGCATTCTCAAACACCGAAAAAAGGACAAATTAGCAAGTAATTCTTTAAGCCAAAGATCTAGCCCATCTTCTTGTGCCGAACTGAATAGGTACCTTGAAGCACAGTTCGATGCTGTCGAAGACAAGGAAGATTTTGATTTGTTGTTATGGTGGAAGTCTTATACCTACATATATTCGGTTCTGTCACACCTAGCACGTGACGTACTAGTTATCCCCGTGTCCACGGTGTCTTCAGAACAAGCATTCAGCACCAGTGGACGCATAATTGAAGCAAGAAGAAGCTGTTTGTCTCCGGACATGGTGGAGGTATTAACAAGCCTTCAGGATTGGGACATGCTAAAAAGAGGTTGCAAAACCAAACTATAGATAATGAACTTATTCTAAATTTCAACAATCTATATGTTGATGAGGCTTCCGGTTTCGGTAGTAACCAGTTCTAGAACTAGGTTATACTCATACTTGTACATTTACTTAACTGTAAATTGTAATACGATTGCACTCTTTTTCCCTTGCCAAGTTTTTATCCCACTGGGTTTTTTTGGTAAGGTTTTTAATGAGCCAATCATGTAAAAATGTAATATTGAATTCCATAAGTCAGAAATAAATAAATACTTCATCTATTTTTTATTTTTTGTAATACTTTATCTTTATTCATTTTTTGAATTATTTTATTACCAAAAATAATAAATCTATCTAACTACATTTACATAATTCAATTGTTAAATTGATATTAAGTGTTTTAATTTGTAATTATGTATTTTATTTTTCCCTAAACCCAAAATCCAAAAGAAATATATAAAATAAAATAAAAATTAAAATATTTGTGGTCTCGGTCCGGCCAGCCGGACTAACCTATGGTCCAACACACCGACACAGGCTGCGTGCCGTGCCGGACCATCGTTTTTGAAAACGTGCCGGACATAGTCCGGTCCGCCGACTGGTGCGGCGCGAACCAGGTCCAGCCCATTTTGAAAACGGTCCAGGCGTGCCGGACCAATTTGGGCCGGACCGGTCCACTTTTACAACACTATTTGAAACTGGGGAAGAAACGAAATCTGTGGAGATCCTGTTTTTATTTATTTATTTTTTTTTGTTTTTAAATTCTTTTGTTTTTTTTTTTTTTTTTATTATTAACTTTAAATAAATAAATAAATAATATCTCCACCGTCCTTCTCAAAGATGGATGGTGGAGTTCCATCTGTTCGTAATTGTTTTTTTAATTTTATTTTTTGTTTTCTGTTTTTTCAATATATTTTTTATTTAATGAATATTTTGAGGGTAAAATGGTAATTATATGGAGCAAAGGTAACAGAAGGGGCATATAATACATTTAATGGATGGAAAAAGTAACATAAAGGGCATATAAGACATTCTTTCCATTTGAGGGGGGAGACCAGCCAATAACAATAGGGTAAAAGTCAAGGGGGAAAATGATACTTTCCCTTTCTTCCCCCAACATTTACAAATACATCGTTTTATCCACTTATGTTTAAGTTATTTAATGAAGATTCCATTTTACCCTTAATGAAGGCAATAAATAGAGCTGTCAAAATAACCCATGACTCGCGAACCCGAGGTTGATAAACGTGTTTGGGTTGACTTTAAACGGGTTCATCATAAACAGGTCAACACGTTTAACTTGTTTATTATACAGGTCGTTTTGTGTTTTAATAAACGGGTTTGTGGGTGACCCGTTTAACCTGTTTATGATAGGGTATATTTGTAATTTTTAACTTTACAAGGTATAACCGAAATTTTACATACATATATAATTCACTTTCACTTTCAACGGTCAAATTCAAACCCTAAAATAAAACGGTCTCTCGTCATCTCCCAAGTTCGGACTCTGCCTCTCGCGTTTGTGATTCTTCTATCCTACCTCCTACCCACCCACTTTAATTTTGAGCAAATTGCAGCCAACCTTCCTAAGGTTTAGCTTTTGACAACCAAAAACAACTTTATCATTAATTGACAATAACCTCCTCTACCGTTAGTCAAAGCTAGTCAAGTTTAATCGTTGACCGGATTTAGCCACTACAAATACCTAAATGCCCATGAATAAAAAAAAAATCTGATTTTAAAAATATATAAATATACGAAAACAAATTTGGATCTCCACTGTAAAAGAATTGAAAATTACAAATTAAAAAAAAAAAAAAAAAAAAAAAAAAAACGTAGAGACATAGGTCGTATCTTTATATTTTTCTTCAAATTCTAAATTCTAAAAAATTAATAATCTGGATCATCAAAATCCAATCCAACAATATTTTCTTCAAATAATTTTTTCTTCTTCCATAGGGATTCCCGGATTTTTCTTCATATCGAGTTTTTTAGATTTTTCAAAACTAAAAAAAAAAAAAAAAAAAAAAAAAAAAAAAAAAAATCCCGGCTTATCTAAATCTAATCTAACAACATTTTCTTCTTCTATTGATGTATTTCCATATTTTTCTTCAGATTAAAGTTTTTTAGATTTTTCAAAAATTAAAAATAAAAAATGTGGCCAAGATGAATGGTGAAGATTTAAATCTTTTAAATCTAATTTTTTTTAATAAATAAAAAGGCTTGAAAGGATGAAAATACTCTTATCTCTGTTAAGTTTGACTAACTTTGACTAATGGCAGAGGAGGTCATTGTCAATTAAGCATAAAATTATTTCTGATTATTAAAGACCAAATCTAAGGGAGGTTGGCTACAATTTGCTCTTTAATTTTCTATCTTTATTGTTATATCTCTTTATGGATCAGGATCCTCTCATAACCTAAGCTTTTCCTAAGTTTTTGAGGATCCTATGCCATGTGTCAACAGTAAGATTGGATGGTTAAGATTTATTTTTGAAATTTTTTCATTTAAACTATTTTAAAGTGAAGTTTTTTCATCCTTTCAGACAAAAAAAAAATTATGCTATTTCTTATAAGCAAATCCAAATTTCATACTAAATATCATCAATCTTATTTAAAAAAAAATAAAAAAAATAATAAAAATCAATCATAAATTTTAATTAGTAGACTAATCCATAAATATCATCAATCTTAAAAATAAAAATAAAAATAAAATAATAATAATAATAATAATAATAATAATCGATCCTAATATTTTGAAGAATAATCCAAACCTAATCTCTAACCATTCTGTTCACATCCATAATAATAATAATAATAACAAATCAAATCAATCACTGCCATCAAAGAAATTTACTATTAATAATATTTAGGAATTTTATTCTCAATATAAGCAGAGAAACATTTGGGGATTTAATTAATAAGAGATAGTAGGTTGGAAGATTTGCAGGTGTGGAGTCTGGTTATATTCGATGAGTCAACAAATTGCTAGAATCTCAAATCCGAGAAGATGCAAATCGAAGTTTGGTGCAAAAAAATCAAAATGGTACCATAATTGAATATTCTTTCTCATTCAAGAGATTTGTGGATTGAAAGGATGAACAGAAGAAAAAGAAATGAAAAATATAAAAGTTTAATTCAAGGTAGAGTAACCGTTTTTGTTCTAGTTAAATGAAAAAAAGAGTAAAAAAAATCCTAACCATTCAAGTTTTTACTGGACACATGGCATAGGATCCTCAAAAGCTTAGGAAAAGCTTAGGTTAGGAGAGGATCCTATCTTTCTCTTCATATACAAAAACTCTTTCTTTATGTTTTCTAAAAAAAAAAAAAAAAAAGCGGCCTCCCAATCAATCAATCATTAATCCAACCTCTTTTAATGTTTTAGATGGCATAAAGCAAGCCAACAATCAACAATCAACTCGATCTTTGTCTTTTGTGTTGAGATTTCCATTGTTTCCTATTCATCTTCTTCATCATCGACAACAAAGCATTCAAGAACCAATTTCCTGAACGTGTCATAGGTTAACCCATGTAACCCATTTACTTAAATGGATCATGTTGGGTTACAAGGGGTTGATCTGTTTACTTAAACGGGTCGTGTTGGGTTAAGGGTAAACAGGTTGACACGTTTAATTAAACGGGTCATGTCGGCCCACAAACCCATTTTTACAGCTCTAGCACTAAATGATTATTATGCCCTCGAGATGCTTTAAAAATAAAAATAAAATATTACAATTTTTAAAAATTGTTGAATTCCAAAATTAATTCCTAAAGTTTAGGGATTAGTTTATAATCAAGTAATTAATTGTAAGGATTGTATAGTTGACTGATTGATTGCTTGATTAGTGTGATTGATTATTTGATTAGTGTAGTTGACAATTAGCCTGATTGTAATGATTGTAGATTGATTTCCTAGATTGATTTCTTTCCTAATCGTATTTCCTTTATATAACTTAGGGATGACAATTTGACCTGCACCCGCAGGCACCCGCCCAAACCCGACCTTGTAGGGTCAGGTTTGGGTGGTGAATTTATGATCCACGAACTTGTGAACCTATATAAATAAAAACCTAATGGGTTCGAGTGTAGGTGCGGGTTGGGAAAATGAACCCACGGGTAAACCCGCGAACCTGCATAAATAAAAATTATATAATATTTATTATTTAAATATTATAAATTTAAACTCCAATTGAACCTTTTTAACCATATAAAGAATAAAATATAAAAACTCCACTCATTCTAAGTTTGAGAATTACAATTCTCATCTCTCATTTATATATAGCTAATGATAGGTTACACTTACTAGTTTTACTCTTATGAAACATCGTGCTTGCTTATTTGTTTTGCCTTTAGAGATCCATTTGGATTTTTACTTTGTAGTGCTTTATATTATTGTATTTGTAATTCTCCATGATATATTATAAATAAAGAGGAGTGCTGTATTGCATATATAAAAAAATATATAAAAATATAATTAAATATTAAATATTTATAAATTTATATATTTTGTGGGTTGGTGGGTGTGACATGTGAACCCACGGGTGAAACTCGAATCTGAACCTATTTATTTTTACGGGTTCGCGGGCGGGCGTGGGTGAGGAAAATTTTCGCGGGTGCGGGTTTGGATTTTACAAAACTCGCCCGAACCTGACCCGTTGCCATCCCTAATATAACTCCTATGTGGAGAAGAATAAAAAATAAGAAAAAAAAATAGAGTTTTCCTCTCTAAAATTTTTTATAGAGTTTGTAAGTTTCTCAAGATTGATTGGTTTATTTCGGTGACAAACCACAATTGGAGTTTCACATGGAAGGGTAGCTTAGGTTTTGGTGATCAAGCTCAAAAGCCCTTTCAAAGACCTCAAGATGATAAACACTCTAAAGGTAAATCTCTTGTGCTTAATTCTCATTGAAGATTGTTAGGTTTATAGTTTGTGTTGGCATGTATTCCATATCAAAACGTGTTTCTTTTGTAATATTTAGTGGTCCATATGTTGAAGATTTAAGAAGATGAAGAAAGTCTTGGCCACAATTCACGCAAGATGCCGGCTTCAAAGAGATATGTGCTTCATTGATCATCAAAGGTAATATAAGACCTCATATCTCTTACAAGGCTAGGCACACACACACACACACATGGCATCCTTGTGTGTTCCTTCATGGTTAAACATCATTTATATATCACTTTCACACACTTGATAACATATGCTCATGCATTTATACTATCTTGACAAACTTTGCTTATTGCATGTTCTAGGACTATGTCTAGGAAATAGCATATGTGTGTGTCTTTGTGTTTGTATGTTTCCATATTTTTGTATTTGGACTTGAATATGCTCTATTATGATTCTTTATTAAGTTCCGATCATTTCGGTTACTCATTCACTTAGTTTCGAGTCCAAACGATGTAGTTATGCTACTTTTCGTTCTCATTCGTTGTGTTGATTTCATCGTTGTTTTCCGAGATGATTTCTCAACCATTTTTCAAAGTTGTGTAGTCATCGTCGTGCGTGAGAGAGTCACAGTTTGTAATCTGAAAACAGATTCAAAATTGGAGTTCAGATGCCCAAGATACGGCTGAAGAACGTGAGGGAGCGCGCGAGAGGAGAGCGTGGCCAAAGGCTACACTGCCCAAGCCGTGTGGGAGCCGTGGGACCCACGGCCAGAGGACCCCTCTGGTCCCGTGTGGCCCACGCGCCTCCCATGGGGTGGGTGATATGGCCACCTCTGATTGGCCAGAAAAATCTCTCTCTCTCCTCCTTTTAAATTCCCTCCATTCCCTCCATTTCATTTTGAAGAAGAAAAATTGCAAAAATCCCGTAGAATTTTTCTCCCAATTGTCTCACCTTCCAAACACCATAACTTCTTCATACGGAGTCAGGAATTGAGTGATTCAAGTTGGAAATCGTTCGTAATCGAGTCCTCTACCTTTTCCAAGTGGTTTGGCAGCTGTTTGATCGATTATTCTGGTGGTTCTACATAGAAAACCGAACCAGCTCGTGAATCCAAGGTATTGGTCTTATCTTTGGGATTTCTTCTTTTATAACCTTCAATTTGCTTGGGGTTCTTCTTCTATATATACTTGTATGTTTGGTGAATGCTATTGAGAAAGATAGCTTCACATTCAATCCTAATCAAAAGTCTATTTAGAGACAAATGTGAACTAGTTTACATGATTCTAGGTTTTTCACATGTTTGTGTGTTGTATTGTGATTAGGTTGATATCTTAGGTTGTTTGTGACTTGATTGAATCAATTTTGTGATAAATGACCTTGAGATTTGATTTGATCCTTTGATTGATGAAATCTAGGATTATTGTATTTGTATGTGTTTTAGAGCAATCTAGGGTTTAATTGATTTACATCTTAAATCCTTGCTCTATATTTTTGGCTAGAATATTGATTGATTTGATCTCATGTATCTAGCATTTTATTGTATGTTTATAGCATCTTGAACTTGTACTTCATGAATATATTTTGTTCAAGTGTTGTATGTGTGAATGAGACTTTGAGCTTATGTGTTTGGTGTTTACACATGCTTTAGGTTTTATTCTTGTATTTTGCATCTAGACTTTTATTACTTGTGATATCATATGTTTAAGTCTATTTTGTTCCATGGAATGTATTGATCACATGTTCTATGTTGAATTGATTGTTTGCATCATTTGCATTCACATGATCACACTAGGAAGTCCTTGTAAAAGGCATGAAGTCTTGGTTAGAGTCGGGATGACTCGGATAGCCAAGCAAGAAGACTTGTCTAGAGTCGGGAGGACTCGGATAGACAAACAAGAAGTCATGGCTAGAGTCGGGAGGACTCGGATAATCATGCATGGGAGGCTCCCTAGAGGCATGAGTGCCTTGGATAGGGAGTTGGCTATTATATTGGTAGGCCTAGGCGTATGGTTAGACATAGACTCCAAAAGAGCGGGGTACACGGGAGGTGTATGCACTCTTGAGGAATTTCTAATCTTCCATCGATGTTGGTTTTGTGTGTTGTCCAATATATGGTGGTTCCGCATCATTGAGAGATTTCATACTTTCCAATAGGGTTGGGTAGACTTAGACTCCACTAGGTTGGGTGAGCTAAAGATTGGTCACTTTGTGGATTCTCTATTTTTATCATCCAATATATATAGTACCCTAATGGTTGTATTTCAACCCGTGGATGTTTCCTCCTTGAAGGTTTTACCACGTTAAAAAAATCTCTTGTGTTAATTCTTCCTATCTCTATCTTTTATATTTTATTTGTATATGTTATTATCTTATTTCATATTATTCACTTGTGATGTATAGTGTAGCAAGTATTTATAAAGTGTGATTTGTGGATTCATTTCTTTGATCATTTTTGTATATATGATTCTTTTGTATATTGTAATTTTTGTATAGTGATATTTGATCACTCTTGTAACTTATTGAACATCTATTGAAATGCAAGCTTTCTTTGTTGTTGTGTTTATTTGTTCTTATACCTCACACAACTAGGTGATATACTTAGACCTTATTCACATGATTATATTCTCATATTGTCTATGTATGTCTTTTTTGGTTTATTTTGTTGTGTGTAAGGCTACCTTGAGGGATAAACGAAAGTTTGTTTAAGGGATTGAAAAAAGGTGTAAAAACCTATTCACCCCCCCCCCCCCCCCCCCCCCCCTCTAGGTATGCCTTAAGCAATTTAACTACGTTTGTATACTTTCAAAGATACTTAGTTGCACACACTCACTTATCATGCTTGCATATGTATTCATTGCTCTTGTGTGTGTTCTCTTCGCTTTTCACACTTGCACATATTGCATTTTAGACTAAGTGTGAAATGTCTTTGAAAAGAGAAAACTTCTCTTTATCACTGCCTGTACCAGCCCCTGGTACATGTGCATGGGCAGCTGTCCAAGCCAAGTTCAAAACCTGATGCTTTTACGCCGTGCATACCATGTCGAAGGCACTTGCCTCTGGGGCGATCTCTATAGCAGCAGACTCCGGAGCTTACACACTCTGCATTCCGCGGCACATGCACTTACCTAAGCAGCGGTACGCGTAGCAGTTATAACGGGGTTTGGTTTTTTAAAATGACCAAAACGGTGTGGCTTTGAAAGGATCACTTATATAAGTGCCTGTTGGTCTTTAGGTCAGCCTACATGAGTTCAATATCATATTTTTAACTTAGAAAATTTTCAAGAGGGAAAATCTTTCAAAGAACTCACATTTGATCACTCAAAACCATTTCCATGAGCATCAAACTTCATCTAGCATCATCTAGCTTCATTTAGGATGCATACATGCTTTGGTTTTCTTCAACACACATGACTTGGTAAGTTGAACACTATTTAATCCGTTTTTGTGTTCTTTCTTAATCAAGAAATCTCATTTATTACTTTTATGCATCTAGATTAGATTTTAAATACAAGATTGAGACATTTGTGTTGAATGATTGAGTGTTGTATTGTGATAGCTATTGCCTAGGATTGTTTAATCTTGATAGCTATGTTGTATGCCATGTCATATAACAATATTGATATCTAAGATTGTGTTTTTTGTTATCTTTCATCATAGATAAGCATTTAGTGTAACCTAGCATTAATTGCATAATTGAATATCATGATATTCACTTAGGTTGTTGATCTCTTTAGTGAGAATTAAGTCTTGTGGTTAAGGTTGCTTAGTCCTCAAGCAAATTAATCTAGGTTCGCTATTAAAGGCCCGTTGGATAGTAGTGGTGGGTTAGTGACCGTGTAGGGTTTGACGTGGTCAACTTTGGTTGTAAACACTATTACAAATAGTGGATTCGAGGATCGTGTGTGACGCACATATTAGCCCGTGGTTTTTCCTTGTTAAAGGTTTCCATATAAAAATCAAGTGCTATTTAATTTTCGCATTTTACAATTGATTGTAGTTTTGACTAGATAGGGGTTTTTATTGAATATTGACTAATCAAGAAAAATTGGTAATATAACTTGATTAAAATCTATTAACCCCACCCCCCACGCCCTCCCCCCCTCCCCCCCTCTAGATTTTATTAAACACGTTATAATAGTTTCAATTGGTATTAGAGCGGGTTCTTAGAAATATTTAGGAGATTCATGATTTTTGGTGTGTTTTGCATTTTGTGTGATTTTTGATTATTCATACACTTGTATTCATTTCATTCATTCATAAATACTATAAGTGGAAATGGTGGTGGAAACCAGGGTGCTTCGAGCATAAGGCCTCTATTGCTCACTGGGTTGAATTATCCCTCTTGAAAAGGCAAGATGGAGTCGTACATTTACCAAATCCATGATAGGGCTTGGATGGCGATTAAAGATGGCTACGCTCCACCGATGATGACTCATATGGGTGGAGGAGAGGATGTACTCAAGCCTAAGGCACAATGGAACGCGCAAGAGTTTGAAGCATTTAAGTGGAATAGAAAGGCGATGCACGCCATCCTATGTCCCATGGACGAGAATTAATACAAATTGATTCAAAACACTAGGATTGCCAAATAGGCGTGGGAAATCCTAGAGACGGCACATGAGGGAACCGAAGTGGTTAAGGACTCAATTCGAGATGCTTAGGATAGATGAGAACATATGCTTCAACGATTTTGAGATCAAGTTGATGGACATAGTCAATCAAAGTCATCAACTTGGTGATCCTTATTCGGATAGGAGAATCAAGCAAAAAATTATGAGATCTCTCCCTAAAAGATTTGAGTCCAAAGTAACGGCTTTAAAGGAGAATAGTGGCTACAAGGATATAAAATCGAGTGAGGTGACTTGGGAGACTTCTAGCTTTTGAGTCTAGGAAGGGTCATACCTACACACCTCTTAAAAAGCAGAAGAGAATTGCTTTGAAGGCCCCCAAAATTGAGAAGGAGGAAAATGATAACTCGGATGAAGACATGGCCTTGTTGTTAAGAAGGTTTAAGAAGTTCATCAAGTTCGAGAAGAAGAGCTTTGGATCCAAAGGTCAAGACTTGAAGGAAAAGGCTCCCTTCAAGAAGTTTGAGCCTAGGCAAGAGAAGAATGAAAGGAAGGGGATCCAATGCTATGAATGTGGTGGCATATGACACATCGCTCCCAATTGTGGAAATTTGAAGAACAAGAAGAAGGGAAAGGTGATGGCCGCCACATGGAGTGGAAGTGACGACTCCAATGAGAGAGATGAATCTTCGGATGATGAAGATGAAGTAGCTAACTTTATAGCCTTTGCCTCCTCCCACAAGAGCAAAGGTATTAGTGAAGAAGAGAAAGAGAGTCAAAAGGAAAATGACTCAAGTGAAGATGAGTCCTCATCTAACTCCACAAATGGAAATTTGGAGAAAATGAATATTCATGACTACATAGTCAAGTTTGAGAGATCAAGGATGAAGAACAAAAGAGAAATTAGGAGATTGAAGGAAGAAAATCTAGAGCTTTCAATACAAGTTGACCACTTAAGTGAATAAGTGGTGAGATCCATGAAGAATGGAGATAAGCTAAGGGATGAGTTAGACTTATCTAAGAGGGTAAAGAAGGGATGAAGAGGGAGCTTGAAGATGCTAGAGAGTTGATAGCTAAGATGGCCTCTAGCACTAAAAAACTTGACCATATGTTAGATGTTGGAAAAAGGCCAAGTAACAAGAAGGGTCTTGGGTTTGAAGATGACAAGGAGTCCTTCACTCCAAGCAAGACCGTATTTGTCAAAAGCATGAATATCAAGGAGTCTCATCATCCTCAATTACCTAGAAAGAAAATTGACCTAGGAGAATGTTCAAGAAGTGCTCAAGTGAAGGTGGCACCAAGAAGTGAAAGTGGCACCTAAAGTCCATCAAGGGAAGAGACCAATCATGCAAGCTCAACCGAGGAAGCAACCAAGTTTTGGTCAACAATGAAAATAGAGAGATCCATTCCAATAACCAAGACAACCACAAAGACATAGGAAGGCCCCAATGCATACAAAAGGTTATGGTATGATTCCTAACTTTATTTCTACATGTCATTTTTGTGGTGTTAATGGTCACATTAGACCAAATTGCTTTTATTATATTAAAATGCGTAGAGTTGAAAGCATGATTAGAAAGAAAAAGACTAAAGCCAAGATGCATGTACATAGGAAAAATAGAGCCAATTTGCATGATCCTAGGACATCTAGAGCTCATGTACCTATAACCATTAGAAAAGAAAGTATTTTTCCTAGGTGGATTAGAAGAGATGAATTCTTTTGCTATGTTGCTCAAACTTGCCTTGAAGGCAAACTCTTCTAATTTTGGTACTTAGATAATGGGTGCTCTAGGCACATAACGGGAAACAAGAGTTTCTTCGAGACTCTTGTCATGGAGGAAGAGGGATTTGTCACTTTTGGTGATAGGGTCTAAAAAGAGAGTTGTAGGAAAATGAACCATCTCCATTCCAGGTTTACCCTCCTTGTCCAATGCTTTATATGTGGATGGCTTGAAAGCCAATTTAATAAGCATTTCTCATCTTAGTGATGAAGGACTTTCCGTCTTGCTTAGCAAGAATGATTACTCAATCCTAAAGCCCGATGGACAAACCTTATTGAAAGGGAAGAGATCTAGTGACAATTGCTATTGTCATGAGGCTAAAGTTGTCTCTTGTAATGTGTCCAAGGATGAGCAAATTGAGTTGTGGCATGAAAGACTTGGCCATATGAACTATCGGGATTTACGAATCTTAGATAAGTTCAATGTTGTGCATGGCCTTCCCAAGCTTGGGAAGAAAATCAATGATGTTTGTGGACCTTGCCAACAAGGAAAACAAACCAAGAGCATGCATAAGAATGGCAAGTATCTTCTACTAAGGAGCCCCTAGAGCCTCTCCACATGGATCTTATGAGTCCCATGCAAACCGAGAGTTTAGGTGGAAAGAGATGCATTTTTGTTTGTGTAGATGATTTCTCTAGGTACACATGGACATATTTTCTTAGAGAAAAATCCGAAACTTTTGATAATGTTAACCGCAAAAATTGACAGGGGTCCAAAGAAGAATTTTCCATCCATGCTAAAGATTATTTGAAATAGAAGGACACTACAGAGAGTATCTAGCTACCCTAAGAAGAAGCCAGACCGATATGTCTAGTTATATTTTTTACAAATCTAGATCAAGATCAGGGGCACCTAGATCCATAAATACCAGGAAACAGAGAAGTCAAGGACCTAAGAACCCTGCTCTTGCAATATCCAGGTACCCCACTACTGCCTTATTCAGCATCTCGGTACCCCGGTATACCCCGATACACAGGGAATACGGGTACCACGATCTAGCAAGATACAGGGTACCCGGATACCTCGACCCTTTCTAGAACCAGTCTACCAGGCAATGGAAGACCGAGATAAAAGGAAGAATATCAAAGAAGAAATGGGTCATTACCCCAAGGAACCAGAATCATGCTACAAGAAAGACGGTATACGCACTACAAGAAATTTAGTCTTTCCAGACAAACCAATTTCGTGGGGAAAGGTCAAAATTCGTCTGGAAAGGTCTTACGCGACGAAAAAATTTTGTCGGCAACTTTGTCAGGACATCATGGTCGGGTAGGGTTTTAGTTGACGAAATTTTGAGTTTCATCAACTAAAACATCCCGACGAATTTATTCGTCGGCTAAACCTATACATTCGTCAGCTAAAGATGTTTTAGCCGACAAATTTGTTTCGTCTGCTAAAGAGGTTTTAGCCAACGAATAAATTCGTCTGCTAAGAGTATATATTCGTCTGTAAAGATTTTGGAACTTTAAAAATTAATCCGACGTCTGGCCACCCCAACGTCGATTGCCACCGGCCCAACCAAACGTCGACCGCCGTCCAGCCTCCCCACCGTCGACCACCACCGGCCCACCCTTGATAATATTTACAATTAATTGTCGTTATGAGGAATCGAACTTGCAACCTCATATCAAAGTGGTAAGCCTTTACCGCTGGACTACAACACTTGATCTGTTAACATTTGCATTATATTTATATATAACCTATATGAGTTGTTAGATTTTTTTTTTATTTAAAAAAAAAAAAAACTTGTTATATAAATTTAAATATATTCAACTAATCAAAAATCTATATATATATATATATATATATATAACTATATAACATATTAGTATAATTATTTATATATAATTATATTTATATAAGTTTTAGGGAAAATGGGGAAATGAGGATGGGGGGACCCCCCTGTAAGGACTCCCGTTGTTTTTAATTAGCTTATTTCGTGATCAAACCATATGTGGGTATCATGTAAGGGTAGCTTAGGAATGTGTTCAAGCTCAAGGCCCTTGCAAGTGTTAAGCACTCCAAAGGTATATGTTTAGTGCTTAATTTTCTATGAAGAGATTTAGTGCACACACTCACTTAGCATACTTGCATTTGTGTGCATTCTCTTCACATGTCACTTTTCACACTTGCACTTCTTTGTTATATGTTGTTGTGTGTTTATGTGTCTTGTAATTCGTTTCCCGTTGTTGTTCGGAAACGTCCGCGCATGCACCGTGTGTGCTTGTTTTTAGCGCGAAGATCGCCGTTGGAGAAGCCAAGGGCTTCTCCCTTGGTTTCACCAAGATTGGTGAAACGGCGGTTTGGATCGGCGGCCTGGCCGCCGAACGAAACCGCCGTTTCATACCTGATTGATTTTATCACTCGGGTTTATTCGACGGTTTGATCGGCGGTTACGAAACCGCCGAATGAAACCGCCGTTGTTCCCCTGTTGTGTCAAGTCCAATTCGGCGGTCGGTGGCCGTCGAATTAAACCGCCGAAGTTCCCCTGTTTCTATCGGGACTAATTCGACGGTCACATTCTACGGCCTGGCCGCCGAATGAAACCGCCGATCGGTAGGTTTCAAGGGCAATCTCGTCTTTTCACTTAACCATTTGTTGGCCTCTATAAATACATCATTTTCTCTTGTTCTGATTGTCACTCTTATTCATCAAGAACCCTACTTTAAAAAGAGAGAAAAAGCAAACAAGATTGCCTTTTCAAACACTCAAATCAATTCCAAATTGCATCATATTTCGTATTCTATCTTCTATACTCATATAGGATAGATCCATGCATGGTCTTGAATCATCACATCACTCTTGGTATGTTCTTCATTAACTTCATCTAATTTTAGTGTTGTTCATATTTGGAAATCTCTTTTTATTACTTGTATGTTTTTGATCATATATTAAATACAAGTTAGAGATTGATTTGTGATGAAAATGATTGGGTGTTATTTTGTGATAGCTAATTAGGTTTTGTTCATCTTGATTAGCTAAGCTTTATGACATGTCATCTAGCTCATAATATCTAGGATTGACTTAATTGAAAATTCATCATCTTAGATAAGCATATAGGGTTCCCTTGCTCTATGTCGCTTTTTGGATATTTCATTATATTCACTTAGGGTTGTATTCTCTTCATAGAGAAAGTAAGTCTTGTGTGTAGCATCCGGGATTAGGTTGCTTAGATCGCAAGCAAAATTGGACTAGGTTCACTCATACCGGGATTAGGTAGGTGTGTGATTACTTCCGGGATTAGGTTGTAATCGTTTGCACATTTAGTGGATTCGAGGTTCGAGTGTGGCTTACTTACATAGCCCGTGGTTTTTCCCGTGAGGGTTTCCACGTAAAAATCAAGTGTTGTTTTAATTTCCGCACCATATTACACTTGCTTGTTTATATTATCTTGAGGGCATTTTCGTAATTTTGAGTAACACGAAAAATTGGGTAAAAAGTGTAAAATCTATTCACCCCCCCTCTAGATAGTTTTATACACACCGTGCAATAATTAGTTTCACCCCCATTTCAATATAGTTTATATTTTATTTAATCAAAGTTTTATGTACCAGGTGTCCACTACTGATTAGTTTAGTGGTGGTGGATTTATCTAAAAAAATTATTTTTAATTAATTAACTTTTAATATTTTTTAGCATATATATTTATTAATTAATTAATTAATTTTAGTATATATTTTTTTAATTTTAATTAACTTTTCCCTTCAAATACAATGTTTGTTGGGAAAAAATTTCGTTAACTTTTCCCTACGAATTTTGAGTTTGGTGGAGAAAGGTTACCTTTCCCGACAAAACTCGTTTGTGGGGAAAGGTTGGGAAAATTTTTGTATCCTTTCCTGACGAATTTTGAGTTTTGTGGGGAAAGATTACCTTTCCCGATGAAACTCGTTTGTGGGGAAAGGTTGGAAAAATTTTTGTAACCTTTCTCGACGAATTTTGAGTTTTGTGGGGAAAGGTTGGGAAAAATTTTGTACCCTTTCCTGACGAATTTTGAGTTTTGTCGGGAAAGGTTACCTTTCCCTACAAATCTTGCTTTGTCTCCTAAAATTTTGTCTGGAAAGACTAAATTTATTGTAGTGTCGCCAACATTTAAACACGAGGAAAGTTGACTTCTCCCACCATCTTTAAAGCTCCACTTTGAATGGGATTAGTCAACCCTGTCAAGATTGTCAAAGAAGGAAACAAAATCACCTGATTACAGGAAATACCCGCGCTTGAATGAAGCCACCATTAATGTCCCATTGATTGCTTAATTGACTGACTGATTATAAGAGTAACGAGCAAGAAAGGGGACCTATAAATAATTCAAGGCTCTCAAAAGAGGGGATCGGAAATCATATTTTCGACCTACATCTTACAGCTTTTTCCACTTATCGACTAGCACGAGACCGCCATCCCCAACTATGTCTAAAAAACTCCATACCTAAGTCTCCTAGAAATCGCCATTTGTACTACAGCATTGTATCATTTAAATTGTGTATCTTTTATCAATAAAACAACATTATTTCACCATATCAATAGATACACTGTGTTAATAGGAATTTGACCCCTCTAACATTTTCCTTCTAACACTTTTTGGCGCCGTCTGTGGGAAACTATCCTCCCAACCACTTACAAAGAAGCTACCTAGCTCTACCTAGCAAGTAGGAAGATGAGACTTCGATCCTCTCAAGGGCAGCCCAACCCCTCGGGACCCCAATTCTTCACTTCTACCCCGAGAGTTCAGAGGCAGGGAAGGGGGATCAAGGAATAACAACCCGGCATCGGTCCTTCCACCAAATGTAGGCTCCACGCCTCAGGATCTGGCTGTCCAGGAAATCAATCATGATATTCTAGAACAGCAAGCTGCCACCTACGTAGAGAGTATCCGCCTCCAGATGATTGCCCAGGGGATACCCTTCGAAGCACCTAGGACCGAAGGAGAAGATGGCCCAGGCATCGGTCTTTGATAGACTTGGACCACTACTTCCAGTTCCAAACCGCCTTGTAGATTTTAGACCCTGAAGGTGAAATCAGCAGTTGACATCCCTCCCAGAAGGAACCGACCAACAACCAAACTCGTAGCAAAGGAGAGGGCTCCATAGCCCGATACGGGTGGTAATGTCGAATCCGAAAGAAATCCCAAACAAAACTGTCCTAAAAAAGAGGAGCGTAAAGAGGTACAGAGAGAGATACATGAAGCAGAAGAGAGGGATAAGGGGAAGGATCAGATGCTTCAAATCCAGATCGTTCACACTATTAGTAGAGGCCCTACGCTAGCCGGAACCTTCAACAATTCAAGAAAGAACCATGTTAGGAAAATCCCTCAGCTCACTACCGGTCATGATGTACTTCGAGTCATCCAAGGATTCCAAGATTTCCTTCATACAAGCCAGATCATTTTCACCGAGGAGGATGTCTACAATACTGTCCAACCACATGATGACCTAATGGTGATCACATTACAGATAGCCAATTGCCAGGTTCACCGAGTCCTAATTGATACTAGAAGCAGCATTGATATTCTGTTCAAGGGAGCACTCAGAAGTTCAACTTGAAGAACTCCTTCTACAACAGCTGTACCACGCCCATGTATGGGTTCACATGAGACTCCCTAATGTCAGTTGGGTCACAAATCTTACCAGTAATAATCGGGGAAACTTCTCTCCAGCAGAACATAATGACAAAGTTCATTGTGGTTGATACCCTGTTCGCCTATAATGCAATTCTGGGAAGACCCTACCTATCAGGAATCAGAGGGGTGCTTATCCATCTACCACAACATTCTAAAATTCCCGGTCGGGACCAGAGTGGTTGAAGTTCAAGGAGAGCAACAAACAGCTCGCATGTGCTACGCGACGCTAGCTAAACAATGCGCACATGTAACCAATGAACCAAATAGAGAGGTACCAGAGGATCATGACATCCTGGAAGAAGGAGAGGTACCAAACATGATCATAGAAGAACCAGAGGAAGAAGATTGGGGATGGGCTAGTAGGCATCCCGTAAAAGAATTGGAGGAGATTTTTATCAGGGAAGATGATCCTACTAAGGTGGTAAAGATAGGGGGAGCGCTGGAAAGCAGAGTCAGGGAAAGTCTGGTAGGACCCTCTAAGGAATACAACAACATCTTTGCCTGGAGTCATGACGAAATGCCAGGTATTCCCATCACCTTGGCCACCAACAGGTTGGCGGTGGATGCAACCTTCAAAGCCAGTCAAACAAAAATGGAGGCACTTTAACGCCAAACAGAATGCCGCAGTACAGGAAGAAGTAGACAAGCTCCTAAAGGCTAGATTCATTAGGGAATCCCGATACCCTGAATGGATAGCCAATATGGTCATGGTGGTCAAATCCAACAGGAAATGGCGTATGTGCGTGGACTACACCTGACATCAACTAAGCCTGCCCAAAGGATAGCTTCCCTCTACCCAAGATAGACCTAGTTGGTTGACTCTACAGCCGGGAACAAGCTCCTAAGCTTCATGGATGCATTCTCGGGGTACAACCAGATCATGAAGCACCCCGCCAACCAAGACAAGACCAGTTCATCACTGGACAAGGCCTCTATTGCTACAAGGTAATGTTGTTTGGTCTTAAAAATGCAGGTGCCACTTACCAGTGTCTTGTGAACAAGTAGTTCAAATAACAGATAGGGAAGTCCATGGAAGTGTACGTGGACGATATGATCACCAAGTCCCAAACGACCGATCAACATCCAGAAGATTTACGCCAGACTTTTCAGGTGATAAGAGAGAACTAGATGAGATTGAACCCTTCTAAGTGCACTTTTGGGGTAGCAGCAGGAAAGTTCCTTGGGTTTATGGTACATAATATGGGGATTGAGGCCAATCCCAGGAAAGATCAAGGCCATCCTAGGTCTTGAATCTCCTACTACCCTTAAGCAGGCGTAGGGACTGACTGGCAGGGTAGCAGCACTCAATCGCTTCATATCTCGATCTACAGATATGTGTCTTCTCTTCTTGAAAGTCATTAAGCAGGGAAAGAAGATGAAGTGGGATTAAGAAAGTGAGCAAGTTTTCCAATCTTTGAAGAAGTACCTAGCTAGCCCGCCTCTACTAGTGAAACCCATACCAGGAGAAGAACTACAACTTTACCTGGTCGTGTTAGAAACCGCTACAAGCGGGGCCTTGGTAAAGGAGTGTGGTGACGTGGTCCAGAGACTGGTCTACTATGTGAGTCGTGCCTTGACCAAATCAGAGAAGAATTATACCCTCTTGGAGAAGCTCGTCTATGCACTTGTGACCACAACTAGGAAGCTCCGACCTTATTTCCAAGCCCATACAGTCACTGTGGTTACAGACCAGTCATTGAGACAATTTCTTCTAAGGTCGGATGTATTAGACAGATTGGTCATGTGGGCTCTAGAGCTCACCCAGTATGACATCAAGTACAAAGTAAGAACAATAATCAAGGCCTAAACCTGAGCTGATTTTGTAGCTGAGTTCAGTGTGACCTCCAATCCGGATTCCATTGCGGTCTCAGACCTGGTTCCTAAAGAAGAATCCATGGAATGGCCCACAAATTGCAGAGCCTGTATACTATACACGGATGAAGCATCCAACCAATCGAGCTGCGGAGCAAGGATTGAGTGCAGTCATTGTTTTAGGTTTGAATTCAAAGCCACCAATAATGAAGCAGAGTATGAAGCCTTACTAGCAGTGATGAAGGTAGCCGAAGAACTTTGTGCAAATTTCCTCATAGTTAGGAGTGATTCGTAGTTGGTAATCAACCAAGTATCAAGACAGTACCAAGCCAAGGGTGAGAACACTGGTAGCGTACCTAGAAAAAGTCTAAGAAGCTATGACAAGGTTTAAGGGAATGAAGATGGAGTAGATTCCCCGAGAAAAGAACTATCGGGCTAATGTATTGGCCAAGATTGCTGCAACTGGAGGACAAGCGTTACCAAGAGCGGTACCACATTAAATGATTCCCCGATCCAGCATAGTCAGAGGAGAAGAGGTGAACCCAATCGATTGGCTTTCTTGCTGGATAGATCCTATAGCTGACTACCTCTAAAATGAAAGTCTTCTAGAGGATCCGGATCAAGCAAGTAAGATCAAGAGGTTGGCCACCCGGTACTGCCTGGTCGAAGGGTACCTCTACTGCAATGGAAAGCCTCTTTTATTACTGAGGTGTTTACATCCAGATGATGCACAATGGGCACTCAAGGAAGTACACTTAGAGGACTACGATAACCATGTATCAGGTGAGTCCTTAGCTTACCATGTACTCATAATGGGTTATTTCTAGCCTACTCTACATCAGGATGCGAAACAGTTTGCACAGTCTTGTGAGCCTTGCCAAAAGACAGCAAACCTCAACCATCTACCTCTAGAGAGACTCTCCTCAAGATGTCAAATCTTCGGCTACAAAAGACTCCGTTCTACCGAAGGAATCTAAGATCCCCCTTTAGATGGTTTTCATGCGAGAGGTCGAGATGGAACATCGCAAAGGTTTAATCAGATTTTTAACTAAGCAAATGAGTGTCTGTGACTGTGGACTAAACGTGGTTAGCGAATGTGAGATTGGTCAATACAGGGCGAGGTTCGATATCCTTGAGTCGATTTAACTTTTTCATGCCCGGAACAGGGCGATATGGAATCCTTCTGCCAGGGTGGTTGCCATTTATGGGTCGATGTTGTGCTATAAGGTTACTCTTCCTTTGCAACCTTCCATTGCCATATCCTTACTGATGCTCAAATCGCGCCGGCTCACCTCACCCTTAATTCTTATAAGATTTTATTGTGCTTATGGAAGTTATGGGTTGAAATGGGTCGGTCGCCCCCGACCCCCCGGGAGATCCGTCACTTTTATACACTTGGAACATCCAGCGATGGGGCATTTACTAATTTTTTCTCGGCCAACCTGAGGTGTTGGATTTCAATGGGGGCTACTACTACTGATTCAGCCGAGGTTTCGATTGACAAGAACAAGAAGGGTTTTATTTGGGGGTTCCCTTCTTTGAACAAGCGCTAGAAGAACAACTGGTTCTTTGTATCCGGCAAATGGGGCCAATCCATGCCTGAGGACGTTGAGAATGGGCTTGCCAAGAACATTGTGCCTAGATACTTCGTCTCCCCAGATACTTGGTTGAAGCCACCCCCTTCGCTGAATGGTTGGGAGATTAGTCGTCTAGCTAAGGCCGCTACCCGAAAGTTAGAGAAGAGAGGTTGGCCTTATTTGTTTTATTAGGAAAAGATGATCGAAGCCGGGATCTTCGTGGCCGTCACTCTTAACCAAAAGCACTGTGAGTATCTTATCCGTTCCTTGCTTTTGTTGAGGATAAGTTCTTTAACTTTGTTATTTCTTTGTAGTTTTTAACTTGGACATGGATTGTGATATTCAAGCTCGAAAGGCAAAAGAGGTGGATGAGGTCATCTTGAAGCATGCTACTAACCAAGCCACCATGGGGGTCGCTCCACCGCCAAACGAACGATCGTTGACTCATATATATGAGCTAGATAAAGACAAGGCCCTAAGGATGGACGATTTGGGAGTTCAAGTGTCGATTGAGATTCCTTGGGTTACCCTTCACTCCGCTAGAAGAAGAGCAAACATGAATGTCTCCGTTAGGAGAAAAGGGAGAGAAAAGGTTAGCGGGGCCTTGGATCCAGTTGTTGCTCCATCGAAGGTTGAAACTTCTATTAGAGAAGTCAACCCCCGAGAAATCCTTGAAAGAGACTCGGTTGCCCTAGTGGATCACTCTGAATAAGAGGAAGGCCACTAGCCACCCATCCGAGCTTACTTGTAAGGTTCCCTGGTCCTTACGTATGTCGATTCTTTGTCGGAATGATAAAATCAATCCGGATGGTCAGGTGAAGGAGCTTAACACTCTTGCGAGTAAATCGACGATTAAACACACGTGTGAGAGTCGTGAAGCAGAATGTGCCCCTATTGCTGCTGGTTTTTCCTTGAAAAAGACAATGAAAAAAAAAAAAGGGTACATCAATTTTATAGGATATCGCCCCTAAGGAGTTTACGGGGGTGGCTCCCTCAGGTGAAGGGCTCCATCAGCCTCCTTTGGGGACCGCAGATTCTCCTTATAGTCTTGAATCGGCCTCTATCGCCACCGATACCTCGGTTAGGCTGAGTTCAAGGAATCTGATTTCCCCGACTGATATGATGATGTCTATGGTAGACGGCTGGGCTTACATTGGGGATGGTGACTGTTGTTAAGAGAATAATCGTCCCTTTCCCTTGAGACTCTGACATATCTTCAATAATAGCGCTTTTGTAAGTCTCTTTTCCATTTATTTTAATTTTACTGAGTTGCTTTCTATGTATTGACTTCTTTCTTTTTCAGATGATATCTTAGCTAGTTGGTGCCTACAAATTATGAGTGTGCGCCAAAAGGTCTCTCGTCTAAAGGTGTGCTAGCTCAGAAGGATAGAGAACTTTCCTCCATTCACTAGAAATTATAAAGGATTCGAGTGGTTGAACGCGTTTTTTCTGTCGTTAGGAAATTACGAATTCAAAAGATATTTATAAAGAAGTCTTACGTAATATACTCTAAAGTTTTGAAAACTAGTAAAGCGGTAAGCGAGGGTATCGTCCACATAGAGGTGTCATTCGTCGATTGTTTCATGTTTTAGTGATTATTAAAGCAATGTAAATGAGAACATGGTAAGGGTGAGAATGATGTGTGTGATGTGTAAGCATGGTCGGTGTGTGTGTGAAAGCAAATGCAAAATAAGAGTAAGAAAGATAGGAGAAAATGGAGGGTGAGAATGGTGATTAAATGGGATGAATGTGACTAGTGCTTGCCTTTCTAAATTAAGCTACTTCTAATTAAATTAATCTACTCTTAAAGGCAAATACCATAATTCACGAAAATAAGTGGCTAGGAGAGATGTCGACAATGTACACACAAGGTACTCATGACCACCAAAACATTTGAGCAACCTATTAAAATCAACCGAATAAAACACCCAAGATTGGGTTCAACCTAGCCTTTAATATTACCTCTAAATATGGAAATGGGGAAAGTCGCCTAGTTCTCAACTACTACTCACCAAAGGTGTATCGCGTGAGCAACGACCATAAAAAGGACCGCATTAAGCGTAAAAGCTGACCCTCAATCACTACTCACCGTTAGTGTGCCGAATGAGCAATGACCAAGGGTAGCATAAGCGAATATTAAAGGATCGACCATCGATCGCTACTCACCTATCACATGTAAGCAACAACCATATAATGGAAGCATTAAGTATAAATTCGAACCCTCGATCACTACTCACGATTGGTGTGCCAAATGAGCAACGACCAAGGGTCGTGTAAAGCAAGAAGGTTTAAGAACCAAAATCCACAAAGGAATGGATGTGTACTCTTCATGAATTTCACCCAAACAATTAGAAGCATAATCAAGGCCAAGAGTTGGTGTGCTTACTTAACCTTAATTCTCAAACACTCAAGTCAATCCAAAACATGCATTTCGGATTATCCATCAACACATATACAATCATGGGATGCTTGATTAATCTACTCCTAAATTATGTTATTCTACTCCTAATCTCAACCATGAACATATATCAATTTCTGCCCTACATGCCACGAATGTAAAGATAAGAGATATCCCTAAACATGCATCAAGAAAGGGTTGTCATGCCTACTCAACACAAGTCAAGAATTAATATAAAACAATTGAATGAGACGATACTTGAAAATATTAAATACAAGTCAATCAAATAAATGGAACTAGTGTTAGGTTTACATATTTCCCTAATAGGGGATACACATCAAATAAAGAAACTACAAGAGAAGACTAAAAGAGGAAACCCAAGGTGTCAATCTCGGATCTCTAAGCTCCATTGAAGCTCCTCCTCCTCATAGACAAGAAATAGGTGGCTCTTTCCTTATGAATCTCCTTCAAAGATGGGTGGTTGCATGTGGAAGGTGGTGATGGTAAGTCATCCATGGAGGAAACCTCCATGGATGCCTTTGAAGGTCTCTCTCTCTCTCTCTTCTGATGTGAAGAAGATGAAGTGTAGAAGAGACATCTAGTTTAGGATTTGATGGGTTGAGAGTTAATGGGTATTGTGAAGAAAATGGTGTATTTATAGGCTTGGGAGGTTAGGACACAATTTAGGCATGAAAGGACAACATTATCTCTCTTAAATGGCCCAAAAACCCGTCATTCGCTGTGTTGGAGAGTGCAGAGTAAGGGACACTGAAACTAAAATGGCCATAACTTACTCTAGAAGACTCGGAATCGTAATTCGTAAAAACCACTAGAAACTAGAATTATGGGGCTTTTCGAATATATGTAGACTGAAATGTGGTTTGATCTAAGAAGAGAGATATGACCCTTCGAAGTTGGATGTTTTGCACAAGCTTTTTACATTTTCAGCCCCTTTTGCCACCAAATCTCACTTTTTGCCTAAAAATACACTGAATGCTTGCAATTGACTAGAAACGAGCCATTAGACACTAAAATACACTCGAAAACAAGCTAAAGGATACAGAATTGAGGGCCAAAATATAGCACATTTTGGCACGATCAGTGGCCCAACACAAGGCTGAGCTAAGGGCCATCCGTGCCGAGGTGGAATCTAGGTCTATGAGGGAGATTTTGGATGATATGCATGAGACCATACTCTAAGCTGAGAGGAGGGCTAAGGAAGCCAGGGCGAATTTTTATCAGATGGTCGAAGACCTAAGTCATTAGAAGATCTCAATGAAGGCTTTGTTCAAGGAGGCTAGGGTAGAGTTGGAACTGCAGGCGGTCAATCACTTTAAGAGGTCCCCGGCTTATCATGCTATGATGCTAAGGGAACTTCACCAAGGCTTCATCACCACTCGCCACTTTTTTAGAAAGAGAGATCGGACTACTCTCATAGCTCTATACAAGTGGGATATGTCCATTGAGAGGCATAAGGAAGATGTGCTCGAGGTGGTGAAAGGCCAAAGGGTGCAGTGGTGAGCCTATTGTCGATCCATGGGCAAGTAGCCACTTCTTATGCATATGGAGCTTCCAATCCAACTTTTCTACTTTCTATGCCAGCGACAAGGTGGGCATTTTTGGCGAAGACCCTAATGCTGGCCTCATGCCGAGTAGCGACTATAGCCAATACATAGTTGATGAGCCAGATGACATTGTATGGCCAACCTTTGATGATTTGCTCATAGAGTATGAAGATGATCCTACAGGCACCAGTCAGCCCGACTCCCGTGATCCTATAATTCAATCAAAGGAACGGCCGTCGACTCCACCCTAGTTTTTATTTTGTTGACCTATTCTGGGATCCATGATGTTCATTGTAAAATTTTTATTAATGAAACTTACATGTTCGGCACTTCTGTCCTTGTTGTCTTGATGCTTTTACTTCTGCGATAGGTTCGGTATGTTGGCTCGTTTCATTACTCGGGCTAATGACTGATCATTTGGTATTAACTTTTTCTGTGTTTGTGCTTTGTCTCGGTCAGTGTCCCGGCTACGCACTCAGGCTAATTCCTGACCCAGTCGGTGTCCTAGCTATTTACTCAGGATAATTCCTAACCTCCCTCAGTTTTTGGCCAAGCAATGTTCTGGAATCCTCTTTTTAACCTGTTTTCCCATGTAACAAGTCACCAATGACATCTCCCAGTTTATTTGTTACAAGGGTTTTGCCGAATCGTTGGTACAGTACTAACATAGCCGAATACATCTCACCAGGTTTCCCTGATGGTGTACACGAGTGTTTTCCGGTATAACCGACATCTTTGGGGTGGCTAGATTGCTGCCAATGCTTTATATACCTAGTTAGTTCGATAGGCACACTAGGTCCTAAGTAGTGGTGGCAAAATTGATGGCCAGGCCAGGCCTGGCCATGCCGGGCCCTTAACAGACTGAACAGGGTCGGCCTGTTAAAAATATTTGGAGGCCTGGCAGGCTACTCGGTTTTATTTATTTATTATTTTTATAAAATAATAATTTATAATTTATAAATCTAAATATCTAATATATAATTTAATAATTTATATAAAAATATAAAATAAATAAATTATTCATCAATTGAATATTTGAATGAGCTGATTTTTTTTTTTTTTTTATAATTTTTTTTCCTATTTTATTTAATTGTCTGACTTTAAAATTTATTCATCTTATAATATTTGAAGTTAAAACTTTATTTATTATATTTGTTAACCGAAAATTGTCACTGGGATGATATTTCCAATTAACAATTCAAGGGGGACCAGGATCGGGGTAGATCTTGGTCGGAGAGGTATCAGGTAGTTCGATACCTTTGGCTTCCTAAAAATTCACTAAGAATGGTGTATAATAGTAGTAAGAAAAAAGGAGTCGAACATATGTTAGAATGAATACACAACTTATTTTATTCAGAATAAACACATAGTAAGATTACAATCAATCTTTAGTAAAACTATCGATATATGAACAAAGGCAGGCTAAACTTGATGGACAATGGCGATGGAGCTCTCGTGTCTGTCGATAAGTCGAAAAATATGAAGTAGGGTTTCGGTCCCCTTTTCACTGTGATCATACGATGAATATATAGGTCTGTGTCTTGCCATCCACTCCTAGAACTTTGGTCTAGGGTTTTAGTAATTCACGGGTCTTTCCTTGGTGATCGACGAATTCGTCGGGGATTTGATCCCTAAGATCCCATCATTCCTTTTAGAACTGAAAGAGTTGACTTTGATTTTGAATGGGACTCTTAAATGACGGGAATGCATGTAATATTTTGCCTCAAACAATGGCGTTTAATGCTTGTCTTTCTTCTCGGTTTGCTGATCGGCATTCCTACTTCTCGCTTAAGGCGGGGTCGGAGCACTGGGATTTTTGTATTAATTTGCTAAGTGTCTACTGCTAGCTCTTAGTGGATCGGGATTGTAAGGATTCCCTTTAGTTGATTGGCTTATTTCGTGGGCAAACCACATGTTGGGGTTTGGTTGTAAGGGTAGTCTAGGTGATTAGTTGAAGATCAAAGACCCTTTCCAAGACCTCAAGAGGACAAGCACCAAAGGTATATATCTTGTGCTTACTTTGCCTTGAAGAGATATAGTTGCACACACACACAACATGCATAACTCTTATTCTTGAATGTTGTGTTTATATTTTGTGTGCATTGTGCTTTATTGATTATTCAATATCCCTTCTTGCATTAAATTGATTGCATCTTGTTCTATGAAATGCCATGACATGATAGGCATTAGGATGCATTCAATTCAGACACTTGCACTTCATGATTAGTATTAAGTGTGGTGTAATTCGTTTCCATTTGTGTGATCGGAAACGACCGCGCTTGCACGATGGTGTGCATGTCTTAGCGCGATGGTTGACCACTTGAGAAGGTCTCATTCTTCTCTTGGATAAGTGGTAGTTTTGGTTTGGTTGTTTGGAGTAATGTGTCTAGTTTCAAAAAATTGAATTTCAATGTTTTTTCAAAACTGACCTTTATATGGTCTTGTGACCATAACTTTTTATAGAAAGATTTAAATTGAGTTTTGTAAATTTCTGGACAAACTAGACACCCATACCTTTCCAACGGTATATTATTCGTAATATTTCATGACCGTTTGGATTGGGTTTTGAAATCTCCAAAGTGACCACCAAAACAGGGCAACTATGTTGTTGTCTGTTTCTGACCTTTGGTCACTCTATTGACCATAACTTTTTCTACAGATATCGAAATGTAATTCTGTAAAAACGAGTAGAAAGTAGACATCCATACCTTTCCAACAATATATCATATGAAAGGTTTTGATGTCGTTTGGTCATGTTTCGAAGCACTCGAATATTGAGTCACTGCACTGACGCGAGTACCGCGAAAATGCCCATATTTTTTCCATTTCTTCCAAAACGACATAGTTTCACTTGGGCATTATAAATTCATATCTTTCTCATCATTTTGAGTGTAGAGCCACAAAATCAAACCCTAGAGAGAGAGGCTCCTTATTCTTGAGAGAGAAAGAGAGACTTGAGAGAAAAAGCTTAAAGATTACATCTTTATCTCTCTAAACCCATTCCCACATGCACAAATCATCATCTAGGCTTCATCTAGGTTCATCTAGCATGTGCTAATGCATGGGTCTTCTTCAACACACATGGTATGATTTGTTGAACACTTTTATCTTACATAATTAGTGTTTCTACTTATCAATTTTATCTCATTTATTACTTGTATGTGTTTAGATTAATTTCTACATACATGATTGAGATTATGTGTTGATTGGGTTATTTATGTTAGCTAGGTTTTCATGCCTATTTTATATCTAGCTAATTAATCTCATTATATGATTGAGATTATTTTTGATAGCTTAATTGATTAGGTCATTATTGCCTAAAAGCTATGCCATAAACATTCTTGTGTGATTTATTTATAACTAGGTTGATAGATTGTTTTTTAATCAACTAGTTAATCTTTTGAATGTTTGTGGGTTTTTTGTGATAGCTTTGTATCTAGGATTGGTTATCCTTTACTTAGCTAAAGTTGTATGCCATGACATATAGCTATTTTCATATCTAGGATTGATTTAAATTGAATATATCATCATCCTAGATAAGCATCTAAGGTTCCCTAGCCTTGTTTGTTAATTGAATATTCATACATATTCACATAGGGTTGTGCATCTCTTTTGAGAGATTGAAGTCTTGTGTGATTGACCGGGATTAGGTCGGACACCGGGAACAGGTGGTCACATAAGCAATTGGACTAGAGCCACTTTTAAAGGCCCGCGTAGTAGAAGTGGGGGGTTATTGACCGGAGTGTTAGACGAGGTCTACATAGGTTGTAAACTCCATTTCAATTAGTGGATTTCGAGGTCCGAGTGTGGCGCACTAAACAGCCCGTGGTTTTTTCCCAATGGTTGGGTTTTCCACGTAAACATCAAGTGTCATTTATTATTTCCGCATCTTATTACACTTGTATGTATTTTTGACTTGCTAGGGGTATTTTCGTAAAATTGACATGCACGCGAAAATTGGGTAATAATTAGATAAAATCTATTCACCCCCCTCTAGCTTTATATATTAAACACACCTTGAGAACGTATTCCTTTCAGGGATACTCAAGTACCTCGCCTTCTTCTTATCTCTCTCGAATTATGTTATAACGTATTGGGATACAAGGGTATCAGGGTTCTAGGATACCGGGGTATCTAGGGGCCGACTGGTACTAGGATTTTGTAACAGTGGAGTCCCCGAGGCTTCGTCTTCGGGGCTCCCTGGTATCTTCTAGATTCTGGAAGTTTTGGGTCTAGTCGGGGTGGGCAGAAGTCCCTATCCCGGTCTTTTCTGTAGGTAGGCGGGGTACTTGGGTACCTCTTCTGTTGTTGCTTTCTACCCCGACTTATTTTCCTGATACTGATGGAAAATTCTTCTTTGATCCCTGCCACTTTTGGCGGTTAACAATATTTTTTTAACATATATATTTTAATTTTTAAATTTAAAATTTATTCAAGTTTTCCAAAAAAAAAAAAAAAAAAAAAAAGTTAAAATTTATTTCTTATTTATTTAGCCTAATGAGTAATCAAATGAAATGTAAGAAATAGATTAAATTATATTTTATTTATTTACTAAAATTATTCAAAGAATAAATAAAGTGATAAAGATATAAGAATTATGAAAGAGCTGAGTTTTATTTACTTACTGACATTTTAGTTTACAGGATTTGTGATTGCCTCGTTAAAACCTTATCAAGAAAAACCTAATGGGATAAAAACTTGGTAAGAGAAAAAGAGTGCAATTGAATTACAAAATTACAAATAAATGTATAATTAAAAATTAAGTCGTCAATCCACACAGTTACTAATGGAACCAGAAGCATTTTCGAAGTATATGTTGGAAAAACTTTGAGTTAGTTCTTCATTCACTAGTTGATGCTTGCTTCCTCATCTCTGCATGCTCCTAATCATGAAGGTATGTTAATACCTCCACTATTTGAGGGGTCAAACAAGATCTTCAAGCTTCGATTATACGTCCACTTGTGCTGAATGCCTGTTCTGAACAAACAGTAGACACAGGGATGACGAGTACGTCCCGTGCTAGTTGGGACAATATTGGATAACTCTCGGTATGATTCTTCCACCATAAAAGCAAATCAAATTCTTTGAAGTCCCCTTGATGGGCTATGTCGAACCTAGTTTCAAAGTAAGTGTCCAATTCGCAACGTTGAGATGAACTGGAACCAGATCTGGATGAAGAGTCTTCCATGTTTAGGATTCTCATACTTTTCTTCATCGGTCGGGTGTCCTGTTGTTCCCTCCGTTGCATGTTTCTCCCACTAAACCTGCACTCATAAAGACGATAAACTTCGAACACCTTGGAGTGTAAGTTAGTAAAATTTTGAGTGAGATCTAAATCTAAATAACGATCAATAAACTGAACAAAAGATTTTAAACTAGTTAATTTAGTCCTAGGATCTACTATACAACCTAAGGCATAGAGTAAAGGAATGTCAAACCAATATTTTTTGAATTTTTTTACCATCACCTCAACTGTAGTTTTTAAAAAGATATCATCTTTATAGAGTATAACATTTTAGACATTTCTAATACTTGATGCAATGCAAGATGTGATGTGGGGGTAATAGACCCCGGAAAGAAGTATAGTTGAATCGTAAAAAAATCTTTAAAAATTTAATAAAAACTTTGCCACATACCAATCCTCGTCGTATATGGTTGGATTGTCCACTCGGGCCATTTCCATATATAATAACCTGTAATTTCACCTAAATAATCAATAGCACTTTCCAATATTAAATAAGTGGAGTTCCACCTTACCGACATATATGTTTGGAACCTTCTGGGTTGTTTGTCAAAAGTTTGACAATATCTAGAAAATAATTTCACTTTTTGATTAAAGCTGCTGATATAGGAAATGGCATCTCTGATGCGATCTATATGATCGTTTACAACCTTCAAACCTGATTTCACAATTAAATTTATGTGTGACATGCCCACCGTTGGTGAAGAGACAACCCCCAACTTGAGGAGATTGTTGGTAAAAAAAAAAACAAGTTAATGGATTCTTATTTGATGATGCATTATCTAATGTGAGGAAATAATGCTTCCAATTAGTCTAAAATCATTTAAAACTTCAAAAATAACATCAAAAATATTTTGAGCGGTATGAGCGAAATCTGTGGACGAAAACCAAGAATTATTTTTTGGATCTTCTATTAGTATCTATATATGTCCCGTGACTAGGGTTGCACATTGGGAAATGGGGATGGATATAGGTCCCCCCATCCCCATCCCCACCTTCTCAAACCCTTCCCCATCCCTCCCCATTTCCCCATTTGGGGAAAATGGGGATGGGGGAGTTTTGGGGGGAGGTCCCCCCATCCCCATCCACATTTCCCCATTTTCCCTGTTTCCCCGTTTACCCGCATTCCCCATTTCCCCATTTAGTTGAAAATTACAAATTAAACTAAAAAAAAAAAACATTCCATTACAAATGCAAAAGAAAATACATTACAAAAATAATGTCAAATATATATACATTACAAAATAATGTCAAAGAAAATACATTACAAAATACATATAAATATATATATATATATATATATATATAATTATTTTTATAATATTTTAGGGGAAATGGGGATGGGGGTACCTCCCCCCATCCTCATCCCCATTTCACTATATTAGTGGGGAAAATGGGGAAATGGGGATGGGGTGGGGTCTCCCCATCTCCATCCCCATCCCCATCCCCATTTCAATTTGGGGATGATTTTCATTCCCATCCCTCCCCATTTCCCCATTTTTCCCCAAAAAATTTCCCCCAAATGGGGATGGGGAAGTGGGGAAACGGGGAAACGGGGATCCAGGGGAAAATGTGCAACCCTACCCGTGACACATAAGTAGTCCTGTTTGGAATGTGTTGGAATGTGCGTTCCAAACATTGGAAATTATTGCAACAGAAACACTTAAACTCTGTAATTGAGCAACTAATTTGACTCGATCGAATTGAAAACATTTTATTAAATTGCTTTTGGTGGTGTTTCTAGACACAGATTGAAATTGGGGGTTAAATGCATTTTTGATAAAATTTTCAAAAAAAAGGACCATCACCGAGTTGATTGGTTTGTGCAATATAACGTGCCATGCATTCCCTAGCATTGCTATCGTCATATCTCCAAGTGCTAACGGCCCCATTTGGGTTTTGTTGTAGTTGTGTTTGTCTAGTAGTATCTACATGACCGTGTTTAAGCATGCATGCATTTCTATGCCTTATCAAATGTCCTGTTCCTTTCTTAGTATCGAACAATATTTTATTACAAAATTTACAACAAATCGTAGATGATACCTAACCATCCAGGCCGGTTATCTTTCTGGATTTTGATGTCGTTGACCCCGGTGTCGAAGCGGAAGGACCGATTAGTCCTTAGTCCTTCAATATCTACCTCGACTTCTGCTTCTGGTGATGGAATAATAAAGTCATCATTGATCATGTTCAATCCGTCTGGGAAATAAGTAGGAAATTGAGTAGGATCCATTTCCTAGTTCTTACAAAATTAAACAAAAATATTAAAAATAAAAACAAAGTAATAATATTAAAAATACTAAACATATACATTAACATTAAGTAAAAACTATCCCATAAATATTTAATATACTACACATAAAATCATAAATAATAAAATTAAAAACTAAGCAATTAAATAATTAATATTAAAAATATTAAACATAAACATTAAGTAAAAACTATCCCATAAATATTTAATCCACTAAAAATAAAATCATAAATATTAAAATTAAAAACTAAGCAATTAATATTTAATATACTAAACATAAAATCATAAATAATAAAATTAAAAGCTAAGCAATAAATATTAAAAATACTAAGGATAAATATTAACATTAAGTAAAAACTATCCTATAAATATTTAATATACTAAACATAAAATCATAAATAAAAAGCTAAGCAATAAATTTTTAATATACTAAACATAAATATTAACATTAAGTAAAAACTATCCCATAAATATTTAATATACTAAACATAAAATCATAAATATTAAAATTTAAAACTAAGCAATTAATATTTAATAGTTAATAAACTAAACATAAAATCATAAATAATAAAACTAACCTTTGTTTGTATTTTGTAATTTGTAGAGAATGGGAGTATTAGAGTATTAGAGAGTCAATAATAGAGAGAGTTAGAGTATGAGAGATTGTGAGAAATTAGAGAATGAGAGATTGAGAGAAATTGAGAGAGTTAAGAAATAAAAATAGAGGGAGTTTGATTTGGTATTTGGATTTTGGGATTTGGGGAGTATTTATAGATTTTTTTTTAAAATGAGGTTAAAATTGTAAATTCAATGAAATTAAAAAAAAAAATTAATATATATTAAAAAAAAAAAAATTTTAAAAAGGATTTGGCTGTTGGCTGCCATTGTCAACGGCCCAAAAAAAATAATATTATTATTATTACTATTTTACTGTTATTGGTCAGATAAATATTTTAATTGAAAAAAAAAAAAAAAAAAAAAAAAAGAAGCTTGCGGGCCTCAGTTGTGAAGTTGGGCCTAGGCACATTTTATTGTCAGGCTTTAGCCTGGCCTGATTTAAGCCTGGCTGGGCCAGGCATGGCTTATGACGAACAGGCCGGGTCTTCCAAGCTCGGTCCATTTTTCCACCACTAGTCCTAAGACTTTGCTTCTCAGCATCTTGGGCACCTTCACCTACCATGGCAGGTGTCGGTGCTACGAGTTTTTTTGATTTAACAGATAAGTGAATTTGAACACTTCTTGGCTTAATGATTGAATCCTTGGGAGCTTTATTGATTGGGCTATAATTTTAACAACACTTAAAATGCTAAATAGTTAGAAAAAGATGTGAAGAAATTCTTAATCTGAAATAGCCAAATAAATTTAAATAGTAGGTCTTCAAGTACTACGCATTACAAGGTCGTGGTAGTTCTCCTCCTTCTGGTCAGGCAAGATAGTATGCTTCATGTCTTGCTTTCCTGACTACCTTGTAAAGACCTTCCCACTTGTCGGCTAGGGTATCGGTTGCTCGATCCTTGGTCCTTGGCATTACTCTTTTCAACACCATATCTCCTCGAGTTGAAATCTCCTTATCCGAACATGGGAGTTATTGTACCTAGCTGCTCTCTATTGGTACGTTGCATTTCTTATAAGAGTCATATCTCTTATCTCTTCTAGTTCGTCCAAGTTTAGTCTCAGCATTTCCACAGTATGCTTGGGTTGATGTAACTGGACTCTGGGAGAAGTGAAAGTGACCTCCACAGGGATGACTGCTTTGGTGCCGAAGGCCAGTGAATATGGCGTTTCTCTGGTCGAAGTTCTTACAGTTGTTTGATACGCACATAGCACTTCATAGAGCTTGTCGGCCCGGTTTCCCTTTTTGGTTGCTAATTTTGCTTTTAGGTAGTGTTTTATTATTTTGTTCACGGCTTCGATCTGCCCATTGGTCTGTGGATGAGTGGGAGTTGCGTAGTAATTTTTGATTTTGTATGTCCAGCACAACTCCTTGAAGTTTTGGTTATCAAACAGGGTTCCGTTGTCAATGATGATGATGTCCGGGATTCCGAATCTAAACATGATGTTCTTTTTAAACGAAATTCGTTGTATTGGCTTTAGTTATGTAGACAAGTGATTTGACTTCCGCCTACTCGGTGAAGTAGTCCACTGCCAAAATTGCATGTTTTGGCTCACCTTTGGTCCCGGTCGGCATTGACCCGATTAGGTCAAGGCCTTGCATGGAAAATGGCCATGGGGACGTGAGCTTTTTCAACCGCTCCGAGGGTTATCGGTAATCATTAGTGATCCTTTGGCAAGTCTCACAACTCTCGGCAATTCTTTGTGAGTTAGTGAATAAGGTCGGCCAGTAGAAACCTTGTTTGAGCGTTTTGTGTGCCAAGCTTCTACCCCAGAGTGGTTTCTGTAGACTCCACTGTGGATACTCTTCAAGATCTTGTCTACCTCTGTATTCCCGACACATCTTTACAGCATCTTCAAAAATCCTTTCCTATAGAGCTCCCCGCCCTGATAATTGTGTATCGGGTTTGCTTTATCTGACTCTCTAGCCTCTTTAGGATCCTCAAGGAGGAGGCTTCTTTTGATGTAGTCCTAGATGGAGCCATCCAGTTACTTTCCCCGCTGTCGATCTCCCTTATAAGTAATTCCTCTTTTCCCTTGATGCTTGGCTGAGACAATGTGCGACTAGCCGTTTTTGGGCCATATGGCTAGTTGTTGCTATAGCTAATTTAGACAAAGCGTTTGCCTTTTTGTTCTCCTCCCGAGGTATCTGGTGATCTGAAAAGCTTTGAATCAACCTAAAGCTATCATGTTCTCATCTTTGCTTGATACACATTCAAGACTTGGTTGACCACTACTTGAGAGTCACTAAAAATTTCCACTTCGTTGGCGCCTAAGACTGCACATATTCTTATCCTTGCAAGCAAAGCTTCGTATTCGCCCTGGTTGTTAGTTGCTTTGAAGTCTAAACTCAGGGCACATTCTACCAGGTCTTCTTCTAGGGTAGATACCACTATCACGCTCGCTGTCGTGCGTGTTCGATAAGCCATCTACACCTAAAAGCTATCATTTTCTCATATTTGGCTTGATACTCATTCAAGACTTGGCTGACCACTACTTGAGTCACTAAAAATTTCTACTTCGTCGGCGCCTAAGGCTGCACATACTCTTATCCCTGCAAGCAAAGCTTCGTATTCGGCCTGGTTGTTGGTTGCTTTGAAGTTGAAACTAAGGCACATTCTATCAAGTCTCCTTTTGGGGTAGATATCACTATCCCCGCCCCGCTGCTGTGTGTGTTTCGATAAGCCATCTACGTGCAGCTACCACTTAAAATGTTTTTTTTCCCCATTATTCCATCATTCTAGCTACTTCAACACTCCGATTTGGTAAATTCGGCCACGAAATCCACTACCGCCTGCCACTTATTGATGCTTTGGGGTGTAGGTGATGTCAAATTCACTCAGTTCTATAGCCTATTTGGTTAACCCTCTCTGATACCTTTGGTTTTTGTAGAATTTGTTTCAATGGGCAGTTTGTTTAAACCTCGACTTTTGAGCTTGAAAGTAAGGTCTAAGTTTTCTCCGCGCTGTGATCAATGTTAGGCTCATTTTTTTCAACCGATGAGTATCTGGTCTCGCCGAGAGTAATGCCTTACTTGTGTAATAGACTGGTTTCAAGACGCCTTTCTCCAATCTGACTAGTACAGAACTAGTCGCCACAGGTGTTACCGACAGTACAAATACAGTGTTTCTCTGAGTTCTAGTTTTGATAATCAAAGCCTTCTTAAGGTAGTCTTTGATTTGCTAAAACGCCTTCTCACACTTCTCGTTCCCCTCGACCCCCCCCGGCCCTTTTTAATTGCCCGAAAAAATGGGATGCACTTGTCAGTTGATTTACTATGAATCTTTCGTTACGCTAAGCACCCAGTCAGCCTTTGTATATCTTTAAGTGTTTTCAGAGATTTCATGTCAGCGAGCACCTTGATTTTTCCGGGTTGACCTCGATTCCTCATTGGTGTACTTGGAATCTGAGGAGCCTTCCACAAGGTACTCCGAAAATGCATTTGTTTGGGTTGAGCTTTCTCATATATCTTCTCAGTATGTCAAATGTTTCCTAAAAATCAGAGGCGTGTCTTTCGACGGTAATACTTTTGGTCAGCAAGTCGTCGACGTATACCTCTATGTTCCTTCCTATCTGACAAGCAAACATCCTGTTCACCAATCTTTGGTATGTTGCACCCGCATTCTTTAGGCAAAATGGCATAACGGTGTAACAATATAATCCTTGATCAGTCGTGAATGATGTCAGTCTGGCTCTTGCATCCTGATTTGGTTGTATGCTGAGTATGTGTCCATGAAGTTGAAAAGCTCATGCCCGGCAGCGCCGTCTACTAGTTGATCGATTCTCGAAAGTGGGAAACTATCTTTCATACAGGCTTTGTTAAGGTCGGTAAAGTCTACGCACATCCTCCACTAGTCATTCTTCTTTTCCACCAACACAACATAAGTTACCCACTCGGGGTATTTCACTTCTCTGATTGACCCAGAGGCAAGCAACTTCCCGATTTCCTCTTTTATGGTTACGCTTCTCTCCGGGTTGAATCTCCGCCACTTCTATACTACTGGTTTGCACTCCGCGTTGACTGCCAAGCCGTGCGAAGTGCATATCTTCATGTTTCCACGCGAATACATCCTTGTATTCTTTTAACAGTTTGACCAAATCTACCTGTGTCTGGTCGGCCAGTCATGCTCTTTAACAGTTTGGGTGGGTTTTACTCTTATCAAGTACAATTGCTATGGTCGGTTCATCAGCGTCCTTCGCGAGTTCCTCTCTGGGGTCGAGCTCGAATTTGGTTGGGGCTTCAGCACAGGCTTCGCTTTTGTTTGTGGCTAAGATCCCATCGTTTCCGATTCTGCCCTCACGAGCCATGGAATACTTATGGTCTGTGCCTAAGCTTTGTAATCTGTTCACAAGTTTTTCCGAAGTTGAGCCACACCCTCTCCTTCTAACGGCAACTGTTGACAGAGATTTTTCATCAATTGGATTATTGATTAATTAAGGGGTGGCGTTTGTGATTTACCAATGAAAGAAAACGAGCACTAATGGACTGGGACAAGAGTTTTATGTGGAAAACCCTTGAAAGGGAAAAAAAAAAAAAAAAAAAAAACCACAGCTACCGGTGACGGCGTGAAACGTTCACTATGAAACAGATGGAAATAGGTTACATAGTGTAAGGATTCCCATATCTTGATTGGCTTATTTGTGGACAAACCACGTATTGGGGATTGCATGTAAGGGTAGCTTAAGTGATTGATATTCAAGCTCAAGACCCTCTCATGTCCTCAAGGTTGATAAGCACCAAAGGTAAACTTCTATGTGCTTAATTTGCTTTGAAGAGATTAGTTTCACACACACACAACTCATGCATAAATTTTATTCTTGTATGTTATGTGTTTTATATGTGTGCATGCATGTTCTTGAACATCTCTTCTTGCATGTTTTATTTTGATTGCATCTTGTTCATTTAAATGTCATGACATGTTTAGGCATTAGGATGCATTCACTTCCCACACTTGCACTTCATTATTAGTCTTAAGTGTGGTGTAATTCGTTTCCGTTTGTGTGATCGGAAACGTCCGCGCTTGCACGATGGTGTGCATGTCTTAGCGCGATGGTTGACCACTTGAGAAGGTCTCATTCTCCTCTTGGATAAGTGGTAGTTTTGATTTGATTGTTTGGAGTAAAGTGTCTAATTTCAAAAGATTAGATTTCAATGTTTTAAATGTTTTTCAAAACTGACCTTTGCATGGTCTTGTGACTATAACTTTTTATACAAAGCTTCAAAATGAGTTTTGAAAATTTCTGTACAAACTAGAAACCCATACCTTTCCAACGGTATATTATTCGTAATATTTCATGACCGTTTGGATTGGTTTTAAAATCTCCAAAGTTACAACCAAAACAGGGCAACTCTGTTGTTGTCCGTTTCTGACCTTTGGTCACTCAATTGACCATAACTTTTTCTAAAGATATCTAAATGTCATTCTATAAAAACGAGTAGAAAGTAGACTTCCATACCTTTCCAACGATATATCATACGAAAGGTTTCAATATCGTTTGATCATGTTTCGAAGCTCTCGAATCTTGAGTCGCTGCACTGACGCGAGTACCGCGAAAATGCCCATATTTTTCCATTTCTTCCAAAACGACATAGTTTCACTTGGGCATTATAAATACATATCTTTCTCATCATTTTAAGGGCTGTGCCACAAAATCAAACCCTAAAGAGAGAGGCTCCATATTCTTGAGAGAGAAAGAGAGATTTGAGAGAAAATCAAATCAAGAACTCACCTTTAACCACTCAAATCAAATCCCTTTTGCATCATATTTCATATTGCATCTTCTATTACTATATAGAATGCATCCATGATTGGATTTGCATAATCACAACTTGCTTGGTAAGATTTTGATTAAGTTCATCTTATTTGATTATTTTTATTATCAAGCTATTCTCTTTAATTTACTTGTATGTTTTGATCATATGATAAATACAAGATTAGAGAATTAATTGTGATAAATTGATTGAGTGTTGTATTGTGATAGATATCTAGGTTTTTATAATCTATGTTTATCTAAGCTATTATGACATGTCATTTAGCACTTGATATCTAGGATTGATTTTAATTGATTATATCATCATCCTAGATAAGCATCTAAGGTTCCCTAGCCTTGTTTGTTATTTGAATATTCATACATATTCACATAGGTTGCATAATCTCTTCTTAGAGAATTAAGACTTGAGGCTAAGAGTGCTTAGGCCTCAAGCAAATTGGAATAGGGTTGCTAATAAAGGCCCGCTGGGTAGAAGTGAGGGGTTACAGACCGGATTGTTAGACGAGGTCTACATAGGTTGTAAACTTCATTTCAATTAGTGATTTCGAGTTCCGAGTGTGGCGCACTATACAGCCCGTGGTTTTTCCCAGTGGTTGGTTTCCACGTATACATCAAGTGTCATTTTTAATTCCGCACTATATTACACTTGCTTGTATTTTTGACTAGTAGGGTCATTTTCATAATATTGACTTGTATGCGAAAATTGGGTAATAATAGTTAAAATCTATTCACCCCCCCCATTTCAATTAGTGATTTCGAGTTCCGAGTGTGGCGCACTATACAGCCCGTGGTTTTTCCCAGTGGTTGGGTTTCCACGTATACATCAAGTGTCATTTTTAATTCCGCACTATATTACACTTGCTTGTATTTTTGACTAGTAGGGTCATTTTCATAATATTGACTTGTATGCGAAAATTGGGTAATAATAGTTAAAATCTATTCACCCCCCACCCCCCCCCCCCCCCCCCCCCCCCCCCCCCCCTCTAGATTAATATATTGATAACACGCCTCGAGTATTTAGTTATTTACACATAGCTCTACTCACTTCTCTCTCTTCACCTCCACTCTTAGCGTGTTATTCTTATTATTTTATACAGTGAAAGATGAGAGGTATTTATACATGTTTCGTAACCCTAGACGTGCAACGTAATTGACATTGTGTATACAAGTAATTGACTGGTAGAATCCTACTATGATTCTCCTTTATTAGGTATTCATGTTTGTCTTGATCTCTTTCTTGTTTGGTATTATCTTGTTAATAAATACAGTTGACATTGTGCTCAATCTGATCTCTAATTCCTTTTGGAGGATATATGGTTGTTTCTTGTTTGAAGTGTTATCGTTGACAATCCACACCCCCCCCCCCCCCCCCCCCCCCCCCAGGTATCTCAGCGTGATCGCTAGGTTTTAATGAGGCGTGCTAGATTCTGACCTAGCCAAATGACCTCTGTCAGTGAGGTGTTTTGGTCAATCGGAACCTCATTTTGGCGAGACTCTCCTTTGGCCAAGTCATTCTTTCTGGGTGTTGCTGTTCGATCGCTCGGCGAGGTTTCTGTTCGGGCAGAGAGTTGGATGATCTTGAAAATGTGGCGCTACTGTCTTGCCATATCAGCTCATTGGATTGACACGTCACTTGGACAAAATTCACCTATAACAAGACTAAACCAAAGCACTTTCCATCATCAAATAAACCATAGTAAAATACAAAATTATCAATTCATGAAGTGGTAATAAACAAGATCTAAACAATTTTTTCTGCATGAATCAACAACACTCTTGATCTCATGATTTTAAGTTTGTGTTAATCTTTCACTAAAATACATGTATAGTCTTTATGATATGATACATTTCATGAATTTTTATTGCATTTGCTTTAGGGTGGCTCTATTGCCCTCTAAAAAAGTTCTTGCTACACCCATATTTTAATAAATAAAATATTATCACTAAAATAACCTTATATACAATTATGTAAAAAGTACATAGTTGTATAATTGAAATTTACTTTCTACACTCATACAAGTTGAACTCCCAATCAATCATAAAGTGATAAACCCTAATAATAAATACAAAATCAAAACCATTTTGATTTTAATCAAGGAATATGAATAACAACAAAAGATTGATTGAGGGTTTTTAGATTTCTGTAGCTGCATTTGGGGCAAGGTCTCTATACCTCATGGTGATAGCAGTTTTGTAATGCTGTTCGGTCTAAGTTTAATTCCAATCTGCCACCAAAGTTGATGGGTGATAGGGTTAGGGTCTTCATGTACCCAGCAATATTTAAGATCCTACGGTGTGTATGTGAATTGGAGAGATGGGAAACTATTAAATTTAAAAAGTAAGAGAGGCAGTAAATTTTGTGAAATTGGTGCGGAAAGAAGTGAGAAAGAGACAACATAAAGAGAGAAATGGGGGGAGTTAGGAATAAAACCTAACTCCTTTGGCCCTTTCCAATAAAACCATAAAAAAGAAAAAAGAGAATCCAGGTCATGAGGACTGAAAATAGATATGATGATGTTGATGAAGGTAGCAGTTGCTTCACATGCTGTACCAACAAATTCTAAACTATAATCAATTATACAACACAGTCCTTGTCTATTGTGGAAGCTCCTTGTTTCAAGATTTAAATGCAACTCATAATTCTTAATTGAATCCAACATGATGATGGATGGATAGATTTAACAAGATTTGAAACTCATCAAAACCTGCCTTCATTTTTGAAACTTGTCAAAACTCTCCTGCAAACTTTCTTTAAATTAGACATAATTAGAAGAAGCCAATTATCTATTCAGATTTCAGAGGCTGTCCATAAGCACGTTGTAAGTTGTTTCATTCATTGATATCATATGAGCCTTTTCAACCAAAACCCTTTTTATTTATGGTCAGTGTTAACCTGTGTAAAGGCACAGGTTAACACTACCCATTATTTATTTATCTCACTCTGCCTTTTCGGCTCACTCAAAATATTTAGGGGCACAGGTTAACACTACCCATTATTTATTTATCTCACTCTGCTTTTTCGGCTCACTCAAAATATTTGGATTCATTCATTGCACCATACACCCTGTTATGTCCATGCATACATGCACACAGTTTTAACTGAAGTGAACAAATGAAAAGAAAAACTATCTAAATTCAAAACCCAGAAATAATGTAATTCGAAATTCTATGTTTAACAATGTTTTGCAAGCCAATATACTATAGAATTTAATTCAACCCCTCGTAACAAAAAAAGAGGTCTGTTTTTGCAAATTGAATCTACTGTATCAAGTGGGCTCATTAATAGGGGAGGGGAGTAGAAAAGATTGTATTCCAAGAAAACAGGCGAGATAAATACATGGGGGTCAAAGATTAGACAACATATATATCACATGACATTAAAATGAAAGAGAAATAAAAGTTGGAGAAGTAGTAGATGATAAGGGAAAGCAGTAGAACGAAATAAAAAAGATTCGAAGGTATCCGAAAGCACAGCTAACGTCAAATCAAAAGCATGCGCAGGATATATATAGAATTGGCACCCTTTCCACTACTTTTACTTTGGAGTTTGGACAACGACAAATTATCACATGGGTTAGCCTACTTACTGTAAATTATTTAACCCACCTGGGATTTACTATTTACTTATTTACATTTTAACTTATTGGTGGGTCTTGTACCCTATCAATGTCAAGGCAAACACGACAACCCATAATATGAGATTATTCATTCAACACACATAGTATGCACCTAAATTCAGTCTAAATCAAATCAATTTCCTAAATTGGTTACCCATTCCCCACTAACACTTTTTCCATTTCTAAACAAATCAAGTGCTCATTAACTAATAATTATAAATAATGTAAACAGAGTGGGCCTTGTCTCACTATAGTGGAGCAACCTCCGAATGTTAAATTGCAACTTTGATAACTAGGCACAAAATCAATCAGAATATTAAATATTTAAAAAACACACACATGCAATATATGGTTGATCTAAAAATGGAGAGCATGTGTTGGTCGGTTTTTAGCACATTTTTGATTTTACAGATCCATGGTCCATGGAGGTCTCTAATACATATACACTATTATTTTATATCAAAAAAAGTAATAATTAATTTGAAAAAATAAAATAAAAGAATCAAAACAGTGTAATTTAATGAGAGCAGAGCGAGCTGGCGCCTCTGTCTTGTTTGAATCTTGGCATCATTTCCCAAACTCCTCACCCACACTAAACGACAAAATCTCTTATAAAATCGAATATTATATTATTAAATATTCACTGAAAGAGACAGACTAGATAAGTTATACATGTTACCCAACCCTACCCTACACACCTACCCCACCATCGTCAGCGCGTGTATACCAAACGCCTCACAGCAACAGTAAAATACAGAGATTCCATATCTTTCAGATTCAGAACCATCATGTGAGAACAACACACAACTTCAATCTCTTTAAATCAAAAAAGAGAAATCAAATCAACACCTTTAGATTAGATTAGAATGAGTTAAAATCTGAAACAATTAAACATTAAATGGAAGGGAGACAAAACGACGCCGGATATTTACATCTAAAATTTGTTAATTTTTCTTTTCTTCTTCTTCTGAGTTGAAAAATTAAACAAAAAAAAAGGCAGATAAATTCTTAAATGGACACAATTAAAAAACGTTAAAATGTTTTGTTACCAATCTCTCTCTCCAGTTCCTCTTCTAAGAAATACAGTCGTCAAGTTCGATCAGTCCGGTTCCTACAGTTGTTGTTGTTACTCTGCTGTTGCTGTCTTGCTCCGTTTCCGTGATGAAGATGATAACCGTTCTTTTGCGGTGATGATGAAAACAACTGCCCAAACCCGAAAACCGAACCGGACTTTGAGGACCCTCTGAGCGAACAAACCGGTACGTTGAGAACCGGAGTGACTCTCACGTTAGCCGAGTACGACCGCTCCATTCCTCTGTGCTTAAATCTCGGACCTCCATTGAAGCTGCTTGGACTGCTCGAGCTTCTTTCAAGGCTTTGAAACACTATTTTCCCTGATGAATTCATTCTCGGGCTGTCTACAGAGACTCCACGACTTGTCGACGACGACGACGTTGATGTTGATGTTTCCCTCCGCATCGGACTCCGCCCGACCCGGTTTGCACCACTCGTCTGAGAGTTGTGATTACTCGTGCCCTCCCTTGGTTTCACCATCCTCATTCTTGGCGGGTTCGCGAACGGGTTCGGGTTCGGGTTAATGGTGGGTTTGTCCGAATCCAGAGAGAGCCTTGGGTGATCTTCGTGTTCGTGACCCGATGACGATGAAGAAAGCGAGAGCCGCGACGAAGATATCGACACGGATTCGGAATCTGAATCTTTCAACAACGGCAGACTTAGAGATGACTCCAATGAATAAAATGACGACGACGACGAAGAAGACGAGGACGAGGACTTGGAGTTCCTGTGGAGAAAATGTTTTAGGGAGGATTTTGCGGGATTTGAACAAGTAGAAGAAGACGAGGAAGAAGTCGTTTTGAGTTGTGCTGGTTCGGATTTTGTGTTCTGGTAAAGCTTTTTGAATCCTAATAACTCCCTCCAACGACTGGAACACCGAGGGGCCTTTGGTGAGAACAAGTAAGGATCCATACCGGAGATATCGCAAGATTTGCCGGAATCGTCGGCGGCCGACGACCTGACTGCAGACGACGGTTTGAGTGTCGAAACGTGGAGCGGCATGAGCTTTCCGTCGGAGAAGAGCTCGTCAGCGGGGAGCATAGTAACGGGATCTTCAAGGCGGAACTCGAAATCAACCGGATCGGAGGCCTCCGGGTCGTCGTCCTCCGGCGGCGGCGGCGAGGATTTCTTGGAGAGTTCGTCGTCGCGGCTGAAGGAGAGCCTGGGAGTGGGAGTGAGCCAGGCGTAGGAAGGCGGAGAGACGCCGATGCTGTTGTTAACGCAGGCAGAAGCCATTTTAATAGGTGGGTCAAGAAATCATGCAAATGCGAGTGGTTGGTGTCTCATCAGCGAGAAAACGATCTCCGGATCTAGGGAGAGGAAGGGAGAGTTTTGTTGGCAGTTAGCTAGGGTTTGAGAGACAAGTCCAAGTGTGTGACTGTAATGGCGACACAGTCAATAACTCACATTTATACAGTAAACAGCTACGTCCTCTCACTACTCAGTAGGGCCACGTGCCCCACATTTTTCCCTTCCTATTTCTTTTTTCTTTTCTTGTTTTTATCTTCACTAATACATTTATGTTTGGGTTATTATTAACAACTCCCTCTAGTTTTAGATAATATAAATTTGGTATCCACTAGTTTTAGTAATAGCTATTTTACACATTTTTTTAAACTTATGTTTACATTTTAAATAGAAATATTATTTTACCCTTCTATTAAAAATTAAAAAAAAAAACAAATTACAAAAATAAATTGTTTTATTTTTCATAATAAAAGATCTCTTTTTAATAAAAAAAATTAGATGGATGGTGGAGATTAAAAAGAAAAAATAAATTTAAAACAAAGCAAAAAATTACAAAAAAAAAAAAAAAAAAAAAAAAAAGGAATTTATATAATAAATTACAAAAATGAATTTATATAATATTGGTTACCAACTTGCCATTGGTATTGATTATACTTCTTTGTTTTTATTTGATTTTTATTTTAGACTTAATGGCACGAAACCCTCTGAACTATATGCGTGTTGCTCATTTGACTCATGAATTCTTAAAATGGTCAATAAACCCCCTGAACTATCTGAAATGGTCAGTAAACCCTATGAATCCTAACATCATCCATTTTTCTGTCATGGAAAACTGCAATAAGTTCATCTTATTATATAGATAATTGCATCAAACCAGAAACAATATAATAATATACTGATACAAAAGGCAAAATAAAAAAGAAAATATACTGATATACAAAAATAATATACAAAGGCCAAATAAATATTTTTTTTTCAAAGAAATATAATTAAAATTTAAAAAAAAAATTCAATAAATATAATTTTAAAAAAGATTGGTTTCCATCATCCATCACCATGATGGACGATGGAGATCAAATTAAAAAAAAAAAAAAAAAAATGAAAAAAAAAGGCACATCTAAAGCAATAGAAAAAAAAAAAATCTAGTTTGATTCATCATAATCTCATCTACTTCAATCAAATCCAAAAACAAAATAAAAGGTAATAATAATTTGGAAAAACAAAATTCGAGATCCAATCATCCAAACACACACCTTCATCAATCAAAATCCACTTCAATCTATTTCAAATCACACCCAAAACCTATTGCCATATATCTCTCTTCTCTCTTCAAATCACACCCAAAACCTATTGTCATCGAAGGTGGCAGATTCAGATCGAAAAGAAAGATTTTTCTAGATGAGGAAGAGAGAACACAGTCGTCGCCGTCATCGACAGCCAACGATGAGGAATCACAATCGCTGTGACAATCATCCTGCGCGATTGGCTGCACGATCCTCTTCTAGACACACATCTCTCTCTTCGCGTCTCTATCATCTCAGTTCTCTCGATCTCTTTTCTCTCCCTCAACCTTGGGGTTGCATTTGGGTGGATGGGTGTTAGAGATGCTTTGGGGTGGATGGGTTGATGATGATGTTTGTGTTTGTGTTTGTGGCTAGCTGTTTGGATGAGACGGAGGTGGAGAACAAGATGAGACGGTGGTTGAGTTTTGTAGGCGGAGGCGTGTGGTGTATTGTGGTCGCTGGGTTTCTTTCACGGCGTCTCAGTTTTAAAGCCATGGCCTATGAGGGCGTTGGATGTTAGGTGTTGGATTAGAGTGGCGTCTGGGTGGTTGGGAAGATGAAGAAGGTATGAGTGATGGTGGTTTGTAGAAACAGATTTTCATGATTTTCATTTTATTTTGGATTTGGTTTAGATCTGGATTGATGAAGAAGATGTGAGTTTGGTTTTTTTTTTTGGAATCTGATTCAAAGAAAATTTTCTGAGATTGATGATTGATGAAGTTGTTTTTTTTTTTTTTTTTTTTTTTTTGAAATTCTGGATTGGTTGTTGGAGTGGAGACCGTAGGATTTGAGTGTGTTGATATCTTTGTTTGTGAAAATTGATGATTTGAGTTTGTCAAATTGATGAAGGAGATGTGTTTGGATCTGGATTGATGAAGAAGATGTGTGTTTCATTTTTTATTTTTTTTTTGGAATTTAATTCAAAGAAAATTTTTTGAGATTGATGATTGATGAATGCATTATTTTATTTTTATTATTTTTTATTTTTTAATTTTGGATTATTTTTTGTTATCTTTTTTTTAATTAAATTATTAAAATAAATCAATAATAAATGAATGGTGATGGATAGTGGAAACCAATCTTTTTTAAAATTATATTTATTGAAAAAAAATTAAAAATTATAATTATATTTCTTTGAAAAAAATATTTATTTGGCCTTTGTATATTTTTTTTTATATCAGTATATTTTCTTTTTTATTTTGCCTTTTGTATCAATATTTCAATTTTAAATTTTCAAAGGGGTATTTAGGTTATATTATTATATTGTTTCTGGTTTGATGCAATTATTTATTTAATTAGGGGAACTTATTGCACAAAATAACTTCTCCTTTGCAAATTAACATTCCCGCATTTTGTATCATTTTATAAATTTATTTGGTAAAAATGAGGGTATAATGGTCAATTCATATAATTGAAGCTTAAATAGAGACGTTTTAGACTTTTTAACAGTCAACACAAACGTAAGGCTAACAGTGTTAGTTCATAAGGAAGGTTTCTAAAATAAAAGCATTTGTACAATACATTCAATAATAGTTCAAAGGTGAGGGGATGTTTTTAATTTTAACCCAAAAAAATATTATAATTTAATAATTTAAATTAAGAGTGATGTTGAAATTTAGAAATTTTAAAAATATATATATTTGGGGTATACGATTTTAGAGGGGCGCAAAATTGTTAATTTGGTCCAACAAAATTGTGGCCCAAAACATTTTTGACCCAATGGATTTGGGTTAAAAAAATTGATAAAAAATCCAAGCCAAAACCCAAGTAAAAAATATGGTTAAAAATACGGGTCGAAGTTAGGGACAAAACTTGAGCAAGAGGAGGCTTTCTATGCAAGCTTGTGATGAAATCGTCGAAGTTTAAGTCTACAATTTTGAGTATGTGCTTAATGAGAAGGAAAGTTGCTTTGTGGTGGACATTCAATCTCTGAAGAAGAAGGGTAATAAGTGAATGAGTTGATACAACTCTTTGAGAAGAATGGCCATGAAGAAAATGAAAATGAATTAAAGTTATCAACAGAAATTGAGGAGCTCAAAATACAAATAGGGAGCTCATACGTGAAGTTGGGAGAAAGATGTACTTAGGTAGAAATTGGGGGACATTTTGGGAAAGAACAAACAATTGAAGAAGACAAACATGGCCCTCTCATAAAGAAATGTATTCATTGTTAAAGAATTAGAGGACCTTGCTAGACTTACAGAAGAATTTGAAGAGAAGGTCTCTCGAAAGTCAAGAAAAATGCTTATGGATGCTGAGCGGAAAGATAAAGCCTTGGAGGTAGCATAGGAATAGCTGAGCAAGAAAGAATAAGCCTTGAAGATAGCTAAGGTTAAGGAATGTGACTATATTGTGGAGCTAGACCAAGTGGAACAAGTGGTCAAATCCATAACCAAGGAGCACAATTTTTAGCAACTAAACTTTCGACCAAAGATATTCTAACTTGATCGATTCATTTTTGGTAGATTATGGACCTAGCACTTGAACACCACTATGATATTCTGTGCTCTTTACTTTTTTCTTTAATTAGTTTAGTTAGTTTAGATATTTTTGTTTCAATAAAAGTACATTTACCATTGGTAAGAAGAATAGTGCTTTGAATTTAGTGTGTAATTGTTGTTGCAGGGCTATTTTACAGGTTGTGGAGAAAAGAAATCACAATTATGCGCACACAGGGAATGTCGCGATTGGTATAGCCATGACACCACCGCGATGCATTGCCAGCCACATCCTCTGGACATTGAGATTTTAAGCCTCAAAGATGTTGCGATGTAACACCAACGACACAAAATCAGCAACAATCACTAGAGAAAAGGCTTTGCTAAGACATGATTGCAAGGAAGAGACTGTGACGCAAAGGTAGCGACATCCTCTGGAATTAGATGTCACTACCATGTTCACCCTGTGGAGACAACAACAACCCAAGTCACTTAATCAAACAACATCATTTTGGGCTGTCACAGTAGATGTAACCCATGCACAACCGCGAACATCTGACCACGATCGATGCAACATCAATCATTATGTGGAAAAAGGTACGATATGGTTTATTATATATTAATTAATCTAGGGTTAAGGTTCTTCTTTTAAAAGAAAATTTTTAAAATATAGAAATCTATTTTTCGCTTCCGCCTCGTGTTTTTTCCCTACAATTGGTATCAGAGCCTTGGTTGTACCCTTGATTAATTGATGTATGTTGACGGTGATTTTTGGTGGTCACCAAGTCAATGATTCGTTTTTGAATTACTGCAGTTTATACTTGAGTATGACTAAAGATTGAAAAGAAATAACAAGTGATTTACGTGGTAAAACTCCAAAAGATCGGAGAAACATCCACGGGATTGTTGCTTTAGCAACAAAGCCAAATTCACTATGAAGAACGATTACAAGATGAAGAACGATGAAGAATGATTACAAGAACTTTGCACTATGATCCTCTCTCTATGTTCTACCTCTCGCGTACCCCCTGTTTGTGAATAAAGGGGGTATTTATACATGTTGTTTTTTAGGGTTTTAAGGTAGCCGCTAGGGTTTAGCGTCGTGGTCCCCAAGTCTCAAGCGGCTTCCTAGTCCTAATCAGGTTATGTTTTCCTCTTTCGGCTGGGTCCACCTCTAGACGAGATTCTTTCTCCTTTATTCGCGGGAGAGCTGCTTGTTTCCTTTTTGAACTCTAATGGCCGCATCGTTGCTTATGGTGGACATGCTGGTCGCTGATTGTGATTGGTGTTGATGGCGATCTTATTGATTCCCGAGTAAGTATGCCCGAGTGTGTCCGAGTGTGCCCGAGTGTGCCCGAATGAGATCTGCTGCCCAAGCTGATCATCTTCGTTTGTGGTCGGACTGCTTATTCTCTTTTCCGAGTAAGGTATCGTGGGGGTTTCTGCTCCGTAAGTTGACTTATCTTGACTCCCGCTGGCCTGGCCTTCTATGGTGATGACGTGTCCTTTATGACTATTTTTACCTATAACAATGTATATATACGTGAATCTATTTCTTTTTATTGTTAATATGCATGTTTTAGAAAGAGATGGCACTCTAGGTATTCTCATATATAATTACATTGGAATGTATGGATTTATATATGTTATTATAATATGATTTGTTGTTGCTCGATTTTGGTCCTAGAATTTCAATGTATTTTTGTTTTGGAATTGTAACAAGAAGGGTGGCCTATTATCACCATAATTTCCTTCTTGGTAGTTGCTAAGTTTTTTTTTATTATTATTATTCTTTTTTATTTTTTTTATTTTGCTATTGTAATAAAAAATACTATAGTAAATATTGTAATAAAAATACTGCAGTAAATATATATATATAAAAAAACTGCAGTAATATAATTAAAAAAACAAATATTCTGCTGTAATATATTCAAGTATCAAAGAATCGAAGAGTTGAAGAATTGGGAGCAGAAAAAGGAAGCAACCGGTACCAATCCTACACCGTGCGCGCCAAAGCAACAAGCATGCGCGCAAACAAGTGTGCAGCTGCGTTTGTTGTGGTGTGGGGCACATGGCTGCCCAAAGGGGCTGGGTGCATGCACACGGCCATGGGTGGGGTAGCCAAGGTGCACGCACGATATGGCCGATTGAAGACTTGTTCGCCAAGTTAGGGTTTTTCTATTTCCAACGAATGTAATTTACTTGTTTTTCTAGGATAGACCAAAATTGTGGCTATTTATCTTTCCGTAAATATTACAATGTTTGTCATTGTTTTGATAACATGTCATATAGAATAGGAGTGCCACTCATATATCTCTTTTGGTATGAACATGCATTGAATGATTTAAGGTTTCTAATTGGCATCTAGATAACATGATAAATCATTCTATGGAATTTAATCACATGCCTTAAATAATTGAGTGGGAGAAGGTGTTTTGAAACACCTATGGCCTCCAAGGTTAGTTGAGCTTTATGTTTCGTTTGATAACCCCCCCAAGGGGTATCCATGAATGGAATTTAGGAAGATACTTCCTTACAAGGATATACTAGACAATTGACTTAAACGATATCTACTCTCAAATGAGGGATTTTCGTGAGGGAAAATATCGAAGGTCGATATCTTGGTAACACACTCAATGTGATTTTATTGATATCCTCCAAAGAGTTCTTGTCAATAAAATCGTAAGGCTAAAATTGAAAACGCTGGTTGTTATGTTAACAATTAAGTGGGACCTAGTCCAACTAGTAGATGGTGCGAACTCCCAAAGGAGGCATAACATTTATGGGTGTTGGATCACCGTTGAATTTTACGATTGAATTATTTATTTAATTCAAGATAAATATTCGAAAGTGCTTTATCATGATTATTTACTTGTATATATTTTTTGTTTTATTCAGAAATCATGACCCTATCCCTAATCAACATCCTAAAAGATAATACTTTAACTGGTAATAATTATGTCACATGGAAAAAGAAAATTGGGTTGTTGCTGCAAGCTGAAAAATATAAGTTCGTTCTAACTATTCCTAAACCACCTGCTCCTACTTATGAAGCCACTGTGGTGCAAAGAGACGAGTATGAGCAGTGGAAGACCTTAGATGAGATGGCCAAATGTTACATTATGGATACCATCTCCGACGTGTTGCAACAACGATGTGAAAGAATGGGATTTGCTACTGATATAATGATGTCTCTAGAGGAGATGTTTGCTATGAGGTCCAGGGCGACTAAGAGAGAGGCAGAAACTGCTTTTATGAATCTTAGGATGAAACTTAGACAGGCTGTGAAAAATCACATAATGAAAGTCATAGCACATCTCAACATTGCAGAACTCAATGGTGCTGAGATAGATGGTGAGACCAAAATTGACATGATTGTCAACTCACTGTCAGATTCCTTTGATCAGTTCAAGTTGGACTACACCTTGAACAAAAAGGAATACACCTTGTAGGGCCTGATGCAAGATGTTCAAAGCGCTGAAAAGATCCTTGTGAAAGGCAAAGGTCAAGAGATTCATGTGGTTGGTAAAATTGCTACTTTTAAGACCCGTCAGAAGGTCAAGAAACAACAGAAGAAAAAGCAACTTGGGCCTACCAAGAAGGAGATCAAGAAAGTAACCAAGATCAAAGGGAAATGCTTCCTTTGTGGTGAAAAAAGGACATTGGAAAAGAAATTGCCCAAAGTCTCAGAACAAGAAGGAAGAAGGTAATATTAATTATCTTGAAACATGTTTTCTGGCAAATTCTACAGATTCTTGGATTATAGACTCTGGAACCACTAATCATGTTTGTTATTCCTTGCAGGGTTTCCAGGAAAGGAAAAGGCTAAAAAAGAATGAAATCAACTTGCGTTTGGGCAACGGAGCGTTGGTGTCTACCAGTGCAGTGGGAGATATAATAGTTAATCTAGATTCTAGTAGGCATTTAGATTTGATAGACATTTATTATGTACCTCAATTCAAGAGGAATTTAATTTCAGTTTCTTGTTTGAATAAATTTGGATATTCGATTACTTTTAATAAAGATTTATTATTAGTAGGAATAACAAATTTGTTTGCAAAGGTACATTGGAAAATGGTTTATTCTTTATGCATAGAAATATCTCTCACTTGTTAGACCCAGAATCAACGGAACCTAATCACAAAAGAGTAAAATTATCAAAAGATGAAACCTACCTATGGCATTTGCGCCTAGGTCATATTAACCTTAATAGGATTAAAAGATTGGTTAGTGATGGACCTTTAAGTGACTTAAAGGTTGATGATCTACCAACTTGTGAATCTTGTTTGGAAGGTAAGATGATCAAAAGGTCGTTTACAACCAAAGGCACAAGAGCCACTGAATGTTTAGGATTAGTACATACTAATGTATGTGGTCCTATGAGCATTCAAGCTAGAGGTGGATATGAGTACTTCATCACCTTCACGGATGATTACTCGAGATTTGGCTACGTGTATCTCATGAGACATAAGTCGGATGCTTTTGACATGTTCAAAGCATTTAAAGCTGAAGTAGAAAATCAGCTTGAGAAACACATAAAAATCTTAAGATCTGACTGTGGTGGAGAATATCTATCTAGTGAGTTTCAACAATATCTTATTGATAATGGGATAATTTCTCAGTTTTCTACGCCAGGTACACCTCAACAAAATGGGGTGGCAGAAAGGAGAAATAGAACTCTTTTGGACATGGTTAGGTCTATGTTGAGTTATTCAACGCTTCCTAATTTTTTTTTTTTTTTTGGGGGGGGGGGGGGGGGGATATGCTTTACAAATTGTAATGTACATTCTAAATGATGTACCATCTAAATCGGTTCCTCAAACACCGCATGAGTTGTGGACTGGGCGAAAACCTAGTTTACACCACTTAAGGATATTTGGTTGTCTTGCGCATGTGTTAAAAAGAAAGATAGAAAAGATGGAGTCCCATTCAGAAACATGCATATATGTGGGGTATCTAAAAGGAACTAAAGGATATTATTTCTATAATCCTTCAGATCTTAAAGTATTTGTTTCGACAAATGCTAAATTTTTGGAAAAGGACTATATGAATGATTTTGTGCCTAAAAGTAGAATTGTCCTGAATGAGATGTCAGGAGATACAATTCCACAAGAGGTTTCACAACCTAGCCCAATTGTAAGTTCCGCACCATCACAAAATTAACAACCTACCATTCCTCGTAGTAGTGGGAGGGTTAGTAGACAACTCAAGAAATACATCAGTCTAGGAGAATCAGTAGAGAATCTCCTAGACGATGATGATCCCTACACGTACAAGGAAACAATGGAGGATATTGATTGTCGCCATTGGCAAAAGACAATGCAATATGAAATTGAATCTATGTTCAAATACAAAGTCTGGTCTCTTGTAGACTTGCCTAAAGGGATAAAACCCATTGGGTGCAAGTGGGTATACAAGAGGAAAAAAGGTATGGATGGAAAGGTGGAAACCTTTAAAGCTAGATTAATAGCTAAATGTTACACACAGAATGAAGGTATCGATTACGAGGAAACCTTCTCTCCTGTGGCCATGCTTAAATCCATTAGGATACTCTTATCCATTGTAGCATCTCTAGACCTAGAGATTTGGCAAATGGACGTCAAGACAGCTTTCCTTAACGGAAGTCTTGACGAAAGCATCTATATGATGCAACCAGAAGGATTCAATGAAAAGGCCCAAGTGGAAAGGGTATGCAAGTTACAAAGATCAATATATGGATTGAAGTAAGCATCCAGATCTTGGAACATAAGGTTTGATCAAGCTGTAAAAAGTTTTGGATTTATTCAAAACATTAATGAACCTTGTGTATACAAAAGGATTAAAGGCGACAAGTTGGTTTTCCTAGTTCTTTATGTTGATGATATGCTAATCATCAGAAATGATGTAGGTGTATTGACATCAGTAAAAGAATGGTTAGAATAGAACGATTGCATTATCCCAAGCTTCATACATAGATAAAATCTTGTCTAGGTTATCCATGCAAGATTTCAAGAAAGGTATGTTACCTTTCAAACATGGAATCAAACTTTCTAAGGAACAAGTTCTTAAGAATGAGCATGAAAAGCAATTCATGAGTAGGGTTTCATATGCCTCGGTAGTTAGAAGTCTTATGTATGCAATGCTCTGCACTAGACCAGATATTTGTTTTGCTGTTGGCATAGTTAGCAGGTTTCAATCGAAACTTGGTCCTAATCACTAGACGGCAGTCAAGCATATTTTCAAGTATCTCAAAAGAAAGAGATTTTATGTATTATATGCTTGTATACTCTGGATGGGATTTAATTCTCGTTGGGTATATAGATTCTGATTTCCAGTCGGATTCTTACTCCAGAAAATCCACATCAGGATCTGTGTTTACTCTTAGAAGAGAAGCAGTCATATGGAGGAGTATCAAGCAAACCTGTATTACTGATTCCACCATGGAAGCTGAGTATGTTGCTGCATGCGAAGCTGCCAAAGAGGTTGTTTGGTTTCGCCAATTCTTGATTAACTGGGAAGTGATTCCTAATGCGAATTAGCATATCACTATTTACTGTGATAACAGTGGAGCAATGACTAATTCGAGAGAACCAAGAAGTCATAAGAGAGGAAAACACATTGAAAGGAAGTATCATCTTTTAAGAGAAATTGTGCATAGGGGTGACGTGACGATTATCAAATCGCGTCAGAAGAAAAATCTAATGGATCCCTTCACAAAGGCTCTACCACAGAAGAGTTTTGATGGGCACCTAGAGAACATGGGAATGAGGGATATGACATACTTGCTATAGAGCAATTGGCAGATTGTTAGGATTATGCTCAATAACAAGAGTGTAATATTGATTTTGATAATCTTTTCATATTAATAAAGTGATTTTTGTTTTAACAAATCTTATAGCATTTATAGTTTAATTATTATAATTGTCAAAAGTAAATAATCATAAGGTTAAAAGACTATGAGAAATAAATAATTGTTCGTATATCTGGATATGTATGAGGTAGACACAATTCTTTAGTTAGTCTTGAATAATGTTTACAATTTAAGATAAAGGTTGGGCACCTTTACCTTGTTAAAGTTGTAGATTCTTTTGCTAGCATTTGAGTGGGTTCAAATGTGCTATGATGAGTCTAAAATCATCAAAGTGTAGTGTCTTTGGGTAAAAGAATCTAGTGCACTAGGTGCATTGAATAGGATCACTGTGAAAAACTTTATCCAGAACCGTCAATGGATAAAAATTTTCACTTTGAGGACAATCAGAGAGTCTATCTTAATCTTGAGATAAATGATGGACTTATGGTTATAGGTGTTATCATTTGAGTTATCAATGAGTACGATTATATAGCATAGTCTATCATCGATAGTTTGGTGGTATTCATTTGTTAATCGATAGAGGACTTCATTTTTAGATATATATATCGTGGCTCCATTTATTAAATGAGAGTAAAATATTATCATATGTATATTTTGAGGTATTGGATATTAAATCTTAACGTTAAGTTTTCAATAGTGTCTATTGAAACATGAATTCTAGACAAGTCAGAATATCTAAGTTCAAAATGTGGTCATATGAGTAAATATGGTAACTAGGAGAGCTATAGGTGGTCTATAAGCTCTTGGCGATTACTGATATTTTTCACGAGGATACACTATCTCCAATAAGATTGTTTAGGGTACGAATGAGAAATATTTACTTATTCTATCTTTATTTACAAGTTCAATTTTAGTTCTTTAGTGGAATGAGCTAAAATTAATAAATCGAACCTAAGTGAATCATTTGTTGATTGTGATTGGGTTATATCTATTGAAACGTAAATTTACATAGCCCACCAAGATCACCAATTCACACGGACTTGCATGGATCACTTAATATATTCTACCGGACTAATTTATGGGTCCATCTAGAATTATAAGGCATGTGGACTTGTTTCTTTTAGTAAGAATGAGTCTAGTTCACATGTGGACTTTTTATTAAAGTCCAATGGATTTAATAAAATGGAAAAACAATATATAGCCCATGTATGGACTTGGGTGGCAAGGTTAAGTAAATTAGCCTATTATATTGTTTTATTTTATTGTTTAATTAAATGGAAGTTAATTAATTAATTAATTATTTAATTAAAAGTCAAAATCTTTTTCTAACTAGGAAATAGGTTTCTTAGTGTTATACTATTGTTGGTAGTATAATAAGAATTATGTAGGGAAAAATAAACAAATAAAAGTGTTACACGCAGCGGAAGCGATACTAAAGACGATTTAGTGACTTTTAAAATTTTTCCTTTATGAACCTTAAACCCTTTTAATCAATAAACATGCATATATATCAACAAAAGTAAATTACCTCTTGTCGCGTGATCCGATTGACTTACGTCGATGGTAATCCGCAAGACCTTCAATCCGAGCACGAACGTGGATCACCTAGGAGCGTGGTCTCCCTTTCCTTTGAATTGCAAACCTGTGAATGGACCAAACAAATACTTTCTATTCTTTGTTAGTCACAAAACAATCAAAAGAATGTCAAAATTATTCCGGTCACTTTTGAGTTCTCAATCTTATGATCAAAACTCGCGTGAACCTAGATCGATATCGTATACACAAGCTTATTGATGTTTAAGCAATTGTATACTATCAAAGAATAAATTTTCACTCCTTTTTGTCTCTCTAGAATAAAAACTCTCTTAGAATTAAGAAGAAGAAGAAAGAAAATAAAAACTCAAACACCAATTTATTGATGTGGCCGAACCCTATAAGAACATATATATAGGTTGGCCGAATTTTTCTTCTTTTCCTTTAGGGTTGCCGAATTCTATGTTGTCTAAGATTAGGGTTGGCCGAATTTCATCATGTCACTTATATAGGGTGACAAAAATTCAACCCTAATTCTTTTTAACTTTATAGACTTCAAACCCTAATCCAACTCTTTTATTTTTATTCTTTTATTTGACTAAATAAAAAAGACTCCTTATTTGATAAATAATACTAATTTATTTATTTACTTATCAAACAAGTCTTTTACTTTTAGGAAAGATTTGTTTCTTTAATTAAACAATTAATCAATAAATCAATTAATTCTTATTTAATTAAAACAAATGAAACAAAATAATATTTTTAGGTTAAAACCTTAACCTAGCCGCCCCACTTATATAAGATGGGCCTAATATTATTTTCCTATTTCATTTAATCCATTGGACTTTAAATAAAAAGCCCACATGTGAACCAGACCCATTCTTACTAAAAGAAACAAGCCCACATGTCTTTCATTAATATATTAATATAATTGAGCAGCCCATTACTTAAATAATGTGCAAATTATATTCTTAATATATTAAATGCAATTCTAGATGGACCCTTAAATTGGTCCGGTAGAATATATCAAGTGATCCATGCAAGTCCGTGTGGATTGGGGATCTTGGCGGGCCATCTAAATTTAAGCTTCAATAGACATAACCTAATCACAATCAACAAATGATTCACTTAGGTCCGATCCATTAATTTTAACTCATTCCACTAAAGAGCTAAAACTGAACTCTTAAATAAAGATAGAAAAGGAAGATGCTCCTCATTCATACCCTAGACAATCATATTGGAGATAGTGTATCCTCGTGATTAATATCAGTAATCGCCAAGAGTTCATAGACCGCCTATAACTCTCCAAGTTACCATATTTACTCATATGACCACGTTTTGAACTTGGATATTTTGACTTGTCCAGAAGCCATGTTTTCAATAGACACTATTGAAAACTCAACGTTGAGATTTAATATCCAATTACCTCAAAACATCCATATGATGATATTATACTCTCATTTAATTAAATGGAGCCACGATGTCCATATCTATAAATGAAGTCCTCTATCGATTAACAAATGAATATCACCAAATTATCGAGGATAGACTATGCGATATAATCGTACTCATTGATAACTCAAATGATATCACTTGCAACCATAAGTCCATCATTTATCTCAGGATTAAGATAGACTCTCCGATTGTCCTGATAATGAAAAAACTATTATCTATTGACGGTTTTAGATAAAGCTTTTCATTGTGATCCAGTTCAATGCACCCAGTGCACTAGATCCTTTTGCTCGAAGACACTCCGATGATTTTAGACTCATCATATCTCATTTGATCCCACTCAAATGCTAGCAAAAGAATTCTACAACTTTAACAAGATAAAGGTGCCCAACCTTTAACTTAAGTTGTGAACAATATTCACGACTAACTAAAGAATTGTGTCTACCACATACATATCCAGATGTACGAACAATTCTTCTTTTCCCATAGTCTTTAGACCTTATGATTATTTACTTTGACAATTATAATATAAACTATAAATGCTATACGATTTGTTAAACCATAAATCACTTTATTAATATGAAAAAAGATTGTTAATTACAACATTACACTCTTGCTATTGAGCATAATCCTAACAAATTAAAGACTTTATTTGATAAATAGATAAATAAAAGGAATTTATTTATCTAGTCAAATTAGGAAGTTTTTGATTAAGTCATAATTTAATTTATATTCAATATATTATTGGATAATACACCAAAAAGTTGTATTAAGGTTTGGATTCTAAAGTTGATAGGAATTTTGGTGAAACATAAATCCTCTTTAGGTGAGGATTTCGGCCAACCCTAATCCTCTTAGGGTGAGGATTTCAGCCACCATATATATACTATCATATAGAATTCGGCCAACCCTAGTTTTTGGAAGAGAGAATTTTTTATTTGCTTAAAAAAAAAATTCATCTATCTCCAAGACTAAGTGTAGAATTCGGCTAAGAGAAAAATAAGAGAAAGAACGTTTAGTTTTCGATAGTGCACTACTAGCTTTTATATCAAAAGACTTTGTGCACAACTTCGAATAAGGTTCACGTGAGTTTCGATCAAAAGATTGAGAATTCACAAGTGACTAAACGTTCTTCGTTTTCTCTAGGAAGTTTTTGTAACTAACAAAAGGAAAACGTTTTTTGTTATCCATCTTTAGGTACACAATTCAAAGAAAGGGAGCCCACACTCCTAGGTGATTCACGTTCGTGATTGGATTGGAATATTTTACGGATTATTATTGACGCAACATCAATCGTCACGTGGAAAATGTACGATATCATTTATTATATATTAAATCATCAAGGGTTAAGGTTCTTCTTTTAATGGAAAATTTTTAAAATATACAAATATATTTTTCGCTTCCGCCGCGTGTATTTTCCCTACATTTTGTTCAAGTATTTTGGTGGTTCTACACCAATTTCATGACCACACTCAAGTTAACGATGTATTTTTATTATCTTTTGTGTTTTGCACTTTCAAATGTTCAATTACCTTAGGTCTTCTTCCTATTTTAGTGTATATGACTTTAAAAAAATGTTGATAAGAGATAGAGCTTCAATTATAACCTAGATTTGTCTAATTAGAGACTTGTATGTGATCTAGGTTTCCTTAAATCTAAGATTTCATATGTTTGTGTTTGTGACTAGCTTATAACACAGGGCTATTTGTGCTTTAATTGAGTTTGATTTGATGATTGATAGCCTTTGAATCTGCTAGGACTCTTTAGTTGAATATATTTAGGATTAGCACATTTATCTTATATTTAGAGCCTATTAATATTTATTGATTATTGTGCAAATATATGCTCTAAATGATTACTAGAGTTTTTATTGATCATATTTTTTGAATCTAGCATTTTTGGTTTTAGTTCTAAAGTCTTGAATATGTGTTTAATATATATGCTTTATTTCAAGCTTTAGTTGTGTGAATAAATCTAGTTGTTAAGTGTGTTTACTTTCATGACCATGTCTAGTGAAAATATATAATATGTGTCTAATACAACCTGGGGGGGGTGAATGGGTTGTTAATTGATTATTATTAATTTTTCGATTTGTCAATATTAATCACAATTAACCCAATTCAAACATACAACAAAAATCAATAAAATGCGGAAATATAAAGAACAGTTGATTTTTATGTGGAAACCTTCAACAAAGATCTACCACGAGACTAGCCAAGCTAGCCACTTAAGCCACAACAATCCAATATATGAAAAGACGGTTACACCCTTCAAGTGATACACAAACTCTCACTCACGACAACCTCAAGCCATGGACATTACCACTCACCACTATTGGTTCAATCATAGTGATATCCCCCGATCCACTACTCCTGGCGTGAGCACCTCCAAATCTACCATGCGGGCCTTTTATAGCGGTACTTGGCAATGCTTACCAACCAACCCTTTGGTTGCAAGACTTCATTTGCTTGTGCAATTTTACCTAGAAGCCACAATACTTTGACTCATTGAACAGAATTAATAGTCTATGTGAATATGACAATAATGCTCAAATGTGTAAGACCACACGCAAAATGTCTAACTAGGTGTTATAATGCAATTTAACAATCTAGTTATTAAACAATGCCTACATGCCCACACATGATGTCTCAATTAGTTGTAGAAAGATTCTAGCAACCTAATTGTCAAAAACAACTCACATAAACATTCATGAACTTAACTAGATGCACAAAGCAAACCTAATCATCAATTAATCATACATGAATATTTATGGTTTAGCTATTAGGCAAAACAACATAATCATACAAGCTATCACAAACAAACCCCAAACATGTCATAACTTTACTAGATATGCAATTAATGTGAAGATTTGCTAACCTAAGCAATAAAAGACATGTCTTGATGAAATATAACAATAAATGAGTTGAGATATTTGTTCTACTTACTAAGTAAAGATATTAATGAAGACTCATGCTTGAATGATGCTAGAGATAAAAGATGAAGATGGGTTTTGGGGTTTGGAGAGTTAAAGAAGCTTTCTTGAAGCTTTCTTGAAGCTTTCTCTCTCTAGGGAACTCTTAATCTCTCTTTAGGGTTTTGTAGTTTGAGTTCCTTGAATAAAAATGATGAGAAAGAGATGTATTTATAGTGCTTAGATGATAACCCTATAAATTTCGTGAATTTCCCTTCAAATACAAAACAGGGGCGGAGTAGGGCGCAGGTCCATTGCGCTAGTGTGGACCAGTAAAATTTCGTGAATTTCCCTTAAAAAATGAGTCAAATCGGACTCTAAATGAGTGAAATATGACCAAATTACGAAACAGGGGCGGAGTAGTGCGCGGGTCTATTGCGCTGGTATGGACCCACAAAGTTAATAGCACAGCAGGAGTAAGAAATCAGCTTGAGAACACTTAACGGGTGGCTGCGCGAGTAGGGACCTGTGCAGTACCCGTGCACTGGCAAATCAACACAACAACTTGATTTTCAAGCGACTCAAAACATGACCACCAGACATCGAAACCTTTCGTATAATATACCGTTGGAAAGGTATAGATGTCTAATTTCTAATCCTTTTCACAAAATAAGATTTAGATATCTTTAGAAAGAGTTATGATCATTTGAATGACCAAAGGTCAGATTTGGATAAAAACATAGATGCCCTGTTTTGGTGGTCACTTTGGAGATTTTAAAACCAATCCAAATGGTCATCAAATATTACGAATAATATACCATTGGAAAGGTATGGATGTCTAGTTTATGCAAAAAAATTCAAAACATAATTTGAATCTTTGTATAAAACGTTATGGTCACAAGACCATGCAAATGTCAGTTTTGAAAATATTTGAAACATTGAAATCCATTCTTTTGAAACTAGACACCTTGTTCCATTCAACCACACCATAACTAACACTAATCCAAGAGAATAATAGGACCTTCTCAAATAGTCAACCATTGTGCTAAGACATGCACACCATTATGCAAGTGTGGATGTTTCCGATCACACAAACGGAAACGAATTACACTACACAAAACCACACTTAAAACTAACAACAAAATGCGCGTGTGAAATGAGACATAAATGCAAACGATCATGGAAACACAAATGTAAGTTGAAATTTCCCTTAAGTAGTAGTGAAATATACCTAGAGAGGGGGGGGGGGGGGTGAATAGGTATAGGCTCCAAATTCTCCCAATTTAAAAATAATGCGGAATATATCAATGAAAATGCACACTTGATTAAATTTGACAAATTAATTGATTTCACTTATACAAGAGTTAATCAATTTACAAGATATGCAATCAATCAAAGATATGGAAGATAAAGAAAAGTAAAAGCAAAAGCAAAAATGAACACAAGTGTTTTAATGTGGTAAAACCTCAAAGAGGAAACATCCACGGGTTGATACCACAACCACCGGCAAAGCAATCCACTATGTGAAAAAGGACTTACACACTCAAGCTATCACTCATGATATCCGCTCAAGCTATCAACTCCTAATCTACCCTCGGGCTAGTGAATCACCAAGCCTACTTCATATCCAAGATGTATCCTACACCTCTAGAAAGCAACTTCCTATCCAAGACGCTCACGTCTCTAGGAAGATTTCTTGCTTGCCTATCCGGATCCTCCCAACCCTAGACAAGACTCCCTTGCTTGATTATCCGAGTCCTCCCGACTCTAATCAAGACTTCCTTGCTCTATCCACAAAGCTTCGCTCACTTTGCTAGAGACTTCAACCTAATGCAAGGCTATGATCTAAAGTGATGCAAGTGATGCAAACACAAACAAATTAAGCTAGATGATCAATCAAGCAAAATGTACATGTTCAATGACAATCTAGAATATGCTTCCAACACACAATCACAAGATTATCTAGAAATCAAGACATGTAAATCAATAAGAACAAAAGTATGAATATTCAATATATCACACTAAAAACCTAGTTCTTAGATCATGAAATAAAACCTAGAAAATAATATAAGACACATCATATATTCATTTTTTAGAATCAATTTCACACAAAATCAAGTTTAGCACATATATGTTCAAAACAAATCACAAAGCTAAATCTCAATTAACAAATGATCAAACAACCCTAGCATGTGATCTAACATACTTCTCAACAAATTTCATCAATCAAATAGTAAGAATTAAGAGATGATCAAAGATGAAATTGAAAAAGAAGAAGTTGGATAAACAACCTTGACCTCGGACTGAAAATTGATCAACTGAGAAAAATGGCGAAGTCAGCTGCCTCTGGAAATGCTTGGGGTTTGTAGCTCTTCTCAAGACCAACAATTTTGGCTTTTGAATTGATTGATTTTGAGTTCGTATGAGAAAGTTATGATCAAAATAAGAAAACGAAAATGTAGAAGATTTCTGTAGAATTTCGAAAGTGTTCTTGAAAATCTTCAACAAGTGTGGAGGGAAGGAAAGGAGTTTAAAAGGAGGAGAGAGAGGGAATTATTGGGCAAATCAGCATGTGCCACATCACCTCCCCGTGGGGGGCGCATGGGGCACACGGGGGCAGAGGGCTCCCTTGGCCGTGGGGCCCACGACCTCCCTCACGGCCAGGCCTTGTGGTCTCACGTGCTCCAGACCACTCTCGCGCGCTCCTTCGGTTCTTCAGCTCGTATCTTGGGCATCCGAACTCTGATTTTGAATTCGTTTTCGGATTACAAACCATGACACCCTCACGCACGATGAAGACTACACAACTTTGAAAAATAGTTGAGAAATCATCTAGGAAAATGACGATGAAGTCAACTCAACGAATGAGAACGAAAAGTAGCATAGTCACATTGTTTGGACTCGAAACCTTATGAATGAGTAACCAAAATGACCGGAACTCAATAAGACATTAAATAAGAACATTTTCAAGTCCTAAACACAAAATACACAAACAAATAAACACATATTCACACATGCATGCCATATCAAAGAGATAGTCACAAAGCATGCAATTTCACAATGTTTGTCTATACAAGATCAATGCATGAGCATACTATGAAGTGTGTGAAAGTGTTATACAAAATTTTTGAACCACGATGCAGGGACACACATGTATGAATTGTGTGTGTGTGTGCGCTAACGCCTTGCAAGAGGATGGAAGTCAAGATATACCTTTGACGTTTTTCACCTCTTGAAGACGACTTTTGCACTAGACATTGCTCTTCATCTTTTAAGCTTCCTTTCTTCAAAGAATATCTTAAGCAATAACTAATACAAACATAGAGCGTTTTGCAATGGAATCAAGCCAATACAAATCATAAACCTTACATAAGTAATATGGGAATGCATGTAAGTGTGTGTGTGCACCTAATTTCTTCAAGAATCAAGTCAAGTGATATACCTTTTGCTCTTGAAGTCACAGAGATACTTGAAAGCTTACATTGTGATCCTAAGCCACCTATTACAAAATCATCCCCATTGTGGCTTGTCATGAAATAAGTCAATCACAAAATAGAGATTCTTACACCTAGTTTCCATATGATGTATTGATCTCATATTCTATGCTGCACTTGTTTTGCATTTGCATTCATTGATCACGATTAAGAAGTGACCGACCGTTGTTATGCCATCAAAAAGATTGATCTATTCTAATTACCTCGCAAATGAACGAGTCAAATGACTAGCATAGCATGTAAGCAAGGGTCGTTCCCATAAGGAGGTGTGGTACCTTAAATCGGTTCTAGTCTTAGAATATATACAATATATTTACATTAATTACAATGCAAGGAAAGTAAATCAAGATTGTCACAAGCAAATTAACTAACTAATTCACTAAGATTACACTAAGATTCCATTAATCAAATTACAACTAAGTTAACACTAAATCCAACTACAACTAAGGGTTGTCGTTCCCTTATGCAATTAACTAATTAATCACTAACACTATAAGAAAAACTGTCTTTGTTGACAGTTTTCAAAAACTGTCAAGAATTGCAAGTTCTTAACAGTTTTTGAAAATAGACTAATTGTACAAATGTCCCTAAGTTTAGGCATAATTGCATGCATATGGAACTTTTACCTATAATTGCACAAACGTCCCATGCCGTTAGTTGACTTCTGTTAACTCTAACCGTTGACCATAATTTTAACCCACAATGACTAAAGTGCCGCTATTTATGTATTTTATTATTTAAATTAATAATTAAAAAACGAAACAGAAAAGACAAAGAAAACAAAAAAAAACAAAATCAATCATTTTCTTTTCTCTTTCATTTTCTCAACCCCCAAACACAATCCAAAAAATAATTTGGATAAGTAAAATTTTAAATTTAATAAATTTACTTTTAAATCATTTACTTTTAAAAAAATTTTAAAAAAAATTTTAAAAAAATTGTTTATTTATTTGCACCACTTGTATCATACTAAGAGACACGTTAATAATTCAATTACCCATATAAATTAGTAATCTGAGTCTTACATTTGTTCATTAAATTGCAAGATGCATGTTGAGAAATATCTCCCCTGTAGTGAGAGTTGTATTCCAAATCATGCTTATTAAAATTGATGTCACGAGTCTTCTATAGGCCATGTTTGGTTGGATGGAATGGAATGGAAAGAAAGCCATTCCATTTGTTTGGTTTGTTAAAATGCAATGGAATGGTGATTCTATTGGAATGGGGATTCCACCATTTTGGTTGAATGGACATTCCATCCAAAAACCAATGGAATGCCCTTCCATTCCAAACTAAAATTTATATTCCATAAATACCCTCATATGCCCCAACTCCATTCCAAAAATACCCTCCTTTCCAAAAATAATATATTATTATTATTATATATTATATTAATGATATATAAATATATTTTATATATATATGTACTATATATTATATTATTATTTATATTATATATATTATTATTATATATTATATTATTATAATATATGTAACGATATATTATTAGTTCGAAACTGCGCCAAAAAGTTGTGGAATACTCTTCCGCAAGTTCGTGTGTTCTATTCTGCGGGTTTGTTCCCACTGAATGAAAGTTGCGGTGAATTCCAGCGACTTCGTTTGTTCTGTTCAACGGGCAAGAGGGCATTGTGATGAGCTTGAAAGCTTGGGTTTGCCATTGAGTTTGGAGAATTTGGAGGAGAGGGAAAACATTGCATGGGAGGCTGGAAATGATTGCATCGTGACCGGAGAAGCGTCGACCGTCGATATGGGCGAAAAAACCACCGTTAACCGGTCGAAAAAGGTCTGGAAACGTCAGGTCTGAACCGGGTCGCACAGGTGTCGGGTCGAGTTGCTGTAGGTTAAAGACGATGATGTCACCTGATGCTATGTGGGTGTCATTGGAAGTGGGCCAGAGTGCCCTTAGTGGCCCAAGTTTGTCTTGCTTGTGGGCACATGAAGAAGTGGGCCAGGGTGCATTCAGCATCCCAGCAGTCGCAAATATGAAACGCATCGTTTCATTAAACGGCATGGCACATTGCTGTGATTTGGCTGGATAATTACAATATGTATCCCTTTACTTTCCTTTATTCACAGCATCTTCAATAATGTTCTGAATATTTCAATTGCACCCCTTATTTCGGTAGAATTACCACAATACCCCAGAATCTCCCTATTTAGGTGAAATACTCATTTAAACCATTAAATCCCCGGTTTTACCCAAGAAACAAGTACAAAGTAATAAGAAATAGGGGCATAAGATAGGTAGTTTTGTAACGCGATCAAGAGTCCTTGCAAAAAGCATGAAGTCTTGAATAGAATCGAAATGATTCTGACCACTCCTTAGTGACACTCGCAATCGTACGAAGTCGAAGAGTAGTACACTAATAAGTAAGATTCGTTGCTGATAAAGATTGAGTGATTGATTACCAAAATTGATTAGCCTATTGCTATTCAAACAAGCTATAAAAGATGGTTTTCATAATTGAATTCTACAAACAAGGTAAATTAAACTACTCAAAAGGTTTTAAGCTATTGTGGTAAGAAAATAACAGGAGATGCAATCAAATGTAATAATAAGAAAAATGAAGCTAAGACCGGACTCAACCCCACCCTCTCCTGATTCCTTTCTAGACTTACTTGCATACCTAATTTATGCACGTGCAATTTGTAGACTCGTGCACTCAATTTTTAACCTCTACTCTTAGTTAAGTAATAGAGATTACACCCAAAACACACCCAAGCTTATCTCTTGATTACCTCGAAATATATGTATGAGTTTAATAAGAACATTGGTACACTAAAAGGAGCCCTATACACTAGCCTCGGCTGGTCTACCTTACTAGACATGCATAGAAGACATTTTATCAAACATGGTGTGTGTGTGTGTCTCCGATCGGTTCATAACACACCACCGAAAATCATTCAATAGGAGATCAATCTATTGAAAGCATTAATTGCTCAAAAACATCCATACAAATTAAAATTGCACATAATGGATAAATTAAAGGTCAATATATATAAAGTTAGGAGTGATGTTTCATCAAGTCCTAGCACTAGAAATTTAGCTCATATTACAAAAGTGAGCCATATAACATATATAATCAAATGAATACATGGCTATATAATGAAAATGAAAGATATAAAGTTGTAGAGAAAACTATGTAGAGTAGTGTTCTCTTCTTCCTTTGCTTTTCCTCTCCTCCAATCTCCTTCAATTCCCTATTGCCCAAAAACAAGAAGTGATCATGGATTTGATTCAAAGTATTAGGTGGATTGTGTAGGATTTTAGTAATGGTGATGTAAGAGAATGGTTATGTGAATATTCTTAGGTGAGGGATTTATACTTTTGTCTAAAAATAGCAAATGAATATATAGGGAGATGAATTAGGTCGGGTGCAAGGGAGTAAATTCCTTGGACAAACCAATTTCTGGGCAAAAAGGTGACCTTGGGGCAATCTTGTTATGGTCACCTTGAGGTCGTCTTAAGGTATGATTTTTTAACCCGAGGCAATATAGACCTTAAGGCGATCTTGGTTGGGCTTGAAACAAATATGATGGTGTGTCTAAATATATCTAGAGGGGGGGGGGGGGGGGGTGTTGAATAGATTTTAATCAAGTTAATTACCGATTTTTATTGATTAGTCAATATTCAATAAAAACCCCAATCTAGTCACGGATACAATCAACTTAATCTAAGTGCGGAAGACAATAAATTGCAAGTTGATTGATTTACATGAGAAACCCTCAACAGGGAAAAACTCACGGGCTACTATGCGAGTCACACATGGTCCTCAAATCCACTACTTGTAATGATGTTTACAACCTAGGTTGACCATCGTCAAACCGTACACGGTCACTAACCCACCATTACTACCCAACGGGCCTTTAATAGTGATTATAGACCTACTCAAGTTGGAGATTCTTCGTAATCAAGTCCTCTATCTTTTCCAAGTGGTCTTGTAGCTATTTGATCAGGTTTTCTAGTGGATCTACCCAGAAAAACGAACCAGCTCGTGATTCCTAGGTATTTGACTTATCTTTGTGATTTCTTCTTTTATAACCTTCAATTTGCTTGGGGTTTCTTCTTTTATATGTTTGTGTTTGTATGATGAATGCTATTGAGAAAGATAACTTCATAATCAAACCTAATCAAAGTTTAATTAGAGACATATGTGAACTAGTTTTCTAGGATTCTAGGTTTTTCACATGTTTGAGAGTTGTATTGCGATTAGTTTGATATCTAGGGTTATTTGTGGATTGATTGATTCATTCTATGATTAATAACCTTCACATGTGCTTTGATCCTCTAATTGAACAAATCTAGTATTAACACTTGTGTATTTGTATTTAGAGCCTAATAGGATTTAATTGGTTATTCATTATATCCTTGCTCTAATTGTTGGCTAGAATATTCATTGAACACATTTAGTGATTCTAGCATTTATGTGTATGTTTGTAACATCTTGAATTTGTGCTTCAAGTATATGATTTATTCAAGTGTTATTTGTGTGAATGAAACTAGGACTTATATGTTGTAAGGTTCCCATTTGTTGATTGGCTCATTTCGTGGACAAACCACATGTTGGGGTTCTTTGTAAGGGTAGCTTAGGTGTTGGTTTCATTGTTCGAAGCCCTTTGAAGACCTCGTATGAATAAGCACCGAAGGTAAAATTCTATGTGCTTACTTGTCTTGAAGAGATAGTTGCACACACTCACTTAGCATTCTTGCATTTGGTGTGCATTCTCTTCACATGTCACATTTCACACTTGCACCTTGATGTTGTATTTTGTTGTGTGCTTTTGTGCTTAGTAATTCGTTTCCCAATAGTATTCGGAAACGTCCGCGCTTGCACTAGAATGTGCTTGGTTTTGCGCGAAGACCGCTTAAGGAGGAAGCTCTAAGCTTCTCCTTTGGTTTCACCATATTTGGTGATTCGACGGTTTGATCGGCGGCCTGGCCGCCGAATGAAACCGCCGTTTGCTTCCAGAAGTGTCTGGAGCAATTCTACGGTTCGATCGACGGCCACCGACCGCCGTTCGAAACCGTCGTTCATACCTGATTGATTTTAATTCTCGGGTTTGATTCTGCGGTTGGTTCGGCGGTTTCGAAACCGCCGTTTCTCCCCTGCCTTTCTCGGGAGCCATTCGGCGGTTTCAATCTGCGGCCTAGCCGCAGATTGAAACTGCCGATCGGCGCGTTTCTTGCAACTTACTCAAAACGACCTCACTTTGATTTGGCCCCCTATATATATGCCATTTTGTCTTTAGGTCAATCAAGAGAGTTCATATTTAGATTTCATACTTAGGATATCTTTCAAAGAGAAGAAAAATTCCAAGAACTCATTTTTAATTACTCAAACACTTTTTCATGATCATCAATCACCATCTAGCATCATCTTTGATCTTCTAGATGTCATCTTGCATGGATTCTTCATCATACTTTGCTTGGTAAGTTTTTCACTAATATCTTACATATTTTGTGTTTTTCTTAACAAGCAATCTCAATTAATTACTTGTATGTTATTTTATATACTTTGGATACAAGATTGAGATTAGTGTGATGTATGTTTGAGAAGTTGTTTTGTGATAGCTAATTAGGTTTTGTGCTTAATCTTGATTAGCTTAACTATTTGACATGTCATTTAGTTTTGATATCTAGGATTGTTCTAATTGCATATTAATCATCTTAGATAAGCATATAGGGTTTCCCTTGCTCTATGTTGCATTTGGATATTCATATATTCACTTAGGGTGTTATTCTTTTCATTGAGAAAGTAAGTCTTGTGTGTAGCTTCCGGGATTAGGTTGCTTAGATCGCAAGCAAATTGGACTAGGTTCACTCATACCGGGATTAGGTAGGTGTGTGATTACTTCCGGGATTAGGTTGTAATCGTTTTACACATTTAGTGGATTTGAGGTTCGAATGTGGCTTACTTACTAGCCCGTGGTTTTTTCCCGTGAGGGTTTCCACGTAAAAATCAAGTGTTATTTAATTTCCGTATTTTATACTTAATTTATTGCTTTATCTAGTTAGGGGTAATTTCATAATTTTGACTTAATACGAAAAATTGGGTAATAAGCTTAAAATCTATTCACCCCCCCCCCCCCCCCCCTCTAGATAGTTTTATACACACCGTGCTATAATTTGTTTCATATGTATTAGGTGTTTTCACATGCTCTAGGTTTAATTCATGTTTTGCATCTAGACTATTTTGACTTGTGTTCTCACATGTTTTTAAGTTTAGTTTCCATGGAATGTATTGATCACATGTTCTATGTTGAATTGCTTGTTATCATTTGCATTCATTTGATCACACTAGGAAGTCCTTGTAAAAGGCATGAAGTCTTAACTAGGACAAGGTATCCGGATAGTCAAGCAAGGAAGACTTGGTTAGGACAAGAGGTCCGGATAACCAAGCAAGAAGTCATGGTTTGGATTTGGAAAGTCCGGATAGCTATGCATGGGAGGCTCTCTAGAGGCATAAGTGCCTTGAATAGGGAGTTAGCTACATTATTGGTAGGCTTGGACATTTGGTTAGACATAGACTCCAATAGAAAGTGTTGCATGGGATGTGTATTGGCTCTTGAGAAATTTCTAATCTTCCAACGATGTTAGTTTGGTATGGACTCCAATATATGGTGGCTTCGCATCATTGAGGGATTTTATATCTTCCAATAGGGATTGTGTAGACATAGACTTCAATAGGAAGTAGATCAAGGTTGGTCACTTTTGATGAATTTCTAATCTATCATCCAATATATATAGTACCCAATGGTTGTAGTTCAACCCGTGAATGTTTCTTTTTGGAGGTTTTACCACGTTAAAAAATCTCATGTGTCAATTCTTTCTATCTCTCTCTTTCTTATTTGTTTTTGTGTATGTTTTAATCTTGTTGCATATTATTCACTTGTGATGTATATTGGAACAAGAGTTTGTAAAATGTGATTTATAAGCTAATTCATTTTGATCATAATTGTGAATATAATTCTTTTGTATATTGTTATCTTTGTGTGTAGTTATATTTGGTTATACTTGTAATACATTGAACAATATTGAAATGCAAGTATTTTTTGTTGTTGAGATTTTATGTTATTCTTCCTTATGCAACTCATTAATATATATAGACAATACTTAAATGATCACATCTTGTCTATGTATGAATATTTGGTTTATGTGTTGTATGTAAACCTACCTTAAGGGACAAACATGAGTTTGTTTCAAGGGATTGAAAAAGGTATAAAAACCTATTAACCCTCCCAAACCCCACCCCCCCCCCCCCCCCCCCCCCCCCCCCCAACCTAGAAATTTCAAAATACAAAATTATGTGTGAAAAGCAAATGAGACTCAAATGAATAAAAGATCTTGTATCCGTTCTAAGGATTTTAAAATCCAATGTCTCTCTTTCTTTTTTTGTTGAACATGGCTACTATCATACAGGTATCTTACCCGGAAAAATTGAATAGGGTGCAAAAGTCGCTCATGCCATGTTTTGCTTATAAAGTTGGATATAGTTGCCCTTTAAAAATGAATGAATGACATTTTTATATCCTTGCTTTGATTCATGACAAATGGTAAAATTGGTTTGAATTCTATTAGAAACCTTAGTCATTAGCTTTGCCAAATACCATTGATTTTTATACTTGAATGCAATATGTCTTGCATGCAAAGCATTATTATCACACATTTTTATAAAATAAATCTCCTTGTTTCTCTCTGATTAATTGACTTGCATAATGTTCTTGTATATGACTATGCAAATGTCTTGTATGCTACCATCTCTCTTTGTTAAAATGATCTGGTTGGGGACACTCCTTTGCCTATCTCATGACAAAAAGGGGGAGTAGTATATAGTAAGGGAGAGTGCTAATTGAGAGTAGCTAATTCGCTCATTGGAGAGATTGCTTAATTTAGGGGGAGTAACCCGTTGAGGGGGAGTATTGCATTGCACATTCATTGTATGATGTTGCTTGATTTCTTTAAATGGAAATGCTTATTTTGATTTCACTTGAAAAAAGAATAAATATAGTGATAATTTGATTCTTCGCCGCCATAGTAAATAGGAGAGAAAATCCAAATTATTTTTACAATTTACAAAAGAAAAAAATAGATTGGTACTCGAATCCATTTATGATCCTGAGTTTCTAGACACATCGGACTTCCGCTCGGGTCAAGGAGTGAAAGCCTATCAAAGAGCTTTTCTCACTACAGAAAGTGGTAAGAGAATATCTATTGAGGCTAGCCCAATGTGGAACAAGGAAAGGTCACCAAAGAAACAATAAATATTTCTTTTCTTTTTCTTTAAATATTTCTAACTTCGAGTTTTCTTGATTCCCATCCGGATCCTCCTTTTCTTCCAAAAAAAGGGAAGGAGAAGGATCTCCTTCGGTGGATACCTCTTGGAAAGTGTAACCTTTTTGTTTTAAAGGATTGATTGTTCTACAAGAGATTAAAGACTTGAAGTTTTAGCTTTCAGATATCTCTTTGTAATGTAGAAAATCATTGTTGACCTTTAATTTCAATTTTGTTGTGAGGATCAATATGAGTGGTGGTTTTGTCACAAAATAGTCAAAGGGGGGAGATTGTAAGTTCCTCAAATTTGACTGGCTTATTTCGGTGGCAAACCACATTTAGGGTTTGTGATGTAAGGGTAACTTAGGCTTTTAATTGTTGGTGATCGAGCACAACAAAGGCCCTCTCAAGACCTCAAGATGATAAGCACTCCAAAGGTAAAACACTTGTGCTTAATTGCATTGAAGAGATCTAGTTGCACACACACACACACACACACACAACTCTCGCATATCTATAACTCGTGTATGTAGTGTGTTTGATGTATGTGCATTCATGTTCTTGAATCCTCTTAATGCATGTTTTAATTAACTGCATCTTGTTTTGATAATTGTCATATCATGATTAGGCTTAGGATGAAGTTGTGTATGGGAGGTGTTGTACAAAGTGCTGTTCGTACATCGCCCATTTGAGACCTGGTTGATTTCGTCTCAGTCACTATACAGACCTGATCGATTTAATTCGGTCGTTGTATGGTCGCTGTACAAAGCGTTGTACGTACAATTCTTGTACAGCTACCATTGTAGACCCGTAAGGAACAGAGATGAGGCGCTGTATGGTCGCTCTATTGAGGCGTTGTTCGTAAAGCGCCTATGAAGAATGTTCTTCATTTTCCCAGGTGAGCGCTGTACAAGTCGATCTACGTATAGCGACCCGTACAGCGCCCAAGGCAAAAATTGTGTCACTTAAGCAAAACGTTGTAGTTTCATTTTGATACCCTATATATATGCCTCTTTGTCATTAGGTCATTTTAGAGAGTTCAAAATCAGATTTTTTAGTTAGAACATTTTCCAAGGGAGAAAATTTCACAAGAACTCACCTTTGATTACTCAAATCAATTCCATGTGCATTCAAACTTCATCTAGCATCATCTAGGATCATCTAGGATGCATCTAAGCATGTGTCTTCTTTAACACAGTTAGCTTGGTAAGTTGTTCACTAATTTCATCCATATTTATTGTCTTACTTAACAAGTAATATCATTTATCACTTGTATGCTTTTAGAACATATTCTATTTACAAGATTGAGATTATTGTATTGATTGATTGAGAGTTGTATTTTGATACCTATTGCCTAGGATTGCTTAATCTTGATAGCTATGTTGTATGCCATGTCATATAGCAAAATTGATATCTAGGATTGTGATTATTGTCATCTCATCCTAGATAAGCATTTAGTGTAACCTAGCATTAATTACATATTTGAATATCATGATATTCACTTAGGTTGTTGATCTCTTTCGTGAAAATTAATCTTGTGGCTAAGGTTGCTTAGTCCGTAAGCAAATTGATCTAGGTTTGCTATTAAAGACCCATTGGGTAGTAGTGCTAGGTTAGTAACCGTGTAGGGTTTGACGTGGTCAACCAAGGTTGTAAACACCATTACAAATAGTGGATTCATGGATCGTGTGTGGCGCACATATTAGCCCATGGTTTTTCCTTGTTGAAGGTTTCCACGCAAAAATCAAGTGTTGTTTATTTTCCGCACTTTACACTTGATTGTGGTTTTGACTAGATAGGGGTTTTTTTTTTTATTGAATATTGACTAATCAAGAAAAATTGGTACTATTACTTGATTAAAATCTATTCAACCCCCTCTAGATATAATTAGACACGCCATAAGAGTTTCAATTGGTATCAAAGCGGGTTCCTAGACATATTTAGGAGATTCAAGATTTTTGGTGTATTTTGCATTTTGTGTGATTTTTGATTATTCATACACTTGCATTCATTTCATTCATTCATTAACATTATGAGTGGAAACAGTGGTGGAAACGAGGGTGCTTCGAGCACAAGGCCTTCATTGCTCATCGGGTTGAATTATGCCTCTTGGAAAGGTAAGATGGAGTCATACATTTGCCAAATCCATGATAGGGCTTGGATGGCGGTTGAAGACGACTACGCTCCACTGATGATGACTCATACAGGTGGAAGAGAGGGTGTACTCAAGCCTAAGGTGCAATGGAACACGTAAGAGTTTGAAGCATCTAAGTGGAATAGAAAGGCAATCCTATCTGCCATGGACGAGAATCAATACAAATTGATTCAAAACACTAGGATCGCCAAGGAGGCGTGGGACATCCTAGACATGGCACATGAGGGAACCGAAGTGCTTAAGGACTCTAAGCTTCACGTTCTCCAAACTCAATTCAAGATGCTTAAGATGGAGGAGAATGAGTGCTTCAATGACTTTGAGATCAAGTTGATAGACATAGTCAACCAAAGTCATCAACTAGGTGACCCGTATTCGGATAGGAGAATCAAGCAAAAGATTATAAGATCTCTCCCCGAAAGATTTGAGTCCAAGGTAACGGCTTTAGAGGGGAATAATGGCTACAAGGATATGAAGCCGAGTGAGGTGATTGGGAGACTTCTAGCTTATGAGTCTAGGAAGGGTCCTACCTCCACACCTCATAAAAAACAAAAGGGAATTGCTTTGAAGGCCTCCAAAGTTGAGAAGGAGGAAAATGATAACTCGGATGAAGACATGGCCTTGTTGTTAAGAAGGTTCAAGAAGTTCGTCAAGTTCAAGAAGAAGGGCTTTGGATCCAAAGGCCAAGACTTAAAGAAAAAGGCTCCTTTCAAGAAGTTTGAGCCTAGGCAAGAGAAGAATGAAAGGAAGGGGATCCAATGCTATGAATGTGGTGGCATAAGACACATCACTCATGATTGTGGAAATTTGAAGAACAAGAATAAGAGAAAGGTGACGGCCGCCACATGGAGTAATGAATCTTTGAATGACGAAGATGAAGTAGCTAACTTCATAGCCTATGCCTCCTCCCACAAGAGCAAATGTGGTAGTGAAGAAGAGGAATAGAGTCAAAAGGAAAATGACTCAAGGGAGAATAACTCTCCTTCTAACTCCACAAATGGAAATGTGGAGAAAATGGATGTTCATAACTATATAGTCAAGTTTGAAAGCTCAAGGATGAAAAACAAGAGAGAAATTAGGAGACTGAAGGAAGAAAATCTAAAGCTTTCAAAACAAGTTGACCACTTAAGTGAAGAAGTGGTGAGATCCATGAAGAATGAAGATAAGTTAAGGGATAAGTTAGATTTATCTAAGAGGAGTGAAGAAGGGATGAAGAGGGAGCTTAAAGATGCTAGAGAGTTGATAGCTAAGATGGCCTTTAGCACTAAAAACTTGACCACATGTTAGATGTTGGAAGAAGGCCAAGTAACAAGAGGGGTCTTGGGTTTGAAGATGATAAGGAGTCCTCCACTCCAAGCAATACCGTATTTGTTAAGAGCATGAACATCAAGGAGTCTCCTACTCCTCAATTACCTAGAAAGAAAATTGACCTAGGAGAATGTTCAAGAAGTGCTCAAGTGAAGATGGCACCAAGAAGTCCACCTCAAGCTAACCTAGAAGAGCTTCTCAAGCTAACTTCCTTCAACTTGAAGTCCATCAAGGGAAGAAACCAATTATGCAAGCTTAACCGAGGAAGCAACTAAGTCTTGGTCAACAACAAAGAAGGAGAGATCCATTCCAACAACAAAGACAACCATAAAGACATGGGAAGGCTCTAATGCATACACAAGGTTATGGTATGATTCCTATCTTTATTCCTACATGTCATTTTTGTGGTATTTATGGTTACATTATATTAAAATGCGTATAAGTGAAAGCATGATTGGAAAGAAAAAGGCTAGAGCCAAGATGCATGTCTCTAGGAAAAATAGAGTCATTTTGCATAATCCTAGGACATCTAGAGACCATGTACCTATGACCACTAGGAAAGAAAGTGTTTCTCTAGGTGGATTAGAACAGATGAATACATTTGCAATATTGCACAAATTGCCTTGAAGGCAAATTCTTCTAATTTTTGGTATTTAGATAGTGGGTGCTCTAGGCACATGACGGGAAACAAGAGTTTCTTTGAGACTATTGTCATGGAGGAAGGGGGATTTGAAACCTTTGGTGATGGATCAAAAAAGAGAGTTGTAGGGAAAGGAACCATCTCCATTCCTAGATTACCCTTCGTGTCAAATGCTTTATATGTTGATGGCTAGAAAGCCAATTTAATAAGCATTTCTCATCTTAGTGATGAAGAACTCTCCGTCTTGCTTAGTAAAAATGATTGCTCAATTCTAATGCCCGATGGACAAACCTTGTTGAAAGGTAAGAGATCTAGCGACAATTGTTATTGCCTTAAAGCTAGTGTTGTCTCTTGTAATTCGTCCAAGGATGAGCAAATTGAGTTGTGGCATGAAAGACTTGGCCACATGAACTATCGGGATTTAAGGATCTTGGATAAGTTCAATGTTGTGTGTGGCCTTCCCAAGCTTGGAAAGAAAGCCAATGGTGTTTGTGGACCTTGCTAATAAGGGTAACAAACCAAGTGCATGCACAAGAAGGGCAAGTATCTCTCCACCAACGAGCCCCTAGAGCTTCTCCATATGGATCTTATGGGTCCCATGCAAACCGAGAGTTTAGGTGGAAAGAGATACATTTTTGTTTGTGTAGATGATTTCTCTAGGTACAAGTGGACATATTTCCTTAGAGAAAAATCTGAAACTTTTGACAAGTTTAAAATACTTTGCACTAAAATTCAAAATGAAAAAGACTCTAACATTAAAAGCATTAAACGGATTAGAAGTGACCATGAGAGGGAATTTGAGAATGCTTCTTTTGAAACCTATTGTGATAGTGTAGGCATTTCCCATGAGTTTTCGGCTCCTAGGACACCTTAACAAAATGGAGTTGTTGAGAAGAAAAATAGGGTCCTACAAAAGATGGCCCGTGTGATGTTGCTTAGCAATAATATCCCTAGGAACCTATGGGCCGAAGCCGTCAACACGGCTTGCTATATAGGAAATAGAGTCTTCCTAAGGCCCAGTATTAAGCAAACCTCCTATGAGTTGTGGAGAGGTAGAAAGCCAAATATTAGCTACTTCCACTCCTTTGGAAGCAAATACTACATTTTAAATGACCGTGATCAACTTGGCAAGTTTGATGTTAAGAGTGATGAGCGTATCTTTATTAGCTATGTCTTGAATAGTAGAGCCTATAGAGTTTTCAACTTGAAGACACGAAGCGTCATGGAATCATCAAATGTTGTCATTGATGATAATAAGCTTAAGACTAGTAAACATAAGGAGGAGGTTGTTGTAGTTGATGATTCTCCTCTGGAGAAGGTTGTGGAGACTCCTATTGATGAGAGGTCTAACCTCAATGAAGAGGACACACAACCCCTTAATAGAGTTCCTCTCTTGGACTCTAATGAACCCACTCTATGGGTTAGAAAACTCAATGATAAAAATGATATCATTGGAGAAGTCAATAAGGGTGTTAGGACTAGGTGTCAAATAGCTAATCTAATTAGCTACACATGCTACACCTCTCAAATTGATCCCTAAAAGGTTGATGAAGCCTTAAATGATGAATTTTGGGTTCTTGCCATGTAAGAAGAGCTTAATCAATTCGAAAGGAATGAGATTTGGACTCTAGTTCCTGGCCCTAGGAGCACTAATGTCATAGGCACCAAACGGATATATAGGAACAAATCTGATGAGGATGGCAACATTATGCGTAACAAGGTAAGGCTTGTTGCACAAGGGTACTATCAAATTGAGGGTATTTACTTTGAGGAGACTTTTGCTGCTGTTACCCGTCTAGAGTCCATTAGGCTTCTCTTATCCATATCTTGTGTGTACAAGTTCAAATTGCACCAAACGGACGTGAAGAATGCCTTCCTCAATGGCTTCTTGCAAGAGGTAGTGTTTGTTGAACAACCCAAGGAGTTTGTGGATGCACACCACCCCAACCATGTCTATCGCCTCAAAAAGGCTTTGTATGGGTTGAAACAAGCACCGAGGGCTTAGTATGAGTGCCTCACTCAATTTCTTGTTGACAATGACTACACAAGAGATAGTGTTGACAAGACTCTATTCATCAAGAAAAACAATGATGAGCTTTTCATAGCTCAAATATATGTTGATGATATAGTGTTTGGCTTCACTAACAACACCAAAGTCCAATAATTTATTGATGTCATGTCTCATAAATTTGAGATGAGTCTTGTTGGGGAGCTAAGTTACTTCCTAAGTTTGAAAATTAAGCAATTAAATGATGGGATTTTCATAACCCAAGCTAAATATGCAAAGAACCTAGTGAAGAAGTTTGGTCTTGAAAATGCCAAACATTGTGATACACCCATGAGTACCACTTTGAAGCTAAGCAAGGATGCTAGTAGAAAAAGTGTGGAACAAACTCTATATTTACCCAAAAATAAAATGCAAAATTATGTGTGAAAAGCAAATTATGAGACTCAAATGAATAAAAGATCTTGTATTCATTATAAAGATTTTAAAATTCAATGTCTCTCTTTCTTTATTTGTCGAACATGGCTACTATTATACAGGTATCTTAACCGAAAAAAATCAAATAGGGTGCAAAAAGTTGCCCATGCCATATTTTGCTTATAAAGTTGGATATAGTTGCTCTTTAAATGTGAATGAATGACATTTCTATATTCTTGCTTTGATTCATGACAAATGGTAAAATCGGTTTGAATTCTTTAGGAATCCTTTGTCATTTGCTTTGCCAAATACCATTGATTTTTAAACTTGAATGCAACATGTCTTGCATGCAAAGCATCTTAATCGTACATTTTTCATAAAATAAATCTCCTTGTTTCTTTCCAATTAATTGACTTGCATAATGTTCTTGTTTAATGACTATGCAAATGTCTTGTATGTTACTATCTCTCTTTACTACATGTGACCTAGTTGGGGGTACTCCTTTGCCTATCTCATGACAAAAAATGGGAGTAGTATGTGGTAAGGGAGGTTGCTAATTGAGAGTAGCTAATTTGCATATTGGAGAGATTACTAATTGAGGGGGAGTAACCCGTTGAGTGGGAGCATTGCATTGCACATTCATTGCATGATATTGCTTAATTTCTTTAAAATGAAAATGCTTGTTTTTTATTTCACTTGATCATCTCACATTGCACTTGTCTTGGAAAGTGTAGAAACTTTTTTTTTTGAAGGATTGGTTGTTCAACAAAAGATTGAAGACTTGAAGATCTAGCTTTTAATTATCTCTTTGTAATGTAGAAAATAATTATTGACCTTTAGTTTCTATTTTGTTGTGTGAATTAATGTGAGTGGTGGTTTTGTCACGAAATAGCCAAAGGGGGAGATTGTAATTTCCTCAAGATTGATTGGTTTATTTCGGTGACAAACCACATTTGGAGTTTGTGATGTAAGGGTAGCTTAGGTTTCTAATTGTTTGTGATCAAGCTCAACAATGGCTCTCTCAAGACCTTAAGATGATAAACACTTCAAGGTAAAACACTTGTGCTTAATTGCATTGAAGAGATCTAGTTGCACACACACACAACTCATGCATATCTATACTTCTTGTATGCTATGTGTTTTATGTATGTGCATTCATGATTCTTGAATCTTCTTCATGCATGTTTATTTGATTGCATTTTGTTTGATAAATGCCATAACATGTTAGGCTTTAGGATGCAAAGTTAGTGTTAGGCGTTGTACACCCACTGTTGGGTCGCCCTACGTATAATGCCCATGAAAGGCATTGAGCAAATTTGCTCTTACCCACTGTACACTCGCTCTACGTACATCGGGGCACCTGATCGACTTTAATGTCACTGGTGTATCGCTATTTAGCTGCTGTTAGTACAGCGGCTCTCCAAACCCGAGAGCAATCACCTTTGAGTCGCTCTAATGTTGCCCATGTGAACAGCGGTTCACGAAGAACATGTTCTTCATTTCCCAAGCGAACCGCTATACACCTACTGTTCGTAGAGTGGGTCAATAGCGGCCAAGGCAACTCTTGTGTCACTTAAGCAAAACGTTGTAGTTTCATTTTGACACCCTATATATATGCCTCTTTGTCATTAGGTCGTTTTAAAGAGTTCAAAATCAAATTTTTTACTTAGAATATTTTCCAAGAGAGAAAATTTCACAAGAACTCACCTTCGATTACTCAAACACATATCCATGTGCATTAAACATCATCTAGCATTATCTATGATCATCTAGGATCCATCTATGCATGAGTTTTCTTCAACACACTTTGCTTGGTAAGTTGTTCACTAATATCTTACATATTTAGTGTCTTTCTTAATAAGTAATCTCATTTATCACTTTTATGCTTTTAGAACATATTCTATTTACAAGATTGAGATTATTGTGTTGATTGTTTGAGAGTTGTATTTTGATCGCTATACTTAGGATTGCTTAATCTTGATAGATATGTTGTATGCCATGTCATATAGCAAAATTGATATCTAGGATTGTGATTAATGTCATCTTTCATCCTAGATAAGCATTTAGTGTAACCTAGCATTAATTGCATAATTGAATATCATGATATTCACTTAGATTGTTGATCTCTTTAGTGAGAATTAAGTCTTGTGGCTAAGGTTGCTTAGTCCGCAAGCAAATTGATCTAAGTTCGCTATTAAAGGCCCGTTGGGTAGTGGTGGTGGGTTAGTGACAGTGTAGGGTTTGACGTGGTCAACCTAGGTTATAAACACCATTACAAATAGTGGATTCGAGGATCGTGTGTGGTGCACATATTAGCCCTAAACCACGCCATAATAGTTTCAGGGATAAATGGATATATAATGAATAATTTTCTATAATAAAATTAAATTTTCCAACCTTTCACTTTCCAATCCATCAATGGGATAAATGGATATATAGATGATTTACCGTATATATCTAACTCCTTTTGTTTTATTATTTTTTTACTGATTTTTACAAAGTTTGATAGTCCAAAAGAAGGGAGTTGGTATGTGAACAGATCATTAATGGTTTTATTCACTTTTCTATGCTTCGTTTCTTCATCTCTGCATCTTTGGCTTCAAGTTTTCATGAATAATTTAAACTCTGCAAATGTGCAATCACAGGTTATTGTACAAAGGTACCCAGCAGTGTAAACATGGTTATCTGTTTCATGAGGTATAGATCTACAGTCCATAATCTTCCTTGCTCAATTATATTGGTTTAGATCCATGTTCAACTCATGTTAGCTGTTACTATTTTTTCTTCTCCTTTTCTTATGCATATAACAATCCCCTAAGCTTTTCTCACTTAATCTTTTCTCTTCTCCAGTGCTTTAGAATGATGAGAGTGAACAACTATGGTTTCTTTTTGTCTCACACTGATTAGTTTTAGTTTCACGTGCATACATATTCTCTATTGGTACATAGTAATATTTTTCTAATCAAATTGATTGTGAATTGGACTCTATATTTGTTTAGTCTTGACTAACTGCTTGTTAATTGTCGGCTAATTTCAAGACTGTCATTAGTCATTACACATACTTCCGATTGGTTACCTACAATGGTCTTGGTATTTAAGATTTTTTTTTTTTTGGTTAACAACAATTTTGATTTCTTGAATCGGATTTTAATGCGTGAATTTCAACACCTTTAATTTATAAGCCTTGGGGTTGTTGATACTATAGAGCTTTTACCAGATCAGGGGCGGACCCAGAAAATATTTGTTACCCAGACTAAACTTATATATGTGTAGGGACATAAATAGATTCTTCTTTTGACATAAATGATTCTATACATATGAAAATTTACTTTTAAAGGCTAGTTTGAATTGTTTAATATAACAATTAAAAAGAAATGGAGTGAATATGAAATGCTTAATCTAACGATTAGAACAAATTCAAGTGAATATGAAATGTTTAATCAAACAATTGAAACAAAATCAGCGAAATATTTTATATAAAACATGCATAAAATTAAATATTTATAAAGACTACTTAACACATGCAATGTTTTTATATTGAGTTAGAGTAGGTAATTGATTGAATTTGGTTTTTATTATTGGTAAATTATCAAGCATTCGACACACTAAAACCTATAAATTAGAAGTAATCTAAGGCTAAAGTTCTATAAATCACAACCCAAACAAATGAACAAATATCTCATGCTGAATACAAAAAAATTAAAAGTAGAGTACGAAAATAACATTGGATGAAAATAAAAGGCAATGTAATGAATAATGCTATATTTAAGGGTAAGTTTAATAATATTGGTTGAAATTAAATGTAATTTACTAATAATAAAAAGGTTAAAGAGAAATTGTGCAAATATATATGTATTTTTTTTTTTTTTTTTTAAGAAGGCTGCCCGGGTCAACCTTCTCAAGGGTATGCCCTTATACCAGACAATATTGCATTGAGCATGGCTGATGTAAGTTTTCTTACTGAAGTTCATTATGCATTCCCATATATATATATATATAATAACAAAAATGCAATTGTTTGAATAAAACTTTTTTTCCCTTAAAGTATGCACTACTACAAAAAACGCAAAAGAAATCGGTTTTTTTACATGGAAGACATCGGTTTTTCAAAATTTTATAACCGATGTCTATTTGAGTGATTTAGAAAAATGACATTCAACAACATCGGTTTTTAACCGATGTAAATGATTTTAAAAACACATCGGTTATATACAAAACCGATGATGTATAACTGATGTATTACAAAAATTAATCCCGCCGTCCGACCACAACTGCCACCACCTGGTTGCAGTCGAACCACCACCGCCCACTCCTAATTTATGAGGAGTTGAACTTGAAACCTCAAATCAAAAGTTGTAAGCCTTTACCACTTGACTACAAGATTTGATGTGTTAACAATTGCACAATATTTATATATAACCTATATGAGTTGTTAGAGAGAAAAAAAAAAAAAAAAAAAAAAAAACCTTGTTAGATAAATTTAAATTTATTCAACTAATCAAAATTCTAATTTTTACGATAGACATATATTAAAAAATATTTATTGAAACTTTTAATAAAATTATATTTTTTAAAACATATATAGTCGAGTTATAGGTCTATACTTTATAAGAGACTAGTGACATTAATTGTAATAAACATGATTTGGAATACAACTCTCACTACATGAGAGATATTTCTCTACATATATACATCTTGTAATTTAATGAACAAATGTAAGACTCGGATTACTAATTTATATGGGTAATTGAATTATTAACGTGTCTCTTAGTATGAAATAAGAGGGTGCAAGATAAATAAACAATTAAATTTTTTTTTTTGAATTTTAAAAAAATAATGATTTAAAAGTAAATTTATTAAATTTAAAAGTTTACTTATTCAATATCGGTTTGCCCAAAAACCGATATCTTATTGTAAAATAAATCTATATCGGTTTGCCCAAAAACCGTTGTCTTTTCAAACCACAATATTAAGACATCGGTTCATATAAAAACCGATGTCTAAACGTTTTTTTTTATAATATCGGTTTTCCCAAAAACCGTTGTCTTTTCCAACCATAATATTTAAGACATCGGTTCATATAAAAACCGATGTCTAGACGTTTTTTTTTTTAATATCGGTTTTCTCAAAAACCATTGTCTTTTCAAACCGTAATATTTAAGACATCGGTTCATATAAAAACTGATGTCTAGACGTTTTTTTTTTTAATATCGGTTTTCCCAAAAACCATTGTCTTTTCAAACCGTAATATTTAAGACATTGGTTCATATAAAAACCGATGTCTAAACGTTTTTTTTTTTTTATATCGGTTTGCCCACAAACTGTTGTCTTTTCAAATTGCAATATTTAAGACATTAGTTTTTTATGAACTGACGTCTAAAAGTTTTTTTAAAATCAATTACCTAAAAACCGATGTCTTTTACCGATGTCTTTTAACATTTTTGTAGTAGTGATGATAATAGTTTTTATCAAAACCCGTGCATCGCATGGAGCCTTACGTGCTATGTGTCGTACTCATAGGCTTTGAAATAATCTTTCATTAATATTCATTTCAATTACAATTAACTCTGTCATTAATCTTCCCATTAATAATTTAGAATCATCTCAAAAATTGCTTTGGAATAATCTTCCATGGATATTTATTTCAATTACAATTAAGCTCTATCATTAATCTTTCCATTAATCAAGAATCAGCTCAAAAACCATTCAAATTCTGTTTGGAACAGTTAAGCTGTTATTAATCTTCACATTAATCATCTAGATCATGTCATCTCCTATTCCTCAACAATTCTATAAATAGCCATCTAAAAAATGTGTTAGTCATAATTTTGGCCTTCACTTGCTTCATTGCACGTGGAACTGCAACAGGAAACCAAGCTCCGATCTTAAAGCAAGGCTCGAAGCTAGTTGAGGCCTAGCTGAGTGTTGAACAGTACTGATGGAGCTGAAAGTTGTGTTTGACACATTCAAATGATATCATCTGCTCTTTATATCAAATTGTGGAGGCAAGGTGAGGAGGCATGCCTTTAATTTATCTATTTTATTATGTGTTTTAGTCACATACAGATATACTCTTGATGTTTTTTTTTTTTTTTTTTTTTTTTTGTTGATAATATCGATTAATTCGGAACCAGGTATTTTTTTTGAAAGCTTTCACCATTGCCTATTGGTAGGATTCGAGCCGCTGACCTGGGAATTATTTGCCCAAGGCCTAAACTTGTCTATCTACCAACTGAGTTACACCCCTGTTGGCATATACTCTTGATGTATTAATCTCTTTTCATACTTTTATGAAATTGCTATGCACAAAAATCTGCAGTTTTTTTTTTTCCTCCCACTTAATTACTTGATTGTATAAATGGTTTCTTGTATGTGGCAGATACCATTTGGATCTTTGCAAGATTGTCATTGGAGAGGGCATCTATCCTGATGTTTTTTTGAAACAGTAGTTTATTAATACCAGAGACCCTAGAAACAGGGGAAAACAAACACGGAAACAAAGCAAAAGGAGGGAAACACAACCCCAAAACGCCACCCAAACACCAGCCAACACACAGCTGCAGCAACAGCAGCAAAAACAAAGAGAACAAACAAGAAAAACTCAACAAGCCTGAGAGAACGACATTGAGAACACAGCAGAAACAAGAAACCACAACAGCACACCAACTAGAAAACACTCCACACAACATTCTCCCCATCCATCACAGAACCACTTTTAGCCAAACCAACTACCATGATATTCGCATCTCTAGAAATGAAACACACTGACAAATTCTTGAAAGCTCTAAGCTTCGCCCGAACCTCGAAAATAATGTCCACCAAAGCCAAAATACCGAAATCCCCATCATTAACCCACGAAATAGCCATCCTCGAATCACTTTCAAAGAAGATCCTTCTTCCCCCAAACATAATTTTTCACAACTCCTTCCTCACTCCCTCAACATTAGAGCTAACAAAAATAAAAGAAACCGCAACCGAACGAACAAAAAAGTAACCAGAAATCAGCTTGCTCGGCTTCTCTCATTGTCCTCCTCTTCCCTCCTTGTAATCTCATTTAGAACTTCCTCATCTTCACCGGAAAAATCGAACCCTAAAGCATCCCCCATTTCCATAACTCTGACTGCCTCTTCCACTGCCTGACTCAGATTACTCTGACTGTTCTGTAGACTGATGGAGTTTCTGATAGTCTTTCCAATACAACTAACAGACTTGGCTTGATTACTCTTCCTGAACCTCGACCCCTGCATCACTGAAATAAAATCTTTCCTCTTGCTTTGAGACAATTCTTCCTCACTATCAGCCACTGTATCACCTGCAATTATCTCCGCTTTGATAGTCGCCTTAACCAATTCTCTCTTGATTACCTGATTATCACTGCTCTCCACCTCTTCCCCTTCCTTATTCAATCCGGCCTTTCTAACACCTCCATGCTGAAATTGATTCTCCACCTCCAAGGACGCTCGAACTAGTTCCTCAAATGTAGCCAAACTATCAGATGAGGTCCCATCCTCCATAGCACCTACTTCTAATCCTGAACCCACACCACCCGATCTACTCCTGATGTTGATATGACATATATAATATGGCAGCACAAAAATTACTGATTCAGACATTAACCCCTTTAATCTCAATCTCAATTAGATTTGTTAATCTGAAATTTATTTTTATGTATTAATTCATAGTATTCATGTTCTCATGAAAATGTGTGAACATGCAATTCAAAAATAATTTTTACAAATGGCTCATACGATCCCTGGCTTCATGCATCGATCAAACTTCATTTCTAGATAATTTGATGAGAATCTATACAAAAAAGTGAGTGAGTGAGAGATGGAAAAAGGGAAAAATAAGTTACTTGATGGGAAAATTTTAATGTTTTTATTGCTTCCTAAGTTAGACAATGTACATGGTGTTGTAGCACATGTAGATGTCAAGTGGAGGCTTATGTGTGTCTCAAGTCACCATTAAATTTACAGTCATAATAAGAAAAAGTGGTGATTTATATAAGAATGTATATTCTTATGTAATTTGTAAAGGATGGTCTTTTGTTTTGTTAGAGTTAGACATTATACGTGAGGTGTGATTATTTCCCTCATCTGATGTAGTTTCTGACACAGTGTATTTAATTGTTTTTTTGATAATTACTTCCATAATCATTTGTTCTTCAAAAAAAAAAAACTAATAGAGTCTTATTTTTTATTTTTTTGTATATAGTTTTTGGATGTTTTCTAAAATATGGTAAGTTCAAAAGACATATTTATTAATAAATTACATGGAATTTAGGTAGAGGGTATGATTGATTTGATAGAAAAGAAGGAATAGTGTTTATTTTTCGTTGGGGATTTCCTAGAAAAAATCACTGCATTTTTTTTACGATTCCTTATGAAAGATATAATCATTATTGATAAATTATTCATATAATTAATAAAAAACTAATTAATTAATTTCTTTGGTAATTTCAAAAGACATTGATTGATTAATTAATCACATTTGGTTAATTTTATTATACTAGGACATCACTTCCCTGGCTTCTAAAAACATCAAGTCATCAGGTTCATATTAAGGACACCGGAGACGATCCATATATTAGAAGAAAGAATTGAAGTTAACATATGAAGTGAACATGTGAAAGAATATTTCAAGTGTTTCTAGTGTTTGCAAGAATGGGTTCATTTGTACTCAATATTTTTTAATGCCTTTTATTTTTTTTATTTCTATCATATGTTAATTCCAATTGTAAGATTAATCATTAGTTAACTAAAATAGAGTTGTTTTATGTGTTTTATTTATTATTATTATTTTAGAGCATCTCAAATACTGTGCTAAATTATTGTGTCAATGCTATAATTTAGCATATAGTACAAAAATCATATCCAATATTGTGCCAAATTTGACATATGTTATACTGTGTGTCAAATTTGGCATATGCTGTGTGCCAAATTTGACACACAGTATAGCATATGCCAAATTTGGCACAATAATAACCACTCATTTTTAATTAAAAAAAATACCATTATATATATATATTTAAATATTTTAAATAATTTAAATTTAATGTACATTAATGATATTTCAATCAAAATCTATTTTATCTGTGACTATTCTATGAATGCATTAATAATAAGTGTTGACTTTATAATTTTAATTAATAAAATAATAAAAATAGCACATTAAATATACCTGTGCATTGGAGCACAATGCTAAATTTATGTGCCAAATATGACATTTTACTTTTTTTTATGCCAAATTTGGCATTGACATTGGCATTGGAGATAGTCTTACTTCTTCCCCTTTTCACAAAATCAATAGTAAACATCATAAATTATAAATGAAAGGATAAAAAAATGTCACAATCCGGATTGAAAAGTTTGATATAATAGGCACTTGAAGAAATTAAAACATTGAAAGCATAATTAATCGAAAGAATACATAGAAATTTTAAAACATAAAACCGATGACAATTGTGTTATATTTTAGGATGTCTACACATCGTGCAGGTTACAAACTAGTAATCTTCTATAATGGAAGAACAACATGCCATGTGTCAGCCTGAGAATTATTGGCCATTAATTAGTTTTTTAAAGATCACATATTTAATTGTATGTTAGTATTAAGTATTAACAATCCACCTATCTAATAGAAGTGGAAGTAAAATGAAAATGGAAGAACAACATGCCACATGCTTGAGAATCATTGGCCATTAATTAGTTTTTTAAAACTCACCTATTTAATTTTATGTTAGTATTAATGATCCACCAATCTAATAGAGTGGATGTAAAATGAAATTAAAGTTCTTTTAAGAAAAATGCTTGGGTACTGACTGGTCAGTACCCAAGTATATTGACCACCCAATGGGGTGTTGCCATATGGCCAACACCCTTTCACTTTTTACATTTTTCTTCTTGTTTTGAGTTACGTAATAACCAACCAATGGGTTGGTCAGTACCTTGGGTACTGACCGATCAGCACCTAAGTGTTGTCCTTTATATGTTTATATACATTGAACTCCTTCAAATTAATGATCAACTTATTTAATATGTTAATAAATATTAATGATCTATCCATTTAATTGAAATAAAATGAAAGGTCATCCCTCTATCTATACATTAAACCCATTCGAATTAAATATCAGCCTATTTTAGATTCGTCTCACACGCACGGGCTTTAAATTCTGGATTTGAAAGATAAATACCTATTCATATTTCTTCCTAAATTAGATTAAATAGATTCATGATATCTCTTTATTTTTCAATTTATTTATTTTTTATAAACTTTAACTCTCAAAGGCCAAAACGTAACACTTCCAAGTTTTTTTTGTTTTGTATTTTTTGTTTTGAAAGACATCACACTTCCAAGCTGAATGAGAGGATCCTCTCATATTTGTCAAGGAGATCAATGATCAATTGCAACGCACATCCTTGGCATGCATGATCTTGAGATTTGGTAAAGACTCAAGCCATCCTTTTAAATGCACTTATTAGTTTATTTAATTATTTGCTTATGATGGTAAAGACTCAAGCCATCCTTTTAAATGCACGTAATTAATTTTGTTGCCATAATACTTCCATGTCGATTAGTATATTTTAAGCTTCAACCATCAATTATCATCATGTTGAATTATTTGGTCAAATGGGGGTGTTGAGATAACAAAGGGATCAAGTTAACAAAAAATGACTGATTAAAGTATGAACAGCTTCTTCTCTATCTATCTCTTTCCCGTTTCTTGCTTATTACATCTCTATTTTTTAACTGGTCTTATTGTTATAATCAATGTGCTCATTCTTATCGTATTTTATATATTCATCATGGTCTATCCTCACAACTACTGTTAATTTAAAACGGTCTCCGACATTCGAAGGAGTGACAACACTTCTATTTCTTCCAGGTTGAGATGTGCTTTGCAATTGAAATCGAAGGGACCTTAACAGTCCGTTGTTTCATCATTCATCCTAAAAGATGTTACTTTTATTTATTTATTGAAACCATTAAATTGAAATTAAATGTATATTATTCTTCATAATTCAATACAATTGGAAAAAAAAAAAAAAAAAAACGTTACAAAAGTTAATTATTATTGTAATTGAATATTGCTAAGTTAATAATTGCATGATAGATCAAATGTTGACAATCCATTGATATTCAAAAATGTGTTTCACTCAAACAATTAAATAACTTTTAATTTATCGGTCAATTTTCTATACATTTAAAGTTTTAAACTATTCATTGAAGAATCTTTTGTAAATTGTTTAGCGATGACTCTTCTTTGATTCTTTTCATTTAATTTTTTTTAATGATCAGAAATATATATATGTTTCTAGGTTTGAAATCATATTGTTGAATTTTCATTAATTCACAGAAATTAGCTAGTGGTCTGAAAAATATATATTTGCAGGAAAAGTTTAAGAGTTGTATCCTCAAGTTTTGAACCCTATTTCGATCATTTGTTGAGCACAAACTTAATTTTCTCCTCGGATTTAAAGAAACCTACTTGGAGGGTTGCTGATGATGAAAAAGGCAAGTTCAAAACCAGTTGCCTGTCTGAAGGTAACTGTCCACTGCATCGGTTACAGTTAGTTCTATTGCAGCTGTTTTGGTGTTTGATTTCTGAGATTATGTTGTTTTGGAAATTTCAACTCAATGTGTTAGTTAATTCTAATTATTTATTGTTGGATTAATTTTGGGATTTGTATTTAATTGTTTTAATTGGCTTTCTTTTTGTGTGAATACTAAAGTTGCAAATGTAATACTTTAATTTTTTTTTTTTTTTTTTTTTTTTTTGACAGGCTGCAACCAGAAGCAGGAATACTTTAATTATTTAAGAGTAATATTTGTATTATTTTAACTATAATATATATATATTTTTTTCATAAATATGATTTTCAATTTATATTTCAATTTATATATTCAATGAAAAACGCATGATACCACCGAGTACCAATACTGACACTCACATAAAGTCAATGTCTATATATGAATTAATTTGTTCAATATGAATATAGTGAAGGAAATACTCACATCTACAACACCGACAGCAATCATTATTAATGTTCTCAAAAATACAATTAGTGTTTTAAATATGAAATCTTGAATTAATTATGGTGTGATTGGTTCTAGTGGCAATGGGTGGGTGGTCTCTTTTGCATGAAACTGAAAGTTGAATTATTTTTCTATCAAGAGAAAAGGACTATTTTTTATTTCTTTTTTAAAAACATCTTCTCTAGTCTCTTCATTCTACTCACACTAAAGATCCTGAAGCAGCTATTTCATTCCCACCATCAAACACTTCATTTACATGTGAGATTAATACTATTGTCGTGGTCACGACATAAGTCATAACTAATCCGGTGGTAATTATATTTATCAACTAAGTTGAGGTTAGAGTAATAAAAAGTACGATAGGATGAGATTAACCCAATATTAAATAAACCTCTCACACTCACAACATTAAAGTCATGGGTTCGAATCATGTTTTCCTCTCCCGACTAGGTTTTCAAGTCATCAAGAAGGAATGGATCAAAATGGTTAGTTGGACTAGCTTTATATAAATTAAGCTTTCCTCATGCATTCACCAAAAGAAGAAAATATATAATAAACTGGAAATTAAATACATTGACTTTAATTTCTCTAATTCGCTCCATTTATTTAAGTATTCAATTAATTTACTCTCATAAATTTATCAAACTCAGACCTGATATAAAGCCCTAATACCATCAATATCATCTGTATGCAACCCCTTAGTGGATCCAGTAGGGAGGAAAGGCCACATTATAGCTCCTTCAACTTCACTATGATCTAGACCAAGAAGGTGACCAATTTCATGCAATGCAACAGTTTCCATGTCAATGGAACCTGGGACTGCTCCCACTGCCCATTTCTCCTCTGCATCATAATGGAACCTCCCATCGGTGGGTGCAAATGCATGAGCTATGGTTGGACCCGATGGACTTGGCCCATCAAACGGTAACCTATCACCATGATCACCACTCTCAAAACCGATTTTGATGTTTGCATTTCTGGAATCTTCAACTCTTGAGAAACTGAAGCGTGTGTTCGCTTGCCATGTCTGGAAAGCTCGTGCCACTGGTTCCATTGCATCACTTCTAGTATCTATAAGAAACAATACATTGCATGTGAGTCTTTAATTAAATATGAGTGAATGTTGACTAAGTCAAAGTATGACCGTAATAGCTGATATAGTTGAAACACTGAAATTATTATATTAGACTATTAGTAGGCACCGAGGAGAAAATTGCTATAAGAAAAAGGCAAATGTTGTTAATATATTTGATATTATTCCCTAGCTGTCATAGGAGAAGACTCCTTTAATGGTTTTTTCTGGAATCCTAACATGTAATTTCGTGTATCATGATGTGATTAATAATTACAAACCTTTTTGTAGCTATACAAAACCGACATATCTTGTGTGTGTGTGTATAATTAAATTGTCTAGATGAACATAACAGCTGTGGTCCAAATAATTACAACCACAATAGATCGAGTTCTTCCCAAACTTACTCTTTTTATTTGCAAAGATAGAACTCAAGAAGCTCTCACTAAGATGGGAAAAAAGATGAACAACTAATTCAACTAGAAATATATATATATATATATATATATATTTAAATTATATATATTTATATATATTCAAAATTTAAAAATGTGTAATATTACCAGGAAGAAATGCGTAGGTTAAGTGTGTCTGGGATGCTGGCCATCTTGGACTTCCACTGAAAAAAGAGTAATGAGCAACTGTGTGGAAGCCAGAGCCATGGTGGTGGTGGTGAGATCTCATCAAGTTTGTGCCATTAACAATATCTGCGACTCCGCACCGAGGCATTGCCATTTTGGACAACGTTTTCCTGTCCAAAACTCCGGTGGGTTTCACATGGAAATTGAGCTGGTAAGTTTTGACAGCAGACTCCAACAATTCATCAAAGTCATCATCGTTTGCGTGGGTTCGGTTCTTGTAATCCAAGTAACCAAACTGTTGGAGGTATTTCTTGAGCTGAAGGATGCCTTCAACCTTGTCACCCTTGTGACATCCTTGAACATGTTTCAGGAACTCAACTGGGGATTTCTTTTTAGCGTCTGCTGATGATACTGAGAGGAGGACTGAAAGGGCCAAGGACAGGAGAGAAAAATATCTGGATGCCATTGTTGTGCATTAATTGCAGTAGCAGAGAATATCAAGTTGTTGGTAATTGATTTGGCTGTGAAATGTGGTTTTTATTTCTTGCGAGGAAGAATAATATTATTGAGATGTGAAAGTGATCTTGTGATTTTTCTTACAAGTTGACTCTCAGTCCTGTACAATGAACGTTTCTACATGTTCAACTATCATATAATAATTAATTTTCCACATGTAGAAACAATGACTTTGTGAACAATTGCTTTTTTTTTTTTTTCATTAATTTATTGACTTGATTAATTAAGAGTAACTTGCATAAATATTGTCATTTTTTTTTTTTTTTTTTTTTGATAAGGTTGTTGGGGACTAGCCCAACATTTTATTAAAAAAAAAAGAAAGAGAACAAAAGAGAACAGAAAACAAAAAAGAAAGCAGATTAACAGAACCTAAAAGAAGGTCTGCAACAAAAATAATTGAAAATAAAAGGGCTGCAAAAACTCGGAGCTGTCCACCACCATGTAGGAGAGACGATACTGGGGCTCCTGGAAGCTAAACTATCAGCAACTTGGTTACCTTCCTGATAAATATGAGTGACAGCAAAGTCCATTTGAGAGATTAAGCGCAAACATCTATCCCATGCGGGGCGCCAACGCCAAGGAACCTTACGAGACCTAGAACGAAGGATATTCACTACAAAAGTCGAATCGCTCTCCAACCATAACCGATGCCAGCCAAAAGTCCAAGCATAATCAATAGCGTGAACAGCAGCAGCCAATTCAGCCTCAAAAGCAAAGCAGACGCCAAGAGGAATAACAAAACAACCTCTAATGAAACCCTTGCATGTGTGAAAAACCCCTGCATAACTAGCAAGACCAGGACTACCAAAAGCAGCCCCGTCCGTGTTAACCTTAAGACAGCCTGGCGGGGGAGGGTGCCAATTAACCTCTAAAATGTGAGGAGCCTTGGGAGGACGACCAGAGACATGAAGCTGTTGAAGAGTCCGAAGCTCATCCACTGAATTCTTCATAGTGCCAGACTGAAGGGAGTCTGCCTTGCGAACGGAACGCCAAATCAAGGAAAGAGCATCGGCAAAAATAGGCTTGCCATCCTCAAAGGTAGCTTGATTCCGGAGGAACCACACCACCCAGAAAATCGTGATGATAGAAACCCGCCAGAGAGCTTTTATTTGAGTGCTAAAGACAACCCTCATAGCCTCTTGCCAAAGGTCCAAACAAGTACCATCCAACTTAAACTTATGGCCAAAAGTAGAGAATACAGCATCCCACAACCCACGAACAAAAAGACAGTTCAAGAAATAGATGCCTTAAGTCTTCCTTTGCAGCACAGCAAAACCGACAACGAGAAGGAGAAATAAAAGAAATAGATATGTAATGTAAAAATAAGAAATTAGAAAAATAAAAAATAAAAAATTAACCAAATGAAATTCATCAAATTCAGTTATAACTTGGATGTAGTAAAATTTCGTTTTAAACCAATCTTACTAGTAAAAAGACTATGTTACCCTTAATGATTTATATATCGTACATGTTATATAATGAACTGAAAACATATTACATGGTAAACTATTATGTAGTGTTCATCAAAAACCCAAAAATTGAAGAAATATGTTACAAGATGAACTATGAAATATATATTACATGGATGACTATCATGCAACGTTAAAAAACCCAAAATTTTGGAAAACTTCAAAATTGATTTTGAAAACCACCCATGAAATATACATCAATACAAATAATTGTTAGCTGTTTAAAACATTAAAAACTCATTGTATGATGACCGGAAGGACGAAAAACGGATTTTGGAGAGAGAAAGTGAAGAACTAAGAGAGAAGAAAAAAAGAGAAGTAAAAAAAGGTCTGGGGCAATTTCATCACTTTAAGATTAATTTTGATTAGTTTTTGAAAGTTTTGGTTAAATACGGTTTTATTTTGAAACCAAGGTTAAAAGTGAATTTTGATTTTAAAAATATGTTAAGATTTTTCTATTTTGTCTTATTAAAAATTGAGAAAGTATTTTGAAGAAAGGTTTATGAGAACAAATTAAGAAGAATAAAAAGGTTTCTGGCTTTCTGCTATTTGATACTAATATTTTGAAAAGATAAACAAAATAATTCTGTATATACTCTAAAGTCTAAATTAGTCTGGTTTGCATATCCTAAATATTCATAGACTGTTTAATAAAAACACGGTGTTTAGTACTTGAGAAAGCCTTTGAATGTCGGGAGCTTTTATTGGCTGGTTCACGGTGGAGAGTAGGCTCTCGTTCTTCTCTCGCCATTTACTCTGATAGGTGGTTACCCAGGCAATTTTCCTTTAAAGTTCAGTCTCCACGGGTGCTAGGGGATACGGCTCTTGTAAGGTCGCTTTTCACTGAGTCTGGGAGATGGAATTCTCAGTTAATTCGGGAGTCTTTTTTGGTGGATGAGGCTGATGCTATCCTGAGCTTGCCTTTAGGTGTTACCACAGTGGATGATACACTCATGTGGCATTATGAGAATTCTGGTGTGTATTCTGTGAAAAGTGGCTATAAGTTAGGGATTTTGCTTCGTAATCGGGACGTTCCTGCGGCTTCGGGTGTTGCTGAATGGTGGAAGTTTTTTTGGAAACTTAGGATCCCCCAGAAAGTGAAGATTTTTACTTGGCGAGCTTGCAATAATTGGCTTCCAACGGTGGTGAATTTGGCTAGAAGGGGTATGCTGGTGGATACTCTCTGCCCGGTCTGCCATAAGGGAGAGGAGACCTCTATGCATGCTTTATGGGGTTGTAGCAGTATCAAAGCCACTCGCAGGACCTGCTATTTGCTGAAGGAGTTCCCCTGGACAAATGATATGCAGGTCCTTGACTTGCTTACCCACTGCAGCAGTGTTCTGCGTATTGAAGAATTAGAGCTTTTTTGTGTTGTGTTGTGGCGGATTTGGTTTTGGCGTAACAATTTTATCCATGCTTCTTCTCCTTCCAAGTCTGAGAATGTTATGGAATGGGCCACTGATTATCTTGCTGAGTTTCGGTCGGCTAATCTGGTGGACCTTGGTTCCCGTCCTAGGGAGCGGACTGTTGGCACTGTGCAATGGTGCAAGCCTGGGGTTGGGGTCTTAAAGGTTAACACTGACGCTGCTATTAGAAAAGCTGATGGTTTGGTTGGTGCTGGTGCGGTGGTCAGGGACTCGACTGGGATGGTGTTGTTCACTGCTGTGCAGCGGATGGTTGCGTGTTTTGACCCTGCGGTTGCGGAAGCTGTTGCAATTCTTATGGGCCTTCGGTTGGTGATTAACAAGGGGATGCTGCCTGCTGTCATTGAGAGCGACTCCAAGGTGGTTGTGGACATGATTAATTCGGAGTCAGGTTTTTTTTGCTGATATTGGTGGTGTCATCAGTGATATCTTGGCTTTGAGAGGTCAATTTGAGGTTTCTTTTTCTTTTGTTCCCAGAAATGCCAATAAGGCTGCTCATGCCTTGGCTAAAATGGCTTTCCTTTCCTCTAGTGACTACTGGTGGCAGGATTCTTATCCTCCTTGCCTTGAGTCGATTGTTAGGAATGAGTGTTTTGCCTAGTTTCTTTTAATGAATTTTTCCTTCAAAAAAAAAAAAAAAAAGAAAGCCTTTGAATGTCAACCAATCTTGACATGGTAAGTTTTAATCTATACAATGACAACTAAATTCCATTTTATTTATTTATTTATTTATTTTTTAACTAGTCCCGTCTAAATTCTAATGGAAGACTTTCTTTTATAAATACATTTAGAAAAATAGTAAGAGTTTTCTCCTTTCAAAAAAAGAAAAGAAGATATATATATATAACCTCAAAATTCCACAGAAAGAAACAAAATGGCCTAATACAGGATATTCAATTAGAAGATCAATTCAAATAACTAATAAGTGGAAAAATTCCTAAGTCTTATTTTCACATTTCACTATCATGAGTCTTCTTGACTATATCAAAGTCATTTCTACAATTGTTTGGTGAGAGGTGGGATCAGCATTCAACAGTGTGCCTTGTGGTAGTCTTTTTGGAAATAATAAAAAATAAGGAATTAAATTAATATACTTATATTTGAGAAATTTTGATTTTGAAATCCATTAAAAATAATTTCAAACGGTTAAAATTAATGTTTTTCAAATTATACATTGGAATACAAGAGATTTGTATTAATAGACTTGCTTAATAATTTCTACTTGATCTCAAGTCTCATCATCGCAATTATTGCACAGCTCAGTCTCCTTTAAGCTACTAATTTTATAATTTAGATGAAAATTGAAATTTAATTAATTGCCTTTAATCCCTTTATTACTATGAATATTGCAGTCAAGTTAATATATACAACTCCTCCAAAGTCCAAAAGTAAGTCTCCTGCTCCTCTTGACCTTCTTATTAATTTGTTTCTTTTTCCTGAACAGGAATTTTATCATTATTTTCTAACCAGGCCAGAAGTCCTTGACACGTTCCCTTTAACGCTGGATAATTTTCTATGAATCAATAGAGAACTTTCAGATAGGATGGTCCCCAGCCCAGAGCTTGACAACCATTAATCAGAGAAATTGTGTGATTCTACAGCTCCCTTTATTCACTGTAACAAAATTAATTCAATAAATTAAGGGCCAAAAGTTGATGGATTAGGATTATATGCTATGTCCTGGCCTCACTATTATTATATTACACATGACCGATATTTAGTTCTTTTATTCTATATTCTCTTTCATTATTATTGAATGCAGTATTTTAACTATTTTAGGTTAGCACAACGATTAGCAGAGCAGAAGATCAGAATTAAATGTTAATTATGGAATTCTCTTCTTTTCTTTAGACAAGTTTAATTTGCTAACACTGAAATTCTCACAAAATGTCAAGAGTACATAGTTTTTCCATTAATAAAATTTCATCACAGCTAGCTAACAACTTTTGGAAAACTTTTGTCTGCCAAGGCCCAGTCAAACTTAAGTTTCACGTCGAGAATCAATGTATATTTGATGCAATTAGCAGAATTAATCAACCAAAACATTGTTGAACAATAAACATGGTGTCCTCCTTGCCCTCCACTTCCAAAATGCTGTTTGTTTGGGCTACTCTTTCCATATTAGTAGCAGTATCTGAACTATCACACACAAAATTAGAAAGAGAAGCTCTATTTCAAAGTGGTTGGTGGAGTCACACAGCTACTCCAAACCTTACTTCATATTATTGCAAGTGGAATGGTATAATTTTACATGCAACTATGCAAGTCAAAATAAATAAAAGATAAAATTAGTTTAGACTCTTAGAATTAGTTTTGATAATTGTTAGATTAAATAAGATTAGATTTCAGTTACCCAATCTAATTATGTGTATTTTAGTTATTTCATATTTATTAGCTTAGTTGTATAAATAATGACTTGCAGCAATTAAATAATTAACCTAAAATTAAGTGTCAGTTTACTTTGACATTTGAAGATTTTGGTTTCTCTCGAAGTAAACCAGTACCATTTTTTTTTTTTTTTTGGATCCAATTGTGCACGTAACAATTGGTATCAGAGCCAGGTTATGGATCAAAGTTTAGAGCGTTTGGAGATTAATTTGTTAACACTCCGTAAGAAGATAAGGGAAATGTTCTTGGCCTTGAATGCATGCTTTGAACAACACTTTCATTCTCAACCTCTTGCTCATAAACAATGAGATCTATAAGTTGATTCTTTTGTAAACAAACATTTTGTTCAAGTCTGCAAAGCATCAATGACCATTGTCCAAACATCAAAACCCACAACGAAGGATGTACAAACGTCCAAATCAACAAGACCTTCAATTTCAACTGGTTCAATTCAAACAGACACGAAGAGGAACATTTCAAACAAACCAACGATTTACAAGAGTAGCTCTTCATCAATTACAAGATTGAGTCCAAATGAATTGAAGAAAAGGAAGGAGAAAGGCTTATGCTTTATCTACAATAAGGAATTTGGACCTAACCACAAATGCAAGAAATTACTTTTTATTGAAGGAATCTGGTTTGATGAAGAAGATGCGAATTTAACAAATGAAAAGTGGACTGAAGGAGTTGGATGATCAGATTTTCACCATCAATCAGTATCCTTGAGGACAAGGATGTTTTAAGGGGGGAAGAAATGTTATGTGCAAGTCAAAATAAATAAAAGATAAAATTAGTTTTTAAATTTTTAAGATTAGTTTTGATAATTGTTAGATTAAATAAGATAAAAATAGTTTTTGATAATTCTTAGATTAAATAAGATTAGATTGCATTTACCCAATCTAATCAAATGTCTTTTAGTTGTTTCATATTTATCAGCTTAGTTGTACAAATAATGATTTGCAGCGATATGATTAGAGTTTATTCCTAAAATTAAGTTCCAGTTTACTCAAACATTTTGGAGATTTTGGTTCTGTCGAAGTAAACAGTGTCATTTCTTCTTTGATCTAATTGTGCACGTAACATATAACTTGTAACAAAGCAGGAAGCATCACTTGGATAACCTTGCATAATAATGACATGAAAAGGGAGCTTTACAGATTCAACTTCTCTTGCTTCCCAAACCTGGAACATGTTTGGTCCGATACTCTCTTTGGAAACATTCCGCCAACTATTACTGTTCTTTCAAAACTCAACTACCTTCATCTATCTAGAAATAATCTTATAGGTGAGTTACCGATTTCAATAGCTATCTTTGTTAGAGTGCTGAAATACTATTATTGGGTCATTTTCTATCGGCTTAAGTTTTTAGATGTGATGGTTACTAACATGGTATAGAGCCTCTTGAGTTTGGTCATGCAAATGAAAGGGTGTGTTAAAGTGTCTATATATTGTTGTTTTGTCATTTCCTATCAGCTTGCGGTTATTATCCCCGAAGAAATTGGAATCCTGAGGAATTTGGTCACATTGGATATGAGTGTTAACAATCTTGTTGGACATATACCTTCAACTTTTGGTCATATGAGGAGGTTAATATATCTGAGCCTTGAATGCAACAATCTCAATGGCCTACTGCCTCAAGAAATTGGGAATCTAAAGGATCAGCATGTCCCCTCTCTCTCTCTCTCTTTCTCTCTCTTTGTGATAACAAACTTGGCGGTCCTATTCCAACCGGAATTGGGAACTGTTCAAACTTAGAGAAATTGAAATTGAACAATAATAGTTTAAGCGAAAACATCCCTGTAGAAATTTGCCAACTTCAGAACCTAAATCTTCTTGATTTGAGGCATAATTTCATTAATGGAATGATACCGTCCCAACTCGGAGAATTGCCATCCTTCACATACTTGGATATATCCCACAACAATCTCTCCGGTGACATTCCAAATTTTCTTCTTAGCAGCATGAGCTGGATCGATGTCATTCATCAACTTGTCATACAATCATTTGGAGGGTAAGGTTTCAGGTTATTTTATAAGTAGCTAGATACTCACTAGAGGCATTTATTGGCAACAAAGGCTTGTGTAGTGTGTTTGGCGGTTTGCCTCATTGCACTGTTACTACTCTTCCTGCAACACCCCCTCCAATTTATAACCATAAAAAGAACATGAAAAAATTGTCATTTTCATTGTTTTCTGATTTCATCCAGCACTAACCGTGCCTCTTCTCTTCATCATCATTGCAATACTACATATTTTTAAAGTTTAAACGCTTGAACTCTTATAAGAGTGAGTTGATGATTCTAATAGCTATTCAATTCTAACACAACCCTTCACTACAAAAATTAGGGCTTTTTGCTGTGGATTTGAGATATTGCAAATATGGCCGTAGCAGAAGGTGTTTTTGCCAACGTAAATATCCCTTGTAAAGTTTTTTATATTTTCTGCGGTAAGTTATTTGATGCAATTGTAGCAAAATAAGCTTTTCACATTTTGTTTTTATACAAGATTTTAAAAATTCAAATATGAATCTAGTATAGAAAATTCTTGAGATAACAAAACAATAAATGAATCAATATTATGCAAATGAATAACCTATATCTGATTTTTAACAATTGCAAATGAATTAACGATAAAATAAGAGTCAAACTTTTCGGATTTTACTAAGTTGCACAAATCAATCAAATCTTGATTAGAACCTTGAGACAAGACAATCAAGTTGCTTGAACAGCACAATTTTTATATCTTCTACTGCAACTTCATGGGTCAAAATATCATCTATTCAATAAAAGAGGCTCCATTAAATTTATATGTATTTTAACTCTTGATTGTTAATACAAAGTTAATTTACAAAAGTAGAGTGGGTTAATGGGACCTGATTTTTGCATTTGTGAAGAATGATGTTGATGGGAAGGTCATATATATATATATATATATATATATATAGGGGTGAATTCAAAAAGAGCCAAAAAATTTATGGGTTTATTGTTTTTAGCCACAAGTTTATTTTTTATTGTTTTCGTCATTTTTCACCACTTTTGGACAAAAATACCCCTAATTTTGAAATTTAAAAAATTGAAAAAGAAAAAAATAAAGAGGCTGTAAGTGGGTGTGTGGTAAAACGAGGCATTTTACTTGTTAGGGTTGAAACCATCCTCTAGTAAAAACGATCAAAAGTAAAAGAAGAAGAAAGGCAGAGAAGGGAAGAGAGAGATCATCGTCGCCTCCAACCTCTATCGCCGTCGGTGCCGCTCGCCGTCGCTGCTGCTCGTCGTCGCTGCCGCTTGCCGTCGTCTCGCTCTTCTATCGCCGTCGCTGCAGAGAGAGAAAGGAAGAGAAGGGATCACGTCACTGCCGTTCGCCGTAGCCTTGCACCTCTGTCGCCATCGCTGCTGTTCATCGTCGGCTTGCCACTCCTCTCCCCGTCACTACCGCTGTCGCTGTCGCCGTCGCCGAATCCATGCATCTATTTCTCTAAAGCGCTTTTGAAGGTCACTAAATCTGTCTCTCTCCGTCTTTGTTCCAGGTGAGTCGCAACTATACCTTACTCTATCAACTCTAGGGTTTTTGTTTTTTTTTTCATTTATTTTACTGTGCTTTTCTTCCATTATGATGATATTTGATTGATTACAATTTTGTTTGATTTTTTCTTAAATCGATGATCATTTTGTTAGATTCTTTTTTGTAATTCGATTGTGTTGACTCTTTGTTTGGTTGCTAAGAAATGGTGGGGAAGAAGAAGAGAAAAGAAAGAAAACTTTCGAATTGACCTGCTTTTTTCTTAAAATATAACAAAATTTTCTCATGAAAATAGGAGAATCTTAGCTAAAGAGAGTTGAATAGTCGAATTAGGTTCATTCTCTAAATATCTTTGTTTCTCTTGATATGTAGAAAATGGAACTTTCTTATTCGAAGTAAATTTTGTTTCTTTTCTTTAACATATTTTGTTGTTTCTTTTTGAAGAAATTTGATAACCTCCACTAAAGTGTCCACTGTCAACCAGTTCATTTTAGTAATCCTGCTGTCCTAATTTGAAGATTTATGTTTGAATCTGTAATTGGCTTTATTTTCCTAGCCTAGAAAGCTATGTCAAGAAAGCTATGTTTTGTTTGGTTTGCTTTTTTCTTGTTTACAATTACATTTCCCTGTGTTTACTGGAGTGTTCAGTTTTTGTTTTGAAGAACCTCGAGAAGTATGAAGTTAATTTAAGATGTATAAACTTGGGTAGAGAAAGTTTATATATGGGTTGATCTTTGTTCCTGTCAAAAGACGAAAACTAAATTCAGAGATTTCTCTTGTTGATAATTTTAGCAGCCAACTTGTGTTAATCATATAGCTCCAAATTTTATCTAAATCTTAATATTTTTCAACTGGGTTCCTTGATGTAGTGTTTTATGCTTCAAAATAATTCATTATCTGTATGATTTGTTTTCCTTGTCACGAAATTGTTCCTCAAAGTCAGCTTCAATGTGAAGCAGATGTCTAAATGTGTAAATGTGAATTTTATTCCTTTTAATGTTGGCATGTAACTTACTTGTATTGTCATGTATCTTTTTTGTACCGGCATGTAAGTTTTCTGTTGTATTGGCATGTAACTTTCATAGACACTAATGTGTTATTTTTTATGTGATTTTGTAGATGGAAAATATCTATTATGAGGATTTCCTCATAAAACCAAAGGATGACTGGATTAAAAAAATCCACCACGAATGTGTACTGTAATTTGAATGGCCTCCCAGACATTGTAAAGTTTCTCCGCATGTAACTTCAAAATAAACTGGCATGTAACTTCAATAAAACGTGTATTGTATGTAATTAAGGGCATGTAACTTCAAAATAAACTGTAACTAACTTCAAAAAATCCACCACGAACGCATACTATAATTAAGGGCATGTAACTTCAAAATAAACTGGTATGTAACTTAAGAACCAACTGGCATGTAACTTGTCAACAAATCCTGGCATGTAACAATATTGGAATTTCATCTTTTAACTGAGTGTCTTTCAAGTAAGGAAACAAGTATGGACTGGCATGTAACTTCAAAATAACCTGGCATGTAACTTCAGAACAAACTGGCATGTAACTTGTCAATAGACCCTAGCATGTAACAATACTGGAATTTCATCTTTTAACTGAGTGTCTTTCAAGTAGGGAAACAAGTATGGCTTGGCATGTAACTTCAGAATAAACTAGCATGTAACTTTAGAACCAAACTGGCATATAACTTGTCAACAGACCCTCGGCATGTTACTCGGAATACAATTGACATGTAATTTAAAAATCAATTGGCAACTCAGAATATAACGGACATGTAACTTGGAATGCACTTGGCATGTAACTCGGAATAAACTAGCAATTGATTTGAAATTAAACTAGCATGTAACTTAGAAATCAATTGGCATGTAACTTGAAAAGTCAAGTAGCATGTAATTTGGATTACAAGTGACATATAACTTGAAATCATTTGACATGTAACTAGACATACGATTGACATGTAACTTGGAAATCTTTTGACATATAATTTTAAAATTAACTGACATGTCACTTTAAAAATCATTGTCATTAAACTTGGAATACAACTGAACTTATAATCCAAACGTAATTAAAAGTTCCAAAAAGGAAATCTATATGCCAATTTAGTGAGCCAGTCTATTACAATTTCTGGAGGTATGTACAATAGACACATTCTCTTTTGTCAAAAGTAAAATGAACTTTATTTAACCAAAAAGGAATTACAAGAATTCTAATTCAAATTAGAATTGGCTAACATGGAATCTATATGCCAATCTAGTGAGCCAGTCTAATACAATTTCTGGAGGTATATATATACAATAGACACATTCTCTTTTTTCTTGGTCTTCTAGCCCGCGAATCTCTTTTTTCTTGGTCTTCTAACCTGCGCATTACAAAAGTCACAGACAACTAGCGACCAATTAGCAGAGAAATTAGCAGAGAGTTGAACACTTTGAATATAAACACACACACTCAGCAACATAAACCCTAGCATCTAAATGTCACAAAATTAAGAGTTTAATTTATTAATCATTATTTGCAAATCAGATTAACTGTTTTTTTTTTTCTTTATGTACACAAAGAGGAACAATCATTAACAACTAGTTTTTACCTTAACTAAACATATTATGTGTATTCTGTATTAGTTTTATTCTCAAAATCACAACAAACCTCAAACAAACAAATTTGAGATATCATTAAGCTCGAGGTCACCATTCATCAAGCAATTTCACTGTTTATTTTATCTACAAGTATTACCAAAAAAAAAAAAATGAAGATGTGGAAAGAGACAGAAAGCAAAAAAGAAGCATTGAATTACTTTATTTTCTTAACCAGGTTCAACAAAAATATTTAAACAGAACATGTCGCAGAGTTCAAATTCCTATAACAGCTATACTTAGAAACTAACATATGGTTTAAAACAATTAAGGGATTTTAAGCGACGGTCAAAAATAACTGAAAAGGTTTAAGGTGACCAGAATAACTATTCAGCTGAAATTATTAGATACCGAACAAGAATAGACTCCCTACAGCTAGGCAGAAATGCAGAATGACTAATGGCCTAATGCCATATGTTTTCACCAAGTAAGAGAATACATGATTTCTAAAGACATTAACTGTGTCGTCTAGTGAAATTTAATGAAGAGAATGGGCATACCCGTGAGATGATCGCAGTACCAGGATAACCAAGTTTAGAAACACTACACGTCCAAAAGCTACTCTCATATCCATCTATAAGAGACTCTGATTGATTCAACGTCTTTTTCCCGTTCCCAAGATTAAGATCAATTTAATGGAAAAGAAAAGAGAAACAACTATAGTAAATGCATTTAGGCAATGAAAATTACCAGAAGCAAATACTCACAACTTTAATACATTCCAAAAAGAACAAAGATTATGGCTGAATAATTTTACATTAAAGAAAAATATGCACACTTCAAGCAATTTTTCCAAGTTTGGAAGCAATGTATTTTCAGATGTACCAGCATACTTGCCTCCAGCTTACTGATGTCGCCAGTTTTTCTTCACTTCAAGATTCCTAAATTAAAGTTCAATCCAAAACTGTGCCCCAATCTAGATCTAACTGCGAACTCGCAATCAAAACATTAAACCTCCTGCAAAATAACAAAACACAAGCCAAACTGAGAATTCCAACATCATCCAAATGCAGATCAATTATCAATCCAATCATATGAAGTTAAAACCCACTTCAGCACAAGAAAAATCAAACTCCATCAATATAAACAAATAATTGCAATTTGATGATAAACTGAGAGACAAATCTAAGCATTGTAAAGCTCAACTAATTAAGGTTGCTGATATACATATCAATCAACCACTGCCACAATAGCCAAGGAAAAAAAAAAACATCAATCAACTAAACACAAATGAGACACAAATACAATTCTCAGCAACCGACACTAACATTAAAAATGTAAACCCAAAAAATTACTTTTTTTTCCTTTCATCAGCTTTCCCTTAAAAATATTGAAGAGTCTATGATCCTAGTTAATAGCACTGTGATCATTCACAATAGTCTATGATCCTAATTATAACTATAACTAGAACATTGAATCTAAATTGAGAGATTACTATAATGCCAGTGTTATAATCCTGGACCTACCGGTTCTCAAGTACTCTGGAGGGGTGAAGGCCAAGTTAGTACTGTAACTTTTGCCGTCCCTGCTATTTTTCATCATGCCAAAGCAAGAGAGCCTTGGATTAACCTCCTGTCAACAAGATGGTTCAAAATTAGTCGCAAGAACATTAAATTGGTTCAATGAACAAACAAAAATTTCCGACAAAATAACTACTTTTACCTTATCAAACAAATACAATTCCACTCTCAACCTCATCGCCCATTTCATTGGCTGTTTCTCCCCTGTATCGGAGCAATTACACATACCCATCAATTTAAATCATCATAATTCTTGCTTAGCTTTTTCAAGAACCTTTTTTTTTTAGCTTATTTGTAAAATTTTGATTATCAAATACAATTAGAAAAGTAACTCACAGTGAAAGAGATGTTTTGCAAGTGTTTCATTTGGCATAAACTCAGCAACCAGCAATCTCTCATCGCCTTCGTAGCAACAACCAATCAAATTTGCCAACCTCTCACTCCTCAAATTCCCCACCAACCTTGCATCCTCCTAAAAAAAACACACACACACACATTTCAAAGAAACAATTAAAATAAAAATTAAAGACGATGTGATAAACGGACGAGGAATTGGCGAGAATCGGGCCAAGCGAGCTTGTTGAACCGTTTAACGGCGTTCCAAGAGATTTAAATATTTTTGCTGGGTCTCCAAATTGAAGAGTCTCCAAATTGTTGCTGGGTTTCACAGAGAGAGACACAGAGAGAGAGAGAGAGTGAGACAAAGAATGAACGAGATTTTGGTTGAAGAGAAGAGAGCAGTAATGTTGCTGGGTTTCAGTGGAAGAAATGGACGAATCTGAGAGAGAGAAGAAATTTGGGTTTGAGGTTGAAGAAATGTGGGTTGGAGGTGGACGAAATTGGGATGAAATGGACGAATTTGAGAGAGATAAGAAATCTAGGTTGGACGTTGAAGAAATCTGGGTTGGAGGTGGACGAAATCTGGGAAGAGAAGAGAAATGTTATCTGAGAGAGAGAGAGTGAGAGTGAGAGAGAAATAGAAAATATTTGATTTTAGAGAAATAGTGAAGACAGATCCAAATTTTGGGAGGGAAAATTCGGGGCAAGTAAAACAAAATAGAGGGTATCTTTGGCAATTCAAGCCCAAAAGTGACAAGTATAATCAAAAAAAAATTTGTGGCTAAAAACAATAAAACAATAAATTTTTTGTTCATTTCTTGCAATTTCCTCATATATATATATATATATACATATATATAGAAATTCTATTATCAGTTCGAACTGGCAAAAGTTATATCAGTTCCTTGCATATGAGCCACTGAATTTAAATACTTTGACTTGGCTGTATGCACTTGTCAGTCAAAGTATTTAAATCCAGTGGCCCACATACAAGGAACTGATATAACTTTTGTCGGTTCGAACTGATAATAGAAAGACTGTATATATATATGAGGAAATTGCAAGAAATGATCAAAAATTTTATTGCTTTATTGTTTTAGCCACAAATTTATTTTTGATTATATTTGTCATCTTTGGGCTTGAATTGCCAAATTTGCCCTCCATTTTGTTTTACTTGCCCCAAATTTTCCCACCCAAATTTTCAATCTCTCTTCACCTGATGACATTTCATTCAGATATTCTCTCTCTCTCTCTCTCTCTCTCTCTCTCTCTCTCTCTCTCTCTCTCACAGATAACATTTCTCTTCTCTTCCCAGATTTCGTCCACCTCCAAAACCAGATTTCGTCCACCTCCAACCCAGATTTCGTCCACCTCCAACCCAGATTTCTTCTCCTGATACCCTCCATTTTGTCTTCCTAACTCTTCACTACATTCACTTGTCGTCTGCTCTTCCACTCTCTTGTATGACCTCCTTCTCAACACCATCTCCTCCGATTCCGCACTCCTTGCCACCGCCGTCGTCGATCTTCGCGCCGCCCACGCCCGTGACCCTGCTGCGTCTCCTTCTCTCACTATCTCCTCAATTACAAGGGTTTCTTGGCTTGCCAGGTATATCATTTGTAACATCAATCAACTGTTTGGCTTTGGAAACAAAATTTTTCCTGTTGAAATTATTATAAATATTCAATTTTTGGTGTCAATTTATGTTTGGGGATGATTTTACCATGCAGGTTTGTGGTGTTTTTGGTGAATCTATTTAGCTGTTTAATAGTAAACCCTAGGTGGGTTTGTGTTTGGTTCCCGAGAAATTTTCTGGGATGAGAAAAAGTTTGAGTTTTTTGTTATTGGAAACTGGAAATTAAGTGTTGGTTATGTGCAATTGTTGTGAATAAATATTCTTTTTGAGTTGGTGATTAATTTTTTCATTTTTTCTTGTCATTTATAGCAGTTTTCTCAGCTACCAAACGATTTTTATAGATTTATTTTGCTTATATGTCAGCTAGTGTTGTTTGACTTGTACAATTTATAATATTTGTTTTTTCCACCAAAAAAATTCTTATAGATAAATGGGTTTTCTTTAAAAAAAAAATTGGATTTGATTCGATTTCTATTTGGGTGTATTCAAATTGTTGGAACTGATGCGAAGGCTTTGGTGGATGCTATCAACAAAGGTGCGACTCCTCTTGTTGACATTGGTGTCGTTATAGCTGATACTTTGGGATTTTTGTTTAATTTTCATCTCCGTTATTTTCTCCTCTAGGAAAGTGAACTTGGTAGCGCATTTTTTTAGCGAAATTAGCTATTTTGTTCGATAATTAGTTAGCTATTGTTTGATTTTGGGTGGTTTATAAATTTTACTTTGATTAATGATAGAAAATTGCATCTAAGGATTATGTATAATATGTATGAGACTAAAATCATGATGCCTTATGCCTCTGGTTGAAGATACAATGAAGAAGGTGACATTACATCCATTTGTTACATGAATTTTTTGTTATGGTTTGATTATACCTCTAATTTGTGTGTTAACTTTTGAATTTATCTCGGTGATTTGGTTTTGAATTTCGAAATGGTTTCAATTGTATGAGTGATTTGTGTTTATTATGAATTGTGTTTTTGTTGTGATGGAAGGTTTGTTTGGGATGACCGGAAGTACCCAGCAATGTCAATGTTGAGGAAAATTGTGGATAGAATTCATACTCAAGTATCAAAGATTGAAGATGATCTTAAGGTATTGCTAGCAGATAATTAAACATGTCAATATTTGGCCATTTATTCTTTGATTCTTTAGGATTGCTCCTTGATAATGATGCTATGTTATTGGTTGTGAGCCTGGTAATGCTATAGCAGTTGCTATCTGAATTGGATGTTTAGGGCTTTGGGCCTCTAATTGTTGTTTATATTTGCATTTTGAACTAGGCTTGTGGGCGTATAATTTTTTTATTTTTTTTATTTTTTTAGAAGGGTTCTGAAATTGTAAATATTATGGTTTTGTGGGATTAAGACTATTATTTTGGATGATTTCAATTGAGAGGCATTCAACAGTCTTTGAACTTGTTAAGAGATATGCAGCTTTTGTGGGAGAAAGGCTTATTTTCTAAAGAATTCCAAGATATTCGTCTGTTCTTGTGCCAACATGGTCCTCTAGAAATAATTTTATATGCTGATTTGTGATACATAGTAATCATGTGGTATTCTCAACTCTGTTGATTCTAGTGTGTTTAGATATGTCCTTGAAATCTTGCATTCAGAAGTACTATGGAAGCATGCATGTATTGTTATGAAATTGTTTATCCTCTATTAGTTAAATCAAATTCTCCATGTGCAGTTAGATGATGGTTTGGAGATGATAGTTTGATTTCTAAGTTACAGTGAGAGAAGATTTCCAAATTGACTTGCATGCTAATTAAGGTATCATTCAAGTCCAAGCTAAGAAGAAGCAAGCTTGAACTATTATGCATAGACAAAAAAGCAGAAAGATCCAGTGAGAGAAGGATTTTATTCGGGCAGTCAAAGAAGAAAGCAAGCTTTAAGTCTGGTGTTTGTTCATTGAAGAAGTATTGGATTTAGCTTTGCTTGCTTTTAACTTGTTATTTTTAATGTAAACATTTCATATTTGGATATTGCAAAGTGAACCAAGGGACCCCAACGAATACAAAGCATCATTTACTAGTTATATATATGTACTTGAAGTGTCTCAAATGCTTTAAATCTAAAAGATGTTTACTTTGCATTGGCTTGGTGTTTCCCTTATTTTAATGATTTTTAGAATTCATAAATAAGGGTTGAAGACACATGCAACACGTGTGCTGAGAAAAGTTAGTGCCATTTGAATTTCAAGTTACATATCAGTTAATTTTGAAGATACATGTCAAATGATTTTTAAGTCACATGCCAGTTTATTTATAAGTTACATGCCAGTTGATTTTCAAGTCACATACTAGTTGATTTTCAAGTCACATGCTGTGTGACTAGTTGATTTATAAGTTACATGCCAGTTGATTTATAAGTTACATGCCAGTTAATTTTCAAGTCACATGCTAGTTGATTTTCAAGTTACATGTCAATTGATTTTCAAGTCATATACTAGTTGATTTTCAAGTTATATGTTAGTTGATTTTCAATAATTAAGGGTTGAAGACACATGCAATACATGTGTGTGTTGTGAAAAGTTAGTGCCATTTGAATTTCAAGTTACATATCAGTTAATTTTGAAGATACATGTCAAATGATTTTTAAGTTACATACCAGTTGATTTTCAAGTCACATGCTAATTGATTTTCAAGTTACATGCCAGTTTATTTTCAAGTCACATGCTAGTTGATTTATAAGTTACATGCCAGTTGATTTTCAAGTCATATGCTAGTTGATTTATAAGTTACATGCCAGTTGATTTATAAGTTACATGCCAGTTGATTTTCAAGTTACATGTCAATTGATTTTCAAGTCATATGCTAGTTGATTTTCAAGTTATATGTCAGTTGATTTTCAATAATTAAGGGTTGAAGACACATGCAATACATGTGTGCTGTGAAAAGTTAGTGCCATTTGAATTTCAAGTTACATATCAGTTCATTTTGAAGATACATATCAAATGATTTTTAAATTACATGCCAGTCGATTTTCAAGTCACATGCCAGTTGATTTTCAAGTTACATGCTAATTTAATTTCAAGTTACATGCGCATTGAGTACCTACTATTCGGAGCTACATGCCTTTCAAGTTGCATGCTTGTTGCGTTCTAAGTTACATGTCAACTGTATTCGAACTTATATATCAATTTCATTCCAAGTTACATGTCCTTCGTATTTCAAGTTATATGCCAGTTGACAGTTGTCTTTGAAGTTACATGCCAGTTGTATTTGAAATTAATTAAAAACAAATATCAAATAAAGGAAAAGAAATTAAGAAAGAGATTCAATAGATAAATTACAAGAAAGAGAAATTAATAGAAGAATATTATTTGTAACTGAATCTCTTATTGCATCTGTCGACGGATACAAATAGTAGCAAAAATATTACAAGGCATCTTCTACAGACCTCTTTTATGGCTGCATATTCACTTTTTTTTTTTAGAACAGTTGAATATATTCATCGAACCCAGGTTCGGAAAAAGAAGCATAACAAAACCATACAGACAAGAGAAAAACAAGCCAAGAATACAAAGCAAAACCAAAGCAACACCACAACAAAACAGAGTTAGCCCGACATTGGGCAACGATCCTTATCATTAATAGTTTCATCGGTACCCTTACATTCATTACAAGGATGCTGCATTTGCTGAATCATAGAAGGGCCAAGTTCCCTTATCAAAACCTTCATGCCAAAACCTTGGCAACCAGCACACTTCATCAAAGCTCCAGATTTCGATCCTTTGCTGCCATTATGGGATAAATTATTAACATCCCATTTGACAAGCAAATCAAGATTACATAAAATAGTACTCACCCATTACACTTTGAACATATCACATTCTTTGAAAGTGATAGCTTCTTTGATGTACCCGTATAAAGGTTCTCCCACGAAACCTTTGATGGATGAACCACATCCTCACCCCGTCTCTGCCTTCATCCCCTGCTGCTACCACCTACTCACAAATAAGGCATTAGTGTCTATGAAAGTTACATGCCAGTAAAAACAGTTACATACCAATACAACAAACAAGTTACATGCCAATACATAAAAGATACCTATCAATACAAACAAGTTACATGCCAACACAAGTAGGTTGCTTTAAATTTAAGTGATACTAAAGACACCACAACAAGATAATTGTCTCAACGCAACAATGGAGGAACATCAATCAGCAGAAATGCCTAAGAAAAACCAACATCAACTATGTATATTATCCTACAATAGTATGAATCTGTAGTCCTAAAAGAGAAGACAATGGAGATAAATGCATAACCTGGGTTTACACAAGAAGTAATTTAACAATATGCATTACATATCAAATTCTACCTAAACACTATGCTAAAGAAAAATACAGGTACTACAAAGAATGAATACCAACGATACTAACTTGTTCCAAAATTTAGGTGATATTAATTGAAAATGCTTCTCAAACAAAGAAGTGGATTGTACTAAGTAAAAAAAAAAAAAAAAAAGACAATTAAAAAATCACATTATCAAGGGAACCCTTCATTTTCATTATCTTGAAACACAATAATTTCACATGGCATTTGGAGAAAACTTTAAATTATACAATGCCCTTTCCTTTCTTGTTCTTAGTTTGTCATTTTGGAATTCAATTTGATGAACATGACACAGCATTCTGGTTCAAATGTCAGCAGCAAAACAACTTCATCATCACATAAGACACAAAATCATAAAATAAATGAATTGATCGATAATCTGATCAAACATCTCTTGAATCTACTCATGCATGAAAATTTAGATCAGAGAAAACCCCATCATTGCATAGATATAGTACTAAAACTAGAGCCACTAAAATGGCAGGGTATATATATCAAACAATACCCAAAAAATAGCATAACCAATCCGGGTTCACACGATTCTCTACAATCTGCTTCGTTCCATTCATTAATTCTATCGTTTAATTATCTTCAAAATCAAACAGATACTAATTAAATTGGTGTCGATATTGATAATATCTTTTACCTGACAAAGATTAACATCCGATGCCTAAACAGAGATGATAAAGTCAAGAAAACAAAGAATAAAAAAGGAAAACCTGGAAACAAGCAAAAATTGAGGATTCGGCAACAGCGGCGGCGACAGCGGCAGCGACGGGGAGAGGGGTAGCGATCTCTTTTGTTCCTTTCTCTCTCTGCAGCGACGGCAAGAGAGATGCGAGCCGACGATGAGCGGCAGCGACTGCGACAGAGGTGCGAGGCGACGGCGATCTCTTCTCTTCATTTCTCTCTCCTCTTTCTTGGTTTTTACTTTTTATCGATTTTACTGATGTAAAAAAACCCTAACACCTTTTCTCTCTCTTCTCTTCTCGTTTTTACAACCCACTGACTACTTTTCTCTCTTCTTTTTTAATTACAAATTTAGGGGTATTGTTGTCCAAAAGTGGTCAAAAGTAACAAAAACAATAAAAAATAAATATGTGGCTAAAAACAATAAACTCATAAATTTTTTGGCTCTTTATGAATTCACCCCTATATATATATATATATATATATATATATGGGTTTGAGGCCACCAATATTGGAACCCCTCAAAGTCCTTCAAGTCACAATTACGCGTGGAGAGTAAATTGATTTGTATGATGGGATTGAGTCCTGCACCAGTCACTATAATTTTTAGTAAGCATCATAATTCTTTTTTCAGGCTCATCATATTTGATTTCTTTTACCAAATAATAGTTGGGATATGTCTTCTATAAGCAATCAAACTGAAGATATGTGTACATATAATTAATTGAATCTTTTCCTTTGTGCCCCAAAGATAATTTGTTCCTTTGTGCTGTGAATATGGTCAAATTTGGACTGGATACACCAATCTCATTGCAAATTTGACCACTCGGCAATCTAGGCTTCAAGTCCATTGCCTATATATGGTAATGATAAATTGGATATTATTATTATTATTACAATAATTTGGGATTTGAGGATGGGAAGAGACTCAAACCCACAACCTCTTGGTATGGATGTGACTTCATCTTGTCACAAATTGGACATCATTTAATTAACCTTTAATTAGTCCTCATAACCAATGTATATATGTTTTATTATGGATTCCATAAAGACAAACTAGATCAAGCAGGGCCATTTCCAAACATTTTGGGGCCCGAGCAATTTTATGATATTAACAAAAATCGGGGCCCTATATAAAATTATTATCGCTAACATAAAAATTCAACATTATAAAAATAACCAAAAAAATAGCGTCAAATCCAATTTCAACTAAATTCAATAGATACTTCAAAAGTTCAAAAATAAAAGCAATTGATTTTGTAAATTACAAGAAATTGTGGACTGTTTTCATAAATAAAAGAAAAGGAGACATTGAGAGGTGAGACAAACACCTTTTTGGAAGCAAATCGAAATGGGAAAGGAGGCTAGTCGGTGGAGAGAGAGGACGGCGATTTTAACTCAGACGATGTCAAACTAGGTTAGCAAAGAAAGGTTAGCAATTGGACTCTCTTTCAAAAGAAAAAAAATAATTCAATTGGACTAAGACAATTTTGACTCAGATGATGTCAAACTAAGTCTGATATATTATAATTCAATTGGGCTTTGATGTTTTTTTTTTTTTATTAAGAGTAACGGTATTTACACCCCTGAAAAATTGTTTGCCCCTTTTTGTATATACACCCCATTAAAATTTTTAAAATGTTATAATTCGTATTCACACCCCATAAATTGTCAAAAATATCCTTTCTTTTAGTTTTTGATAAAATATTAAAAATTATAAAATAAAAAAATAAAAATAAAAGGTAAAACATGAGATCCAGCGACTGAGAGTAGTTGTCGTCGGATTTCATTCTGTAATTTTTTGAATTTAGACTTTTTTTCACGAAAAAATATATATGAAAGGATCTGGTTCTTTAGCGAGCTTCCACCATCGCTCTAACATCCTCTTCCTTCGCCAACATCAGTCAGGGATTTTCTTCATCAGAAAAAAAAAAAAAGTAGGGTCCTCATGCATGCAACGTCAGATAAGGGGAAATTTGCGCCAAGATGTGTTGAGGTTCACAGGGATCTTGGAGTCTTGGTCACTACCCATAATTGAGTCCAAAGTCTAAACCCATCAATTCTTAGTTAAAATTCAAACATTGGTTATTTTTCGTTGATTTCTTCCCGTTGATTCAGGCTTGTGCCTGTAACTATCATTTCTTTTTTAAAAAACTATTTTATAATCACTATTTAGATTTAATTAATAAATAATTATATTTAAATAAAAAGATTTTATATTCATTCAAAATATTAATTATTATATTTATTTGATGTATAGGTAGTTGTAGGGGATCGAACTACGAATTGTGTGGATCTGGTCAAATTGTGTTAGGCCCAATACAACTTGGTTGAATAGTGGATGTCGTCTCCTCTATTGACTAATAAAAGTGTCGGCTTGTCAAACGAAGTTCATTAGCTTCTTGGTCGAACTTGCAAAAGAACAATAATAGAGAAACAAGTATAAAGAGAATAACGGAGATAGGGTCAGATTCTTAGCCTTAGGTGTGCTTGGGCTAAGCAATTGTAAGTATGAATCATGGCTATGAATCAGATCGAATTCCGGTGGCCAGAATAAATATGATCAAAGCTTCAAGACGCTTGTATGCTTTATCTTTTGTTTAAGAATTTCAAAGAGTTCACTATAATTGAACTCTGTTATTTATAGGCCAAGTACCTCCTTCAACGTACACCAACTATTGGTTTTGATTGTGGGGGGATTTCTGGGAGAGATTTGCTCTCATTCAAATCCAGCGGTTACCACCTCAACAAATGGTAACTGAAGTTGGACTCAGTCAATCGGCCAACTTTCAACTGATCAAAGCTTTGGGTCGACCTGCTATACGTGGGCTTGGACAGGATCCAACACTGAAAAGGTTTGGGCCTATGGGCCATTTTTGGCTACTGCAGTTTGTCCCCCACTCTCTAAGGAAGGGTTCAACGAGTTAGAGAATGATTTTCATTGAGTCGACCATGGGTTCGTCAAGTGCTTTTTTGTCGAGTCGACCCAATATTCTTTTGGATGTCATCTGACTGGTCGCTCTCATTGTCAAGTCGAACGATGCTTCTAATAAAGGATGGCGAAGTTTTCCAAGCAATTTGTCTCACAAGGGTAAGAAGTCTAATCGATGGGATTGATGGTTCGGTTTCCTATGTTGACGTAATGTGTAAATATTTCTGGCGCTTTTTCCGAAATAAATTAAATTTCAAAATTTAACCCAAGTGGTTACCTTAGTTGAGTGGTAGCTGAAGGGGCCTTGATACGTGGCGACTAGGGTTAATGAATAGGTTTATAAACCACAACTCTTCCACTTCCCCTAACTATTTTGAGAAGAGAAACAAACATCTGATCGTTCGAAGCGAAAAAAAGAACGCTTGTGAACTTCCTTGCTTTCCAATTGACTTCTCGTCATTTTCCTTCACATTTCTTTCGAGGTTAGTGAGAAAATTTCTATTTTTTGTTTGCTTTACTTGCACGAAACTTGTTCTTATGAATCTATAGGAAATAGATAGAAATTTCTGACATTTTTGCTTGGGAGAACATGTGTTCTTTGTTGTGTTCTTGATCATATCTTAAATATTTGATTTGATGCCATACTGTGTTTTTCCATGTGATGTATTGCAAGTTTTGGTTTACTTGAATGTCGTTATGTTGTGAGTAAATGTCAGATTTAGTGGCCACTCAACCTAGAACAGCCGAAACTCTGCAGGATTGGAGTAATCTCTAGGTTTTTTTTTTTTTTTTTTTTTTTTTTTTTTTTTTTTTTTTTGTAAAAACCCCAGGATTTGATCTTTAAACCTTAGGTTGTGATTGTAGTGTTTGTAGGGAAAAATACGGTCACGCAGCGAAAGCGAGACTAAAAACGGTTTAGTATAGTTTAAAATTTTTCCATAATTTGAACCTTAACCCTCTAATTAATTAACATATAATACTAAAGATATCATATCTTTGTCGCGTGATCCGATTGACATTGCGTCGATGGTAATCCACAAGATCTTCCAATCCAATCACGAATGTGAATCACCTAGGAGCGTGGTCTCCCTTCTCTTTGAATTGTGTACCTGAGGATGGATTAACAAAACTTTTTCTTTTTCGTTAGTCACAACAAGTTCCAAGAGACAACAAAAAATGTTCTGGTCACTTTTGAATTCACAATCTTTAGATCAAAACTCGCGTGAACCTTATTCGAAATTGTGTACAAAACCTTTTGATGTAAAAGTAACTAGTGCACTATCGAAATAAGAACAAAATTTTATCTCTATTCCTCTTGGCCGAAAATCACACTAGTCTAAGAGTTGGATTTTATTTTTCTCTAGCAAAAGAAAAAACTCTCAAGTTGAAGTCATTAGGGTTTTTTTTTTAAATATACAAAGAATATATATATATTTATTTAGTGGCCGCAAGTCCCTTACAAAAAATATGTATATATATATATATATTTATATATGCTTGAATCCTACTTTATATATATCTCTGCATGCATTCATGCATATATATATTTCCATTACGCATGCATATATGTATATCTATTCTATATATTTTGCATGCATATATGTATATATATTTCCGCATGCATTCATGCATATATTATCTATATATTCCGCATGCATATATATATATTATATATAAACCATAATCCAACTTTTTAGTGTATTTGTGATTATATAAAAGACTTCCTTATTTGACTAGATAAATAAATCATTTATTTATCTACTTACCAAATAAAATCTTTTATATTCATTATACTACCACAATAGTATACTACTAAGAAACATATTTCCTAGTCAGAAAAAAATTTTGATTTTTAATTAAATAATTAATTAATCAATTAATTTATTTCCATTTAATCAAATAATGAAACAAAATAATATATTAGACTTTTATGCAAGCCTTGCCGCCCATACATATATATATGGCCCATATATTATTTTCTTATTTCATTTAACCCATTGGACCTTAATTAAAAGGCCCACATGTGAACTAAGTTCATTCTTACTAAAAGAAACAAGCCCACATGCCTTTCATTAATATATTAATATAATTGATCAGCCCATTAAATAAATAATGTGCAAATTATATTCTTAATATATTAAATACAATTCTAGATGGACCCATAAATTGGTCCTGTAGAATATATCAAGTGATCCATGCAAGTCCGTGTGGATTGGGGATCTTGGCGGGCTATCTAAATTTAAGCTTCAATAGACATAACCTAATCACAATCAACAAATGATTCACTTAGGTCCGATCTATTAATTTTAACTCATTCCACTAAAAAGCTAAAATTGAACTCTTAAATAAAGATAGAATAAGTAAATATTTCTCATTCGTACCCTAGACAATTTTATTGGAGATGGTGTATCCTCGTGAAGAATATCAGTAATCGCCAAGAGCTCATAGACCGCCTAGAGCTCTCCAAGTTACCATATTTACTCATATGACCACATTTTGAACTTGGATATTTTAACTTGTCCAGAAGCCATGTTTCAATAGATTCTATCGAAAACTTAACGTTAAGATTCAATATCCAATACCTCAAAACATTCATATGATGATATTCTACTCTCATTTAATAAATGGAGCAACGATGTCCATATTTATAAATGAAGTCCTCTATCGATTAACAAATGAATATCACCAAACTATTGAGGATAGACTATGCTATATAATCGTACTTATTGATAACTCAAATGATACCACTCGCAACCATAAGTCTATCATTTATCTCAGGATTAAGATAGACTCTCCGATTGTCCTGATAATGAAAAGACTATTATCTATTGACGGTTCTAGATAAAGTATTTCATTGTGATCCAGTTCAATGCACCCAGTGCACTAGATTCTTTTACTCGAAGACCCTCCGATGATTTTAGACTCATCATAACTCATTTGATCCCACTCAAATGCTAGCAAAAGAATTCTACAACTTTAACAAGATAAAGGTGCCCAACATTTAACTTAAGTTGTGAACATTATTCAAGACTAACTAAAGAATTGTGTCTACCTCATACATATCCAGATGTACGAACAATTCTTCTTTTCTCATAGTCTTTTGACCTTATGATTATTTACTTTTGACAATTATAATATTCAATCTATAAACGCTATAAGATTTATTTAAATCAGAAATCACTTTATTAATATGAAAAGATTGTCAAAAACAATATTACACTCTTGCTATTGAGCATAATCCTAACAGTGTTTTAGTTTGTGCCTGATTTGTACATTTGTGCATTTTTGCATTTTTCAGTTTTTTGGAGATGTCATGTCGAGCGACGACACAGTCTTAGATCCATGCTATACCTGGACCCCTAGTGAGTCGGACAAAGAAGTCAAAGGGGGAGTCGACAGTGATGATAGAGATGTCGATCGCCAAGTTTCGGTGATAGACTAGTCGACTGTTATAAATATCAACAGTGCTGGTATGTTAGAGCAACGCGTCGTACGCGCCATATTAAAGCGGGTTGAATTTCCAGAGTACTTAGATGTCACAGAGCCATCTATCTCAGGTCATCCGTTAAATATTCTATCAAATAGTCCAGCAAGCATGCTTACGGATAACGACATGAGTCATTTATAGAAGATCTATGGAATTCCTGAGTCTGTCGAATTACGCGCGTCGAAGGAAAAAGAACGGGCGGATTGGGATGTACCCGGGTGGATGTGTTTTTATGAGTATATCCTCCATCTAGGATTTAGATTCCCAGTTCCTTCTTTGGCTCGATGTATGTTGTTGTACTACGACATCACTCCTAGCCAGTTGATGACAAACAGTTGGAGGGTACTTTTGTGTTTAACTGCTCTCCGTGAGAGACATGGGTTGAAGTTTGGATTGGGGTGCCTCCTGCATAACTATCACTTAAAGAAGCACGTAAGTGATAAAAGTTATTATATGCTGATACCTAGGTCTAGAGACCATTAGCTTATTCCTGACCTCACAAGAAACGACCAACATTGGAAGGATACCTTCTTTTTTACCAAAGGTCCTTCGATCAACGGTCATTGGGGGAAGTCAAAGTTTCGCTACTGACATATTTGGAACCGGTATGGTGAGTATTTGACTGCCATTGTCATTTAGAAAAATTTTCTTTTAAAGTTACCCTTAGTATTGATAAGTCTAACTGTCTATGTAGAAATAAAGGGTGCAGATAATAAGTTGTCGTGCGACGAAGCACCTGAGCATATTAAGAGTATGCTAGATATTCCTGCTAAAGATAGGAGTTGGAAAGTTTTACTTACGGAAGGTAAACTTAGGCATAACAGCTTATGGCGCTGGTCGACAATGAATATATTGCGAGAACCATATCCTCATGTGGAAGATTTCGTGTCGTATGTTTGGATTAGAATGAGTCTTGAGATTCTGCAATGTGATATGAAATTTCTAACGCCTATTAATAATGTTGAACGTCGTTTCGCAGTGACCTCAATGTTGAATGCAATGTTCAACATGCCAGAATCCGCTGAAGCGTTGAATTTTCTCAAGGAGAGTATGAGCAAGAAGAGGGCTACAGCTAAGAAGAAGAAAGCAGAGAATGCGTTGAAGGAAAAGTCGGCCGATGTTCTGGAACATGTCTTTCTTTCTTCTTCGAAGTCGAGTCCCAAGAGGAAGAAAAGGAAAACTGCCAGGTTGATGATAAAAAGAGTACTGAGGTTGAGCCAAAAGGAAAATCAGTTGTTGGTGCCTCATCGACTCCCGACTCGATACTGGTGTTATTCCCTCTAGGAGTGTCGGCGTACAAGGAGCCTAGTAGTTTTCTTGGCAAGTCGAGTGACCTTCTTTTTCTCATGGATGAGGATTATCTCAAAGGGAAAAAGATGGAGGAGGTGTTCGACGTAAGCCTTCTCTCGACATTTCAAGTAAGTTGGTTTTATTTTCTAAGATTACATTTTTTTTCTTTTGGGTAGTTCGTAACATGACATTTTGCTTTGTAGGTTCTGCAAGCACAGATGCATCTTTACGACAGATATAAGATCGCCAGAGAAAGATGCTCAAAGCTTCAGAAGGAGAACGATACCCTTAAGAAGGAAAATGGTGCACTCGACAAGGCTAAAAAGGATCTAGAGGAGAAAAATCTTGCTCTTGAGGTAGAACTGAAAGTGTCGGAGGAGGAGAGTGGTCGATGTCGAGATGAGCTGGAGAAGGCCAAGACAGCGATTGTCAACTAGGAGCAGCAAGTTGCTGGTTTGAAGGGGCAACTTTTGACTATTTCTGCTGAGGCCATATGCAAGGCTAGGGCAGAATTGTTTAGGCAATTTATGTTGGGTGCGCATGTTAATTTGAACCTTGTTGAGTGTCAAGCGGAGGTCGACTTTTATAATGAGATGGAGCGTTTCAAACTCCAGGGGTCCACCGCTGGGCAAATAGCAAATGAGGAGGATGTAGAGGCGCAGGTCAAGGAGGACAACGTTCCGGATCCCAACATCTCCGCCGGTGCTATCGTTCGAAATTGATATCTCACTGTTTATTTTCATTTCCTATTTCTGTCGAACGGGTGTACTTGTTTATAATTCCCGTGTCGACTTCGTTTTTGTAATCTTGAATGATTCGGTCAATTCGACCTTTATATAATTCTTATTTCGATCATATGTCTTATATATTTTTTCTGATTGACTTCATATATGCATAATATGTTCACTTGATTTGATATAATTGTGGGAATGACTCGACCATCATATAATGGGGTTCGCACAATTGTATAATTAATTGCATGAGACAAGCCTGTAAACTCGTGCACAAACGTAATTCGGTCGACACGACCTTTTATTAATATTGAAAATCGCATACATGCATAGTTGGTCGACACGACCGTTATTTACATTGGAAATTGTGAACATGCGTAATTGGGTCGACATGACCTTTTATTAATATTGAAAATCTCGTACATGCATTATAGGTCAACACTTGTCCCCAGTGCTATTTCCCCCACTCCCTATATGCGATGTCGAATGAAGATATTGGGAGTTGTGTTGACTCTGATTTCAATCATTTGTAGATCTTCAAATGCAGGATGTCGTTTCCTGTAATAGCAAATTTCTGCTTGTCAATGTCAACAGCAAGATGTGATTTTTTGCTTTTTGTGAGCTCAGTTTTGCACTTATTTGCACTAGTTTGTCATCATCGCTCTTTGTGTGTCGACTTGTCAGTATTGAATGTCGATAAAATGAATAAATAATAGCATAACGAAAAACATTGAAAATTAGATAAGTTTAGAAATGGTACTGTTTTAGATGTAGGATGTTTCAGCTGTTGTATATCTCTCGACTGTCGAGTCCTCGTAATTTATACGCTCATCGCCCTTTTATATCTGTTTTTTGGTAGGGGCCTTCCCATGTCAGTCCCAGCTTTCCCACTCCCTCTTCCCTAGTGTTTTGGAAGACTCGTCATAGTACCCAGTCGTTGATCTTGAATACTCTTGTCCTCGCTTTTTGTTATAATGTCGTGCTACTTGTTGCTGTTACGACTGTATCCGTAGGTAAGAACGGTCTTGACGATCGTCTAGGAAGACTCTCTTATAATTTTGATGGTTTCCACGTACGCATTTATTCATACTTATGCATTCAATCTGGATTTTTATTTTTTTTATATAATGCTCTGTATTGTTAATTTTATTGTATAATAGCCATACTCTTATTATATAATAAAAGAAAGAATTGTAAATAACCCCTTACATTTGATCAAATGTCAAATCAAACCCTCTAGTTTGAACAACCAGTAAAAAGAACCCTACCATTAGTTGACTTTGTTTAAATCAATTATAACAATTTAAATCCTTTATATAAACTAAATAAAAATTATACTAATAAAAAAAATTAATTTTTTACTGTAATAATTTTTATATAAAAAATAAAAACCAAATAATATTTGAAAATAATAATAAATAAATAAAACTATGGAGAAGACATGCAAGACATGCAAGTTATCAAGATGGACATGTGTCTTTAAGCATCTTTTTTTTTTTTTTTTTTTTTTTTGAAGAGATCTTTAAGCATCTTAATATCTTATCCATATATTTCTAAAGATTTTATTACTTTGTTATAGCATTTTTTTAATTTTTAATTTTTTTAATTTCTATTTTTAATATATTTTACCTTTTTCATTATTTTTTAGTACAATTACAGAAAAAATATCTTAAATAATCATATTTTATTGGATTTAATTAAGTCACAACGGTGAATTAGGATTAGGGAGATTTTTTTGCTTATTGTTCGATGACTGTGTTACGCTACCTCACAAACAATTAAACAAACTCACACTCAAAAAAAACGAAGGAAAGAATCAACTTTGAGTTCGAATAGGAAAGCAAAAAGACCTATAAATTGGCGTATGTGATGCAAATTGGGTGAGTCTGACTGCGTGGATTCATTCTTCACTTGCGTCTCGATTTCAAATCAAATCGGTAAGTTTCAAACCTTGTAATAACTATCTCATGTTAGAAATATTTGTATGATGATCTCCTAAGAAAATTGATTTGTTAATTACGTAAATTTATTATTATTATTATTATTATTATTATTTATTTATTTATTTATTTATTTATTTACACTCATAACGTAGTTACGTCAAGAGGGAAAAGGATTTAGATATATATATTTTTTGTTAATGATTTGTTCCCAACACTGTTTGATAAAACAAAATCAAGCTTTTTATGTTTTTTTTTTCTTTCAAAGTATCAATTTTATCAAGAGAAAAAAAATTCTTGAGAGCAGATATTGTTAGTGTTTGATGAAAAAAAAATCAAGCTTTTTTTTTTTTTTTTCTTCCAAAGTATTATCTGTTAATTAGGAACCAAATCTTGCTGAGAAAAAATTATGAATATGACTATCATGAATAAAGGGGTACATTTCAGATTTTTCGTCCCGAGACCGGCCATGAGCCAACTATAGTCAAGTGACACTCAGCTTTGTATGAACTAGTTAGAACAAATAATGTTTTTCGAATTGTTGAATTTGCTACTTGTTCAAATTTTGGTTTTACACAGACACATGTATCGGACTGAAATTCATGTGAAAATTATTGCAATTGCATTGCCCTTATCAAGCTTCATACATGGAGCATCCAATAATTAAATTTATCTTTAAAATATTTTGGATTGGAGAACCAAAGATGATTAGCTTCACTATAGAGTACCCAATAACAAAATTTAAGTGTAGAATATTTTGGTATGGATTGAAGAACCAAAGATGCAAAGTTCCACTGCAGAGTGCTCAATAACAAAATTTAAATGTAGAATATTTTGGTATTGAATGAAGCACCAAGGATGCAAAGTTTGTGCCATTTTGGGTTCTTTTTCGTCTTATAGTGGTGCACAAAAGAATAGATGTTTTGTCTTGTTTAAAGATTTTATTTACAGTTTCAAATCCACGCTTTGGGGGAGGCAGTAAGAAGAATGAGCAGCAACCAAGTAGCGTATTCCGATAACAAGAAGATAAAGGTTAGCGGTGAACGAGAGCAAGAATCGTCTTGGTCATTAGGTTTGAGAAGATGGGAGGATTTGAGTCTTGACATACTTAAGCAAATATTCAATGGTGTTTCCATCTCTGACTTGTCCCGAAATGTCTCATCAGTATGCCATTCATGGCAATTCTGTTGTTGGCTTTTCTTGTGTTGGGAAAACAATGAACTTAATTTGAGAATCACTGAGGCAGCTCTTGGTGTTGTTAAGGAAACAACTGCAAAACCTATGAACTCGATTGGAGTTCCTTGTTCAAGTACCGAAAAGTATGCTCAGGCTCTGCTGGATATTAAGTTGATGGACATGTTAAAAAGCATCTTGGAGGATAATGATTACTATGGCATTTATTTGGCAAATTGGCGATTGTCTATTCAAACAGTGAAGATTCCTGAAAATATTCAAATTTCGGACGAACATCTTATTTATATTGCAGAAAGGTTAGTAATTCAAAACTTCCTTCTTCAATACTTGTAACGTCTCAAGGGGCAATTTTTCTCCTTCATATCTATGTGATTATGTGAATTTTCTATATATTCAAGGTTTATGATTATTTTGTTTCTCGCAGAACTACTGGTCTTGTAAAATTAGATCTGTTGGGATCTTTGAGGATAACGGCAAGAGGATTTGCAAAAGCACTATATAACTGGAAAAATATCGAAGGTATATGTTTTGGAAAACTTAGACATGATTACTTCGATCAAGTTATAGAGGAGATTGGCAAGAACTGTTCTATGCTTCAAATAATATCTCTAAGGATGCCTGATTTTCATATAAATCGTCACAATGCCCGTGTGATAATAAAAAATCTCCGTCAAGTGAGGGCTCTGAGGTTTGAAGGTGCTTCTCTATGCTCAGATGGAATGGAAATCCTTTTTTTCTCTTATACTGACATAAAAGTAATTCAACTCTGGAGATGTTTCTTAAAAGATAATGAAGGTAACACTGACACTGCAAATCCCATTTATTCTTTTCCAATGAGTATAACTTTCACTTTTACAGAACATGCTGCATGGTGTCGTAAATATATTGAAGTTCCTACAGGATTTGGTTGGGACGAATGGATGGCCATGAATTTTTTTCAAGTTCCATGTACACTTGATTTTTTAGATGGTCTACAGTTTTGATTGTTCAAAGAATCTAATATTTGTGTTTCTCTTCATCGTTTTTGTGCTTTTTGATTTCTACTTTATTTTTATTTTTTTTGGTTGTTTCATATATATTCTACTTCTTTGACAATGTTAGTATTGACTCTAATCTCAATTCCCCTTTCTTTTGAGACCATTTTGGGAGTGATTATGAATTGCTCGTTCTAAGAGGTTGTTTGTTTTTCTTTTAGGATAAAATCAGTTATATATATATATATATAGCAATTTGTTATCAATTTCGTTTTCCATTTTGAATATTCCGAGAATGCGTTTTGTTGTGGTGGGGAAGGTGAAATATTGTTTCTTTTAAGAGGTTGACATTTGAAGCTCAGTCCAGGTAACTTACACAAAAGGGGAGAGTTTCTCCACACAATCTGGATTTGGTGATCATAGATGGCGGTGGAAGTTGAATATTAAAAATAATTAAAAAAAATAAAAAGGTATTGTTTTAATATTTTGGTTCTTCTCGTGTGGAACCGGTCGTCAAAGTGATTGTATAACTAGTAGCTAAAGCACATGGAATATTGTTACAGACCCAAAAGTCTGTAATGAAGAACTTACATAAAATATAAAATAAAAGACAGAATGGATAGGTTAATTTGAGGAAACTTTAAACCTCCCAAATATTGGTGTTTCGAGAAACCAATAACCTCCTAATTACAACACAAATGTGCAGACAATAATTCTCTGGATACTTTTCATTAATGAATTGAAGCTATTTATACAAAATATCAATGCTCACTCTCTCCTCACTCTCTCTTAAACTTAAGCAATTAACTAACCCACCACCCATAATTAAATGAGCAATAAACTCACTAACTTAATAATTTAACTTCTCAACATAACAAAATAAAACATAAAAATAACATTACAATAAATATCTAAATAAAATTAGCAGGATCATATCATATTTATTACCCTCAAAAGGACACACCAGACAAATTTATTTATTTTTTTGAAAGAGGGATGCTAGAATCACTCTCTCAATCCACTCTCTCAACCTACTCTCTCTTCATATGATAACATGTGTACATATTCTACTTTTTTGACATAAAATTTAGAACCATATAAATACACTGTTTTCTTTTTTTAATGTTGCTTACAATTCAAATCTACATTCCCAAATTGCCCTTTTTCTTCTATAATATATAAAACCAGAATTAATATGTTTAAAAATATCTAGAATTAATATTATATATATATATATATATATATATATATATAAATTAACAATACATTCAAAACTATAAAAAGAGGCTAAAAAGAGATGTTTAAAAGCCATTCTAAAACAACTATTTTATTCTGTAAAATAAACAGTTTAATTAATATTTAATATAATAAAATAAAATGACAACGGTGAGAAGACTAATTAATATGCAATTATAATATACAATTTAATTAGTATAATATGTTGTTTAATTGCATACTATATATACATTTATTTATTTATATATTGTTTTTTTAATATTACAATATTTATATAATGTTAAAGTTATTAATTCTAGTTTTTTTTAAGCATTTAATTCTAGGTTTTATTTATTGAAGAAGAAAAAGGGTAATTTGGGGAGATGTTAGTTGGTTTTAATGGTAAATAACATTAAAAACAGTGCATTTATATGGCTTCAAATTTAATGTCAAAAAAGTAGAATGTGTACACATGTCATCACATGAAGAGAGAGTGGGTTGAGAGAGTGAGTTGAGAGAGTGATTTTAGCATCCCTCTTTTTGAAAAGAACATTCATTCAAAGAAGAAAGAGCAACAAAGAATTTGGGGTATCACCCATAACCAGACTCTCTACACATAGAGGACAGTCTTTAAACCAAACAGACTCACCCTCTTGAGACAAAGCAAGCTTTGCCAAACCTTGAGTGACATTATTCGCTAACCTAGGGACAAACTTAACCGAAACAAAATTAACTTGACCGAGTAAAAGAAGAATGTCATTCACAACTACTCCGACCTCTAAAGAGGGAACATCCTTTTTTGCAGATTGCTTGAACCACAACTAAGTAGGGGTGTGCGTTTTCGGTTTGGTTTGGGTGTAGCTCAATGTCAAACCAAACCAATATGGATCAGTTTGGCTATATTTCAACCCAAATCAAACCAATGTGATTTTTCAAACCGGTTCAAACCAAAACAAAAAAAACTGGGTTGGTTTCAGTCAAGAAATAACCCAAAATTCATCAAATTCACAGACCCAAATTCAACAAAATTGAGATCCAAATTCAATTCAAAACATAGCCCTCAAGTCAAGACTCAAAACCAAATTCAAAGGAAAATACTCGCTACTACTCAGACCCAAATTCAACGAAGTAGAGTCTATTACTTGAAAAAAAAAAAACAATACAAACTAAAAATCAAATTTAGAATCTCACTTTTTTGAATGAATCCAACACAATCTAGCGATTTTGGAGAAATCTTGCATCTTGGAAGTAGTCTAGTAAAGGCACGAAAACCTGGTCATCTCTCTTCAGCTCATGCATGGCGTAATTATTCATTTCTTGTTGCACTACCTCCTCATTTTGCCCAACTAGGGATGGCCATTTTCCCCCAGGGCCCCAAAACCCCGCTCCCCCATCCCCATTTGAGGGAAAAACTTCGTATTACTTCGTAAACAAAATCACCGGTGGAGGCCGAAATGACAACAAATTGCTGGAAGATAAATAGGGTCAATTCATGGATCTTTCTAGAGGTTTGGTTATGGTAAATACGGGAAAGACCCGTAAGGTTTCTTTTTTCGTCAATAATCTTCGTAATACCATCGTTTTCTGCTTATATATAAAAACAATAGTATGGCAGTACTGTCTTAAAGATAATCGACATATTTCTTCACGTGAGCATTAGTCGTCCAAACTCCAAAAACCATGAACTCCAAGTTTTCTTATGCTATTTCATGCTCCATACTTTTCACTCTCTCTGTGACACACAAGGAAGCTACACGAAAACAGCTAATAGTATCATCATGCAAGGAAGCTACAAAATTCAAGTCAAATTTTACGGTTGTGCCATTTAACAATCAAGTAATCGACCACTTTAGTCAATCTCACAAATGAAAGGCCAAAAGCTTCAACAAATACACAACCATTAAAAAGCAAATCCTGACATCCAACTTGTTTATGTTCTTTTCGAAGTAACCTCCATCTCTTCATCAACCCCAAAAATCATTACTTCTTGAGGCTCCTCTGGTGCAGCCAGATTTGCTACCTTAACTCTTTCCAAGGCTGTACCAATCATAGTTGCTATCCTTTTGTATCGTTGGAGATTATCCTTGGGAGGATGCAACGAAGTTAAAATCAAGGCTGTGCAGGTAAGCAACATCAAGTCCAAACAGCGTAGTAAATCCCTCTGATTAGACAACCAACATTAAAGAACATTATAAATCAATTTCGAAGCAAACAGTATATCTAAAACAGACTTTCATCTTAAAAAAACAATCAAATATCAAACCTCGCTCAGCAGCATTTGACATGAATCAACAATAACCCTTTTGAAGCGAGAAAATTTTTGTGGATGGATTTGAAGCGTGGAAAACAGTACAGCTGCAGCAGCCAACATCGATGGTCTGTATCTTGCATATTTAATGTCTTCGTAAAACGAAAGGAAAATACCAAAATTACATTTGGATATGCAATTTAAATGATAAAACGAAAAGCATCTTCAATGAATAAACTCTGTCTACGTACCGATCTCGGTTAAGCAGATTATCTTTTCCATGGCCGCATGTTTTATTGCTTGTTTCAACACCTCTTTCAAGTCTAGTATGGATAAGAAGTAGTTAATGAATTCCAGTGTTGGTACAGGTCTGGTGATGCCCAGCTGCTCCATTTTACCACCAAATTCTCGGTATATCATCTCCATAGCCGGCTTGAATTGAGGTTTAATATTGAGTTGCGTCTATTATTCAAAAAAAGGTAAGAAAAAAAAAAAACCCATTACAGCCACAGGTCATTAAAAAAGAAATTAAACAAAATAATTTCAAAAGTAAATATTTACAACAAAAAAAAAAAAAAAAAAAAAAAAATCATATACCATAACCGATTGCCAAGGAAACCCCTGGTTATTCAGTGTCCAAGCATGAACTAAGCTGGCGAAAGAAATTGACTGCAGTTATAGGCATAAATTATTCACACAAAAAAAGAAACCAAGAATTAAGAAGTAACATAGAAGAAAATACGATATTAATTCCTACCTTGATCTGCTCACGCTTTTGCTCGTCAAATATCATCTCCAGATTTCTTGATGTATAGCAATCGAAAATATTCATGGCTATGCAGTAAATGAAAGGATCGTGTGGCAGGTTGTACATGGCCTGAAAACAATGAAAACACACAGACCATGTCAAGATTAGACCCAAATTCAATCCAACCCAGATTCAACACCAAGCCCAAATTTCAGTCAAGAAATAACCCAAAATTCAACACTAGTGAATCAACTCAAGACCCAAATTTAACACTACTAAAGACTGAAAGACTCCAGACCCATGATGGCCTGAACAGTGAACACGGACGCATCATCACCATTCAAGAATAAGCAAAAATGCAACCCGACCCGGATTCGACATCAAGCCCAACTTTGAGTCAAGAAATAGCCCAAATTCACAGACCCAAATTCAACCCAAAATTCACAGACCCCAATTCAACCCAAATTTCAGTCAAGAAATAACCCAAAATTCAACAAATTCACAGACCCAAATTCAATTCAAAACATAGCCCTCAAGTCAAGACTCAAAACCCAAATTCAAAGGAAAGTACTCGCTACTAGTCAGACCCAAATTCAACGAAGTAGAGTCTATTACTTGAAAAAAAATCAATACAAACTAAAAATCAAATTTAGAATCTCACTTTTTTGAATGAATCTAACACAATCTTGCGATTTTTGAGAAATCTTGCATCTTGGAAGTAGTCTGGTAATGGCACGAAAACCTGGTCACCTCTCATCAGCTCATGCATGGCGTCATTATTCATTTCTTGTTGCACTACCTCCTCATTTTGCCCAACGTTCTCCATTTTGAAAACCCACAGCAGACGGGCAAAGCAGTCTATGAACAGAGGTTTTTCTTTCTTTTTGTTTCAAGTGTAAAATGAAAAGTCAAGGTGATTGAGAAAGAAATATCACATAGATTCGCAAAGAAATATCGCAACAGCACCCTGCCCTCTTAGAATCTATGCGAACCCTTTTTGTTTTTTGTTTTTCTACAGCTTAAGTTTGCGATATTTCATTTCATTCAATTTATTACCTGTATGTTGTGTCTTGAGTTTATATTTCTTGTTGACTGCTAATCTCATTGGACATCATTTCCATTGATTCCAAGAAGCAAAATGCGGTGGTGTAGTAGTTATAGAAACAATTGAAGCAGATGTGTGGTGAAGATTTGATCTTGACTTGAAGGCTTCGCATAGATTCTAAGAGGGCAGGGTGATTGAGAGGAAGGCATGGGTGTTTTATAAAGTTAAGCTGTTACCCAGTTAAAGTTATAAAGAGAAGCTGAACTTTAAGTTGGTTTCATTATCAGTCATTTGGTTACTCTATCCATAGCTCTGCTGCCCATCGTGGTTTTGAATTTACCCTTTTGTCTCGTGAATTGGATGATTGCTGTAATTCTTTTAGTATTTTGGTGTAGTGTTTTACTCATTTTCGGGGTATGTGGTTTGTGCATATTCTTGACTTCAATTCTTAAATGTTGGCTTGCCAATCTTGACTATTAAAAATAATTACAAAAACTAAAAAGGTATTGTTTTAATATTTTGGTTCTTTTCGTGCGGAACCGGTCGTCAAAGTGATTGTATAACTAGTAGCTAAAGCACATGGAATTATTTATTACCCTCCTTGTATTTTTTATTTTATTTTTTATTTTTTTGAAAAGAACATTCATTCCAAGAAGAAAGAGCAACAAAGAATTTGAGGTATCATCCATAATCAGACTCTCCACACATAAAGGATAGTCTTCAAACCAAACAGACTCACCCTCATGAGACAAAACAAGCTTCGCCAAACCCATTCCCCCATTGGCCATCCCTATGCCCAACATTCTCCATTTTGAAAACCCATAGCAGACTTCTTTCTTTTTTGTTTTAAGTGTAAAATGAAACAGTAATGCTACACATTCCATATTTTTCATCCCACTACATGTGGCATGTGAGGTGTCAAATTATGAGTGGATACAAGGGGTAGGTGAGATAAATGTGCATCCACTCACAATTTGACACCTCATATGCCACATGTAGTAGGATGAAAAAGGTGGGATGTTTAGCATTATTGAAAATGAAAAGTCTAAGAGGTTTTTTTTTTTTTTTTTTAGACTAATCGGTCCTGAATTTTATTAAAGACTAAATAGTGATTGAAACTTGAAACTGAATGACATGTTTGATTTTTATTTTCATCACCTCTGAATAGAGTGTCAACTTTTTATTTTTTCAAAATAAAATTGTTTAAAATAAGTAATTTGATATTTATACCCCTGTTACTATTAATTATTATATATTTTCATTTCATAAGATATAAACAACTAAATAAAAAAAAATTAATAAATCCTAAACCATTTTTATGTAATAATGATAAGGTATTATTCATAATTAAGATATGATAAATAATTATTTAAAAAAAATGATAAATACTGATTTAGAAATAGTTTTGATTTAAAAAAAAAAAAAATAGAACTGAAGGTTCAACAATGGCGTTGAAAGTGACAATGTGATTAATTTTTTTTAAGCTTATCATAAATAATAGGTTGAAAGAAATGAAAATATATTTATCTTTAGGAGGATAATCTTGGAAGAGAATATATTAAATGCAATCCAGTGATTAATAAGTTAAAAGTCAGGATTTGTTACTTTTTATTTTAAGTTGTTTTTTAGTATTTTTGAGTTGTTTGACCACTTAAAAAAAAAAAACAAAACAAAACAAAAAAACAACTTGATAAATCCATTTTCAACTCATTAAGTTATAAGTGGAAAAACAAACGACCCCTAAGTGCTTTTAGAAACCCCCAAAAAAAAGAAAAAAAAAGAAAAAGAAACGTGAAAATTCATCTATGCATGCATTGTGTCTTTATCTCTACGCGTATTGTAACTATTTTTTTTTTTTTTTTTTTACTTGAATCTAGGACATTGTTAGGATTAATAAATGATATTTACGAGAGAAATGCCAATGTTTTTGTTCTTGTTTCATTATCTAGCTACTGAGTTTCTTATATATCTATTTTCACTTTTTTTTTTTTTTTTAAATATTACAATAATTCGAGATTTGATCAGGGTGCTGGGGACATGACGTGAACACACAACCTCATCTTGTCAAATATTAAGTACTTGTTAGTAATTATGAGTTTCAGTGGTAATAGTACCCATTAATCAGGCAATATTGCCGCCACAAAATTTGGTATATCAAAAAAATTATTGTGGTATTCATGGTGCTAGCCAGTTATTGCAACCATTTTATTATCATCTTTTATAAACTTTAGAATTAAACATTTGGAAGACTTTACTATGAATATTGTTTTCGCCTAATTGCTATAAGCGTATCTTCTTCTTGTTGATTCGGAGAATGACATTTTACGTTCAAAGAGTTTTAATGCAAAAGCAAGTTACTTACCAGGACCGGCTACAATGCAGTGATTTTATTTCACTGCATCATGCAAGCAAAAAAAAACAGTGAATTGAAGTGAATAGTACAGATTTGAAATCTGCTATTGCCCATACCTTATTAAAATAATAATATATATTAATTGATTTGACTTTATTAATAATAAAAATAAATAAAAAGAGATTAAAAAAAAATAAAAAATGATTTAATATTAAAAAATAATATAAAAAATAATATAAAAAAATATTTTCCATTAGAATAAATTAAATTATTATTATTTTTTTTTTTCATGGTAACTACTTTTAGGGTATTGGTAACTACTTCTACGGCTTGGTAACTACTTAAGGGTTTTTCTAAAAAAAATTACCTTGTAACTATTTTTACGGCTTTGGTAACTACTTTAACGGCATCGGTAACTACTTTTACGGCTTGGTAACTACTTAAGGGTTTTTTCAAAAAAAATAGCTTGTAACTACTTTTACGGCATCGGTAACTACTTTTACGACTTGGTAACTACTTAAGGGTTTTTCCAACAAAATTAGCTTGTAACTCCTTTTACGGTTGTGGTAACTACTTTAACGACATCGGTAACTACTTTAACGGCTTGGTAACTACTTAAGGGTTTTTTCATAAAAATTAGCTTGTAACTACTTTTACGGCTGTGGTAACTACACTAACGGCATCGGTAACTACTTTTACAGCTTGGTAACTACTTAAGGGTTTTGCCAAAAAAATACTTTGTAACTACTTTTACGGTTGTGGTAACTACTTTAACGGCATAGGTAACTACTTTTACGGCTTGGTAACTACTTAAGGGTTTTTCCAAAAAAATTACCTTGTAACTACTTTTACGGCTGTGGTAACTACTTTAACGGCATCGGTAACTACTTTCTTGGCTTGGTAACTACTTAAGGGTTTTAACAAAAAAAATTACCTTGTAACTATTTTTACGGCTGTGGTAACTACTGTTGACGGTGAAATTTGGATTATTACGTGGCCAACAATTATATCAAAACGAATAATAAATAATGAAGAAAACAATGCATGCAAGAGACAGGTTTTACGTGGAAAAACCCTTGAATGGGAAAAAACCACGGCACCCCAGAGGACAGAAAGATAATGCTATGATTTTACTGTTTGATTACACACTCAAGTCTCTCGAATAACTGCTTTCTCTTTCTAGATTTTTGAACCCCTTCCTCGTGGGATAGGTGGTTCTATTTATACATGATAATTAGGGTTTCCCCTTGATTTTAGCCTTGTTGGTGGTAGGATTTCCTTTTGGACTTGTATTGGGAATCCCACATTGCAACGGATAAGGATAAGTTTCCTATCTTTTACTTCTATGATTCTTCGTTGTCAGAGGTATTCCGGGAGTTAGGGTTTTATTTCTATGTTTCTGCCGAGTCGGTTTATACTTAGTAAGCTGATGCGGTAAGTACCTTCACCTCTGGGTATCACCCTTCGGCGACCACGTTTTTATCCCTAGTGAGTACATATCCTGATCTGGCGACCACACATTTGACTTATTGACTTGAGACTTTGTTGACACGCTGTCTAGTCCACGTTTCTCCTTTGACTTAGTCAACGAGTGATGTGGCAACGTCTTCCCCAACATTTGTTGATTCCTTTGATGACATATCTGCTTGGCGAAATCACACATACAACAATACCACCATAAATACTTTGAGCTGAGCGAATGTTTTGGTCTTCCAATTCGTTTGTCTCCGCGAGTAGTATTTATATCCATGCTTAGGCTTTCCGGTGTGTTTTGTAAATAATTTTCCTCCTTTTTATTTTCACCACGTGTTGAATTTGTTGGTTGATTCTTCCAGTGCAAGCCTTTATTTCTGGCCACACAATTTCTGACGCTTCCACTTACTTGACACGGTGAAAATATGTTTTGACTGCTTGGTGATCTTCAAGGCGCCACATGTCTGTTACTTGGTGGACGTTGTTATGGCTGTTCACCGTGACCATCGTTCACCTTAACAGTATTCTTCTTTTTTATTTTTGAATTTTAAAACTCCCCCTTTTAATGCTTAGACGTTTCTTCTTCCTCTTGATCTTTTCATATCTCCATTAATTTCTTTGTTTTCTCAGAATAGAAGCACTTCCTTAAAGGTTTGCCATAGCTTTCTTATATTGTCTTCCATTGTCGGACGGCTCACTAAACTTGACCATGCTTGTTTCTTGGCATCCCCAAATCTCCTGCTTACTCTCCAAATCTAGGGTTTTTCTGGTGAGTTTCCATGGATCCTTCCTTGCGTTCTTCTCTTTTTAATCAAATGATGCAAGCTTTAGAAGTTGGTGACAAGCGTACTGCTGATCAAATTGAATCTTTGATCCGTAACTTTCATTTGGATTCTTCGGTTCCGATTTCTGTTACATTCCTTCTACTGAGGAACATTTTGTCCCTAACATTTCTTCTCCCTCGTCTTTTAATAGTGACTCTCTAGTGATGACGAGGTTCTAAACCTGGTGGCAGTAAACGACGAGCTTCTAGGGTTCCCCGAGGGTCTTTGCTGGACGCTCAGACAACTGTTGATTCAGATGTTGATGATCATTAGCAAAATAGACTGCACTTCTCGACTGATCGCCCGTGTTCCTTTGACTGTGAAGTCAATGTGGTTGGTGTGGAGGAACTTCGCAAATATAAAAGTCGCTTTGAAATCCCGGACTTAGTGACTTTGATGCTTCCTAGTGATCGAGCAGCGTGGAATCCTCCTAAAAATGCAGTCGCCATCTACGGTGCCATGCTCAGCTGTGGGGTAACTCTTCCCCTTTAGCCTTTCATCGCTAGGTTCCTTGCGGAAGCTCAGATTGCGCCTGCCCAACTCGCCCCAAATAGCTACAAAATCTTGATGTGTTTGTGTTTGATGTGGAAGTTGAAGGGTTACGGTCCCCCTACGCCCCGTGAGATTCGTCATTTTTATACTTTAAGGCAAGCGGGCAATAGCAGCACGTATTTCCACCTTTCTTCGACCGTGGAGAACTGGATTCCTGAGGGTGTGGCGAACCCTGGACAGGTAGAAGTTTCCAGTGACGAGAAGAAGAAGGGCTTCATTTGGGGTTTTCCTACTTCGAATAAGAGGTGGAAGAACAGTTGGTTCTTCATTGGTGGCGAATGGGGCAGAGATGTGCCAGCCAATGGTCGCTGTAACCTTCCGACGAAGAAAGTTCCCAAGCACTTCACTTCTCCTAAAGTCTGGTCGAAGGCAGTCCCCGTTCTACTAGATGAAGAGATCTCTCATCTCGCTGCGGTAGCTGTCCTTCCTTTGAATGAGAGAGGCCGATCATTCCTCTTGGATGAGGAGAAGATGATTACTCAACGGATTTTTTCGTGTTTGCCTACCAAACTTCCTCGTCGTAAGTTTTTCCTGCTTTCCTTCAATATTACCGCTTTGTTTGTTCTATTAGTAACGTTTGGTTGTTCTTCGCAATGTGTGACTTTGACACAGTTTGCGATGTGCAAGCCTGGGCAGTGAAGAACTCTGAGGCCGCTAGCAGAAGGCACGTTGCTGGCTCGGCCAAGGAAGGGATCGCCAATCCCGATAGTGGTGATCCTTCAGATGGTGAAGACGTTGGTGACGACTTAGGGGAAGGTGTCGTAACGGGTCAGCCTCCCGCCCATCAGGAAGTTGCTGCAAGTACCCCCAACCGCAAGGGTAAAGAAAAAGTGGGGGTTTCAAGGGCAAATGATGACATTCCTGCTTTCGATGCAAATGTCCCTGAAACTCCTCTTAATCCATCAAGCGATTTGAATCCTATGGCTGGCAGGGGAAAGTGCCCCGCTGAGAGTACCCCCGATCATACTGTTCGACCCCCAAAACGAGCATCAAAGGTTGTGTAATATATAGTTTCTTCAGATGAGGATGGTGCCGGTGATCTTGTGCTCGCCGAGGCTCCCCCTACTCAAACAACTGCTCACGAGGATCCTGCTGAAGGGGCAAATGTAGCGGTGCCTCCTCCTGAGGGGGTTAATGAATTGAACGTCCCTGCTTCTACTCCTACTCCTACTCCTACTCCTACTCCGCCCAGAGCAGCTTCTCCTCCGACGGCTACGGGTGAGCCAAATGTTTCTTCTGCTGGTCAGCTTGGGCCCTCTGGTCGGCCAAAGTCGGCTGATCAGCCAGGGCCATCAAAGCAACCCGGGGCTTCTACATCTGCGTCTGCTTCCGGTTCGGGTGTTACCCGTGAAGCTCCTCATGTGGGCCTAACTAAAGCTGGTGAAGGATCCGTGTCTCTTTTGGATTTCTCAGCTACTGAAATTTGCTCCCATTTGATCAACCACAACATCTACATTAGTGAAGGTTGGGAGCATGTGAAAAGCAAGCCTTGTAACAGGAAAATGGAGTTTTTCTTTAACTGCCATTCTCTGGTAGGTTTCTTACCGCAATCCTGTTACATCTCTGTTTATATATACTTCCTGATCTGTATGTTCTCTTTTCAGATGATGTCGAAGTTGGATGAAAGCTACAGGCACGGGAACAAACTTTCCAGGAAGAGTAAACGTCTGCGATAGCAGGCCTCTATTTTGGTAGCCGAGAAGCACTCTATTGAAGAATCCCATGCTCAGCAACTCACTCAGCTAAGAGAATCCGCGGACGGTTACCTATCTACTCAGCTAGTCACCGAGGAAAAACTGTCCGCAGCTGAGGAAGAAATTCACTCTCTGAAAGAGCAATTGTTGGCTAGTCAGACTTCGCTCGCAGCGCATTTGGAAACTGAACGGCTAGCTGAGGATGCTAGAGAGAGGGCTGAGCGAGAAGCGCATGATTTGCACAATCAGCTTTCCTCAAGGGATGTTATTTTCAATGATTTGAAGGTTGTATTGGAAGTCGAAACAGTCAACCGTTTTAAAAGGTCCCCTGCCTATGATGTGTTTTTGTTGTGCGAATTTGAACGAGGTATGAGGCAGTCAAAGAAGTTCTTCGCAATGAAGGATCATTCGAATGAGAAGGCTTTAAGGCGCTTCGACAAATCCCTTCAGTTGCACATGGACAACGCAGTGGGCTCAATTAAGGAGCAGATAAAGCGTTGGAAAGCCCACTACCGCTATACAAGGACTGAACCTCACCCGATGCACTTAGAAGTCCCCACCAAGCGTGCCTTTAATACTTACTACTCTGGTCGGAAAGGCAGCTTTTCTGGTTCTGGTGTCGAGCCTGATTTGAGTCCTGTTACCTGTAGGGATTATGGACCTTTTATGCCGGATAGGGATGAAGTGGTAGTTTGGCCATTAGAAGATGAGGCCGAGGAGGATGATGAAGATGGTGGCGATGCCCCGGCTGATACTTAGTTTCATGTTTTTATTTCTGTATTCACCTGTAAATGATATTTTATTTATGCAATACATATTTTTACCTGTCGAGCTTTTCTTTATGATTCAATTTTCTTTTGGATTTATTCGCTTTTCTCCAACCTCCGCTGAATATCTTTATTAGTTGTTTTTTATTCAGCTGCCATTGCTGAGTTTCTAGCTTTATCATTTTTTGTTCAGCTGCCATTGCTGAGTTTTTTGCTTTATTATTTTTTGTTCAGATGCCGTTACTGAGTTTTTGGCTTTATCAAAGTTTATCAGGACGTGTCCGACCATACACCAAGTTTATTTTAGCATACTATTGGGACATCTCCCACTTTTGCTTTTGACTTAGTCATTTTGTTTATTGCTAACTGTATCGACCCCCAGTGTTTTTCATTGAGATGTCTCATGTACGCTTTTGATTAGACGCTTCTCGCGCCTTTCCAGGGGCCTTGTTTTACTAGCGGTAGTGGTCACCGATCGGTTTTATAATAGGTTTGGGCTGTGGTGACGTATTTACCTTTAGCCCGCTATAATTTTGAGGTCATCCCACTCGCTTTTGTTGCTGCGAGTATTAAACTCGTCTTTACGCAATGACGAGTAACTTATAATATACGACGGCGAGTAACTTTTGTAAACTAGTTACTTCTAGCGGCGAGCCAAATCATGAGTTCACAGTAATAAGTTACTCTTTATTGAATATCTCCTACAACCTTTTAACAAAATAAAAAGGGAAAAAAAGAATGCTAAAAAAGGAAAAATGCCTAAAAAGAAAACATCAAAGTAAATTCTGAAAGGAGGTGAAGCAGTCAAGGGTAGTATATTTTCAAGTACTGCGCATTGAATGGTCGGGGTAGTTCGCCATAGCTCTCTCGAGTAATGCAATATGCCCTGTGACCAGCTATGCCCGTAATTTGATAAGGCCCTTCCCATTTATCTGCGAACGATCTTGCAGCTTTGTTTCTGGTTCATGGATTCACCTTTTTCAGCACTAAGTCACCGAGTGCGAACTTTCTTTCACGCACATTTGAGTTGTAGTACCTGGCTGTCCTTTGCTGATAGGCAGCGTTTCTTATTTATGCGCGTTCTCTTCTCTCTTCTAGCTCGTCCAGACCACATTTTAGCATATCAATGTTGAGTTCTGGTTGGAAGAGTTGTACCCTTAGTGAAGAGAAAAATGTTTCCACGAGGATGACAGCTTTAGCTCCGACAGCTATGGAATATGGGGTCTCACCTGTTGAGCTTCTTTCTGTGGTTCGATATGCCCATAGCACCTGTGGCAACTTCTCTACCCATCTACCCTTCTTCGCAGCTAGCTTGGCTTTCAGATTATGCTTTATGATCTTGTTCACTGCTTCAGTTTGACCATTAGTTGTGGATGTGCTGGAGTTGCGTAGTAGTTGTTGATTCCATACTTGTCACACAGCTCCCTGAATTTCTTACCGTCGAATTGGGTTCCATTGTCAATAATGATGGTGTTTGGTATCTCGAATCTGTACATGATATTTTTCTTCACAAAGCTTGTAGTGTTTTCCTCTATTATGTGTACCAATGGTTCGACTTCTACCCATTTTATAAAATAATCCATGGCAACAATGGCATGTTTTGCTCCTCCAGTGCTGTTGGCATTAGGTCGATCAAGTCAATTCCCCACATGGCGAATGGCCAAGGCGAGGTGATGCTCTGCAAGAGTTCAGGTGGTTGGCGAATGTTGTTTGCAATTCTTTGACATGCCTCACACCTTGCTGCTATCCTTTTTGCATCGACGAACAACGTTGGCCAGTAAAAACTCTGTCTTAATGTTTTGTGGGCTAGACTGACACCCCCAACATGGTTCCCACAGTTTCCACTATGTATGCTTTTCAGGATCCCTTCTGCTTCTTCAGGTTTGACACATCTCTGCAACGCCCTTGAGTATCCCCTCTTGTACAGTTCTCCATTGAGGACTGAATATCTTGTAGCTCTGTACTTCAGTCGTTTTGCCTCCAACGGATCACTTGGGAATACGTCATTGATGAGGTACTCTTTGATTGGTGTTATCTAGCTGTCTATCTCGCCGAAGACTGCCCCAACTTCCATTTGTTTGATTATACTTTGCTGCAGTAGGTGGATCATAGGAATAGTCTGGGCTAGATGTTGATTGTGGCGGATGCCAATTTGGCTAAGGCGTCAGCCTGCTCGTTTTCTTCTCTAGGGACCTGGATAATCCTGTACTCTTTAAATCTTCCCAGCAGCTCCTTTGCTAATTCAAGGTAAGCGATCATGTTTTCGTCTCTCGCCTGGTATTCATCTAGTACTTGATTAACAATGACTTGGGAGTCGCTAAAAATTTCTACCTCATCGGCTCCTAGAACCGTGCAAACTCTTAGTCCTGCTATGAGTGCTTCATACTCGGCTTGGTTGTTAGTGGCTTTGAAGTCAAAACGCAAGGCACATTCGACTGAATCTCCTTCCGGGGTTAATACCACTACCCCTGCCCCGCTGCCATGCGAGTTTGACGACCCATTGACGCAGAGTTGCCACCTAAATTTTTTCTTAGTTTGTTCCACCATCATCCTTGCCACTTCCATGTTTGGTTCGGTGAACTCTACCACAAAATCTGCCACTGCTTGGCCCTTGATTGCTGTCCTTGGGAATACTCTACATCAAACTCACTTAATTCGATTGCCCACTTTGTTAGTTTACCGGATACCTCTGGCTTTTGCAAAATCAGTTTCAGTAGGCAGTTGGTGTATACTCCGATTTTATGAGCCTGGAAATACGACCTTAACTTCCTCGCCGCTGTTATTAGGGCGAGCGCCATCTTCTCGGCTGGCGAGTATCTTGTCTTAGCTGGTAACAGTGCTTTGCTTGTGTAGTATATCGGTTTCTGGACCCCTTCTTCCTGTCTCACCAATACAGAACTTGTAGCTGCTTCAGAGACAGATAAATACATGTATAGTGTTTCTCCGGCCACTGGTTTTGACAATAGTGGTGCTCGCCCAAGGTATTCTTTCAAGGCTTGAAAGGCCTTCTCACAATCTTCGTTCCACTCGACCCCTTTGCCTTTCTTGAGAGCTTTAAAGAATGGTAGGCACCGGTCTATTGATTTTGCTATGAACCTGTTAAAGACTTATGACTTGAAGATCTTTTAGTCTAGGGATCTCTTTGTAATGAGAGGATGAGAGTATGTAATCAACTATGAGTTTATTGGAGTGAACAGGGTGAGGTTTTGCCATGTAATAGCCAAAGGGCGAGATTGTAAGATCCTAAATTTTTATTGGCATAATTCCATTGCAAAACTCTCTTTATTTGTATTGATTAGTTGCTTAGGTGATTCTTGAAGAAAAGAAGTTTCAAAGGTGGAAAGCAACATCTCATGCAAATATCGTTTTCAAGAGGAAAATCGCGTACTTGGATACTAAGGTATCAAGATTCTTCTTCCTCTTGCAAGGCGTAAGTGCACACACACACAATTTATTCATGTGTGTCCTTGCATCGTTGTGCAAACATTTGGTATAACATATTTATACACATTTAAGTATGCACATCCATTTATCTCAATATTGTCAAACTTGTAGAATTGCATGTTTTATCACTATTGCTTGGATATGACATGCTTGTGTGACATTGTGTTTATTTGTTTGAGTTTATTGTATTTTGGACTTGACCATGTTCTCATATGATTCCTTATTGAGTCCCGGTCATTTCGGTTACTCATTCATTAGGTTTCGAGTCCAAACGATGTAGCTACACTACTTTACGTTCTCATTCGTTGAGTTGTCTTCGTCGTCGTTTTCCGAGATGAATTCTCAACCTTTTGTCAAATTTTTGTAGTCTTCGTTGTGCGTGAGGAGTCACGATTTGTAATCCAAAAACGGATTAAAAATTGGAGTTCGGAGGCCTGAATACGGCCAAAGAACACGAGAGGAGCAAGATTGGCCAACGGCCAACCTTAGAGGCCACATGTGGCACACGGCCTGGCAGGCCCTCTGCCCATGTGTGCCACATGCGCCTCACATGTGGAGGTGATGTGGCACACTCCAATTGGCTGCCTTCTTCCCTCTCTCTCTTGTTTAAAAAACATTTTCCTTCCCTCCAAATATAACTTGAAGAAAATTGAAAAAGAAAATTTGTGCAGAATTCTTCATGATTTTCAATTTCTTATTTTGATCATAACTCTCTCATACGAACTCGAAATTGAGTGATCCAAAAAAAAAATGTTGGTCTTGAAGAAAGCTACAAACCCCCAAGCATTTTCAGAGTCATTTGAGTTCATAATTGTTCGCAGTTGGCAGATTTCTATCCAAGACTTAAGTGTTGTATGTGAAACTTCTTCTTTTCACTTTATCTTTTGATCGTCTCTTTTAATCTTTCTAATTGATAGATGATATGTGTTTAGAATATTGTTAGATCATATTCTTGGGGTGTTTGATCTATTGATTGTTGAGTTTTATGTTAGGATTATACTCAATAGCAAGAGTGTAATATTGTAATTGACAATCTTTTTCATATTAATAAAGTGATTTCTGGTTTAACAAAACTTATAGCATTTATAGTTTAATATTATAATTGTCAAAGTAAATAATCATAAGGTCTAAAGACTATGAGAAAAGAAGAATTGTTCGTACATCTGGATATGTATGAAGAAGACACAATTCTTTAGTTAGTCTTGAATAATGTTCACAACTTAAATTAAAGGTTGGGCACCTTTATCTTGTTAAAGTTGTAGAATTCTTTTGCTAGCATTTGAGTAGGATCAAATGAGATATGATGAGTCTAAAATCATCGGAGGGTCTTCGAGCAAAAGAATCTAGTGCACTGGATGCATTGAACTGGATCACAATGAAAAGCTTTATCTAGAACCGTCAATAGATAATAGCCTTTTCATTATCAGAACAATCGGAGAGTCTATCTTAATCCTGAGATAAATGATGGACTTATGGTTGCAAGTGGTATCATTTGAGTTATCAATGAGTACGATTATATAGCATAGTCTATCCTTGATAGTTTGGTGATATTCATTTGTTAATCGATAGAAGACTTCATTTATAGATATGGACATCGTGGCTCCATTTATTAAATGAAAGTATAATATCATCATATGGATGTTTTGAGGTAATTGGATATTAAATCTCAACGTTGAGTTTTCGATAGTGACTATTGAAAACATAGCTTCTGGACAAGTCAAAATATCCAAGTTCAAAACGTGGTCATATTAGTAAATATGGTAACTTGGAGAGTTATAGGCGGTCTATGAACTCTTGGCGATTACTGATATTAATCACGAGGATACACTATCTCCAATATGATTGTCTAGGGTATGAATGAGGAATATCTTCTTATTCTATCTTTATTTAAGAGTTCAATTTTAGCTCTTTAGTGGAATGAGTTAAAATTAATGGATCGGACCTAAGTAAATTATTTGTTGATTGTGATTAGGTTATGTCTATTGAAGCTTAAATTTAGATAGCCCGCCAAGATCCCCAATCCACACGGACTTGCATGGATCACTTGATATATTCTACCGGACCAATTTATGGGTCCATCTAGAATTACATTTAATATATTAAGAATATAATTTGCACATTATTTATTTAATGGGCTGATCAATTATATTAATATATTAATGAAAGGCATGTGGGCTTATTTCTTTTAGTAAGAATGGGTCTGGTTCACATGTGGGCTTTTTAATTAAAGTCTAATGAATTAAATAAAATAAGAAAATAATATTAAGCCCATATATATATGATGTGGGCGGCAAGGCTAAATAATTAGTCAAAAATATTATTTTATTTTATTGTTTGATTAAATGAGAATTAATTAATTTATTAATTAATTAATTATTTAATTAAGAAACAAAATCTTTTTCTGATCAGGAAATATGTTTCCTAGAATTATACTATTTGTAATAGTATACTAAAAGTAAAAGACTTGTTTGGTAAGAAAATAAATAATTAGGTTTATTTATTTAATCAAATAGGAAGTCTTTTAATTTAGTCATAATTTAATACTACACTATAGAGTTGGATTAGGGTTTGGATTTTCAAGAGTGTAAGAGTTTTGGTAAAACCTAAATCCTCTTGGAGTGAGGATTTCGGTCACCTACAACCTCCTACACTAGAGAATGCGGCAACCCTAAAAGAAATAGGTGTGGAATTTCAGTCACCCTATATATGGGAAGAGATGAAATTTGGCCACACCACTTGCTTGGCTTGAGAATTATTTCTTTTGCTTAGAAAATAAATCCTACTCTAGTGATTAGTGTGTGTTAAATTCGGCCAAGACAAAAAGAGAGAAGAGATTATTCTATTTTCGATAGTACACTAATTGCTTATACATCAATAGGCTTGTGTGTACAACTTCGAATAAGGTTCACGCGAGTTTCAATCATTAGATTGAGAACTCAAAAGTGACCGGAATAATCTTTGTAGTCTTTTGGATGTTTTGTGACTAACGTTAAGAAAAAGAGATTTTGTTTGTCCATTCTCAGGTACGCAATTCAAAGAATAGGGAGACCACGCTCCTAGGTGATTCACGTTCGTGCTAGGATTGAAGATCTTGCGGATTACCATTGACGTAAGTCAATCGGATCACGCGACAAAAGGTATTCTACTTTTGTTAGTTTATATATATGTGTTTAATTAATTTAAAGGGTTAAGGTTCATCAAAGGAAAATTTTTAAAATATACTAAACTTGTTTTTAGTCTCGCTTCCGCTGCGATGACCGTATTTTTCCCTACATTTTAGCCTTGTGATCTCAATTGAACAAATTTAGCTAAACTTGACTAATCTTGTAATTGATTCTAGAAATGTTATATATGATGTGCCTCATGATATTTTCTAGGTTTAATTTCATGATCTAAGAACTAAGATTTTTGTGTGATATATTGAATATTCTAATCTTGTTCTTATTGATTTATATGCTTTGATTTCTAGGTACATTTGTGATTGTTTGTTGATATCTTATCCTAGAATATCACTAAGCATGTTCATAAAGCTTGTTTGATCATCTTGCTTTATTTGATTGTGATTTGCATCATTTGCATCACTTAGATCATTGCCTTGCATAAGGTGGAAGTCTTTTGATTGAAGTGTGTGAAACTTTGTCTTGAGCAAGAAGACTTGGCTAGGAAAGGATTCCAGATAGCCAAGCAAGGAGTCTTAGTTAGGATCAAGAGGATCTAGATAACTAAGCGAAAGTCTTAGCTAGGAGTGTGATACTCTGGATAGTTGAGCTAGGATAGCTTAACTAGGATATTTGTGATCCAGATAGCTAAGCACGAAACCTTCCTAGAGACTTGAGAGTCTCGGATAGGAAGTTGCTTCCTAGAGGTGAAGGACTCACCTTGGATAGGAAGTAGGGTAGTGATTCACTAGGTCTTGTGAATAGACTATGAGTTGATTGCATTGAGTGTGTATCTCTTTCTTTCATAGTGAATTGCTTTGCCGGTGGTTGTGGTATCAACCCTTGGATGTTTCCTCTTTGAGGTTTTACCACGTAAAAATTCTTGTGTCAATTTTCATTTTAATATTTCTTTATCTTCTATATCTTACATTGATTGCATATCTTGTACATTGATTTACTCTTGCATTAGTTAAATCACTTCATTTGTTGAATCTCTTCAAGTGTGCATTTTCTTTGTTATATTCCGCATAATTTTTAATATTAGAATAAATTGGGCCTACACCTATTCACCCCCCTAGGTGTATTTTACACTATTACTTAAGGGAATTTTAGTTGAAGTTTTGTAGACGTCCATGTCCGTGAAAGAGTTCGTTTTGTAATCCGAAAATGGATTCAAAATCAGAGTTCAGAGGCTGAAATACGGTCAAAGAATGTGAGAGGTATGCGAGGGAAGAAAGCTGTGGCACAAGCCACAACCTCATCCTTCCCGTGGAGGCGTGTGGCCTCCACAAGAAGGAGGGGGATTGGCCCTCGTGGAGGCCACGTGCCTCCACGGGGTGCCCATATGGCATGTCCCATATCTACTCTTGTGGCCCCCTCCACACCACGTCATCTTCCCTCCAAATTCCTTTTAAAAACTCCTCTTCCTCTCATTTTTCAATTTGAAAAAGATTTGTGCATAAATATTTTGTGTTTTTCTCTCAACTTTCTCACTCATTTCTCAACCAAATTGAGTGATTCAAAAAGTGAGAGAATCGTATTGAAGTCCACTATCTTCTCTAAGTGATTTTGAAGTCTTTTGTTCAAGTATTTTAATTTCATGGTTGCACTCAAAATTTCAAGGTATTTGTTTATCCTTTGATTTTTAAGCTTTTAAATGTTCAAATACCTTGGGTTTTCTTCTTGTTTTAGTGTATGTGACTTGAACAAATGTTGTTTAGAGATAAAACTTCAATTATAAGCTAGATTTGTCTAATTAAAGTCGTAAATGTGATTTAGGTTTTCTTAAATCTAAAAACTTCATATGTTTATGAGTTGTATTATGATTAGCTTATATTTTAGGGCTATTTGAGTGTTAATTGAATTCATTATGATGATTGATAGCCTTTACATGTGCTAGAAAATTTTAGTTGAATATATTTAAGATTAGCACATTTAATTTTATATTTAGAGTTTTTGAGTTTTAATTGATTATTTTGTGAATATATGCTCTAAATATTTGCTAGAGAAACTTGATTGAACATATTTTGTACTCTAGCATTTTTGGTTTTAGTTCTAAAGCTTTGAACATGTGCTTAATGAATATGTTATGTTTCAAGCTTTAGTTTGCACGAATAAAATATAGGATTTAAGTGTAAATTGGTTGTATTGCATTTTCTAGGTTTTTGTTCATGCATAAAGAACTAGAAAATATCACTTGTGAACTTTCATGTCTATTTCTAGTTTTTTATGAAGTGTATCTAATCCATACATTTCATATGTGATTTGCATCATTTTGTGTGATGTCAATTGTTTGGATTATAAACAAGAAAAACATATATTGTGTGCATAAAGTTTATTTCTAGTTCCCATAGAATATCTTGATAATATATTCTATGTTGCATATGTTTGCATTTGCATACATTTGATCATGTTAGGTTAACTTGCAAAGGCATCAAGTCTCTTGTTGGAACATATAGTTCTAGCTTGAGTAAATGAGTCTCGACTAGGATCATGCGGATCCGTAAGTTGAGCATGGAGAACTCAATTAGAGGCATACGGCTTCTAAGTTGAGTACTAGCAAGTCTTTCATTAGTAAAAGGCCCATGGGTAAGATATAAGGGATATCTAATAGGAGGTAGACAATCATGCGGATTGGTCACTTTGAGGGTGTACTTTTATCCAACTAATGAAAGGTGGTGTTGTCGGAGGTGGTTGGATGGTTCAACTTGTGAATGTTTTCTTTTCGGAGGTTTACCATATAAAAATAACGTGTTAAATGTCTCTATCCCTTACTCTCTTATATTTGTATATGTGATTGTTAAATCTTGTTTAGTTCTTCATGTCTTCATAATTTTTTAAACAAGGTCTTTGTAAGGAAAGAGAAGCAAACATTCTTCTTTATTAAATTGTACATACATCTTGTATTTATTAATAGTTGATCTAATTGTATGTAGTTATTCATACACTTGTATTTGTGAATATTGAAGATTAATATATATATATATATATATATATACAAGTGTGAATTGATTTATGTTTTAAGTTAAATATCTTGCAACTTGCAAGTCATAGACTTTGATTGACATGCTTTATTGAATATAATTTTCAATAGTCTATCTAGAATGACAAACCTTTGTTTGCTTCAAGGAATTGAAAAGAGGTTTAAAATCTATTTAACCCCTCTAAGTTAACTTTTGGCAATTTAATCGTAATTGTATATTTATCACTACAATTTTGGCAAAAGGACAATTTCATTACTTTTTGATCAAATGTTAGGATATTTTATTACAATTTTTCCTATATTAATAGCCAGTTTGGGATTGCTTTTGGTAAACAGATTTTAGCTTTTTAAATAATTTTGACATTAATAAGTGTTTGTTAAAGTACTTCAAAAGTGATTATTCAATAATTTTAGCTTATATACAACAGATTTAAGAAATAGGTCGGGAGTTACTTTTCAAAAATGATTTTATAATAATCTAAAATGAATTTTTGAACTACCTATATTACCCTTGTTAATTAAATATATAGACTTTTGTGCCCTCTTCTTTCCTAAAAGAAAATTCGAAACTTTAGAAAATCGAAAGCAATTGATGTGACAAAATCAGATTATTAAAACACAATATATAAATTATACAATTCACAAGTAAACATCATCTTGCAAATCAAAACAAGCAAATTAAAATATAATATGAAAACCATTGTACACGATCAGTATTTGTTCTCATCATTTTTTTTTCCTCATCATACATTAATTATCATCATAAATCTATATAAAATAATTTAGAAATGAAAAAAAAAAACCATGTAAGGAAAACCCACAATGCTCCAAAACCCATCTGAATATGTTGATGACAGAAGAAAATTAAACAATTATATTAACCAAAATCAACAAATTGGAAACACTAGATCATTAGGTTAGCTACTCGAGAACTTGGGGATATTGTTGGAGCTAGGTGACCAAAGATCCTGTCTCATCCTGACGCCTTTATTTTATCATTATAAAATTTAAAATGCTTTTTTAATTTTTTAATTTTTTAGTTGAATGCATTTTATTTTTGAAAATATACTTGTACAATAATAAATAATTATTCAATTAAAGTTATTTATAGTAAAACATTTTGATTAAATATTAATTTGGTTTGAAATTATATAAACTAAAAAGAGTAAATCGTACTCCAATATAATGTCTATTTCAGACATTAAACATAGTAAAATCACTTTTATAATAAAATTATTAAATGTATGAATACTGCTTTTAAATCTTACAGCAGCTTTCAAAATACTATTAACCAAACATTCACCGAACAACCGATTATTGTATTAGCACAGTATCACAGTTAAAAATGATTATTTTCAAAGCTACAGTAATACCAAATTAGCCACAAATAAAGTCAACTGACATTCAACAACTAACGATGGCAGTGGTTTGCTAATTGTTCAAACCGTTTGATTTGGCATTTCGTCAAACGACTTCTCCCTAAATTTTAAAAGCAGACTGTCTAAATAAGCTGCATGAAATAAAATAGAATGAAGCACTTCTGGGCGGCCTCTCATTCTCATTATCAGCACTAAAATGTCGGGTCACTGCAAGTACTCTTGCGAGACTGCGACTCAGACTCTAGAATGGATTAAAGCCATTGTCGATTTCGTCAAGCCTTTCACTTTCTTGATAAACGCTCACGTAGTCAACTTCTTCACGGATCGACTCTGGGAAGCTGTTGATAAGGATTGGATCGATTGTCTGCGCCGTGAATCAATCGAAAATCTTCTTCTCATCCCTTCTGGTGTCGTCCAGGTAACCTTCTCTGATTCATATCGCAAATGGGTAATTTTTTTTGGATGATTTAAGTCATTCAATTATGATGGGTATTTCATTGAATTGTATCTTGAATAGGATCACTGGCCAGATTCACTCAAAGAGTTTGTTCTCACTTTGAGGTCTCTTGTGTTTCCAAGAAAGCAAGCAAATTTACAGATGGTATGTTCTATTATCTTCATTGGTCCCTCTATTCTTTGACGATTTTTGCAAAAATAATTTATATAACCACTCTGTATCTATAACTGTGATTCCCCATATATATATATATTTAATTGTTTTGTATTTTTTTTATTAGGAATTTTAGAATTTAGATGGGTGAAATAGAAAAATTTAGGGGTTTTGAGATTTAATTTGGGTTTTACATTTGCTTCATGGTAAATTTTTTAAGTAATTACTTGTTAATGGTGATGTGTGTGTGTCTATATATAACATATTAGTTGTTAGAGGGAAAAGATCAAGAAAGAAGAATCATAAGAAAATCTGCATGGCATCAAAGAAGACAGGGAACCATGATTTCGGTGATATACAAAATAAGTCAATATTCTGAAAGTACATAGTTGTATGTTTGGCTCATTCTTATTCTAATATAAGAAGGATTCTCAAAACTACAAAAATTAGTAATCGTGTATGTTGAAATTTACATTAAATCAACTGAATAATGAAAGAAGACTATTTATCTCAATTTAAACACAATCAAGTTTCCAAAATACTTTTGATGTTAAAGAATGTAGAATTGTTGTTTAACTTCCCGTGCAGAAATACTAATAATCTAATTAGTATTTTAAACTGGAGTTAAACCTGGACTAGACAAATTTCAAGTCAATCTTTGAAATCAGTTGAATCTCGATTATATCAAATGTCGAATTAGAATCCACATGATAAAATTTCAACTTACTAAAACTGGAAATTATATAGAAAATATAGAAGAAATTATTTTCAACCCTCCCGTTTGTGAAAATCAAGATTGCAAGTTATCTCACTCTTGCATAGTCTTCCATTTATTCTTTTCCTTGTTGGCCAGCTCAACATGTGTAAGCTTGCTATAAAGCCTCTTTTGTATAACCTATAAGTCCTTTTTGGATTGTAATACCTTTGCATATTTCTTGAATATGCTCCGAGGTCAGCTTCTCGAGTCTAGTTTGCCGAGTCTTGTGGGTCAAACATAGGCTGGTCTTTGATGTCAAATTGCACTCTATTGAGAGTTTCTCAGATGTTCACCCACAGAATCAAAATTACCTTTTTTTTTTCATAATTTTTGTGACCTCAAGAATGCATAATTATTATAATATCATTGTTAGAGTCTGTTGTGGTTAGGAAATCAAATTTATTACTCGACTATGACGAGTTCAAGTGGTTGGACAGTCTTGAGAACAACAGTTTATGTGAAAAATGCTAAGAGGCAGAACTGTATTTAGAACATCCCTCATTAGATCTTGATTCCTCTGCCTTTCAATTCAATGGCATGAGTAAACTGATCTTCCCATCTGGCTTATGCGATCCTGTGAGTCTAACTTCATATGGATGGTTTTAATCCTTTGAATCATCTTTCACATCCTCAAGAGTAACTTTCAAAATGTCCAAGGTTTTATAGAATTTCCCTATGGATTGAATATACTTTTGTATGCTGTTAGCTGTAGACAGTGGGGTAACCACAGCAGTAGCCAGTATATGAGTAATTGCTAATAATCTTATGAAATCAAATTGAAGCTTTAGTTCAGATAACCATGTTCAAACAAGGTATTGTCTTGATACCTATTTGAGTAATTGCATTGGAAGAGCATGGATTCAGAATCAAGGTATTATGGTTTATACTTTATAGACAGTTAGTAAGTCTTTCATCCCTCCATTTCATTAAACTGGTCATCTTGCTCCAAGAACATGATCAACCAATGCAACCAGTTGACTTTTTTTTGTCTAGACAAGCAGTTGACTACTTGACTTTCAATCTCGCATATTACATAAACATTCAAATTGCATTCCATATACTATAATATCTGTTTCAACTCCTTCAACAATCAATCTACCCACGTAGTTGATCCCTTGCCTATCCTATGCAGTCATTTCTGCTTTGCCCTCTTTTCCCTGCTTTGTATTGATTTGTTTTACTGCTTTGTACCTTTTTGTTCATTTCAACACTTTCCTACCTTTTTTTAAGGCCGTAAGGAGAATAAAAAAAAGAAAAAAACCTGAATTCCTTTGAACAATCTTTCACGTATTTTTAATGCTGTTTAATATGATTCCTTCTTATATAATAGATCATTGCTGTGCTTTTTCCTACCGTTATCTTGCTTGAGTTAGTATCCTTATTATGAGTTTTCCTAACATCTGATTTTCGCTAATGATTTTTTAGAGTGAGATTGCCATAAAGATTCTGCTGGAATAATTTTCATTACCGATAGATCATCTTCCTACCATGGATCTTTCCTTTATGTAATTTTTCTGTGGAGCTAGCTTCTTCCATTTTATAGAATTGATATATATATTTGTCTTTAAAATTCTTTGTGGGAATTGTCAAAAATGACCACATGCGATTTGAAAAATTCGTTTTTGACCATATATGAAAGTTTGACCGTTAATAACCTCATTTAAAAAATAAAATAAAAACAAATTCCAGTCCATATCCAAAATTTCAAAAATACCCCTGCAGAAAAAAAATGTTAAAACTTGGAGAAAATCGTGAAATGTTGAAAAAAAAGTGAAATCTAATAAAAAATTGTGATATCTCAAAAATGTGAAATGTTTACCTTTTTTCAAGGGTAAACTTATTGAAACCACCTCTCTAAAATCATGTTTTTAACTTTTTTATACGATACAATTACCGATTTCAGTAATTCACCCTTCACAACCTAGGGTTATTTTTTTCTTCTCGTTTTCTTCGATGAACAATGCTGACAAGAAGGGAAAGCCCCGGCGGCATTGTTGCGACACGTGGGCGTGTGCAACCTAGGCACGGTGTCGCCTGGGCACATGCAGTGTTTTAAAAAGCATATTGAGGCACACCCCAATACTTTTTCCTGAAAAATGAGGTGCCTCATTACCTGCTATTGAGGCTCCCACCTCAATGTTGTGAGGTGTACGCCTCAATACGGTAGTGAGGCGTACGCATCAATAGTGGATGATAAATGTTAAATTGTTTTGGAGGCCCATTTTGACCCAGTGTTACCCAACCCTTATAATTTGACCCAGTTTGGGTTTTAAATTGTTTTGTGCATCAATGTTATTTGTGAATCAGAATCAGAGAACTTACCAACAATATTAGATTAAATTTCACCTAGATGGGAAAAGAAAAGAAGAGCTTCATCATCAATATATCCCATGTTTTAAAAAATGGATTGACATTTCTCATAAAAATCGTAGTTATGCTTCACTTCTCATTATTGAGGCTTACACTCAATGCTGTGAGGCATACACCTCACAACTACGCCTCAAGGAGGCGTAATTAGGCGTACGCCTCAATTTGGATGTTTTTTTTTTTTTTTTTTGGATCTTCAGTAATGTAATGGCCAATTTGGGGAGCTCAACCCTCGAGTGCGTCAGCGTAGCGCAATTAAACTAATCCAATCTTCACAACCCAACATGAAGATGCATTGATAATGTGATAATGTTATGAAGTTGGCTTTATTTGACTTGGGAATAATTATAGCCTAAATACTAATTTGAACATTTTTGTTGTTAGTATGATGATTGCATGTTAATTATTTTATGAATTATGCCGTCACGCGCGATGCCTAGGCGACGCGTTTCCCAGGTAGCATACCGTCGGGGCCGCATGGGCCCGGTGGAGCCTTTGCCGAGCGGCACTGTTCGGCGAGGGTTTGATGGGAGAGAAAGAAGAGAGGAGAGAGAAGAGAGGAGAGAGTTTGGGGAGGGTTTTTGTATGAGGGTATTTAGGTTATTTCACAAAATTGTGGTTATTAATTGTTAAACTTTTGTATGTGGTTGAAAACGAAAGTTTAATGTTTTGGGAGACTATTTTTGATTTTCTCCCAAATTCTTTTATATACATATACATATAAATATAAATGCAAAAACTAATATTGGATGTAGAGGAAGGGTTAGACATTTGGTACAATAACAATTGACCGTTTTGCAGGTATTTCCTGGCTTGCAAGTTATATCACTTAATAGTGTTCTTGCCCAAGGCATGAATCAGAAGAAAAGGCATGAAGTAAGTCATTAACATTCAATATCTTAATTTGTTTATTATTCTCTCACTATTATTTCCTCCATTCTACTTTCTTCTCTGCCCACGAACACTGATGAAACCTTGTTTGTTTGTGCCAAACTATCTTAACTCATAAGATGTTTATGTGTGGTTATGTAATTTTCCATATTTTTTATCATGTTTTTGTTTCTCTTTTAAATCTATAAGTCATATATTTATGTTGTAATCAGGTAGAAGTTCTTTCTGCTGTTGTTAGTGCAATAGCAAATAATGTAAGAGCTCATACTATAGTTGATGTTGGTGCTGGCCAGGTAAGCCCACTTTGTTTTTCTTCCGTTTTGATTTCTATATTTTCTCAATAATTTTACCTCATTTATTTTGATTGTGGCTTTGCATGTAGTTGGATGTTGTGATCAGAAGATTTTATTGTAGTGTTAACTATCAGGAGGAAAAACATGTTCTAATGCAGTTGGATGTTGCAATCAAGATTTATTTTATTGTGGTCTTCATTATGAGTTGGAAAAGCATATGATGCTAATGCAGCTTCTAAATCATATTCTGGCTATATTCATGTCTAGGGTTAAGGGTAATTTACAACAAACAAATCAGCTGGCTTTGTTTCCATCTTTTTTCCTTTTTTTTTTTAGGATGAGAAACAGCAAAAAGATTGTACTGATAAAAACAGGATAGTTGCAGCAGTGAACTTGGTGTTATCTGAACTTTAGAGCAGATCACCATCTGCCTCATAGATTGCATTAAAAACTAATTCGAGATGTTTCTTGCCCTGAAAACTGATTTTAAATCACGCTTTTCCTTCTTGGGATGCCGCTTGTGATGTAATAAATCTTTGAAAAGGCTTTTCAAGTCCTAGTAAAATTCATATTTTAACAGATTTTATCACCTCATACCATTTAGATATGGACTATAACCAATTAGTTCATCACTTTCTAGCTGCCCATTCTTGCCAAAGCTGTAAAAGCATGTCAAGTTTTGAGATGTCTTCAACCTTTTTGTGTATTCATTTTTGTTGATAAATCAATTTCCAATGCTAGCATCTGAAGCAGCAAGAAGCCCTTCGACTCTGATAGATACTTTGCTACATTTATGATAGCAAGGGTCCTATACTCATGTGAGAATTTGTTAATTGAAAGCCGTTGTGTATATTATTGCAGCAAATATTTTTTGGTAGGGACAAGTTGTTATGGATTCAATAATTGTTATGATTGGTGGTCAAAGGTAATAAAGGTTAGGATATTCTCAATAATGAGTGAGATTGTATAGTTGACTGATTTTATTAGCTTAATTGTAGCTTAGTGATTAATTAGCTTGATTGTAGGTTGATTTATTTCCTTTTGTATTTCCTTTCTTGATTCTTTCCATATTGTATTCCTCTTATATATTTCCTCCTATACGGAGAAGAATAAAATAACAAAGTCTTAAGTTGTTCATGGTATCAGAGCCTAAACCAAGTGTTTAGGGTTCTTTTTCTGCTACTGTACCTCTTATAATTTTTTTTTTCTATTGCTACTGTTCTAAGCAATAGACTATTGCCTGTTGATTCCTATTCCGGTGAGTCTTACCACCGGAATTCCTACAACCGGTGTCTCGCCGACCACTCTACTAGCATCTTTTGTCGCCGGTTGTCCTCCGTCCGACTAGATCTAGCGACTCGCATCGCCCCTATTCACACTACCTCTTCAAGCGACCCGACTCAACCTGCGTTGCCTCTTCTTCCAACAGCGACCTGCGTTGCCTCTTCTTCCAATAGCGACCCATGTCGCCTCTACCTACATTATCACTTCGCAATCTGACTTGACCTGCTTCGTTTCTTCTTCAACAGAGACCTACGTCGCCTCTTCTTCTTCAATAGCGACCCACGTCGCCTCTTCTTCACGTCTACCAGCGACTGGAGGCCCCAACCACTGCTGCCGTCAGACTTGGCCGGACAGATCATTGAATTTTCTGTCTTTCTGACTTTTTGGGTATTTTTTTTTCCTTGTGTTTCTTTGCTTCCGCTGCTACCACTACTATGGCAAATCCTAGTGAAGATGAATTAGATATGTCTAGCCCCGTATCATCCACCTTGTACAGCTCACCTTCTATCTCATAGGGTAATATATGTGATTCTCAAACTCAATTCTCTAGCTCTGATACTTTTCATTATGCTTTTAGTGTCTCTAGAATTTCTAGTAATAATACTTGGATAATTGACTCTGGTGCAACGGACCACATGACTTTTGATTCTCGAAACTTTAGTCATCGTAGTTTGATCGAAACGTGTAATGTGTCATATGCTGATGGGACACCCACCCCGGTTCATTGAGCTGGATTTGTTTCTCTAACTCCGTCTTTACACTTATCATTTGTCTTACATGTGCCTACTTTATCTAACAACTTGCTCTCTATCAGTCAAATTACTAAATCTCTAAACTGTGTTGTCACATTCTGGCTTTCTCATTGTGTGTTTCAGGACATCAAAACCAAGGAGATGATTTGAATTGGTAAGGAAAGAGGGGGGTTGTGCTACTTTGCAGCGAACAGTGCTCCAAGCTTGTCTAGTCATCCTCATATAGTACAAGTTCAATTCGACAAAGAGAGTAATATCTATCTCTGGCATAGGTGCATAGGTCATTGTTCGTTTGGATATCTTAAGTTTTTATGACCACCTTCGTTTAATGCTATTGGTCACAATAATCTGCAATGTGAAACATGTGTTGTGTCCAAACATCATTGCCTGTTTTTCCTTCTAGTAATAATAATAAAAGCTCTATTCCTTTTTCTCTTGTTCATTCTAATGTATGGGGTCCTTCTAATGTTGTGTCTATCTTGTATGCACTGGTTTGTTACATTTATTGATGACCGCACACGTATGACTTGGATTTTCCTTTTAAAAAACAAAAGTGATGTATGTGATGTTTTCCAAAAATTTTATCACATGATCCATACACAGTTTCATAAGAAAATTCAAGTTTTACATTTTGAAAATAGTGGTGAATATCTAAATCATAATTTCAAAACTTTTCGTTTAAAAAACGGTATTCTCTACCAAACATCTTGTGCACATACCCCACAACAAAAATGGTACAGCCGAGCGTAAAAATCGTTATCTCTTAGAGGTTGCACAATCTTTACTTCTCGGAATGCATATGCCTAAATCGTTTTGGGGTGATGCCTTACTATCTGCTGCATATCTCATTAATCGTATGCCATCCAATGTTCTGTCTTTTCAAACTTGCAATCCTTGTCTCATTTATGTGATATTAACTCTACCTTACATATTCTTCCTCAGGTCTTTGGATGTGTGGTATATGCACATATCCATACTCCTCATGGAGGAAAGTTAGACCGCGTGCTCTTAAGTGTCTTTATAGGGTATTCTAGCTCATAAAAGGGGTACAAGTGTTATCATCCTCTGTCTCGTTGGGTGTTACGTTTTTGGAAGATGAGGCATACTTTGCTTTGGAGGCTCCTCTTCAGAGGGGAACCCAAACTAGGAAGAGAAATCTCTTAAGGCTGACAATGGTATGCCCATTAGTTTAACTGTGCCTAAAATTCTATCCTCTGAAGAAGAAAGTCTATCTTCTGAAGAAGAAAGCGTGATTCCTGATAGTCTCACAAAAGAAACAGAACCAACTTTGAAAGTGTATGAAAGGAGAAATAAAGGGAAATAGAAACATGGGGAGTCAGTTCCTATACAAAGGGCACAACCTCTTACGTCCCCTCTCCAACACTGGTCCGTCAATCTGACTCTGAGGTTGAAAATACTCTTGAGGTAATTCTTGAACCCTCTATTTTCTCTAATGACTTGTGTAGTGAAAATCACATAGATCCTGACCCCAGTTTATCCACTCGACGGTAACCCAATCGCGAACATAGACCCCCTATACTGTTTGGTTTTTCTTCTGAGCAGCCTCTGCTAGGTAGTAAAGCCCTTTCTTCTGAGATTGTATAGTTGACTGATTTTATTAGCTTAATTGTAGCTTAGTAATTAATTAGCTTGATTGTAGGTTTATTCATTTCCTTTTGTATTTCCTTTCTTAATTCTTTCCATATTGTATTCCTCCTATATCTTTCCGCCTATACGGAGAAGAATAAAATAACAAAGTGGTAATTTGTTCAATAAGAACTTAGGTTCAGTTTATTTGGTGCATACATTCACCAATGAAGCTTATCCAAAGTTGTCATGAGGTATGTAACTTAAGAGTAGCAAGAAATGAGTATAATTAATTGTAGAGAAATATAAGTCTTTTTATTTCATCTAAACACATCAAATACCGAAAGGAAATATATAGGAGGCAGATAATAGCCACCCATCAAACTAGGAAATTCAAACTAATCTAAAACAGCAATCGGACTAAGTAAGCTATCCTAGAGATAAGAATTAAGTAACAAACTACCTAACTCTCTTTATTTCAAACTAGAGGCCTATTATAGAGCTAACAACTTCCAACACCCTCTCTCAAGCTGGGTGGTAGATGTTAATCATGCCTAGCTTGGACCTTAATTCTTCGAAGCTGACCCTGGGGAGAGCTTGGGTAAGAATATCAGCTGTTTGGGAGGCTGTAGGAGTATAGGTCAGTTGGATGACCCCTTCTTCAATCTTCTCCTTGATGAAATGTCGATCAATCTCGACATGCTTGGTCCTGTCATGATGTACAGGGTTCTTAGCTATGCTTATAGCTGCCTGATTGTCACACATTAGTTCCATAGGGCCTTCCATAGGAACCTTCAGTTCTGTTACCAGTCTTTTTAGCCATACACCTTCACAAATACCATGAGCCATAGCCCTGAATTCAGCTTCAGCACTGCTTCGTGACACAACCGATTGTTTCTTGCTTCGCCATGTGACCAAGTTTCCCCAAACATAGGTGCAATACCCTGAGGTGGACCTTCTATCTGTGAGTGAACCAGCCCAATCAGCATCGGAAAAAATTGTTATATCTCTGCTGGTGCTCTTTTTAAAGTAGAGACCCTTTCCTGGTGTAATTTTTAGGTATCTTAGGATGCGGTGCACAACATTTAAATGCTCCTCACTTGGGCTGTTCATGAACTGGCTTGTGGCACTAACTGGGAAGCATATATCTGGTCTAGTATGCGATAGGTAGGTTAGTTTTCCCACCAGACTTTGAAATCTTCCTTTATCTACAAGTGGATTATCATCCATTGATCCCAACTTCGTAGTGTAGTCCATAGGAGTTTTGACTGGTTTGCAATCAAGCATTCATGTCTCCTTCAAAAGATCTAGTATATATTTCCTTTGAGATATTGATATCCCATTTCTCGATTGTGCAACCTCTATACGTAGGAAGTATTTGAGACTTCCTAGGTCTTTTGACTTCAAATTCCTTGGCTAAGAAGTCTTTCAGCCCCTTTATTTCTTCCTCATTGTTCCCTGTAAGGATGATATCATCCACATAGACAATAAGAATAGTGATATTACCTCCAGGTATGTGTTTGATGAACAATGTATGGTCTGCTTGGCATTGTTGGTACCCATATCCCTTCACAACAGTTGTAAGCCTCTCAAACCAAGCTCTTGGGGATTGTTTGAGGCCATATAGGGATTTTTTGAGTTTACAGACTTTGTTGTGGTTGAATTCGTTCTCTAGACCAGGTGGTACCTCCATGTAGACCTCTTCTTCTAAGTTTCCATTTAAAAATGCATTTTTGATATCCAGTTGGTGAAGTTTCCAGTCCAAGTTCACAGCCAATGACAGTAGAACTCGAATGGTATTGAGTTTGGCTATTGGTGCAAACGTCTCCTGGTAGTCGATCCCATATGATTGTGTAAATCCCTTAGCAACTAGGCGAGCCTTGAATCTTTCCACACTCCCATCAGCTTTGTATTTCACATTAAATATCCATTTACAACCCACTGGATTCTTCCCCTTCGGTAACTCTGAAATCTCCCAAGTTTCATTCTTCTGTAATGCTCTCAACTCTTCCCATACAGCAACCTTCCATTCAGGAATTATGAGAGCCTCTTGAATGTTCTTAGGGACCTGAATTTTTGAGATATTGAGAGCAAATGAGCGGAAGTTTGGTGACAAACCTTTGTAGTATATAAAGTTGCATATTGGGTAGAGGGGATGATCTCTACACTCCCTTACCCCTTTCCTCAGAGCAATGGGTTGATCAAGGTTTAGATGCTCACTTTTGTTGCTAGTAGTCTCAGAACTTGTATTTTCCACATTGGTTTCACTCCCTGTTTCGTGAACTGGGTCACTTTCTTGGACTAAATGATTCGGTTCAATTGCTTGACCTTGCTTGAGATGTGTTTGAGTTTGAGTCATCATATCCTTTTGAGTTTTTTTTTTTTTTTTTTTTCCAAGAATAAACTATCCAATTTGAATTTTTATTTGACTCAATTACTGTGTTTGGAGTTGGACTAAGACTCAGAGACTTGTTGTGAGATAGAGTTGGATGTGCTTTAGGAGACTCATTTTTATCTGACTCGATGACTGTGTTTGGAGTTGGACTAGGACTCAAAGACTTGTTATGAGATAGAGTTTCACAAGGATTCAAAGAGCTATGATGTGATGATCTGACTGAACAGATTCTAGAGTTTCCCACAAATGAAATTCTTTCTCATTCATCTCTCCCCCTTGAATTTCGGTTTTGGGATAAAATGGTTGTGTTTCCATAAATGTGACATCCATAGACATGGAATTTTCGTGTTATTGGACAGTAACATTTATACCCTTTCTAATTGGGAGAGTATCCTAAGAAAATACATTTAATAGACTTAGGGTCAAGTTTGCTACGATTTTGTTGATAGATGTGGACAAACGCAGAGCAACCAAATACCTTAGGTGGAATTTTGGAGAGAATTCGAGTATGAGGATAGGTTTTAAGAAGAACTTGATATGGGGTTTGAAAATTTAGGACTCTAGATGGTTGTCTATTTATGAGATATGCTGAAGTAAGGACTGCTTCCCCCCAAAAGTGTTTAGGTACGTTCATGGACAACATAAGAGACCTAGCAACCTCTAAGAGGTGTCGGTTTTTTCTTTCCGATACTCTGTTTTGTTGTGGGGTATTGACACGGGAACTTTGGTGGATTATTCCTTCATTTAACAGATAATTTTTCAAATTCAAACTCATGTATTCTTTACCATTATCGTTTCTTAATACTTGGATTCTAGTTTGAAATTGAGTTTTAATCATACTGTTAAAATTTTGAAAAATTTGACCTACTTCGGATTTCTCTTTCATGAGGAATATCCATGTTATCCTAGTATGGTCATCAATAAGAGATACAAACCATCTGCACCTGAGATGTTGTTAACTCTGGATGGACCCCACAAATCACTATGAATAATAGAGAAAGGATGTGATGATTTGTAACCATTTTGTGGAAAAAATTTCCGAGTTTGTTTTGAAAATTGACAGATTTCACATTGATATTGTTGAGGATTTTTATTGCTGAATAAAATTGGAAAACATTTCTCGAGATACAAAAAATTGGGTTGACCTAAGCGGTAGTGCCATAACATTACGGCACTATCGTTATTTGACCTGATTTGACTACTCGATTTACTACTAAACTGACTTTTGAAAGACATAGACTCAACTTTTTTAGATTGTTTATCCTGGTAATCTTCAACTCTGAGGATAGAGTCCCGAACAAACCTTAGCACTGCCAATCGTCTTCTCCGAATCCAAGTCCTGAAATTCAGTGTTTAGGAAAGAATTTAAATATACAATTCAATTCTTGTGTGAGTTTACTGATAGACAATAAATTGCAATCTAGTTTTGGAACCAAAAGTACAGAGTTTAGTGTAAGTGTTTCATAAATAACCACAGATCCTGTCCCTGCTACTTTTGAAAGAGATCCATCCGCAATTCTTACATTAAGATTGTCATAACATGGGTTATAGTTATGAAATCTATTTGGATCTCCGGCCATGTGATCTGATGCACCCGAATCCACTATACAGGAATTAAAGTTCTCCTTTTTTACTTTCAAAGCATTTAGAAAAGTACCTTTCTGTGCTAGGGAACCACTTCCAACTATCGATGGATTAGGATTATGTGATGAGGAATTAAATAACCTTTGTAGCAGTTCCATTTGCTCCTTGCTAAATGGATTGGATTCAGCTGTATTGCCTTCATTACCAGTAACCATGTTGCTGTGACTTTCCCTTTCATTGTTGATTCGAGGTTTCCAATCTGCTGGCTTCCCATGAAGTTTCCAGCAGGTTTCTTTGGTGTGTCCAGGTCTTCGACAGTGTTCGCACCATGGCCTCCCTCTCCTAGGTTGAATTTCATTTGACTGATACGAAGTTCCTCTAGTAGCTAGGGCAAAGCTTTCATTGGAAGGATTGCTAATTTCGAACTTGGCATGTGTCCCCATTATCACTTTCTTTCTACTCTCCTCTCGGCGTACCTCTAAGAATACTTCACGAATCCTAGGAAGTGGTTTCGTTCCTAGGACTCTTCCTCTAACCTCATCTAAGTTTTGGTTCAGACCTAGAAGAAACTTGAACACCCGTTTCTGCTCCACGATCTCCTTGAACAGGACCTCATCCTTTGAACAAGTCCACTTATGTTTTTCAAACATGTCAAGTTGTTGCCAGTGTTGCATCAGTGTATTAAAATATTGAGTGACAGTTGTTTCTCCTTGACGTGAGTCATGTAAAGCGCTCTCTATTCCAAACAATTCAGAAATATTGTCATTGTTGGAATAGATCTCTCTGGCAGCCTCCCAAATCTCCTGGGCTGTCTCATAGAGAAGGAAATTTTCTCCGATGTCGTTGTTCATTGAGTTGATCAACCACGACATCACCATACTATTCTCGGTTTTCCATGACTTGTATGCTGAGTCCTCCTCCTCTGGTGTTTTTTGGACTCTGGTGAGAAAATCATCTTTCCCTTTGCCACATACGAACATCATCACTCACTGGGACCATTGAAGATAATTTTGCCCGTTTAGTTTATGACCAGTGATGGGCAGATGAGGGAGATTGAGATTGTTATTGGAACCTCCGATATTATTAGAAGTGGATGGTTCCGAGGAAGACGTGACGGAGGAGGCTAGAGTTGCCATTCCGTACGTAGTCATGAGAGGCTTTTAGGTTTCAGAGACTGCTCTGATACCATGTAGAGAAATATAAGTCTTTTTATTTCATCTAAACACATCAGATACAGAAAGGAAATATATAGGAGGCAGATAACAACCACCCATCAAACTAGGAAATTCAAACTAATCTAAAACAGCAATCGGACTAAGTAAGCTATCCTAGAGATAAGAATTAAGTAACAAACTACCTAACTCTCTTTATTTCAAACTAGAGACCTATCACAGAGCTAACAACTTCCAACATTAATAACACAATCAATTATAACCTGAATAGTGTTATACACCTTTGTTGACCTTTTAGCTAAAGCAGTCAAAAAATCGATAGGCACATTCTCCCATTTCCATTAAGTAATTAGCAAAGGTTTAATGCTCCCAAAGGCTCTTGTTTTGAGTTTTGACTTCTTGCAAGTCAAACATTGGTTGTTAGTATTGAACCAATGTTGTGGACTGCCTTTGTTGGAAAGGTTGAGTTTTCTACAGAGAGAAGAATCTGGTTGATTACTAGGACTCTGATGCTGAACAGTTGTTTTAAACATAATGTCATATCTAGTAGCACTTGAAGAACTATTGCAGTTGTTACCAGCCTCGTGTGCTACCTATTGCCACTTTCTTCTCATTTTCCTTGCATAGCTAGCAGCTCCTTTAAATGACTATGGCCCCCTTTGAAAATCATCATGTACTTGTTCAGTCTTTTTGTTGAAGTTAGCACTACATCATAAGTGTTTTACCCTATAGCAGCTGCAAATGTTCTTATAGTAGGCCTCATTCCCCTTGCAAACTTGCCTGAGTGAACCTAACTTCATTTTAGATTTTTAGGCAGCTGTAGCCTGTAGATTGCCTTGGTTCGACTTACAAAATTCTCACAATTTTTTTTTTTTGCTTTAATGAACTCGGGAAATTACTGCTTAAAGAGCATCTTAAACTTTGCCCAAGTCAGAACCCAATATCATGGATTTTCGTAACAAACTCCCACCAGTAATTTGCCCATAGAGCATATGTAGCTACGCAACTTCAACTTTGGGGGAATCAACTCATCAAGATATGTCTTTATACTTGGTAGTTGGTATCTACTCTTCTCCAAATGAGCCTGGATTTCACTCATACTCCAGAGGTGATAAAAGCTGAAACTACTTATCTTAATATCCTACACTGAAGTGACTCAACTCTTCAATATATCTATTTCTCACACATAGCCTACTGTGTATGAAATAGGGTCAATTTTTTCTTTTATCTTGCCCTAGATACACGAAGAAAGGCCTGCTCACGGAAGTGACAAATATAAGAGATTTTTCCTGAACAACGTATTTTGTTTGTTTAATTATATGGTTAGAGATAACTGTCTCCGCAAAACTTTAATCTTTTTCTTTAGCATTTATGAAATAAGATAGTCTTTATGTATACTATTTCTGTAGTTAACCTGTGAATAAATTGGTCTTTTAGGGCTATCTTGCTCAAGTTGTTTCCTTCCAATACCAGCATTCTGTAGTAGCAATAGATGCTTGTTCTCATCATGGAAAGGTTACAGAATCTCGTGCAGAACGAATCAGAAAGCACTATGCAGCTAAGATGCGGAAATTTGGGTATGAGATACAATCAAATTTTTATTTCTTTTGAGTATTTTGTTATACTTAAGGAAGCTTGTATATTAAATTTGGTTACCAAAGTAATGTTGGTGCCTCATTTTGGTAATAGATTTTTTCTTTAAAGAAGTGAAATATTTACATCTTTTTGACCTTCAAAGTTGATGCTTTGGATGGAATTTGCATACCTTTAGCGAAATAGTTACATGAGGCTGCACGGTTATGCTCGTTATATGTTTGATCATTGATGCTACTTGCATGATTGTCATATTCCGCAATGCTGTTTGTACCGTTTATTAAAAAATGTTTCCGTTTCACTGTTTTCCATCATAACTGAACGCTTTCTATTTTTGTACCTTTTTTAAATTTTTATTTCATGCCTTAAAAAATTGTGTTTGTAACCTGTTTTAATTTAGATTGGTAAACAAGAGTCTGAATGTGCCCAAGACAATCACATGTCGTGTAATGTCCATGGACATGTTGAAAGCCTTGACCAGCTTGTCACTAGATAGGGATGATGTTGAGCAGCCAAAGCTAATTGTGCAAAATAATCGAGAACTTGATGGAAGAAAACTACAATCTCCATGCAATGCAGACAGTGAAACTTCATTGGTTCTTGCCGGGCTTCATGCTTGTGGAGATCTTTCAGTAACAATGCTCAGGTGAGTTCTAAATACACTTTTAAGGCTTTTATCTGTCCATTTTAGAGTTGATTGGAGGTTATTTTTTGGTTTAACATCAAGTACCCTCTAATAGATAGTTTTAAGCACAGATTCTGTATATAGTGCAGTTGACTGATTAGATAACCTATGGGCCATCCAATCTACTTATGAATACAAGTTAATTCCAATTGTTTTGCTCCATTTATAGAAGGGCAATTACCAAGTAGTTTGCGATTTTGCAAAAAGTGACCAATTAGGTGTTAGCAATAATAGCTATGCTGAAGCATTGCCGGATAGCACAAACAAACAACAATATCAATGAAGAAAGAAATAAATAAGATGAAAGAAATAAAGTACGAATCCAAACACAAATGCAAGATTTTACGTGGAAATCAAAATCAAGAAAAAACCACGGGCCGTCAGGACGACAAGAGATCAATCCACTATGAAGAAAATTGTTACAACTCCACTCAAGATTCTCTCTCAAATACCCCAAACTCAATTAAAACCCAATGCCTACTCTTGGAGATCTCACAGGTGTTTGCTCCACTCAACACACATAATAACTAGGTTATTATGATATATTTATACTAGTTACAGGGAGTTTAAACCTACACGGAAATCCATCTCCTATACGTACAAGACTTTCTTATTCTACATAAATACTATTTCCTACAAGCACAAGAACTTCCAAAAGAATTACTTTCCTTTTCCGTTGATTTCCCGTTCCATGCATGCTTATGATTGACTACGATTCGGATCATGGTTGGCCACCGCTCCCTACACCGTGTTAAAGTCACCTGAAATTACATCGCTCAGAAAACCGTGATCCATGCACCACGTCATCGAAAAACAGCTATCCCTACCACTATAGGAACCATTGTCACTACCATTGTCCCTTGCACAACGTTACCCACATCGCTTTTCACTAGAATTGGACTGTTGTGCAGCGCAAGGCATAGCGGTTTTCACCTGATCTTCGTTTCTCAGTTCTTCATTCTTCTAGTTTCCCTCAAACACGATCTCATACTTCCAAATGTTCTCATGTTTATAGGAAGTCTTCGCATTGGTTGATTCATTGTTCGGTAACCATTGGGAATACGAGTCATATCCAACAATCCTCCCTTATGGCAAGAATTCCCAAAACCCTTCCATAGCCACAATTCTCATCATCGAGAATCAACATACCCACCACAAGGTATAACCACTTAGGAACACCTATCCTAAGATTTAACAGGCACATGTCGAAAAAATTACTCTCTTGAAATTGTGGTGCAACTCCTTATGTTAGGTACCCAAGGAGTTCTTCAGCCATCGACAACCTTGTCCATCATACACCCTGCATCACCTCATAACCAATGCCCTGTGTGCAATTATTGACCCGCTATCAGCAATACATCCTCTTCCATGGCAACTAGCGGTCATGCTATGAGGATGTTCATGCCCCTTTAGAGGGTATCACTGTAATCGAACTCAATAGAGGTGATTGCCGGATCCCCCTCTTTGGACCCCATAGCCGCACTCGCCCTATTGCTGTGACAATCCATTTTCACATGTCTTGATTTTCCACGGCCTCAACAAGTGACTTTCCCATTGGAGTTTCTTTTTCTATTTTCAACCATAAGTATAGAGTTATCAAACGTTTTATCTTCACTCTTCAAACTTTTTTCTTCGGATATTAACTTGTTCATCACATCCCAAAACTTATAGCTGAACCCCAATACATCAAGATAGGCTTCATGTGCGCTTAGGACGATGGAAGAGACCAGATGAGTCTTAACCTTTTATCCTCCTCATCGATCTTGACTCCAATCGATGAGTCTTAAATAAGATGAAAGAAATAAAGCACAAAACCAAACACAAACGCAAGATTTTACATGAAACCCAAATCGGAAAAAAACCACGGGCCATCAAGACGACAAGAGTTCAATCCACTATGAAGAAAATTGTTACAACTTCACTCAAGATTCTCTCTCTAATACCCCAAACCCAATTACAACCCAATGCCTACTCTCAGAGGTCTCACAAGTGTTTGCTCCACTCAACACACATAATAACTTAGTTATTATGATATATTTATACTAGTTACAGAGCGCTTAAACCTACAAAGAAATCTATCTCCTATCGTACAAGACTTTCTTATTCCACATAAATACTATTTTCTTTTATGCACAAGTCTTCTTGTAAAGAGAAATCATTTTCCTTCAAGCACAAGAACTTCTAAAAGAATTACTTTGCTTTTCCGTTGATATCCTGTTCTACGCATGCTTAGTGTTGCAGAAGTCGACGACTAGGGACGCCTAGTCGTCGATTAGTTGCTCGGCGGTGGTCTTCTGCCATGATTCCTTGGTAGTCGGTTGAAGTAGGCACTTGTAGTCAAAGTCGGTCCAAGTCGGACCTAGTCGGAGAAAGTCGGTCCAAGTCAAAGCTAGTAGCTATGGCGGTCAACGACGTTGGAAGTCGACTTTGACTATAGAAATAAAAAATCCAAATCAAACCTGGTCTTCTCTCTTCTACGTCGAATTTTCTCCTCTGTTCTTGCTGCCGTCATTCGTCACCTTCGTCGCCGTCGTCATCGCCGTTGAACCTGGTCTTCTCTCTCGCCAATCAACTAGTCTTCTACTCCTCTCTCGCCGGTCGAAGGAGTTTAAGTTGATATATTTAATAAATATTATTTAAATTGTTAAGTGTGTTGACTGTTGACTTGTGCATTGTTGACTTGTACATTGTGCATTGTTTACTTGCACATTGTGATTGTACTACAAAGTTTGTGTAGTACAAACTGATTGTACTATAAACATAACAAAAAAAATTAACTATAAACATTTAACAACATTTAATCAATTATAAACATTTAATCTCTTGATGATCATTTTGTATGAACTATAACATTTAATCAATTACAAGTTACAAAAAAAAAAAAAAAAAAAAAAAAAAAAAAAACTATAAAAAAAATTTCGGACAGACCCCCGATCTGCTTCCGGCTAGCAGGACGGCCGACCAGCTGACTTTCGGCCGTCCGCCTAGTCCTTGACTAGGCGGCCTAGGCGCTAGGCGGGGGGTCACCGCCCGACTAACACCTAGCGCTTTCTGCAATCTTGTGCATTCTTATGATTAACTACGGTTCGGATTATAGTTGGCCACCCGCTCCCTACACCGTGTTAAAGTCACCCGAAATTACATCGCTCAGAAAACCGCGATCCATGCCCCACGTCATAGGGAAGCCGTTGTACCTACCGTCATGGGAATTGCTGTCCCTTGCACAATGTTACCCACATCGCTTTTCATTGGAATTGGACTGCTGTCCTTACCGCTGTGCAAGGCACATCGGTTTTCACCTGATCTTTGTTTCTCAGTTCTTCTTCAGTCTTCAAGCTTTCCTCAAACACGATCTCATACTTCTGAACGTTTTCACGTCCCCAGAAAGTCTTCGCATTGGTTGAATCATTGTTCGGTAACCATTGGGAATACGAGCCATATCCAACATTAGGTCCCTAACTTTTTAAGTTGTATCAATTTCGTCCCTCAATTAAAATTCTGTCTCTCAAATCTAACAATCAAGGGGTATTTTATTCTTTTAACTTGTACAAACAAAATTAAAAATGAAATAAAGGATACAAAATTAAATTCATTTTATATAATTAAAAAATAAAAAAAATATATAAAACAATTAAAAAATATAAAATAAAAAAAAAAAGAGAAAAAAAGATGGAGATCGGATCACCTCCTAGTGGGAAGGTGGGAGGACAACGTCAGATCCATGATGCCAGTGATCACCAGGGCCACCTCCACCCCCTTTTTTTTTTCTTGATATTTTTGTTTCAAGTATTTTTTATTTAAATTATCTTTTTTGTTTAAATAAGTATTTAATCATAATGGGTATTCTTTTAATATTAAATTATAGTCAAACTAACTGTTGAAATAACAGAATAGGGGATTTTGGAAAATGGATTTTAACAAGGAATAATTTTTCCAATCCTTAGTAATTGAAGAGAAATAAACTGTAAAGGAAAAATATTGTGCCATTAATAGGAATCATTTACTAGAGAGGTGGTCATTTTGTTACAACACTGAACACCAAGTAATAAAAAATTGCAATAACCTACATGAACAATATATAGCAAATCAGATTCAATTTTTCTAAGAACCTGAAGAGTGATTTTCAAGACATTTTAATTTAAAATTAATAAGTTATGACTTGAATACTGTAGTTAGACCTATACCAATAAGCCTAAGCTTTTCAGATTGATGGTGATTGGTGAGTATGGTATCGGAGCTTAGTTGATTGAGAGGTCTCATATTTAAATCCCTAAACTCCTATACTGCTAATTAAATTTCAGGAGTCTACATTTGAATTCATGTCACTAGCCCATTTGTTAAATACAACTTTGCATTTAACACTATTGTTTGGCTTAAGTTTATATTTTTGGAACTGATTACTTATGATTACCTGGTACATATGACATTGAGAAACCAGGTATTGTGAATTGTTTTATCCTTGTGGTGCTAGTAATTGAATTGTCGCTGAAATGATACAAATTTCAACATTCAAATGTAGGTTTTTGAGTGAGGAGAAAATGATGAAGATTAATTATAGTAAAGAGACAATTAAATTCAGCACCACCAGAATTACAACAAACAAGCAAACGCCACGAAAAATCTATAACACGATAGCTATTTTGAATATTATCAGTTAAGTAGGAAAAATGAGTGGCAGAATGCTGTCCTCTTGCATGAAACACAGCTTTTGTGGGATTGGAAGAGGCAACAGGGGGGACTCCTTAAAATTCAAGTCTTCTAATAGAAATCTGGAAAAGGAATACATAATTTTTTTTTTTTTCGGTGTATAAAATTGAAATTACTGAAAAAAAGCTACTTTATGTAGATACAGACCTTTTTTTAATATCAGACTTTAACCACCCTCTTTAGTTCATTTATTGTTTTAAGGACTCATTTGATGAACTATTTCTTGGACTTGATTATCCCACCATGTGTAATTAATAAAAATGGAGCTACATGGCGGGAAAGTATTGTTGAGTTAACTCCAACAGTCCAACTTTCAATTATCAAATCCTTCCTGTTTACCCACAATGGAATGACATGAATACTTTGATGGGACTCTTGTTGGAAATAATATTTATTTATGTCCTCTTACATCCTTGTTTATCTATGTACTTTCAGTAGTTTTAATTTTCCCCTAGTTGTCACACATAATCTTAACAATTAGTGCTATGCAACCTAGTTTATCCTGATAAAATATTTTCTTGTCATCTTTTATTATTTTAATAGTACTCTTTTAAGGAGTCTATGTATGCATCGGATTAACGAAGTATTATATCTTTACTGTTTCAGGACCTTTACAGAGTGCAAAGAAGTTAAAGCAGTTGTCAGCATTGGCTGCTGTTACAACTTATTATCTGAAGAAGGTTCTGACATTGCTGGTTCTCTTTGCGGTTTTCCAATGAGTTATGGTGTTAAATCTGCTGATTTTTCTCTCAGGAAAAATTCACGGGATCTTGCTTGTCAGGTATAGGTCTTGCTTTTTCTGTTTACTTTGGTATCAAGTAGCAGGCTAGCAGCATATTATGGTAGTCTGAAACTGTTGGGTTCTTAAGCTTCTTAGAAATTACACTTAGAATTTCTATATAAAAGAAGAGATGCAGATGAAACCACATTGAATGCTACTTGGTGGAGACAAATAAGAAGACAGGTATAACTATGATGTGATTCCGGGACAATGGAACCCATCAGATGGTCATTAGAAAGTGGAGCTATCGGATGAACACAGCTATTTGTATGGGTATAATATTGTACTAGAAATGCTCCGACATGTTCCAATTTGTTATCTATTTTGGGCAGTGTAATTGTCCAATTTGTTATCTTGACTAAAACAAGCCTTGTTGATGGAGAAAAAAATACTTTAGTTCCTATCTAAAAGAGCAAAAGTGGTATCTAAAGTTGTAGAAAGTGTTGATGCAGTTTGTGATGGAGTATAGGAAAGAATGATTTGACATATATTGAGATATCATGCAAGATTGTCTGAGAAATCAATTTACTTCTATTCCTTTTCTTAATAAGAAATTTTGTGTTACACTTGGCTTTGATTATAGACAAACTCAAGAGACATATCTTGAATGATATCTCCTACCTGCTACCCAAACTTGATAATCTTGTGTTTTTGTCTAGAGTGCAGAGAGATGGAGAATTCTAGAAAGAGATGCTGGAGTTCATAATTTTGAGTTGCATGCTTTCCGTGCCGCTTTTCAAATGGTAAATCATATTTACAACCTTGTTTTATTGTTAGCTCGGTTATTTTAATTTTTATTTGTTGAATTTATCATAGTTCCATGTTCCCTTGCATTTTGATACCTCTGCGTGTGTACATTGTGTTGTTTCCTGAATGGTGTAAAAAATTCAGTTCTGTTGACAGCATGGTCACTGTAATGTATTGCATTTTTTTAGGGTGCGGTCAAAAAGTATCTGTCCTTAATGCTCCTTATGTTTCGGTAGCAATAGTTTGTTGTGATATTCGCTTGAAGCTAATTGAATTGATATTTATTCTTTTTCCCTAGTATCTAATCTTCTATCAAGCTATATGGAGGCTTAAAAATTTTAAATATGAGAAAGGTTTCATCACAGCAAATGAACCATATGTATGTTAAGATTATTACATGTCTTAGCAGCATATGAAAATATGTCAGATGTGTAGTCAGAATGTAGTAGTATCTGAAACTGTTTTCCTGTCCTTTACCGGTTAGCATCATTTTTTTTATAGGAAACAGATAAAATGAAGAAAGTACCTAAGTGAACCAGATTATGTATTGCAACATTTCAGTTCAACCTGTTACTGATATCATTACCTGATTATAGTTTATGGCCTTTGGTTGGCAGCTGTGTGTGTGTGTGCGCGCACTTGCGTTCTTCCATGTCTGTGCGCGTCATTTTGGAGATTTTCTTCAGAAATTTTATTCGTTGTATGGTTGTCCCATTATAGGATTTGAATTATAATGAATTATTGTTATAGTAGTTGACATGTTTTGACAGTATGACTGCTATGTCATGGCGCTACATGTGTTCCTTAATAACACATTCAAAGATACCTTTTGTGTTCTTATTTATGTGCCTCCCTTATATGAATTCCAACTTTTTGTGGGCAATATAATGCTCATTCTCTTCAAATGTTCCTAAAAGATTACAAACATTTTTTTTTTCAGATGTTCCATATTTTAAATCACTTTTCTTTTGAAGGTTCTTTGTGAATATTATCCAGAAGCAATTATAACAAGTCCTTCGGTTGGACGTCAAGGGAAGGCTTTGCGCCGTCAACAGCAAAGGAGGATCTTGGGGTCGCATTTGCATTGTGAAGAAAGCACGCGGGTATGTTTTGTTCAGAAGGACCCTGACATTGCTTGCTCTTCTTCGGAGCCTGCAGAATCAAAATTAGGTAAATAGTGAACTTGTTTAATTTAAAAGCTTGCTTGCTAAGTTGATAACCTTCCTTTGTTGTTCCCAAGAGCAGGAAAATCCTAAAAATGGTAGACAACATAGAGGAGAAAAGTTCCTATTTAATGTTTTAATAAAAATAAAGCCGTGAAGTTATATGTTCACTTATTACATGTTCAAGGGGCGTCGGCTGATGTGCTTCTTCTTAAAGTAGTCCAAGTAGATGAGCTTATTGGAATATTTACATATAAAATATTTGCTGTAGATGACAGGTCAGTCGCAGTTTTGGACGTTACTGCCGTATCTCACAGAAATTCTTTCAATAACAGTACAAGATCTGAAAGCTCTGATGCTGTTGACAAATATTTACTCTTTGGGAAATTTTGCCATTCTGGACTATGCCGCCTCGGTCTCAAAGCTTTGGACAACCTAAATTTTTATGGAATATGGGATGAAGTGGAGCCATTTGTTGTATGTTATTCTTATACCTCTTAGTACCATTGCATTTAGTATATTTTACTAGATTGATCTATATTTCTCTTTTCTGGACCATTTCCTTGTTTTCCATTTTTCTTTAATATAGTTTTTGGTTTAAGATAATTTATATCGCTATCCAATGGCAGAGCCCACTGCATCCTTTTAAAATTAGTTTTAAAATTTTACTTCTTAAATTAATTGATATTATATCTATTTAATGAATTTTGACAAATTTAAAATAGTAGTTAATTTTTAATTTATTATAACTCTAAAATATATAATAAAAATACCATTATACTCGTGGTTTTGCTGTTTATTTAAGGGTGCAATTGTCAGCATAACAACTATAATTTAGGGCACGAGAGTCATTTGACCTGCCTTTCTGTCACGTCATCGCTTTTAGATGGTAAGCTAACAATACAAAAGGTTTTTTGTTTTTTTTTTAACCAATTTCTGAAACTGTGGATATCAATTTTGAATTTACCCAAATCTGTTGGCATTACGCTTGCCTTTAAAACTAAGAAGATTTCTCAACTCTTAATGAGAAATAAATTTTTGGATCTTCATTATATTCATTCTATTTGTTTCATTCCTAAACCTATAAGACCTGACCTGGAAAAAGATAGAGATAAAGAGAGAGTTCTTTTCAATTCACAGTTTGTTGAATTTATATTTATGAATTGTTTTATAGGAATTTTAGATCCAGGTATTTTACATTTAAATTACTAGCTGCTTCCTAAAGCAACTCCTTTATTCTTATCTTCTTAAAATGTAAAAGCATGTTTGCTTGAAAGTAATGTTACCAGTTCACTATGATATATCAAATTTCATTGGATGTTTGACTTGAATTGTGGTATTTATAGAGGATTTTACCCAGATATACCTGCATTCGTTAGGATTTCTTACTGAAGAAGCAAAATGGGCATCTTGTCAATTTTTCCATTCTATGAATGTTATTTCTGTGCTTTCAAATGGAAGCTTGAGCACAAGTATCGATTGGAAGTATATATATGCTACCAAGATGCCTATTGATAAATTTATTATATACAGGACATTATAGGACCGTATTGGTCTCTTCGTGCTGCTTTGGGACCGCTATTGGAAACTTTAATTCTGCTGGATAGATTATTGTTCCTCCAGGAGCAAGGCAGTTCTATGGAAGCAGTCATGTTGCCGATATTTGATCCCGTACTATCCCCAAGGAATGTAGCCATAATTGCTAAAAGAAAGTAAAATGTTGAATACCACAACTTGGCCTAATAAATGGTAATTGTCACTCCTTTGTGTGTGTGCGCGTGTGTGTCTGCACAAATGCATGTATGGACATACTTTCGGATCAATGCTGCACTACTTCTGTTTGTGTCCGTGTGTCTGTGCAAGCACTTGTATGGACATACTTTTGAATCAATGCTGCACTACATCATTCTCTCTATGATTATAATATAATTAAGAGTGGTTTTCAGGTGCAGCATCTCTAATATAAGTTATATGTTGGTAGTCTTGATCGTGTAAAGTGAACCTACCAAGACTTTTACATGGAAAATTAAAACTTTTATCATATAACTTATATCAGATATCCTGCACTTAAGAATTTCTATAGAATTAATGCTTTTTTGTCTACTTAATTGTTCAACTAAGTTTGTTCCAACTTGTTTTGAATCTATGAAAGGTAATTTAGTTTGAATTTTTTCTACAAGTAATTGGCCAAAAGTTAAATATTATTAATCTAAAACAAAGTAATAATCTCAAATAATGTAAATAATAATGATGTCTATTGTTTAACATGTTAACTTATTAGTACTTTCCCTTATATTGTTCTATATTACTGATTTATCCGAAATTACAAGAATGTATGTCAATATACTCATGGATGTTATCTGGATTTCTTATTGTCACTATAATTGATAGAAACGTTAAGAAGCCACTATGTTGTGCATTAACAAAGCCATACATTGTGGTATACTTTGAAAATTCCTTTATTCACGAAGCATATAGATAGAAATACAAGATATGGTGTAGTTTCACATGATTAGTTTTAGTTATTAGGGTTAGGCAAAACCTAAAAAATTGTAAATTGGGAATATTTGGATATTGTTAACATGCCCACTCTGTTTGCACAAATATATCTTAACTGAAAATAATAATAATAATAATAATAATGTACATCTGTTCCTTTTATGTCTTATAGTGATAGTTATCAAAACATTACTATTTTCCTATCCCACCGCATCATACCCACTCTCTATTGCTCATCTATTTCATAGTCTCCACAAGGTCGTCAATGGTTTTGGTTATTATGACAACAAATGTGCATTTAGGCATTTGATGCCATAAGGTTTATCTTCCGTGTAATCTATGACAAGTACTACTTGAGTCTTGAATGACTTAGAGGAAGCAATGTGTCACCATTGGAACCTAACATTTCTGGATGCATTGTTATTGAGTAGATTTCATTTTAATAGTAATATATTGCCAATTCACCAATGTGTACATTAACGGGGAACCAATAACATTTTATATTTTTATATGGTTTGCATTTATATCATTCCAATTGTTAAATTCAATTTAGTTTTAGTATTGACACCCCCAAAAGTTAGGCTTGAAATACACTCTTACCTCAATTTTTGAATTTGGTCAATAACCTTCCCTACCATTGTTTCCTATTACATATATCAGTAGAAGGTTATATTAAGTAATTTTAAAAGAATTAATGAATTAAAAAAAATATTATTCTCCAATAAAACAGTGTCTCTTTAAAAGTTCCTTTGAAGATCAATCCTTTCCTATAAGAACACATCCTCTTTCCAATGAAATTCTCTAAAAGAAAGACTTATTCTCTCTTTCATAACCCATCCATTCTAACCAATTACCGGTGCTTATCATACTTAAACAAGACTTAATTATTTCAAAACATACTCATTTAAGTGCTTTTGCAAACTAATATAATGCATGTTGATCTGAAAATGTTGATATGCTAAATTCTAATGAGCATGAGTGCTTGCTTTGTGTTCCCTTTTGTTTTGTAGGCCTTGTTTTTGTCTTGAAGGTTCTCCTAGTTACCCTAGCTGGTATTTTGTCAACCTAGGTGAACTGCTTGTTCACAATTGTATAGGGCTGTGTTGCTACAATCTATGATTTTTGTTACTTGTATAGCACACTTTTGTATCATTCCATCTTTTGCAATAAAATTTTGCCTATCAAAAAACAAATGAACATGAGTGCTCACACTATATTATCTTTTTACAGGGTTTGACAGATTTATTGTTATTGTCCACTGAATGCAAATGCTAGGGGTTATATTTCTGTAAATGGTGATTTGACTGATTTCTAAAGGATCAATTTCAGATGTAACACTGGTGGATGATGGTGAGTCTTCTTCTAATCACTTTGTATAACTCTCTTAACCATACCAACAACATATGTAAAACATGATTTGTTCTTACCTAGTATATTAATGTAGTAAATAGAAAATCAGAAATTTGAAATTAATTTTGGAAACTAGTTTTACAGTGAATTTCATTATTATTATTATCAGTGCTTTTCTGCAGATGAAGAACTAATGATTCTTATGGCATTGAAAGATTGAGCAACTTAATACTGTCAAAAGAAAAAGAAAAAAGGAGAGATTGAGCAACTTGCATGCTGGTATCACCTTGTGTACCTTGACTTATTCAATTTGTAGTAAATACCAACATATTTCTTGGTTTCCATGTGGCATGTGTGCCTGGACTGAATTTTGCGTATCCTTTTGTCATATTGTTAACAAAATAGTAACGGAATTGCTCTGAAGACTATTATATTGTGAACACTTGTTAGGCTTAGGCATGATAATTTGACTATAACAGCTGTATTCCGGTGTCAGACCATCTCTGTAACTGTTTGATGTTTGACCTTAAAGTAGTTAAATCTTCAGCACCAATTTAATATTTTTTATGCACAATTTGCTGATGATCTAATATATCTAAAATGGATAGCGTCTTGACCAATCTGCCTTCCACATCAAGTTATTAGTTGGGGACTTTAGGTCAATATTTTAATAAAGTTTTCTCTGAGCAAGAGCTGGATAGCAATGGTTTCAGAATTATACATTCATTTCATAGCAAACCCCCTTATGTAGATGAACTATAAAAGCTTGTATTATTATTATAGTAAAAGCTAGTGGACCAAACTATTTATCAATAAGATAAGTTATTCAAGACTCTCACTTTTATTGTACATAGAGCTACTGTGAGTTGAATGGTTTGAGATAACTCTTTCACTATCAAGAGTGGAGATGATAGATGTATAAAGGTGTGGTTGAATTTCATTATCATAGCCTCTCTGTATATATATATTTTTTATTTAATTATTTATTTTCATGCTTTTGTTCATTTTAGGGCCTTGACTTGAGAACTTAATAATGCTATATTGAGTAAGATATCCTCTATTAGGCTGCCCATTGATCAAGGAATATTCCCTTTTGTTTTGATTTCACATGTTGACTTTAGACTAGATACTCAAAACATTTGCAGTTGTATTGGTTCTGTATTTGTTAAAATCAATGGTGGTGATGGAAGGAAGGAAGCTCTAAAGGTTTCTGCAATCACTTTGTTGACTGTTTGTCCTTAGTGTCATGAAGAAGTCTGAGTTTGCACGCTGGATTGAGAAAGACAGGTTTGTTTGCATCCACCTATTTTTGATCCACTCTCAGAATTCTTCTCTCTCCTTGAAAAAGAAAAAGAAAAAGAAAATCTCATAGTCACTAAAAAAATGAAATGGGTATTGATTTGTCATCTTGAGATACTATTTTATGTATCAAGAATCATTAAAGATTTCTGTAATGTTTTTTCACAGAAAGCTTTGGTTGGAGAATATTTGTGGTTAGTGTTTTATTAGGATAGTCGGTCACAGATTAGGAGAAGTGTGGAAACCATGTTCCTCTCCACCAGTTGCCTTCACAAGTAAGCAAACCATTAGGGTTCCCCAAATCTTGCGACGCGTGTCCCTGCTCGAATATTCCTTGTCGTTTTCAACAGTTTCATTTTTGTTTCTTTTCCTGGGTGTAGACACTCGTGGAATGATCACGCTTTAAGTAAAAAAGAGGAATTCATTCAAATTTGTCCAAGTACAGATTGCAATATAACAGAAACATCAAACATCTACATCTGATGATCAGATATGTACACTTTCCTTTTCATTACATGTCTCTGTTTATGTTAAAGTTGATGTGTTGGAAGCATAACCTTGTTTAGCAAGTGAAATATGATATTTTTATCAATACATACATGTTACATGTATGTGAATATCCAAAAATTGGCTACCATTTAAATTTACAAATGAAATATAGTCAAACCTTACAGAGTTTTTTGTAATTGTCCATTCAAAATAATTTTTGACCAATCCTAGTTTAGAGAGCTTTCACTTTCACTAAATTCATAATGATGTTCTTATCAATTATCAGAATTATTGTGGGCATGCTTAAATGGGACTTGAATTTTGACCAGATTGCTGATAAGGTTTGTTTCAATCTATCATTTTATTACATGGATGCCCTGTAGTTTTTATACAATTGTTACTCAATTGGAGGTTCTCGTTTGCCCCCAAGGGCGTAGTTCAGCTGGCAGATTAACAAGCTTAAGGTTTAGGCAAATGATTCTCAAGTCAGCGGTTTGAATCCTACTCATGGTAAAAGCTTAAAAAAAAAAAAAATGCCTGATCTAGATAGATGGATAGAGAGATCCGATCAAAAGAAAGATCGGAGATTCTCGTTTTAAATTTATGGGTAAATATAATAATACCTTTAAAATTTGACATAAGTGCAGTTAATGGAGAATGTATTTATTTATTTATTATTTAGACAGCTTTTGCTCTTAATATGAATAAGTCGATCCCCTCCTCGTAATATTGATAAATTGATGGTGATTTTCGGCATCTTCATCGCTTACTTTTTTTTATTTTTATTTTTATTTTTTTATAAACAATTATATAAAAAACTAAAAATATAATTAACTAAATACTAGAGTTGGGAGTTTATTCTCACATATAGTGGTGAGGGAGGATATTCGTGGCTTTTTAATAATAGAAATAAGTAATACTTAAATGATAATAATAATAATAATAATAGAAATAAGTTTGCGTTATCTTTTTTTCTACTATCTCCATTATTAGAAAGATTTTTCTAAAGATGATGTTTTTGACTAGTTGCAAGGTCATAAACAAATCAAAAGTTTTTGAAAGATTGTGAATTAAACAAAATATATAAAAAAAACTTTCAAATAAATATGTCGTCTAGGTCAAACCTCTGAGAAGTTTATAAAATTATATCTTAAAGGATGGTTTCATTTTGTTTTTTTTTTTTTAATCTAGAAGGATGGTTTTATTCGTGATTCAAATATAACTATAGGGACAATTGCAATGACAAGCTCACAAGCCTAAGAAATGGTCTAATTAAACTAATGAAAATGTTCTAATTACACTAAGGTCCCGCTTGATATTTTGCTTTTGAGAAGTTAAAATCTGATTATTTAATAATTTCTACATAAAAAAAAAAAAATGTTTGGTAAAATTTTCAAAAGTGATTATTTGAGAATCTTGGTTGATTTGATAGCAATTTTAAGAAGCATGTGGGGTTACTTTTGCAAAATGATTATGATAGAATCTGATGTCAGATTTAACGAATATTTTTAAAGACTAAATTATCCATATTGATTTAACATAAAGATAAATATATCTTATGTTTAATTTTATATAAATCAATTTTATTAGTACATTATTGATTAAATATAAGATTAATTAAAATATTTAAAAAAACAATTTGTTCATCTTCTCAACCCATTTCCAAAACAAACACCCAAACTCAGAACTTAAAACAAATCCCTAGAACTCATCTTTTTTATAGACTTGGTGCTGTGAAACCCTAGATTTTTCAGCTGCTACGGGAGTTTGAGATTGAGAGGTGTGAAAAGAAGAATTTTGCTTCGCTTGAGAATTCAATTTCATTTGTTTTAGTCACTATGTAAAATCACTGCAATTAATAGTAACTTTTACCAAATGCATGAATACTGCTTTTCAATCCACAACAAGTTCAACAGCAGCATCAACCAAATAGTTGTCTGATTAACTTCACAGCAGATTATTTCTTCAACACAGCTAACATTGATTATTTTAAAAGTTACAATAATACCAAACTGACCCTAACTATTCTTTTGAACCATTGGTTAATGGTTGACCACGATAAACTAATGTTGGTGCCCATGAAATAATTATATAAAATATTTTAATTAGGGGGAAATTGTACAAATACCCCTAACATTAGGCTTAATTGCACACACAAATTTTGCTCAAAATTATACATATATTCCTTGCCGTCAGTCGACTTTCGTCAAATGTGGATTTTGTGTAATACAGCATTGTGAACCTTGCACTCAACATTGTGAATCAGTCAATCTTTCGCAAATCAAATTTATTTAGGGTCATCTCCACATGTTGGAAATCATCTTTTGTATATGATTGGGAGCTTTAGTTATGTCTTCACATATCGACTTAAACGCTCACAATTGTCTCTGGATCGAAACTAGTCTTTGTTGAATGAGAAGCAATCTTGTTTAGGGATGACATTTTCCACCAAAATCCCCAAATCTTTGTCTCTATTTGAGAGAAAAAAAAAAAAAAAAAAATCAACCCCAAATGAGGATGGGATAGGTCCCTATTTACCCCAATTTTTTTTTAATAATTATTCATTTTTAAAATTTTAACCTTGGTATATAGACCTAGCAATAGGTCGTGTTATTGTGAATTCGTGTCGTTTCGTGTTTAGGTCATGTTAAAATTGCTCCACCAAAACCCGACCCATTAGCTTAATGGGTTGAAATTTACAAACCCGAAATCATTTGTTAAATTAATGGGTAACCCGACCCGGCCCGTTACAAAATATTATATTTGAGATTTATTAAAAAGTTGAAAATAAATAGTACTGAAGCATGATCAAACTCATGCAATCAAGTTCACTAGCTACTTTTAGAGTTTTAGGGTTAGGGTTATAATATTGTGAAATAATTGATTTATAGTTTTAGAGCTTTTAATTTAGAAAATTTTCATCTTTCAAAAAAATAAAAAAATTACAAATTTTTTAAAAATTAATTAGTAAAATATATTCTAACCATAATTATAGAGATTTTTTTATATATAAATTCCATAATGTGAATATACAAAGATTTTTTTAATAACTTTCATAAACACAATAAAAAAAAATCTTTATATTAATGGGTTATCGGATTAATGGTTTTTTTTTTTTAAGGGTAAACCCAAAACCGACCCATTATATTTCGTGTCTTAATGGGTTGACCCATTAACAACCCGATCCGATAAACTTGACCCACCAACTACTATTTTCGAATGGGTTTGAGTCGTGTTAATGGGTCGTGTAAAATTTTGACAGGGTATAGATATTTATTTGTACTTTTATTGGATTTTTTTTTTCAGGTTATAAACATTAGAATTTTATATTGTTTTTTTAGTTGAATTTTTAATATGTAATTTTTATTTTAATGAATTAATTTTTTGGTAATTAGTTTTAGTCAAACAGAGTTAAACTGAAGAAAAGGGAGAAAATGGGAACAATTTGAGAATCAGTGGAAATGGGAAAAATGGGGGAAAGGGGGGAGGATAGCGATGCCTCCCCTAGACCTAGCGCCACCGGATACGAATCGGAACTGGGATCAGGGCGGTCCATTTTTCCAGGAACTGCCTGGTTTGAACCTGTGGTTTCTTTCTTATTTTTAATTTTTTTTTTTTTTTTTTTTTTAAATTTGGTTGAACGTTGGGCCTCCAAGGTTTAACTACCCCCCCCCCCCCCCCCCACCACAAATTCTCTCTCATTCTAATTTCTCTCTCAATTCTCAAACTCTCCAAGTTTCCAATTTCTTTTCAATTACTAATTTATTAATATTTATTTTATTTAAAATTTGTTTTATTTGCAATTGTTTTATTTCCAATTTATTTTATTTGCAATTAGTCAATTACTATGTTTCCAATTTCATTGCCAACACAGGTGTAGCTTAGTTGGTAGATGGACGAGCTTGAGGTTTGGGCAAATGACTTCCAGGTCAGTGGCTCGAATCTGACCAATGACGAAAGTTTTTTTTTTAAAAAAATACATGGTTCCAGCTCAATAGATATTGTCAAAAAAAAAAAAAAAAAGTTTTCAATTTCATTTATTTGCAATTACTACCTACTAAGTTTCCAATTCTCTCCCAAATTTATTTCCAACCATTTATCCATTTCGATGAAAGGTAAGAGTCGTATGGCCGATAATCTCAGTTATAACAATACCGCCTATCACGAGTATTTACAACACCAGGTCTATGCTGAAGACCTAGGCCTAAACTCTCATACTCCCCCTCTAATAATTTCTGAACCCGATCCCAATGCCACCCCCATTTTGACAAGCCAATCAGAAAATATGCTTGATTCGGCTGATCCCCCTCCAGATTTTGAAGTTGATCCACCGTAAGAACAGGAAGATGTGTCATAGAAGCAAAGCAAATATGATCTCTTTAGACTCCATATGAAGAGAGTTACACTAGCAGATGGAAGCATTGTAGTGGTTTGCAATTACTACAAAAAAGTATATAAGTTGACAAATCTGGAGGATATGACACTTATCGGAAGCATATAACGAGCAAACATCCAGAAGTAGAGGCCAGATTGAGTTCAAAAACCCAAATTCCCAGGTACACTACCCCTAACCAACAATTATTTCGTTATAATGATGAACAAAATAGAGGAGAATTAGCTAGAATGATAGCAGTAGAACACTTACCATTTAGTTTTAGTGAAAATGTTGGTTTTATTAATTATTGTCGACGAGTATTAAATCCTGATACATGTCATGTTCCTAGAGCCACGCTTACAGAAACACTTGAAAAGATTTATGACAAAGAAAAAAAAAAGTTGGAAAAATATTTTGAAAATTATAACGGTTGTGTTTCCATATGTGCCGACATATGGAGTGACTATTGGCAAATGCATTTATACTTGGGTGTCACTTGTCATTACGTGGATAATACATGGACTATCCAAAAAAGAATTATTACATTTAGAGTTTTTGATGATGCACACACTACTCAAAATATTTTTAGATAGCTTAGAATTATTTTTGCAGAGTATAAAATTGAAAACAAAATTTTTACAATTGGTTTTGATAATGTTTTACTTGATTTCTTTATCTATTACTGACGATTTGTTGGATGGAATCTTACAATATTATTTCCTTTCAAAAAAAAAAAAAATATATATATATATATATATATAGAGAGAGAGAGAGAGAGAGAGTCTCTCATAAGCAGGGTTTGTAAAATTGACATATCCACCGATATATCCATATTTTGGAGGGACCAATATCGAAACAAGGGTAATATCCAATATCTAGCAAATATCCGGTCGATTTCGAAATATCTATAAAAATCTCCCAATATTCCCAAAATATTGTGAATTTCATCTCGAAATCCAGGGATATTTTGCAAAAAAAAAAAAAAAAAAATTTAAAAATTAATCTTAAACACTTAAATTATTGTTCAAATAATCTATATTGAAAATTATTAAAAGAAGCATTAACAAATTTATAAAATTTTCAAACACAATAGTCAATAGTATAATTACTGAAGTAGAATTTGGCAATCAATTTTATAATTCCAATATTATAACTTCTTTGCATGAGAGTATTGTGTCATATACTCATATATATATATATATATATATATATATATTATTTACATACCGATCTCATGAGTCATAAATGTAGCTCATATACTTTAAGGATTGAAAGAAAAGTTTTAGTGAACGAGCAGCCATAACAGCTAAAAGCAAAATGCAATCAGGTATATAAGTTTTATTACAAAAATCTATGTAATAATAATAAATAATAATATCATTGAAATGGTATTCAAACTTATAATACTTAATAATTTTTATTGCAGTTGATTAGTGGGTAATGTATGGAAATTGTGCTCCATCATTGTGTGCAATAGCAGTTCGCGTATTGTCACAAACAGCATCATCTTCTACATGCGAAAGAAATTGGTCTACATTTACTTTAATTCACATAAAACAAAAAAAACCGTCTTGCCTATTCTAATCTTGAACAATTTGTTTATTGTTATTATAATATGAAGTTGAAAATTAGGGATATGGCAGCTGAAAAAGATAAAGTAGATTAAACTGATTTTATGGATCTACTTCAAGTAGCTGCTGAAGCAGAGGACAACAATGAAAATCCTTTTTTTGACTGAGTTAGACCTGCCTATTTGGATGATGATGAGGGAAATCATGATCCACAAATTGCTTCTCATGCTCGAGACATGGAAATAAATGTTGAACAAGTGATTAGAGAAGAAGTTGGTGTAGATCGTGGAGTTACTGTTAGCAGCTCTTCCGATGACCAACATACCTCTGATGGAAATATTGGAGGAAAAGATGATAGAGATGATGGAGATAATGGAGGAGGTTGGGATTCTGGTGCAAGAGGTTGGGATGCTCATGCAGGTAATTTTGATCAAAATCGTGGTAGACAACATAGAGGAATAAGTCAAATTGATGAAGATTCTTTGAATATGTCTCTCTCCTCAATAAGTATGGACATAGAAAATAGTTCTTTGAGTGATTCGCATACAAGGTCAGGTTCTCATGTACCATATTATGGTAGTTATGGTGGCTGCAGTATATTTGATTATCCTTCTCCACAAATGCCATATGTAATACCTATGTATGTAGATCAATAATATCCACCAAGTTGGGTAAATCCAAACTACCCAATTCATGGATCAGTTGGAAATGATCAAGCAACATACATGTGACATATTAATAATTACCTTGAAAACTATGCTAGCACGTTTTCCTGGGAAAATTATTGTTCGAATCAAGATAGAAATGTATCTTATGTATTTAATCGGCAAGGAATTCATTTTGGTTTTAAATTTCAGACATGTAATGTATTATTATGTATGAATTATGATCTATGATAGAATCTTGGAAGTATGGAACTATATATATATATATATATATATATATATATATATTAATGATAATTTTGTTTATTAAATATTTAATCTCTTTATATTGTATATAATATTGTAAAAGTGAAACAAAATATTATTCTATTAAATACTCAATTTTAAAAATTATATACAGACTCTGTCTATGTTATAATTTATAATAAACTCATAACTATGCTAATTTATTGTTGAAATATGATTCATTTGATGCATAATTATTTGTTTAAGCTTGTCCTAAAGTTTCATAAAAAAATTCTAAACTTTAGATGTAAATATCCATAATTTTTTTAATTTTTTACCGAATATCCACCGATATCAATAATATCCCCGATATATCCATAAATTTAGAAGCCCAATATGGATACCGATACCGATATTTTATTCCTTGCTCATAAGTAGAGATGGCCAATGGGGAAATGGGGATGGATATAGATCCCCCCATTCCCATCCCCATCCCCATTTGCCAAACCCTCCACCATCCCCACCCCCCACCCTATCCCCATTTCCCCATTTTTCCCCATTCCCCTATTTTCCTTGTATCAGTAAAAATTACATAATAATAATAAAAAAAAAAAAATGCACAATTCATTAAATTCAAATACAAAATAACATCCAATACAAAAATTACATAATAAAGAGGCATATATAGTTAGTAAGAATAAAAATATTGAAAAAATAAAAATAAAAATATATTATATATATTTGGAGGAAATGGGAAAATGAGAAAATGGGGATGGGGGCACCTACCCCCATCCTTATCCCCATTTCCATGAATTTGTTGGGGAAATGGGGATGGGGAGGGGGAGGGGTCCCCCCATCCCCATCCCTATTTTAATTTGAGGATGATTTTCATCCCCCCCGCTATTGTTCTCCAAAAATTTTCTCCCAAATGAGGGTTAGGGGAGCAGGGATTTGGGGCCCCAGGGGAAAATGGTCATCCCTACTCATAAGGGATCTTTTATTTTAATTTGGGTAAGGACCACTATAAAATCATATTGATTTGAATGAATTTTGATCTAATTTTTTTTGTGGATGATAAATTCATTGAAATCTACCTATGAATAAAATTTAAAAAAAATTCAAATACTATATCTATTTATCTCGATTATTTCAAATATGAAGGCATCGAAAAAATAGATGAAATATAGAAAATTCAAGAAAAATAGCTTTAGTGCTTGAAAAATTCTAAAATTTTATGCATAGGTAGATTTCGATGAACTTATCATCCATAAAAAAAATTCAAATTAAAATTTATTCAAATCGATGTGATTTCATAGTGGTCCTTACTGAAATTAAAATAAGGGATATATATGTGTATATATATATATATATAGTTTTTCTCTCCTCAAGATCAAACTGAACTTTTAAGTTTAGGACGAGAATTGTGAGTCATTGATTAAGTTTAACAAGACTTTGACTAAATTGAAGTATGTGAATCTAATGGTTGATAATTGTGAAATTGATATAAATAAAATCAGTTTGTACTAAGGAGAGAAAAACTGCATATATATATATATATATATATATATATATATATATACACACATATATGTATATACAGAAATTCTATTATCAGTTCGAACTGACGAAAGTTATATCAGTTCCTTGCATGTGGGCCATTGGATTTAAATACTTTGACTTGGCTGTATGCACTTGTCAGTCAAAGTATTTAAATCTAGTGGCTCACATACAAGGAACTGATATAACTTTTGTCAGTTCGAACTGATAATAGAAAGACTGTATGTATATATACATATATGTATATATAGTACTTATCAAGTGAGGTATACCTAACTTTAATTTCGATAAGGACTTTGATGAAATCACAACTATTTTTATGAATTTGATTTGAATTTTTGTTTGGAAGATAAATTCATTAAAATCTACCTATAAATAAAATTTGAGAATTTTTCAAGTATTATAACAATTGTTTTTTGAATTTTCCTACATTTATCTCATTTTTTAGATATCTTTATATTTAAAAAAGTCGGGATAAATAGTTTCGATACTTAAAAAATTCTCAATTTTGATTTATATGTAGATTTTATTAAACTTATCATTTATAAAAAATTCAGATCGAAATTCATAAAAATTGATGTGATTTCATCAAGATTTTTATTGAAATTAAAATAAGATATACCTCACTAGATAATTACTCTACATATATCAATCCAAAAACTATAATAATAATAATAGGATGACCCCTAACTCAATAATGTTACAGGTCCTATAAAAGAGAGATTCTTCCATTGACTTGAATGAGCAATGAGCAGACAAGCTTACAGGCCCATTCTCCAAATGAAAAAAAAAAAAAAAAACCAAAGACATGTCATCATTCGTAGGGTCCACTCATACATATTTTGTCAGGCCATGGTGCCAACTCTATCTCCTTGGAGAGAGAGAGGAAGAGAAGCAAAGACCTTAAAGTACATGTCAGCATGTAGGCAGTAACCGGTAAGGCCACATCATGAAAACACGTAGGCCAAAACTGGCATTGAAATTGTTATACGGAATTTGCTAGTTGACTTTACCCACCCACCACCTTCCTCTATTTATCCCCCACCACTTGCCCTCACCTTAATTGTTTGAAATCTCTCCGTTCTATTCTTATCTTTTCTCTTATATATTTTAGGTTTCTTTGTTGATCGTTGTTTTTGCGGTAGAGAAAAATGAACAACATAAGCACGGTGGAGGCAAAGTTGCCACCAGGGTTCAGGTTCCATCCAAGAGATGATGAACTTGTTTGCGATTACTTGATAAACAAGATCACTCACTCCGACACCTTTCTCTTCATCGAAGTTGATCTCAACAAGTGCGAACCTTGGGACATCCCTGGTAAGACATCTTCAATTTTAATACATGTTTTGTTATTTTCATTAGATTCTAATACAATGAAACTGGATTTGTTCTGTTACCACTTTTTATGAGTCGAGAATATATATATATATATAAATAAGGTTCTAGTTCTTTGTACACTTTTACGGTAGTTCAATGGTCATAATCACACATGCAGAAGGGTAAAATTTCTATATTTTGGTTTATAGAATTGTGATTCTGAACTCTAAAATATTAATTATCGATTTCGAAAAGAAAAAAAATTAAAAACTCTTAATTATTATCACTTTGATTGGAAATTGTTTTGTGTAGCTAAGGGTGAGAGTGAGGTGATGGCAACCGGACTGGCTATAAATAGATAATAATTACGAGGTGATGTAGGTGTTCCATTTTTGTGGTTGGCAAAATCTTATATGAACCCTACTTATTCATGTTATTATCTTGGAAAACTGAAGAATTTTTATAATTTTTGTAATTTACATAAATTGACCTTGATGTTTTTCTATGTTATGGAAGTACTTATCATTTATTTAATTTTATGAATATTATTTGCAATTTTCAAAAATGATTTGCCGTCCCCTGCCTTAGTAATTATTCAAATCCATGTTTTTTTATTGGAGTGTCAACACGATTTCGTGGTTTACAAAGGATATACAAAATCTTTGATCGTTGTATATAGATTTTTCTTTTATAAAAAAATAAATAAAAAAAATTCAACTTTATCTTATATTATTAAATTGTTATCAAGATTCCATTGAACTTTTTTTTTTTTTTTCAATAATATGATAATACAATTCACAGTCATTTGGATTGTACAATTGATCAATTTTATTAACAACACAATTATTCTTTAAAAATATATATATTAAAATAAGTTAGCTAGACTCAATTGTGAAAATTTGTTTATCACCATATATATTATTACAGGGCTCTTTCGGCCGTAGAGAAATAATTTCATAAACTTTATTTTCAAATTCATTGTCTTACTTCTATATCATATACTTTGATATATCAAACTTTTGAAATATAAGAGATAAATAAAAACAATTCAAGAAAATATTGTTTGATTAGAAGCTATTTAACATCTACTTTTAGATACAATTAAAAATAAAAATAAAAATCTGAAACCAAATATGGGAAAAAAAAACCTAATAGATTATAGTAAGAGAGGAGAAAACATACGAGATAATTAATATAGGATGCAATTTAGTACTTGCTTACTTTTAAGATTTTTACAATAATTATACTTTATTATTATTTTTTTATGTATGCATGTATGTGTATAGTCAGTTTATGCTTGAATGCATTTTTCTTTATGTCAAAACTTAGACTTTGGATATATTCGATCAATAGTGAGAATTTGTTTAAACATTTTTTTTTCTTAAAAAAAGTGAGAAGTATGTTTGTATAGAATTGATATTCATGTGTTAGATCCATTCCACAACTGAAAATTTAAATTCTAAATGGATGTTGTTAGGTCTATCATAGATGACCTGCCTTAATATGCAATAGTTTATATATATATATATTTACCGTCTGCGGTGCGTTGCAATGACTCGAACCTGAGACATTATCATACTTAATGAGTGTCATTTTACCATCATTTTACCATCAAATCCATTGGACGGTGATATACAATAGTTAAGCTTTGAAAAAAAAATCTTTAGATGAATGATTTCTTTGAATTGTTTGTGAAATGAAGTTTTGAAATTAAAAATGAGTAAGCATTTCACTTTCATAGCTTTTGAAGATATTGACACTCTCGGCATTGTTCCAACTACCATTTACTAAATAAATAATTAAAAGCCGTATCTCTCTTCATTCTTCTTAATTACATCCACCAAAAGCGTGTGTATATGAACACTCTGAAAAAACCAATTGATTTATATCTTCTTTGTTTTCACCAAATCCATTTACCCATTTTTCTTGTCACAATCATCGACTATTCAACTATTTAATTTACTAATTATTCTCATCTTTATATTTGTTTTCAACAGTAATAAGTATCTAATTGCATATAATATTGACTAAATATGAGATTAGTTATGTACGTTCTCACGTGGATAAACTATTTATTGGTATACAAGTGTATAGACACCCTCTCTTTATAAATCAATTCGATATTAGTGTCTTCATAACACATAAATATATAAATATAATGAATTTATATGTTAGTTCAATTTACAAAAATTTCTAATGTCAAACATGCCACACGTGTGAGAGGAATCAACCTTGTTGTCTACTCTTTGGCAATTACCTTCAATAATTGTCCATTTAATTAGACAACTCTTTCAACCTTGTAATAATGCAATTGGGGATTTGGGGTCACCTTTCATTATTGATCTAGATATAGATGTTCTCAGCCACGTGTCCATCATCAATCAGTCCCTTTCAATATCATCACCCCAAATTTGATGCTGACAACACAAGATTCTTTTGAATTATAATATTGCTTTATAATAATTTATTATAAATTTTGGAAATTAATTAATACACCACTGCTTATTATACTTAACCCAATAGAATAGAAGTTAATTATGGTTGACTTGTTATTTTCAAGTTTTCTTTTTTTCTTTTTTATATACTATTGACGATGCAATTCAGACTTAGGCCGAATGAACACCCTTTACCATTATTCTGTATTAAACTGTAATTTATTATTTGCAACGATGAAAAATGTTTTGATCATGTAAAACCCAATTGCAGAGAGTGCATGCGTTGGAGGGAAGGAATGGTATTTTTACAGCCTGAGAGACAGAAAATATGCAACAGGACTGAGAACAAACAGAGCAACTGCAAGTGGGTATTGGAAAGCCACAGGAAAAGATAGGGCAGTGCATAGAAAAGGAAAGCTTGTTGGGATGAGAAAAACTCTTGTTTTCTATCAAGGAAGAGCTCCTAAAGGCACAAAAACTGATTGGGTCATGCATGAATTTCGTCTTGAAGCATCACCCTTTGTTCCTTCTGCTCTCAAGGTTTGCTTCCTACATATTTCTATCTCTCTCTATTAATAATTTCACTCAGTTATTAGATGTTAGATTTATCTACTTTGACTTAGTCAACATTCATTTATGTTTAATTAATGACTAACAAACAATGCATTGACTTTAACACGAGTAGTACTCACTTTGAATTGAAAAATTCTTAGGTTGAATGAATCTTCTTTACCTGTTACCACCAAGTTACATTAGACAGTGGTCTTTAAATATTTTTCAATCAAACCTAATTCAATATTGATCTCATAAGTTATTCAAACTCCATGATTTTTATGTTTTAATCCAAAAAGTAGGAGAGGTCAAAGATATTGTTTTGAATGTATGTCATTTCTATTAGTCTAAATTCCTAAAATTTCTGCATGAATTATGGGACATGTTGCAATTTATAATTCCTTGTCGTAAAATATGTCAAAGTCATTCTTCTCTGGCTACAATCATTTTATATTTTCTCATATATATATAATCAGTCTAGTAGTTGACCTAAGATAATGCTTATTTATATATTTAAGAGTTTTTATTAATGATAAATGCAGGAGGAAGATTGGGTGTTATGTAGAGTATTGTACAAAAATAGACAAGTAGTTTGTGGTCATGGTGGCCAAATGGGAAGCTGCTATGATGACACAGCAGGCTCGAATTCTTCATGTCTTCTTCCACCATTAATGGATTCTTACATCACTTTTGACCCAACACAACCCAATAATTTAGGTGGTGATGAGCAAGTGCCCTGCTTCTCCCTTTTCTCACATGTTGATCAGCAGCCAAACACCACCAAGCTGATGAACTCATCATCATCATCAAGCTGTAGCATGTTTGGTTTGGACCCTCATGCAGCTGCTTTCTCTTGTGATAACGAGGAAATAAAAGCTGTTTTGAACCACTTCAACAATAAGCCTCCTCCTCCTCCTCCTAATTATTATAATTATATAATCAAAGGATCATCATCATCATCATCAAGCTTACTGGGAGATCATGATCAACCAACTTCACAAAGCTACTTATCTCATGATCATGAAGTGGGTATGCCTAATTTCTGGAATAATCGTTATTCATGATCATGTTATTTATTCCATGACCTCACCTCAATAAAACATTAATTGTTGTATAGAAATTGCAGTGTTATATATATTTTCAATTCTTGTAAACAAATTACATTCAATACATATACTAATAGTACCCTTATTGTGTCATTAGTTGCGCTGCAGGCTTAATTTTTTTATTTTTTCAATATTTGAAGGCTTTTTAAAACTGTGGAAATTGCTAAAAATAACCACATACAACATCAAAATTTTGTTTTTAACCACATACGAAAGTTTAAATTGTTAATAATTACATTTTCAATAAAAATTCAGTGTATATACATAAATAACAAAAATACCCTATAACTTAGCTTTAAAAAAAATGCGAAAAACTTCAAATCTGGGAAAACACTTGAAATCTAGGGAAAAAATGAAAGGTTGCGAAAAACTTTAAATTTGGAGAACAAAATGAGAAAACTAAAGAAAAAACTTGAAAGGTCGCAAGCAAAACTTGAAATGTTGAAACAAACTTGAAAGGTCAATATATATATATATATTTTTCAATGGTAAAATTACTGAAATAGCCCCTCTAAAATCATGTTTTTAACTTTTTATGTGGTAAAATTATCGAAACCTCCCCTATTGAGGGGAGGTTTCGATAATTTTCCTTCATCACTTAGGGTTTTATTTTTTCATTCATTGAACAGCACCGCCGGCAAAGGAAACACTACTAGAAAAACCAACAAAGATGACAGTTTTTTTATGACATTTTTATAAAACTGTCATAAATTTTTTTTTCTTGACAGTTTTTTTAATGACAGTTAAAAACTGTCATTAATTATAAGTTTTTTTTTTTTTTTTTTGACAGTTTTTATTCTTGACAGTTAAAAAACTGTCAAGAAATGTTAATTTTTTTTTTTAAAATTTTCATTATTTTATATTTAATAATAATTTTTAATTAAATAACATTTTTTATATTTATAATAACCACCTCTCTCACCGTCGGACCACCACCAGCTGCCGGCCACCCATCGCCTACGTCCGTCCATTCCAAAAATACCCTCATTTCCTAAAATAATATATTATTATTATATATTATATTAATGATATATAAATATATTATATTATTATATATATTATATATTATTATTATTATTATTATTATTATTATTATTATTATTATTATTATATTATTATTATAATATATATAACGATATATAAACATATATAATATTATAATATATATAACGATATATAAACATATATAATATTATTATATATATTATATATTATTACATATATTATATAATATATACATAAATATATTAATATTATATATACATATTATATAAATATATTATTATATTATATAAATATATTTATATATTATATATAATATATATGTAATAATATATAATATATATAATAGTATAATATATATAATAATATATTATATATATATATATATATATATATATATAATATTTAAATATCATTAATATAATATATAATAATAATATATTATTTTTCGAAAGGAGGGTATTTTTGGAATGGGGTTGGGGCATATGAGGGTATTTTTGGAATATAAATTTTAGTTTGGAATGGAAGGGCATTCCATTGGTTTTTGGATGGAATGCCCATTCAACCAAAATGGTGGATTTCCCATTCCAATGGAATCATTATTCCATTGCATTTTAACAAACCAAATGAATGGAATGACTTTCTTTCCATTCCATTCCATTCAACCAAACATGGCCTATAGGAAACTCGTGACATCAATTGTAATAAGCATGATTTGGAATACAACTCTCACTATATGAGAGATATTTCTCAACATGCATCTTGCAATTTAATGAACAAATGTAACACTCAAATTACTAATTTATATGGGTAATTGAATTATTAACGTGTCTCTTAGTATGAAATAAGAGGGTGAAAAATAAATAAACAATTTTTTAAAAATTATTATTTTGAATTTTTTTAAAGCAAATGATTTAAAAGTAAATTTATTAAATTTAAAATTTTACTTATCCAATATCGATTTGCCCAAAAATCAATATCTTACTATAAAATAAATTCATATCGGGATTTTGTTTGGTGTTGAAAAGATGAAGTAAGAGTTTAAAAAAATTATTAAAGATAAAAAAAAAAATTATATATTATGAATGTTTTATAATATATAATATAATATATATTATATATTATTATATTAAATATATGTATATATATATATATATATATAAATATTATAAATATATATTATTATTATATTATTAGATGTGATTTGCTATATATATATATATATATTATTATTATATTATTTAATAAATATATGATATATATTATTTAATATAATAATATATAATATATATTATATATATTATATTATAAAACATTCATAATATATAATTTTTTTTATCTTTAATAATTTTTTTAAACTTGTACTTCCTATTTTCAACACCAAACAAAATCTCGTTATGAATTTATTTTACAGTAAGATATCGGTTTTTGAGCAAACCGATATTGGATAAGTAAAATTTTAAATTTAATAAATTTACTTTTAAAAAATTCAAAAAAAAAATAATGTTAAAAAAATTGTTTATTTATTTTGCACCCTCTTGTTTCATACTAAGAAACACGTTAATAATTCAATTACTCATATAAATTAGTAATCTGAGTCTTACATTTGTTCATTAAATTACAAGATGCATATTGAGAAATATCTCTCATGTTGAGAATTGTATTCTAAATCATGCTTATTACAATTGATGTCACGAGTCTCCTATAGACCACGTTTGGTTGGATGGGATGGGATGGAATAGAATGGAAAAAAAGTCATTCCATTCGTTTGGTTTGTTAAAATGCAATGGAATAGTGATTCCATTGGAATGAGGATTCCACCATTTTGGTTGAATGGGCATTCCATCCAAAAACCAATGGAATGCCCTTCCATTCCAAACTAAAATTTATATTTTATAAATACCCTCATATGCCCCAACCCCATTCCAAAAATACCCTCCTTTCGAAAAATAATATATTATTATTATATATTATATTAATGATATATAAATATATATTATATATATATGTATTATATATTATATTATATTATTATTATCTATTATATTATTATATATAAAATGATATATAAACATATATAATATATTATATTATTATATATTATATATATTATATATTATATATTAATGTATATATACTTATATATATATATATATATATATAATATTATTATATTAAATAATATATAATTATATATATATATAATATACTTTTATATTTTATTATTATTATCCATAATATATCATGTTATTATGAATGTTTTATAATTAGGGGTATTTTGGTCAAAATACAGTTAACCCCATTCCATTCCGTTGTTAACCAAACAAAATAATACTGATTTAGAGACTAATTCTAAAGTTCCAACCAAACAAAAAACTTAGTTTTCCTTTCCTTTGCATTCTCATTTTCATTCCCATTACCATTCCACCATGTAACCAAACGTGACCATAGAGTATTGACCAACAACTCGACTATATATATTTTTAAAAATATAATTTTATTAAAAGTTTTAATAAATATTTTTAAATATATGTTTGTCATGGAAATTAGAATTTTGATTAGTTGAATAAATTTAAATTTATATAACAAGGTTTAATTTCTAACAACCTATATAGTTTATATATAAATATTGTTCAATTGTAACCATATAGGAGTTTTAGTCAAGTGGTAAAGACTTGAACTTGAGACCTTCAACTCCCACTACTAACATTTAATTGTTATTATTATCACAGGTGGTGCGGCGGCGGCCGGCAGCGATGGTGGCCGGCAGGCGGGAGGGTGACAGCGGCCCGGCAACGATGGCGATCGGCGGCGGCGGCGGCGGATGTCCGGTAGCGACGGCGGCGGAGACGACCGGTGGTGTGGTGGTCTGGCTACCATCCGGCAGCGGTGGTCCGGTGACCGGCCGGTGGTGTGGCGGTTCGGTGGTGGCCGGCGGGCTGGCAACCGCCGCTGGTGGTCCGGCGGCCGGAGGGGTGGTGGGCGGGCGACGGTCCGGTGACCGGCTGGTGGTCTGACGGCGGTCGGTGGTGTGGCGGTCCGGCGACTAGCTGGCGGGGGGTGAGATTGTGTGTTGTTGACGGTGATTTTTGATGGTCACCGAATCAATGATTTATTTTCGAATCGCTATAGTTTATGAATGAGAATGATTAAAGATCAAGAAGAAATAACAAGCAATTACGTGGTAAAACTCCAATGATTGGAGAAACATCCACGGGTTGTTACCTTAGCAACGAAGCCAAATTCACTATGAAGAATCGTTACAAGAATACTCTCTCTCTCTCTCCGTTCTTTCTCGCATACCCCATTCAAATATCAAAGGGGGGGTATTTATACATGTTGTTTTTAGGGTTTTAAGGTGGCCGCTAGGGTTTAGTGTTGTGGTGCCCAAGTCTCAAGCGGTTGTCTAGTCCTAGTTGGATTATGTTTCCTCTTTGGGCGTGATATGTTTCCTGTTTTGGCTGAGTCTAATTCTTGACGAGATTCTTTCTCCTTTATTTACGGGAGAACTTGCTTGTTTCCTTGTTAAACTCTAATGGTCCACACCGTTGCTTATCGTGGATGCATTGGTTGCTGATTACGTCTTGTGTTTGGAATATGAACGCTGGTGACTATCTGTCTTATTGATTCCCGAGTATGCCCGAGTATGCCCGAGTATGCCCGAGTATGTCCGAGTATGTGCCCGAGTAAGATTTACTGCCCGAGCTAATTGTCTTTGTTTGTGATCAGACCACCTACTCTTTTTCCGAGTAAGTTGTCGTGGGGGATTTCTGCTCCATAAGTTGACTTATCTTGACTCCTGCTTTCCTGGCCTCTTGTGGTGATGACGTATCCTTCACGACTAATTTTTACCTATAACAATACCCCCTTAAATATTTGAGCCGATCACGCTGAGTCAGGTCCTCTCGGGACGAATATTTAATCTCAATACTTTTCCATAACTAGTCCTCGTTTGTCGTTTTCTGTATTAATGTATCCTCGTTTAATTCGAAGCTTTTAATGACGCGTCTTAATTGCGACCGCACACATTTGATTCATCACTCATTTCAGAAATCTCTTGATGGTGACGTTTCTGCTCTTTAGCGGCTCAAGATGCTCTCTGGTTGCCACTTGTCTTTTTTTGCTTGGCTGTGATACGACGCATTTATGAGACATAACCTCTCTGTTCGCCTGCGTGCAGCCCACGTCACAGCCCACGCCCCTCTATTTTCCCGCTTTTCTGCACTTCTCCTAGGGTTTCGGTCGTTTTTGAAATCAATGTGCCGCCTATATATGCTGGCTATTCACTTTCCTTTCCCTTCTTATTTCTTCTTCCACCATCTTTGTATTTCTTCGAAAGAGAAGTTTGTCTGTGTCTCTTGCTTTTCTGGGCACTTTGTTTCATTTTCCAACTTGTCTTTTTAATCCTGCTTCATTGAGATCATCAGCTTCAACCCCCAGACTTTTTCTCGAAGATTCTTCCTCAAGGGTCTGCATCACCTCCGTTTTTTCGCTATTTCAAGGTTAGTTCTCATGGATTCTGCAGCTAGGTATCGTCTTTTTACTGTTGGTATGATTGCCATTGAGCAAAATGATGCTCTCACTGCATCGGTTGTTCACAAGTTATTGAAAGAACCCTTCTTTGATCAACCGCATTTTACTAACGCCGACGTTTCTGAAATTTATCGTGACAGCCCTGCTACTTCCGGAGTTCCTCCCACTCCCGAAGTTCATTCTGTTTCTTTGGGTTCATCGCAGCCTGACTCCTATCAGCCTAAAGCTCAGTCGGACTCTTCGGCTTCCACTTATGTTGATACTCAGCCTTGGAGAAGACCGGGGAAGAGGATGAGTACTCGTAAAATTTATAAGGATTGTGACTCCCGGGAGAGCCGAGTCGCAGCCCAAAGGATCGTTGAGAATGATATCGAAGAGGAGCATAGGGCCGCTCGCATTCCTTTCTCTCCCGAGCAAATATGCGCCTATGATGTCGAGCCGAACGTGGTCGGCCCTGAAGAAATAACAAAGTACATGCGGCGGTTCGATCTGGACAGCAACGTGGTTTCGCTGATCCCTACTGACGGTCGAGCTGCATGGAACCCCCCACCTGGCCACGTAGCGATCTATGGGGCGATGCTCACTTGTGGTGTCACTCTTCCTTTCTAGCCTTTCATCACGTGGTTTTTAGCTGAGGCCCGACTTGCTCCGGCGCAGCTAACTCCGAATAGCTACCGAATCTTGATGTGCATGTGGCACATGTGGCATAGAATGAAGCGGCCACCTCCCACACCTCGTGAAATCCGACACTTCTATGCGCTGAGGCCCGTGGGGAAGACCAGGATCTATTTCCTTCAATCGACCCAGCCCGAGTTTTGGGTCCCAAAAGATGTGGTGGTCAAGGGCGAGATCGAGCTGACCACGGATGAGAAGATAAAGGGATTTGTTTGGGGCTTCCCCACTTTAAACAAATTTTGGAAGAATAGTTGGTTTTTTGTGGGCAAAAGCTGGGGCCAGTCAATAAGTTTTAATCTTGACGGTACCCGGATGACTTGCAAGGTCCCTCGGTACTTTTACTCACCCCGATGGAACTATATGACTTCTGCCTTCACTGATGAGGAGTTAAAGACTTTGGCTCGGGCGACCGTCCGTCCTTTGGAGAAAAGGGGCAAACCGTATCTCTACAACGAGGGGAAAATGATTAAAGCTCGCCTTTTTCCCCAGATTTCTACATGCCGCAAACGCCGTAAGTTAATTGTTTTTGCTTGGTTGCCTTTGTATTATTATTTCTTTTTAAATTTAGTCTACTGACTTGGGCTCTTTTTTTTTTAGTGTTTGATGTAGACGTGGTATGCGATGCCCAGGCACGCCGAATGAAAGGCATTGTGGAGGCGAGCCGGAAAGCGGCTCTTCGTCAGTGAGATGTCGGGATAGCCCCTCCCGAAGATGGATCTGATGAGAATGCTCCCGAGAATCCTCCCGAGGGAGATGATGAGGAGGGGGTACCCGATTATGTGCCCGAGGAAACCCATGGTCAAGAAATGGCTGCATGTTCAACGGAGGCCGTGGGCGACCCGGAGGGCTTTGGAGCAAGTAGGGCCGCTGCTGATCAGGACAACCAAGCGGGTCCTACTTCCAAAGGGAAAGAAAAAATGGGGCACCCTTTTGAGCCCGAGTAGGCGACTTGTCCCAGTGGGTCAAATTCTCCCCATTCTGCTGCAAACACGCCAATTACTACCTCTGAGGGTGCTGAAGCGGTTGGGGGACATTCGGGTGTTATTGCTCCGGAAATCCCAACTCCTGTCGAGCCAAATCCTACTCCAGTTCTGGAGATTCCCACTCCCGCCGAACCGATTTCTACTCCCGAGGAGGGCAGCGTTGAAATGAGGCATCCTGATCTGGATTCTGAGGACCCGGTGACTGACTTGAATCCTCGCAGGAGGCAGTCGGGGAAGAGAAAAGCCTCGTTTTCTCCTGGTCGTCCGACCCCCAAAATCCCCCGAGTCGTTGCATACGTTGATTCATCAAGTGATGAGGGGGAAAGAGAGGTTGGGAGGAATGCGGGTATGATCCCTCCACAGGACCAGATCAAAGGCAGCGCTGGTGGCTCGGCTGTTTCTCCTCGAGCGACTACATCTGCCGAGCTCCCTGGAACCTGCGTTGGTGATTCGGGCCCTTCAAATCAAACAGGCGATCCTGCTCCCGAGACTATGCTACGGGCCATGGCTTCAGGCCCAGCCTACATTGGAGAGGATAGTTGGAGTCGCTTTAGGGCTGGCACCGTTTCCGACCGACTCTGCAACTTCTTCAATAGCACTTCTTATGTGAGTAATGCCTTGGTTATATGCGTAATTTATTATTTTTCCTTTACTTTTGCTCTCGTTTTTATTTCACTTCCTTTTGCTGTTAATTTACCGCAGATGGTGGCTGAGATGTCCGGGGCTTGCCAGGCTGGTGAAGCTCAGGCAGAAAGAATAAGGCAGCTTGAAGCCCAACTGAAGGAGAGTGAGGACCGTCACTCTCGGGCTGAGTTAGCTTGCCAAGAGGGGGTTAGATCGAGTCAGGTGCTTCTGGATCAATGCTTGGCACGGCAACTGGAGGCTGAGCAAAGAGCATCTCTCGCTGCTGAGGAGGTCAAAACTCTGCAGGATCAATTGTCATCCACTCAGGATGCTTTGCTTCAGGCCGAGCAGGGTGCTGAAGACGCCAAGTCAACTTATGAACGCCGAATCGAAGACTTGGAGCGTCAAGCCCTAACAGTCAGGTCCTTGTCGAAGGAAGCTAGGCTGGAACTGGAGATACAAAGCGTTGACCGTTTCAAGAGATCTCCAGCCTATGATGCTTTGCTTCTCTGGGAATTCCAGCGGGAAATGGTCTCGGTTGGAGAATTCTTCAAGCAGAAGAACAGGGCGACTGATCGGGCCAGGGCCAACTGGAGCCTCTCAATTAAAAAGCATGTGGACACATCTTTGGAGTCCCTTCGGATCCAGATGAAGGAGTGGCGGGCATATTGCAAAAGTAAAGGTAAAGCGCCACATCCCATGCACCTTGAGGTTCCTACTGCCGATTCTTTCTCCACTTTTTATGCTTGTGAGAAAGCAGGGATCGACAATGAAATCCCTGACTTGGGACCCATCCCCGGGACTGACTATAGCGCCTGGGTGAATGACGAAGAGGAGGATGTGATTGTGTGGCCCTCGGACGACAGCCTCTTGAATGAATACGTAATGGAACCTGATCCGAGTGTCGGCGGAAGTAGCTCACAACCCTCTGCACCACCTACTTGATCTTTTAATTGCTGTCTTTTTGTAATACTCTTTGTATTCACCTTTTTCCATATATACATACGGAATTTTATTTTTATATTGTTCTTGCTAATTTCGGATTTTTTGGAAATCCCTAGCTTTTCTTTGGCCGAGTACCTTATTTGCTGGCAGTTTAATCAATTTAGACCGAGTATCTTATTTAACAGGTAACTAATTTTGGCCGAGTATCTTGTGCAACTGGCAGTTTAATCAATTAGACCGAGTATCTTATTTAATTGGTAACTAATTTTAGCCGAGTATCTTATGCAACTGGCCGTTTAATCAATTAGACCGAGTATCTTATTTAACTGGTAACTAATTTTAGCCGAGCATCTTATGTAACTAGCTTTTATTTTGCGATTCTAACTTTGCTTCACCTCAACGTTACGCTGAGGCTCACCACGACCATACGTTTAAGGTCCTTGCACAAGTCACCTAGGACGTCTCCTGGTTTTATCTGTGCGAGATTTCGCCTAATCGTTGGGGTAATTTATACCGGCCAACACGGCTGCGCATCTCACTAGTCTTTCTAGCGGTGCTCCGAGCAGTTTTCCAATTACTCTGGTGCCTCGGTTTTGCCTTTTTGCTAAGGGACACGTTTGTATCGCCTTAACTAGGCGGGCATGCTATTGCAGCTTATTCGCCCTTCGAGCACTACTCGTCCGCTCTTTCGCGGCTTTATAGCGCCCGACTCTTTTTTGGTGTTATATTCGGTCTGCTTTTTAGTGACCGCTGCTGAAGTATTTGTTCTTTGATATATGGATTTATTTGATTCCATCGAGTACCTCCATACTAGCAACTGAACTTGAACTTTATTAGGTGATCAACATGTTTATAAAGTCAATAAATAAATCTGAAATAATTAAAGCGGAAACTAAAACTGAGCTAAAGCAGAATAAATTAATCATAGAACCATGGTCGGATTCCTTAGGGATAGAAAATCTTTAGATACTGTGCATTGCATGGTCGGGGTACTAGGCTGCCCTCTGGTCGGGCTATCATGTAGGCCCCGTGCCCTACATTTCCTTTGATGATGTATGGCCCTTCCCATTTATCGGCGAGAGATCCCGCGGATTTATCTTTGGTATTTGGGGATACTCTTCTCAGCACTAAATCTCCGAGTTGGAATCTTCGCTCTCGAACGTGGGAATTGTAGTACCTTGCAGCCCTTTGCTAGTACGCGGAATTTCTTACTTGCGCTGTATCTCTAATCTCCTCAAGCTCGTCTAAGTTTTGCTGCAGCATATCTACATTGTGCTCGAGGCTGTATAATTGAACCCTGGGGGATGTGAAAGTTGTTTCTACTAGGATAACAGCCTCTGTTCCAAATACCAGCGCAAAAGGGGTCTCCCCCGTAGACGACCTTATAGTTGTTCGGTATGCCCATAGTACTTCGGGTAGTTTATCTGCCCAGCCACCTTTCTTTGCCTCTAGTTTTGCTTTTAGTGTGTGCTTGATCACTTTATTCACAGCCTCGGTCTGACCATTGGTTTGAGGGTGAGCAGGCGATGCGTAGTAGTTTGCGATCTTGAATTCTTCACACATTTCTCTGAACTTCTTATTGTCGAATTGGGTTCCGTTGTCTGTTATGATGATACTCGGGATCCCGAACCTATATATTATGTTCTTCTTGACAAAGCTGGTGGTGTTTGCCTCGGTGATGTGTACGAGTGCCTCTGCTTCTACCCATTTGGTGAAATAGTCTACTGCCACAATAGCGTGCTTTGCCCCTCCCTTTGTTCCTGTGGGCATTGGTCCTATCAGGTCGAGTCCCCACATGGCAAAGGGCCAAGGTGAGGTTAAGCTTCTAAGTAATTCAGGGGGTTGTCGAATGTCATTTGCTATTCTTTGGCATGTTTCGCAACTCTCTGCGAATCGCTGCGCCTCTGCGAATAGAGTCGGCCAGTAGAATCCTTGCCTAAGTATCTTGTGTGCTAGGCTTTTACCCCCGGTATGGTTCCCGCATACTCCACTGTGGACGTTCTTTAGGATCTTTCCGGTTTCCTTCGCCGGCAACACATCTTTGCAACACTTTTGAGAATCCTCTCCTGTATAATTCTTCCCTCAGAATTGTGTACCGGGTTGACCTGTATTTGATGCGTTTAGCTTCCACAGCATCCTCCGGTAGTATGTTCTCCTCAAAGTACTTTCTGAGTTGGTACGTCCAGTCGCCTGGGCTTGGTCGGATCTCTGCTATTATGATTTCCTCAGATTCTGCTGTACTTGGTTTAATTAGGTGTGCCACTGGTATTGTTTTGGATCTGATACCTGTGGTGGCTGAAGCTAATTTGGATAAAGCATCTGCTTTTTCGTTCTCTTCCCGAGGGATCTGAGAGATTCTGTACACTATGAACTTTCTAAGTAGCCTCTTTGCAATGTCCAAGTAAACTATCATGTGCTCTTCCCTTGCCTGATATTCGTTCAGTATCTGGTTAACCACAACTTGAGAATCGCTGTAAATTTCTAGCTTGTCTGCCCCTAATGCTATACAGACCCTTAGGCCGGCCAACAAGGCTTCATACTCTGCTTGATTGTTGGTCGCTTTGAAATCGAACCTCATGGCACACTCCACAGCATCACCCTCGGGGGTTGTTATGACTATTCCTGCCCCGCTGCCATGTTTGTTTGATGATCCGTCTACATGCAACCTCCATTGGAATTCACTAGTCTGTTCATCTTCCATTATCCTTCTTACCTCAGAGTCTGGCTCGGTGAATTCTGCTATAAAATCAGATACCGCCTGCCCTTTGACTGCCGCTTTTGGTGTGTACCTGACGTCGTATTCGCTGAGCTCCACTGCCCATTTGGTCAGTCTTCCTGACACCTCCGGATTTTGAAGAATGAGTTTCAGTGGGCAGTCTATGTACACCTCTATTGTATGCGTTTGGAAATATGGCCTCAATTTTCTAGCTGATGTGATCAGAGCTAACGCTATTTTTTCCGCCGGTGAATACCTGGTTTCTGCTGGTAACAATGCCTTGCTTGTGTAATATACTGGCTTTTGTATTCCTTCCTCTAATCGGATCAATACCGAACTTGTCGCCACTTCTGTAACCGAGAGGTATAAGTACAATATTTATCCCACTACTGGTTTTGAAAGGATAGGTGCTCTCCCCAAATACTCTTTCAATTTCTGAAAGGCTTCTTCACATTATTTACTCCATTCGAGCCCTTTTCCCCTTTTTATTGCTCTGAAGAATGGGGCGCATTTGTCTGTTGACTTGGCTATAAACCGGTTGAGTGATGCAAGACATCTCGTCAGCCTTTGCACATCTTTCAATGTTTTTGGTGAAGCCATTCCTTCTAGTGCTTTGATCTTCTCGGGATTTACCTCAATTCCCCTTTGGTGCACCTGAAAACCTAGAAACCTTCCCGACGGTACTCCGAACACACATTTGCTTGGGTTGAGCTTTATCTTATACTTCCTTAGGACGTCAAAGGTTTCCTTCAAATCTTCCGAATGTTTTTCTGTCGTGGTGCTCTTGGTCAACATGTCATCTACATAGACCTCCATGTTTTTCCCAATCTGCCGAGCGAATATCCTGTTCACTAACCTCTGGTACGTTGCCCCGGCATTCTTTAATCCGAATGGCATCACTTTGTAACAATACAAACCCTGGTCCGTGGTAAAAGATGTTTTTTCCTCGTCTGCTTTGTTCATCCGGATCTGATTGTATCCCGAGTAAGCATCCATGAAACTCAGCAATTCGTGTCCTGCTGTTGCATCTACCAATTGGTCGATCCTTGGTAGTGGGAAACTATCTTTTGGGCAAGCTTTGTTCAAGTCTGTGAAATCCATGCACATCCTCCATTGTTTGTTCTTTTTCTTGACCAATACTACATTGGCTACCCATTCCGGGTACTTGACTTCCCTTATCGATCCTGCGGAAAGCAGCTTCTCCACCTCTTTCTTGATTGCGATGCTTCTTTCTGGATTGAACAATCTTCTCTTTTGTACCACCGGTCGGAACTCTGGGTTGATGGAAAGGTGATGTGATATCACCCTCGGGTCTACCCCCAGCATATCTTCGTGACTCCAAGCAAAAACATCCTTATAGTCTCTCAGTAGCGTAACAAGTTGGGTTTTGACATGTATACCCAAGCTTGCCCCTACCTTCACTGTTCTACTCGGATCCTCTAGGTCTAGTGTCACTTCTTCGGTCGGCTCGTCTTTCCTAACCTCGGGCTCTTTTCTGGGATCCAACTCAAATTCTCTCGGCTTCTCCACCAGCTCTTCGGGTTCTCCAACTTCTTGCTTGGTTGTTACTACGTATACTTGGTGTACTTCCCTATCTTTATACACTGACAAGTTTGCTCTTTGGGCCATTTCTTGTGATCCCTTGACCACTCCTACCCCATATTCGGTCGGGAACTTCATCATGAGAGCATAGGTTGCTATCACCGCTTTGGCTTTGTTCAAGAATGGTCGGCCCAATAAGGCGTTGTACGGCCAGTTTTCTGTATCCACCACTACAAAGTCGAGTAGCACTGTTTTCTGGCAATGTGCCTTCTCGATTTTCACAAGTAATTTCACCGTGCCAAGCGACCTTACTTCGACTCCTCCAAATCCTCTAAGGGGCGTGGGAAATGGTTGTAGGTCTTTCCTATCTAGCCTCAGCTGGTCATATACCTCTGCACTTAGAATATCTGCTGAACTCCCATTGTCAATCAAAATTTGATGAACCTCTCTATGCCCGATCCGTGCGCTGATCACCAGCGCATCATTTGGCCTAACATCTACTCCGTGTGAGTCGGCTTCGATGAATATGATCGGGTCCCAGCCCTTCTTGATTCTCTTTGGGTCAGGTTCAATAGAATTGACGTCCAGGTCTCTTTGTGCTTCCATGGCCTCCCGGATTTCCTGGGTCCTTTCTCTGTTACTCTTGCCAGTCGCTGGTCCTCCAAAGATGGTGTTAATTGCCCCTTCATCCTCGGCCTTCTTGGGGCTAAGTTTTCTTGCCCGTTCGTCCTGTCGGCTATCCTTCTATCCATCCGCCCTGTCCACCTTTTTGAAGACAATGTCTTTCAAATGCCCTTCTCTAATGAGGGTTTCGATGTGGTCCCTTAGTTGGAAACATTTAGATGTCTCGTGCCCATTCTCCTTGTGGAACCGGCAATACTTGGTGGTGTCCCTCCGAGCATATGTCGACTGCTTAGGCGGTTCTTTAGACATGTTCTTCTCTTCTAGGATTGCCAGGATTTCCTCTTGATCTTTCTTCAAAGGGGTATAATTTGTATATCAGCCCTGGAACTTTTTCCGCGGTTGATCGGTTTTTGGGTCATATGCTCATCGTCCATCCCGACCATCCCGTGCTTTATTCTTCTGTTTGTCACCTTTGGCCTCGGGCGCCTTTGTTTGGTCTTTGGTTATAGATCCCTCTAGGCGACCGCCATGCACGAAGTAGCCTCCTGTGGCAATTTCTTCCTCCTCAGCCAGGGCGTAACCCCCTGCCATGTCCATCATATCGGCATATTTGGTTAGTCGGGCTCTTCTGAGGTCAAAAGATAATTGGCCGTTCTGAAGGTTGTTGATGAATGCGGCAATTATCGCTTCGTCATTTGCACTTCCAATCTCAGATACTTCCTGGCCGAACCTCCCCAGATATCTCTTCAGTGACTCGTCTTTTCCCTGTTTGAGTTGGGATAAATGAGCCACTGATTTTTTCCTGTGTACATTCCCGAGGAATTGCCTTGAGAAGGCTTTGCTCAGTTCGCCGAAGTTGCTTATGCTTGCTGCTGGTAGTCTACCAAACCACCGAGAGCCTAGATCCCCGAGAGTCTGGGGAAAATTCAAACATAGCAGTGCATCATTGTGGACGTATTGCGCCATAGCGCTTCTATACCTCCGGACGTGTTCTTTCGGATCGGTATCTTTTTTGAACAGCTCTACGTGTGGCATCCTGAATCTCTCCGGGAAAGGCATCCTCAGAACTCCATTGGTGAAGGGGCTTCCGGACTCATCGTCTGATAGCTCGTTACACCCATACCACCTGACTAGAGCATCCATTTGTCGACGATTATTCTGAACTTCCCAGGTCAGACTCTGCATGAGTATGTCCCTGTCTCCTTCTGGCTCCCCTATCGCATTGAATTTCTAACTTATGGTCAATTTTTGACCCCTTTCCTCCGGATTCGACTCTCTACGTTCTCGATTTAGGCCATGCAGCAGAACTGTGCCCCTTTGGCGCTTGCGATGATGATTCTGCTCACTTTCTTCCGAGGATGATGACCGATCTCTCCGGTGAATGCGTTTCCTAGGGCGATCTCGATCCCCAGCTATCCGATCCTAATCGTACCCTTTATAAGAATCATTCCCCTCTCTATGCTCCTTGCTTCCCCTGGCCATTCTTTCGGATAATATCTCTGGTCTACTGGTAGGATCTCGCCTTGCCTTTAGGGGTGCCTCAGGCGTTAGTATCACTACTGCAGAACGCAATCTTGTTGCCTGCTGGTTTGGGGCGGACAGATTGTGAGGCGACATCAAACCCTCCGTAGTGGAAAGGTCAATTCCCTGCCTTGCTGCGTCTTGCAGAGAAGCACGGAACCGTTGCGCGATTTCTTCATTAGTTGTAGGGAAACGTTGAATACCAGCGAGGGTGGCTGACTGGTCCACCGTTGTTAGGGTTGCATCCACAGTATTGAGAGCGGTGTCATCTTCCAGCTCATTACTTGGCATGCCTTGACTGTACCTGGAATCGCTACCATCTCCTTCGCCAGCCATTGTTTTCACAAATTTTTGGGTCCCCCTTCTTCTAGCGCCAATTGTTGACGATGATTTTTGATGGTCACCGAATCAATGATTTATTTTCGAATCGCTATAGTTTATGAATGAGAATTGTAAGGATTCCCGTAGTTTTTAATTGGCTTATTTCGTGATCAAACCATATGTGGGGATCATGTAAGGGTAGCTTAGGAATGTGTTCAAGCTCAAGGCCCTTGCAAGTGTTAAGCACTCCAAAGGTATATGTTTAGTGCTAATTTTTCTATGAAGAGATTTAGTGCACACACTCACTTAGCATACTTGCATTTGTGTGCATTCTCTTCACATGTCACTTATCACACTTACACTTCTTTGTTATATTTTTATGTGTGGATTTGTCCATAGATGAGTTCCGAGCGATTCGGAGACTTGTCTATATGTTTCGGATGATTTCCGAGACATTTGGGACATTCCGTGTTTTTATCGGAAACCGAAATTCAATTCCGAACTTAAATTGAAAGGTTATATAATTTTCTATATTTATAATTGAGTTCGGGTTAATTTTCCGAAGACGGAATTGAATTCCGAATTCCGAATTCAGAACTGGACTGAAGGCTTTGTGTGTCATGATTTGCAACACAAAGAGAGAAGCTTGTGATGGCTTGTGTGTGTGGCCTTTTTTGTTTTTGCCCCGTGGGCCACGCCACACCCACGCCTATTTTGCTTCTCTGCCCGCGTTGGTGCCACGGGCACACACACGGCCTGTTTCATTTTCTTTCTCTTTCTTTGTTTTATTTGCTGTATCTTTCATTTGTTTGTGTGTTTATATAAATATATATATAATATCACGTGTTCAGTTATAGTATATAATATATATATTTGTGTGCTTTTATGTTTTGTTAAAATATATATATATATATATATATATATTATATCACGTGTGCTTTTGTTTTGTTTTGTTAAAATATATATATTTATGTATATTCGTGTCTTTTACTTTTGCATCACCTAATATGTATATATTTATATAACTTGTGCAGTTTGTGTTTGATATTATCTAATATATATCAATAGTCTAAAACGTACAGCTTTGATTTTCAACCTAATATATATATATTTTTTCTTCTTCACTTTTCTATAGGCAACACACTTTTGAGAGAGCAAAAAATATCTTCAAGAGAGAAACTCCCAAGAACTTGTCTTTAACTCTCAAAACCCATTTTCATATGCATCAAAATATCATCTAAGCATTTTCTAGCATAGTTAGGATGTTTACTAGCATGGGTCTTGGTCAACACACTTCCCTTGGTATGTTCTTCACTATTATCATTTATAATTAGTGTTTTATTTATCAAGGTATCTCTTTTATTATTTGCTTGTTCTTAGATTAAAATCTAATATTCAAAATAGAGATTGTTATGTTGACATGATTGAGTGTTGTATTGTGATAGCTAATTAAGTTTTGTGCTTAATCTTGATTAGCTAAACCATTTGATTGAACATGTCATTTAGTTTTTAATATCTAGGATTGTTCTAATTGCATATTAATCATCTTAGATAAGCATATAGGGTTTCCCTTGCTCTATGTTGCATTTTGGATATTCACATATATTCACTTAGGGTTGTATTCTCTTCATAGAGAAAGTAAGTTTTGTGTGTAGCTTCCGGGATTAGGTTGCTTAGATCGCAAGCAAATTGGACTAGGTTCACTCATACCGGGATTAGGTAGGTGTGTGATTACTTCCGGGATTAGGTTGTAATCGTTTACACATTTAATGGATTCGAGGTTCGAGTGTGGCTTACTTACTAGCCCGTGGTTTTTTCCCGTGAGGGTTTCCACGTAAAAATCAAGTGTTATTTATTTTCCGCATATTTTACTTGATTTATTGCTTTATCTATTTAGGGGTAATTTCGTAATTTTGACTAACACGAAAAATTGGGTAAAAAGCGTAAAATCTATTCACCCCCCCCCCCCCCCTCTAGATAGTTTTATACACACCGTGCTATAATTAGTTTCAATAATGATTAAAGATCAAGAAGAAATAACAAGCAATTACGTGGTAAAACTCCAATGATTGGAGAAACATCCACGGGTTGTTGCCTTAGCAACGAATCCAAATTCACTATGAAGAATCGTTACAAGAATACTCTCTCTCTCTCTCCGTTCTTTCTCGCATACCCCATTCAAATATCAAAGGGGGGGTATTTATACATGTTGTTTTTAGGGTTTTAAGGTGGCCGCTAGGGTTTAGTGTTGTGGTGCCCAAGTCTCAAGCGGTTGTCTAGTCCTAGTTGGATTATGTTTCCTCTTTGGGCGTGATATGTTTCCTGTTTTGGCTGAGTCCAATTCTGGACGAGATTCTTTCTCCTTTATTCACGGGAGAACTTGCTTGTTTCCTTGTTAAACTCTAATGGTCTACACCATTGCTTATCGTGGATGCGCTGGTTGCTGATTACGTCCTGTGTTTGGAATATGAACGCTGGTGACTATCTATCTTATTGATTCCCGAGTATGCCCGAGTATGCCCAAGTATGTGCCCGAGTAAGATTTACTGCCCGAGCTGAGTGTCTTTGTTTGTGATCGGACCACCTACTCTTTTTCCGAGTAAGTTGTCGTGGGGGATTTCTGCTCCATAAGTTGACTTATCTTAACTCCTGCTTTCCTGGCCTCTTGTGGTGATGACGTGTCCTTCACGACTAATTTTTACCTATAACATGTGTAATTATTAAAAAATATATATATAAAAAAAAATATTATTGTTCACAGTTTTTAACTGTCAAGGATCCTTGACAGTTAAAAACTGTCAAGAGGAACTGTCAAGGTAATCCTTGACATTGGTTTCCTTGACAGTTATAATAACTGTCAAGGAAGCCTTTCTTGACAGTTTTTAACTGTCAAGAAAGACATATTTTTGTTGTAGTGAAAGCCTTGACGGCGCTGTCTCTATGCCTGAGCGTGCACTACCCAAGCACGGTGTCGCTTAGTTGCGTGATGCCTGGTTTGTGAAGCCCATGTGACTTTGCCTAGTTCACGAAGCCATGTAACTTCACCTGGTTTGCGTAGCTCAGACAAGCGCACCATAAGGGCCATATGGGCTTAGCGGTGTTGTAAGTCACTTTTTAAACGGGGTCATTTTGCCCTTTCCCTTTTAGGTGGGACGACGTTGCATCTCAGTCAATAATATATGTGTAATTAGCTAAACATTGTTGTTTTGTTTTGTTACAAAAGTTAGTTAGTTGATGTGGAAAATTCGGTAACAGATAGCATCTTACAGCTGATCAAATCTTAGCCATTGAATTGTAATGAACTTGTATTCCTGGATCTTGCGAGCTGTATCAGATCTCAATTATTGTAACAGAATTACTCAATCAATGAAATCTGCACTTTTGCCTTCAATCTCTTTCTCTCTCTACGTTTTCCCCCAAATTATTTGCCCTAATTTCCTTTAGAGGTGACAATTTGCTATCAGAGCCATTTCGAACCTGGATTCCATCTGAGAGAATGGTGGAGGTACTTGGTTTAAGGAATTACAAGACATGGTTAGGAAACAAGATGAAAGAATCCAAGGAATTCATGATCTTACTTCATAGCTTTAAGAGAGTATAAAGATTATGGAGCTTAATATGAAACAGTTTCAGGAGAATTTTGGATTAATTCTTTCTAAGCAATTAAAGGGAACCCATAAAGAGGGAAGTGAAGATAGATCCTTTTCTCATCAAGGGTCCAAATCGATCTACCAATTGAAGCTCTCGTGACCAAATTCTTAGCCGGTGACCATGAAAATATTATAGCTGAGTATCACCAACTGAAACTGCTAGGCACGATTACTGAATATCAAGAAAAATTTGAAGAACTCAAGTCCTAGATTGCTGATCATGGATGGTTTAGGTGAAGATTACACTACAAGAAAGAAGGCCTATCAGGACGAAAACTTATAGGGACGTTTTTTTTTTCATCTCAATAGGATGTCTATTGGGACGAAAAAATTATTCGTCCCTAAAAAACGCAAAACTGATCAAACCTTTAGGGACAAACAAATTTGTCCCAATAGATTGCCTCTTGGGATGAAATAAATTTTTCGTCCCTAAAAAGTACAAATCTAACAAGACCTTTAGGGATGAAATAATTTTGTCCCAATAGACATTCTATTGGGATGAAATAAATTATTCGTCCCAATAAATTGTCTTTCGGGACAAATTTTGTCCAATATGCTAAGACCTTTAGGGACAATTTTTTTTTTTTTTTTTTTTTTTTGTCACAATATAATGTCTATTGGGACGAAATACATAATTTGTCCCAATAGACTTCCTAATATTGGGACAATTTTTTTTTTCATCCCAATAGGTTTTCTTTTTATTTAAAATTATAATAATTAATTAATTTTGTTGAAAATTCTTGATTATATTTTTTTTTGAAGTTTTTCCTTAAAGATAGACCTTTAGGGCCGATTTTTTTTTGTCCCAATATAACGTCTCACTACTACAAAAATGTTAAAAAAACATCGGTTGTTTACATCGGTTTTTAGATAACCAATTTAAAAAAACTTTTAGAAATCAGTTTTTATAAAAACCGATTTCTTAAATATTGTGGTTTTAAAAAGACAACAGTTTGTGGGAAAACCAATATGGATTTATTTTCCAATAAGAAATCAGTTTTCCTGAAAACCGATTGTCTTTAATATTGCTATTTGAAAAGACAACGGTTTTTGGGAAAACCGATATAGATTCAAAAGCAAAATTCTGCTGAAATTCAAATCTAACCTATGTCCACATTCAAGTGCGCATCTCTAAAAATACTCAACGTTATTTGTTCAAATTTTGACACAAGAAAGTAGACATGCAAACAAACACTTTTCATATTCCAAAAATCGATTTGGAAAAGTGTGAAAAGGAGTGATGAAAACATCTCACTCGCGGATTCGCGTTGCTTCTAACTTTTGACTGAATAATTGATCATAACTTTCAAAATACCACCCAGAATTTTACGTTTTTTATACCGTTGGATTTGTATCAAAAAATCAAAGAACCCAACACAGACGAAAAAATTTATTTCCTTTCCAAAAGATACAATTTTAAGGAAAAAGTTTGCACAAACATTGATCATCTCCAATTGCTTCTGACCTTTGACTGAATAATTGATCATAACCTTCAAAATACCGCCCATAATTTTATGTTATTTATACCATTGGATTCGTATCAAAAAATTGAAGAACCCAACATGGACGAAAAAATTTATTTCCTTGCCAAAAGATACAGTTTTAAGGAAAACGTTTACACAAAAATATCTCCAATCGCTTCTAACCTTTGACTAAATAATTGATCATAACTTTCAAAATACCACCCAGAATTTTACGTTCTTTATACCGTTGGATTCGTATCGAAAAATTGAAGAACCTAGCATGGACGAAAAAATTTATTTCCTTTCCAAAAGCTACAGTTTTAAGGAAAAAGTTTGCACAAAAATATCTCCATCAGAACACAAAACCACACAAAAAATGAAATGAAAAATAAACCCACAAATAATTTTTTTTTAATATATGTTTGTAGTAGAAATTAGAATTTTGATTAGTTGAGTAAATTTAAATTTATCAAAAAAGTTTTATTTTTCTTTTATTTCTAACAACTCATATAGGTTATATATAAATATAATGCAATTGTTATCACATCCAATCTTATAGTCAGGTGGTAAAGACTTACTACTTTGACTTTAAGGTTGTAAGTTCAATTCCTCATAATGATAATTAATCCTCATTATTATTAGAGATGGGTCGGACGGCAGGATTAATTTTTGTAATACATCAATTTTACGTCGTGGTTTTTAAATCGGTTTTATATATAACCGATGTGTTTTCGCGTGTTTTTACATCGGTTAAAAACCAATGTCTTTAGCGTGTTGTTTTCTAAATCACTCAAATAGACATTGGTTTTAAAAATTTGAAAAACCGATTTCTTTTGCGTTTTTTGTAGTATTGTCTATTGGGATGAAATATATAATTCGTCCCAATAGACTGTCTATTGGGACAAATTATTTTTGTCCCAATAGGTTTTCTTTTTATTTAAAATTATAATAATTAATTAATTTTGTTTAAAATTCTTGATTTTTTTTTTGTTGAAGTTTTTCTTTAAAGATAGATTAATAATTAAATTACCATATAAATTAGAAAATGAGGCAATATAGATCATTTTGTTCATCAAAAGTAGTTCTCTATCAAGATGAATTTTGTTTTTTCCCAATAAATTCTTCATAAGGATCAATAACTATAGTCTTGAGAGGTTTTCTATTATTTAAAAAAATTAAAAAAAAATGAACTGTTGGAACCGGACTAGAATCGAGGAACCGGAACCGGAACTGAGGTCATGTTTAAATTCAAGTACGATTAACGATAGACCCTTTGATCTGACAATATATGATTTTAACAAAATAGTTTAATTAAATGCTATAATAAACGTTTTTTTAATATCAATTTGTAAATTAGTGGAATCAATCTAAAAAAAATGGGTTAATTGTATGAATCGAACATTATACTCTCTAACTTTTACCAAATAAAAGCATTGTTTTTTAGTCTACAATGGTTGTTTTTAAAATTAAAGCATTTGTATATAGACATTCAATAATAGTTCAAAGGTGAGGGGATGTTTTTAATATTAAACCAAAAAAAATTAATAAGATATAGAGGTTATATATAAATAGTATGCTTTAATTGACATATGTGAAGCTGTAGCAAAGTGGATAAGCGTGTCTTGCATCATTTCATGTGCATGGTTTGACTCTGGTGGACGACTAAAAATTAAATGAGGTGAGAAAGAGTTGGTGGTGGATCCTGGGTGGGTATGAACTAATTTTTTGTTTTTTTCAAAAAAAAAAATTTTCAAATTTTGTCCCTAAAGGTTGTCAAAAGGGACGAACACAAATTGTCCTTAAAGGTAGTCATTAGGGGCGAATTTCAATTTTCGTCCCAAAGAACTTATTGCGATCCACTTGAGGCGATGTAATTTGGGATGAATTTTTATCGTCCCAATAGCCCTTTTTTTTTTGTAGTGTTTAGAGTGAGGTTCAAATGTTTTATCCATCCAACCTACAACAAGCCATTGGCCTAGCAAAACTACAAGAGAATACTATGGACACCATTAACAGAAAATACAAAGAGAATCAAAATGGGACTAAGGTAAATCAAACAAGCTATTACAACACTTCATCTAGCCCTAACAAAAGTTGGGGAGTTAATAAGGAAAGTGTCAATCATAAATCCAAACCTCACCACACCACCACAACCAATATTCCAATCAAAGAAATCTCTTAATTAAAGAAAGGAGAAGTAAGGAGCTATGTTACTATTGTGATGAACTTTTCAAGCCTGGTCACTTTTGCAAAAAAAAAAAAAAAGAAAAAAAAAAAGAAATTGTTTGTCATATCTGCTAAAGAGGATGAAGAGATTAAAGAAATCAAAGAAATGGAAGAATGCCAAGAAGAAGAGACAATTGAAATAGACAATGAAATTTCTCTAAATGCTCTCTCTGGATCTTCTTCCCACAACTGTAAAAGAATCAAGGGTTTTGTGAAGAAGCATCCAATCACTGTTTTTATTGATACAGGGAGTACCCACAAGTTTTTAAGTCCTAAGATTGCCTAGCACATGGTTTTACACTAAGCCTAGGGATGTGCATTTCCCCATGGGACTCCACCCCCACGGGGCCCCACCCCCATTTGGGGGAAAAAAATTTCCCCAAATTCTAAATGGAGGTAAGGGTGGGGGAAACTTTCCCCACCCCCATTCCCCCATTTCCTAAATGGGGGTGGGGTGGGGCCCTATTTCCTCATTTCCCCTAAATATATTTAAATATATATATATATATATATATATATATATATATATATATATATATATTTTAATTTTATTTTCTTTTAATTATTTTTTAACTCTAACTCACGGTCACCCACTAACTCACCTACTACCACTAAGTCGCTAACCCATCTATATTACTATAAGTATTTGTATTAATTTTGGATTAAATTAAACTAATTATATATTTTAGATTTGATATTTTGGTTATTTATTGAATTGGATGTTGAAAAATGGTGAATCAAAAGATTGGGATGACCGAATTCCGAATTCTAAATTTTGGTTTTTGGATCGAAAAATATTGGGATTAAAAATAGGGGAAAGGGGGTGGGGGTGGGGGAACCTCCATCAAAACACCCCATCCCCACTTCCCCCGAATGGGGTTTGAGGGACCTTCCCCTGCTCCAATAGGCCCCTACGCCCATCTCTAACTGAGCCAACCAACCCGCTACATGTCATAGTGGCCAATGGAGGAAAGTTGTACAATCAAGCCAAATGTCCAGGTTTCAAGTGGATCATGCAGAGGCACAATTTTCAGGCTAACATATGGTTGCTACAGATTGGAGGTTGTGATATGATACTATGAATGGACTGGATGAAATAGTACAATCATATAGTTTTTGATTTTGAAACACCAAAATTAACATTCAAGGGGGTAAGAAGGTGTTCTTGAAAGGGGCAATTGAATAAGAAAAGCTCAATTGATAACCGGTAGTTCATTCAAGAAGTGTATGAAGTAAACTACTCAAGGACTAAGGGGCCAGTTAGGTTGTTTGCAATTCAAGTGGAATAAATTCAATATGAACACTATCGAACCAAGACCAATGAAGAGGTACCTATCCCTTTGCACATTAAATGATGCTACTATAAAAGACAAATTTCCCTTCCTAACTACTGAGGAGTTATTTGATGAATTATATGGTGCTGTATTGTTCTCCAAACTTGACCTTAGAGCTAGATACAACCAAATAAGAATGAGGGAAGATGGCATAGCAAAAATTGCATTCAATACACAATATGGGCATTATGAATTCAAAGTGATGTCATTTGGTCTAACAAATGCACTACCAGTTTTCAAAATCTCATGAATGATGTTTTTTAAACCATATATGAAAAAAAATTGTTCTATTTTTTTTTATGACATACTAGTGTTCAGTAGCAGTTTACAAGAACACAGATCTCACTTGGAACTGGTGTTCAATGTCCTGAGGCAACATACTCTATTCACAAAACTAAGCAAGTGTGATTTTGCTAAATCTTCCATTTACTATTTGGGACACATTATCAGGAAAGAGGATCCACTGACCCAAGTTAAGTGGAGGATATGAAGTCTTGGCCAAGACCACTAACTCCAAAAGGTCTTAGGGGTTTTTATTCCTCACTAGATTCTACATTAAGTTATTCAGAGCTATGGCAGTATAGTAAAGGCCCTCACTGACTTGTTAAAAAAAAAAGGAGTCCTTCAAATGGAATCCAGAGGCTGAAGCAGCCTTTATTAAGGCCCTATTTAGTATTGCTTTTAAGAAGTTAAAATCTGATTATTTAATAATTTTGACAAAAAAAAAAAGAAGGTGTTTAGGAAAATTTCCAAATTTGAGAATTTGGGTTGATTTGGCAGTAATTTTAAGAAACATGTGGGGGTTTCTTTTACAAAATTATTATGAAAGAATCTGATGTCAGATTTAATGAATCTTTTTAAAGACTAAATTATCTCTATAAATTTAACATAAAGACAATTGTATCTCAGGTTTAATCCCATATATTACAAGCACATTCATCATTGATTATCTCTATTAACAACATAAGCCATCAATTATCATTGCCTTCCGGTCTTTGCCTCTGATTGCTCCTTCGATCACTGTTACCGGTAACGTTTTTCTTGTAATTTATTTTTCTTTATTATATATGTTTTTCAAATTAGATTTGTTCTAAAATTTTAACAGAATCTAAGAAAAAAAATTCTAAGAATATTGTTAGGTTTCAGATGAGGAATTTGTACTACATGAATCCCTATTGCGTTTTTATACGGTTTAAAGAAACCAAAAAAAAAAAAAAAAAAAAAAAAATCCATAAAATTATCCATCTGACATAAAGAACAAAAAAAAAAAAAGTATGACTCTTTATCTGATGTATATGGCTTATGCGGTACTATACTTAAAAAAAAGAAGGGGGTTTTTACAATTTGGTCCCAATCTAATTGGGAAACATCAATTTTTTACTTGTTAATTCAAAATACATCAAATTGGTCATAATGTAATTCAAAATACATCAAATTGGTCCTAAGGTTAGTCAAACTAACGGTCAACTAACGTTTAGGAGGGTATAAAAGTCGTTACATCTGTTTCCAATTAAAAAATAGAAATAAAATAATAAAAAAAAAAAAATTAAATTCAAACTTTGATCTTAGATGGAGATCCAATCTCCATCAAAGAACAAAGGACAAAATCATCTTCTTAACACAGCAAAATCAAACAACCCAGATCCACTACCATCACCATCCCAGATCAACAACACCACAACCTAGATCAACAACAAAAAAATTAAACCTAGACAACCCAGATCACCAACAAAATTAAACCCAGAAAAAAGAAATGAAAAATAATAATAATAATAATCAAACTCTAACATTCATCTATTTCTCTCACTGAATACAAAGAAAAAAAATTTTAAAAATTAAACTTTGGAAATAGCCACCATTATATCAACACTACCATAACCAAACCACACCTACCTCCAGATATCAACAACCCCAAAATCAACACCCATCTCCAGATATCAACACCCACCCACACAAAAATCAACACCCATCTCAGAAACACCATCTCCAAAAATCAACACCCACACTAGAAATCACACCACCACATCACTGGAATTCACAAAAAGCACTACAAAACGACTACTCCTTGAATCGGAAACTTCCCAAATTCTTCAACGTCTTTCACTAAAGAACCAAATCCACCATTTTCTTTACCTTCCCAACCACCCCACCATCGTCTATCGGTGCTCAAACTCGCCGACACGAACACTATGACGACCACCCCCACCTACCCGAATCAACGCAAACCATATCCATCTCTCTCTTCTTTCTTGATCCCCCTCCAATTCTTCTTCGCTGGTTTGGGGCGACGGTAAGAACGAGCCTAGAAAATCTCCTAGAAACTGCCACCACCCAGAGATCAATCGATCGAGAGAGAGAGATCAGCGTGATTTTTTGGTGTGTGAAAGATGGTGGTTTTTTCTTTGTTTGTGAATCAGGTGGTGGTGGTTAGGAGGTGGAAGTGGCAGTGTGGATTTGGTGGTCGGTTGGTGGTGGTGGTGGTTAGGAGGTTGTCAATCAGTGTGGATTTGGTGGTGGTGAGGATTGGTTGATGATGGAGTGAGAGAGATAGAGAAAAAATATATATTAGGATTTGGTGATGATGAACGCGTGAGAGAGAGAGAGAGAGAGAGAGAGAGAGAGAGAGAGAGAGAGAGTTTAATTATAGGGTAAACTTGTCTTTCCACTAATATTATAAAGGTTGACCGTTAGTTTGATTAACCTTAGGACCAATTTGATGTATTTTGAATTATATTAGGACCAATTTGATGTATTTTGAATTGACAAGTAAAAAAGTGATATTTCCCAATTAGATTGGGACCAAATTGTAAAAACCCAAAAAAAAAACAAAACAAAACTAGTATTAGAGGGAGATGAGAAGAAGCACGTCCCCTGTTATTATTATTATTATTATTTTTAAATCACATCCCCTATTATTGCTAGATAAAAGTCATAAAACTGTAGGAGTATTTATTTGTCAATTTGTTATATAATATTACTGACATATTTATTTGTTTTTTTTATATGTAAATACTTCTTGTTTGTTATGATTCTTTCTTATCCATAAAGTAGAATACATTATATTATAATATTATATTGTTGAACTAAATTGAGATATTTTTTTATAAAATAAAACTAAATTGAGATAATAATAATAATTTGAATTTTTTTATCTGTGTTTTTTTTTTTTTAACAAACTGTATTCATTATGTCATCTAAAGAATAGGTTTGAAGATAATTGCTTGATTAAACTATAATTATAATATATTATACAATTGTTATGTCTTATTAATTTGATTAAATTCAAATTAATTTAGATGGAGAAAGACACAAAAAAACGACACAAGTACAGGAAATATGAGCAGTGTATCACGTGGTAAAAGTATAACTACATTCTTTGATTTGTGTATTGTAGAGGTTGAGGTGGGTCGTCGTCCTGGAACTCATTTTACTAAACTTGGATGAGATAACTTGATTGTAAACTTTAATAAGGCAACTGGGAGAGAGTATGCCAAAAAAAATGATGTCTTTGCAATAACTATGCAATAAAAATGAAGTATTGGATAAGTAGAACAATAAATAAAATGAGATGTTTGTTCTTAACTACCAAGTGAACATATGATGAAGAACCATGCTTGATGTTGCTAAATGAAGCTTTAAATGCACATAGATTTGGGGATGGAGTGTTAAAGAAGCTTTCTTGGAGCTTCTCACACTAGAAAATTTCAGTCTCACTCTAAAGATTGGAATTTTGAAGTTCTTAAACGACCTGGTGAAGTTAAGGATGTATTTATATTGCCCTAAAGGAAACTGCGTTGTTTTGGCCCCGTCGCTCAAAGTGCAAGCTCTAAATGTGACTTTTTCTCACATTTATGAAGTCGCAGAAGTTGCTAGAGTTCATTGCGAGAACCAAAATGCGACTTCATCTCACACATCCAAAGTCGTAGAAGTTACTAGAGGTCATTGTCACCAGAAACGGTGACTTCATCTCGCAATTCATGATCTCGTAGAAGTTACTGGAGATCATTTGCGAGTTGCAAAATGGGACTTTATCTCCCATTTCACAAACTCGTGCAAATCCCTTTGAGGAATTTACGAGATGTAATGCACACCAAATTGAAGAGAAGAGAAATAACCTACTCAAGTGGTCAAGAACACACACTAACTAATATGCGTGATGTGTATGTGTGAAAATGATGATATGCACACTAACAACGAAACAAAAATGAATGAGATGTGTGTGTATGCGTGCACCTAATCTCTTCAAGAGAACAATTCATGTGATTTACCTTTGAAGCTCTTGGTCTTGAAGCTTTGGGGATACCGGGAGGAGTACGTGTTGATCACAATCACAAGAATGAGCATACGAACACCTTATTTACCCTTAAAACATCAACATAATGAGGGCGTGTGAGAGTTGTGAAAAGCAGGTGCCCTTTCGTTGAAGAGAGGTCGAATATTTATAGCGAAGGCCTTAAGCCTTCAATGGTTTGCCCATCATTATAAGGGCATGAATCTCAATCCCTTAATTGCCCATGTTGATTCACACAAATCTGGTAGTAAGGGCCATGATGGCTCTTGTCTGGTGTTTGAGATTTGGGCAAAAGAGTAATGATCAAGGCCATTTATGATGCCCTTGACCATGTTTTAAATTGGTCTGATATCACGGTGGGCCGAGTCAGGCTTTATGGACTTGTCTTGATTTGGGCTCTTAATAAACTACCATCCATTTCAGATGGGTCAATTATTTAACGATGTACTCAATAATGGGCCGTAGGCCGATTTTTTGATCACTACAGTGAGCACTTTCAATTCAACCCGACCCGATTTCGTCGAGTTGGCCGAAAATAAATGGTGAAATCGAGTTATTGAAATATAACCTTATTTCATCTTAAGTCGGGTTGGGTTATAAATCTAACCTGATAACTCGACCAAGAAAAAAAAAAAAAAAAAAAAAAGAAACCCTAAACCTAAAATTCATTCAGCCACCACCAGCCATCACCATTCACTCTCTCATCTCTAACTCTGCCATTTCTCACCAATTTCATCTTACTCTTCTCCATTCATGGAAGCTAGGTGCCGCTCATCTACCATCCAAGTCGTTTCCCTCTATGCCGATGGCGTTCAACTACCATCCAAGTCGCTACCCTCTACTTCAATGCCATTGTCATCTCCTCCATGCCGTTGCCCGATCACATGGGGAAGCCAATCACCTTATTTACAATGGCTTTTTCCTCTGGTTTGATTCTACTACATATTTTCAGACTTTACACTATTTAATGATTAATTGCTGGGGTAATATTTGATGCTATTTAAAATTACTGATTTATAAAGAATAATTTTTCAAAATTTTAAAGGAAAAACAGTTTATTTATTTTTCATTGATTAATCTTTTTTTTTTTTTTAAATTATTATTTATAGATTCATTACAAGGAATAGTTTTCGAAAATTTTAAGATAAAATGATTTGTGAGAAAATAGTGATTATTGAAGGATGGAAGATTTGGGGCATAGAATACAATCTATTCAAATTGTGGTGCTTAATGCTGGTTTTTACTCCAAATTAAGTCAAAAGTGTAGCAATGATTTAGTGTCAAATTGGATTGATTCATTTCCATCACCTTCAATTGATAAATTAATGTAGGGAATTTAATTAATTTAAATATTTAATTCTTTCTTTATGTGTGCAGCTGGTACCAAACACAATCAACCACAAAATTAACTGTTTGTTCGCCACAATCAATCAAAAGTAGTAATGTAATATACTTATATTTGATGTTAACAGAAAAGGAAGCAAATATCTGAAAAATGATTGGATGAGGCTCAAGGAAAGGAGAAATTGGGAATTAAAGGCTTGTTCGGCAATGTTTTATCAATTTTTTGTTTTTTGTTTTATCAGTTTTCATTTGTTCATGTAATTTTTGAACAATTACAAATAATTCTGGGTTGTGATCTTAGATATCCAAAAGGGAGAAAATAAAATATAGTCTCTGAAAATATTAAACTTCCATTTTTAATCACATACGAAAGTTTAACCGTTAATAACCACGTTTTTAATAAATTACCAAAATACCCTCATATAAAATCCTCCTCAAACAATCAAACTCTCCCTCATCTTTTCGCTCTCCTCTCTAATCTCTCTCTCACATCTCCCACCTTTTCCGGAGACAGCACTACCTAGCGTGCACCGCTAATCCAAAGCGACATTGACGGTGCAAGCCCGAGCAAAGTCACCTGAGCATTGTGCGCCCAAGCGTTCAACAATGCCGCTGGGGCTTTCCCTTCCCAGAAACGTTATTATTGTAGAAGAAGATAAAAATAACCTAACAAGAACGAAGCGAAATTTATCGAAACACCAACATAAAACTTTTAAACATGATTTTAAAAGATATATTTTATCAATTTTCTCTTTTAAAAATTGTCAGATTGTTTTCCATGATTTCACAATTTTTTTGATATTCCACGATTTTTGCATATATATATATACATATAAAAGATATTATAGGGAATATTTTTGTAATTTAAGGTTGTAGACTAAAAAGAAATTTTCCAATGTGATTATTAAAAGTTAAAACTTAGTATGTAGTTAAACAGTCTTTCTATTATCAGTTCGAACTGATATAAAAATATATCAGTTCCTTGCATATGTGTAATTGGATTTAAAAGATGTTTTGACAAGTGCATGCAGTCAAGTCAAAGTATTTAAAACCAATGATCCACATGCAAAGAACTGATATATCTTTTATCAGTTCGAACTGATAATAGAAAAATTGTATAGTTAAAAACAAAAATTTTATAATTTATTTGGTTATTTTTATCCATTTTCACTATCCAAAAATCTATTTCAAAAACTTAAGTGTGGTTCCATAAGTAGATAATTAGTAGTCATGCTTCCGAGAAGGAATAGAAAAGTCACATGACATATAAAGGTTCATAAGTAGACAAGACAAGTAGCCATAATAATTGCTGGCTTCCCAATAAGGAATAAAAAATTCATATCACATTTATCATGCTTACAGCCAAACTCGTCTCTCACTCTCTCCTTTTCCATTAGTGAAAATTGTCAAAAATGGCCACTCTAATTATTGGAAATTCTTTTTTAACAACATGCATAACTTTAATTATTAATAACCATGTTTTGAAAAAAAATTCATTGGGTGTCCATAAATTACTAAGATGCCCCTAAAGTAAGTATTCTATTTTGTTTTGTTTATTTCTCTTTCTCACTGTCTTCTTCAACGTTCTCTTCATCCTTGTATTCTTTCTTCATCATCGACCTGCAAATCAAACACCAATGGCCACACCATTGTTGGCCTGAAGAAAATTTCACGAAGTCTCCTGAAGAAAATATCATTAATCTCATAATCTAGTTTGCTCTAAATCGGTAAGTATCATTCATTTGTTCATTAACTGAGTTGCAAATAGTTAATTTATCATGGGTTTAGCTTTAATGCATGAGTTTATGTGTGTTTTGGTGAAGAATCAATTTCAATAAAACTTCAATTTTTTCTAGAAGATTTCAAGTTTCACGGATTCGAAAACTTGAAATGTAGTATATAAACTTGGAATGTTGACAAAACTTGAGATCTGTTTTAAAGCATAATTTCAAGTTTTATACCACAGAAAACGTGAAATGTTTACAAAAACTGGAACTGTTACGAAAAACTTAAAATTCATTTTTTTTTTCTTCAGGTAAATGGATTATAGGCTGGTAATCAACTATGGTGGGCAGTGGGATGACTTACGATATGTTGGTGGTGATACATTTGTTGAGGTGGTGTCGATTCATTTAAAATATTTAGAGTTAGAGAACTTGGTATACCAATTCACCAATTTTGATAGAACTTTATATGATGTAATCATAACCAGTTTGGTTAAGACAGAGAGTGGTCAATGAAAGTTCCGATTACAACGTGACAGTGATGTGAGATTCCTTTTGCTTGGTCAAACCGTTGTTCCAGAGGTATATGTTGATTTGGTGGAGAAAGTTGCAAGAGATGTTAGGGATCAACCAGCAGTACCTCCACGGAGATCACCGATTCCCATTAGAGTCCCTGTTGCACCTTCTCCTCCTCCATTTGCAACTGAGTTAGTTCCTACTACCCAACAATTTAGACTTAGACCGGAGGTTCCCATATGGGATGGTGACAATGGCATATGGGATGGTGACAATGGCATTCAAGATACATTTATTGCCGATGAATAAGAGAGAGTAGATGCCAATGATTCATATTCGTCGGATGGTGATGAGATTCATGAATCGCAAGAAGTTTTCACTAGCCATGAAGATGATGTAGACACAAACACTCAGGGGTAAAATACGGGGCAGAATCAGGGGCAAAATCAATGGCAATGTGGTGCATACAGACAGACATGTGATGCTATACCATCTCGTTGGGTTGTTCCGTTTGCAGACCAATATTCTATTAGCACAAACAGCACTGCATGTTCTACCTCAAGGGTGGGCCCTTTTTTCAAAGGACAGATTTTTGATACCAAGCAAAAGTTGAAGAATGAGTTTAGAAAATATGCTCTAAATGAGAAGTTTAATCCAAGAATTAGACGGTCAACAAAGTCCCGATTTGAGGCTGGTTGTAATGACATCAAATGTGATTTCGCACTTAGAGCCACATGTAGGGATGGTTGCACATATTGGGTTGTCAGGAAATTCACACATAGCCACACATGTAGTTTGGACACCTATGAGTCACACTTCCGTAAAGTGAGTGCCATTGTCATTGGAGAGATGTTTGCCCCAAAATTGAACACCAATGGCCGCATCATTAGACCAATTGATATAATTGCAGAAATGCGCGAGCAGCACGGTGTGCAACTTTTGTACACCACAGCATGGCGGGCAAAGGAGCATGCTAAGAATATTTTGTACGGGAAACCTGAGGATTCTTACCAGTTGTTGCCTGCTTACCTTCACTTGTTAAAAGTAACAAATCCCGGCACCCTGACGGCAATTCACACAGATAAGAACAAAAATTTCTTGTATGCTTTCTTTTCACTTGGTCAGTGCATTAAGGGGTTTCAGACAGTTATACGTCCGGTCATTGCCATTGATGCCACTCATTTGAAGGGTGCATTCGAAAGGGTTATATATGTAGCATCATGCAAAGATGGAGATGAGCATGCATACCCTATAGCTTTTGGTGTAGGCGACGGTGAGGCAGAAAGCTCTTGGATATGGTTCTTGGAACGTCTATGAGAGGCAATTGGGGAAGTTGAGGGGATGTTATTGGTTTTCGATCGTCATGCCAGCATTGCTAAAGCAGTGAGTATTGTATACCCTAATGTTCCTCACTGTATTTGTTTCTTCCATCTTAAACAAAACCTGAAGACTAGAATAAAGGGACGAAAAGAAGTGCTTGATATTTACTATAGGGCAGCATACTGTTCCACCTTTAGAGAGTTCGACTTAGAAATGGATGAAATCAAAAAAATTCACCCGGGAACATATGACTATTTGATGTCCATTGGCCCCGAGCGATGGTCACGTTCCCATTGTCCTAGAAGAAGATATCAGATGATGACCACGAACATTGCAGAGGTGTTGAATAATTGTATTCAGAAGGCTCGGAGGTTGCCTATTACTGCAGCGATGGAGTTCTTGAGAGATATGCTGCAGAGATGGTTTAATGATAGACGTGAGAAAGCGGGGAAGAACCCTACTTACTTGGGCAAGGCAGCAGTCGGTCATTGCAAGGAGAGGAACGAATGGTCATTGACGTACCATGTATATCCAATTGAGTTGACTAGATATTTAGTTCAGGATGGTAAATATGATGGGTTGGTCGATATCGAACAACGTACGTGCACATGTCGTAACTGGGACTTAGATCAGCTGCCCTGTGACCATGCCATAGCAGTTGCCAGGTACATTGTTCAATTCTCTAATTGTTATCAGTTTGTCATTGGTTTTTTATTGACATTTTTCATTTGGTTGATTTATAGGTTTACAAAGACCAATTTCAACTCCCTCTGTCACGAGTACTATAGCACTTCATGGATGCAGACAGCTTCTGCCCCATCAATAAATCCAGTACCCCATCCAGCTTTTTGGGAAGTACCCGATGAGGTGGCCTCTATGATTGTCCTTCCACTGGATAGTAAGAGGCAAGCTGGTAGACCAAAAGAAATAAGAACACCTTCCGCAGGAGAGTTTCGTCGGAAAAATAATTGTGCTAACTGCGGCGCAGAAGGTCACAATAGGGTCAGATGCCCTAACCCAAGGCAGAGATCAAATAATGGACAGTTAAACACATCCGTAACTCAAGAGCTGCCAATAGAGTCGACGCAACCGACACGTAAACAACGTGCCTGTAGTGTATGTCACGTACTTGGCCATAATCGCAAGACATGCCCGTTAGTTGACCACTCCCAGCCTACGGCGGGTAATCCCGCTAATGGAGATACTACTCATTAGTCATTTTGTGATTGTTGACCATGCCCGTATTTGTTTTGTTTTAGTATGAACTTATCATGTATGAACTTATATCATGTATGAACTCATTATTGTAAACTTATCATGTATGAACTCATTTTAGTATGAACTTATCATGTATGAACTTATATCATGTATGAACTCATTATTGTAAACTTATCATGTATGAACTCATTTTAGTATGAACTTATCATGTATGAACTTATATCATGTATGAACTTATCATGTTAAACTGTTTTGACATCTGAATTGTTGGTTTCCGAGAAGATTTATAGTTGTGCTAGAGATTGAAAGCATGATTTCAAGTTTGTGCCACAGATTTAAAGCATGATTTCAAGTTTTATGCTGTAGATTGAAAGCATGATTTCAAGTTTCTGCTATAGATTTAAAGCATGATTTCAAGTTTTATGCTGGCAATTGAACACTTTCTTAAGAAACAAAATCATCTATAACAAGCTTTCAAACAAAAATCAATTAAACACTTGCAGGTAAAGTCTTCAAATAACAAGTTCTGTTTCAGGTCAAGCTATAGTATTTTAAAATCATAAAAAAAAAAAAAAAAAAAAAAAAATTGGGAGTTGGAGGCACTTTGGAGTATCTATCTGATTTAATGGAGATTTATAGTGTGATTTCAAGTTTGTGGCAGAGATTTAAACCGTGATTTCAAGTTTGTTCAAGATATTTAAAGCATGATTTCAAGTTTTATGCTGGAGATTTATAACATGATTTCAAGTTTTATGCTAGACAACTGAAATCAACAAAACATGCCCACGTAACAAACAAAACATGAAATTTAGCAATTAACAAACTAGAGCCATTTGAACATAAACAAAACCTGACAAAATATTATATATCACATATATATATAATTAGCAATTTCAAAAATACAATTTACCAACAACATTGAGAATTCTCTGGGAAATAAAGTTGTACATCCAAAATATATATAATGTGCAACAACATCCGTAATTCTCCGGGAATAAATTACTCTAATAAGTTTAACGGGCACGGGAATTCTTTCTCACATAAACCAAGTCCTTCACCGACTTAGGGATAGTGTAAGAGGTTTGAACCACTGCTGCTAGCCTTTTAATTCTCTTACTACGTCTTAGCCCGTCCTCCTCCTCATCATTCTGGTTGTCAATGCCTTGCTGAGCATCAACCTGCTCATCCTCAACCTCCTGCTCATGTTGAACCACTGTTGCTAGCTTCTTAATTCTCTGACTACGTCTTACCATGATCTGCTGCTCCTCATCATTATGGTTTTCTATGCCTTGCTGTGCATCAACCTGCTCATCCTCAACCTCGACCTCGCCCTCGCCCTCGCCCTCCTGCGCATTAACCTGCTCATCATCAACCTGCTGCTCATCCTCAACCTGCTGCTCACCTATCTCTTCCATGACCTGCTGCTCACCTGTCTCTTCCATGTCATATCTACGCATTGAAGATTCCTAGAAAATAAAGTTTTGAAATCTATATTACAACAAAGGTTATCATATCTGCATGATGAATTAAATATGTTCGAAAGGTTTTTACCGCAACACTACGTGTATACCCGACGGACCATGTGGGTGTATACCCGGCGGACCATGTGGGTTGAGATGTGGGTTGAGGTGCAACTGGTACAGGTGGGATGGTGCAACTGGTACAGGTGGGACTGGTACGTGGACTCGATCAGCAAGAAGTTTGTCAATCTTCAAGTCCTTTTGTTTAAACCGGGACTCGATATAAGACCTCAAATCATTATCATACCCCTCCTTCGAACGAGTTTCACGGTGACCTGCCTCATTCTCTGGGTCATACCCCCCATGCATGTGCAGCTCGGGTCCGACAACCGCAAGCGGATCGAATTGCCTATAGTAATCTTGAAGCCTCTCCTCAGCCGTAGGAGTCAAAGTCGTATAAGCCTCCAACTGCAGTAAAGTGATAATTTATGAAGTTCGGGATATACGTAACTCTAAAAAAAATAAAGTTCAACATATATGCAACTCTAATATATATGTGCTTACCTCGTCAGTGAACTTGTGTTCCAATTGTGGTGGTTTCTTCCGGCAGTTCCATCTCGTCAATCGCGGAAATCCATGCCCATTTCTCCCCCTTCTCCGCTTTCCAACTGAACCACTCAAAACCGGGATGGCCTCCATCGCCCAATACTGAAACAATACCAAATGAAACAAATTAGGACTGTTACACATGTAAAACTCAAAAAAAAAAAAAAAAAAAAAAAACAATGTACAAGATAGCTAACCATCAATGCCCACGGAAATCCATACAAGCAGTAACCCAAATCCTGCCTACTACTGTAATTTCTATTTTGTTTCCTCCCTTTTGTCCTATCGTTGAGGGATGTACCAAGCCAATATATGGTAACGATGTAAATGTAAGTTCCCCAAGGGAACGCCTCAAATGCTGTGATATCCTCAACCAAACCCCAGATCCAATCGGGCACCTTCCACCGGTACTCCCGACCAAGCATAACGTGGGACAGAAAATACACATATCCCAACTTAATAACATCCTCAGCCTCGTCAAACTCACCTCTGTTTAATCTACCTAAAATATCCTTTAGGGGAGTGGGGGATCCTCCAAAGTATCGGTGATGTACGCTGCCTTGTGCAGCTTTAGGTAGGGAGTGAACACTCACTGGCATCGGTCCGAACCTCAATCCTGTGACAAGGAGGAACTCCTCCTTCCCAAACCTGACTGCACGTTCACCGACCCGAAACCACATCTCATCAGGGCGCGCACTAGGATAATTTAACTCTCTGCATAGCAATATGTGGCAAAGCTTACCACTAAAAAATTCTCTGTCCATTTTCAAAAACTGCCTGAAAACACCATGCTCCCACCGTCGTAACATGCCAACCCTATCCATCGCATCTCTAATAACCGTCAAATTAGACAGTTTACAATAAATGTTCACTCGAGCATCAAACCAATTATCCTCCGGATGCTTGTAAACCAAATTCTCTCCGCTGTTCGCCATCTGCATTATATTTAAAAAGTTACTCAATATTTTTGGTTAACAAGTTTATTTACCATAAGAGATAAACCAAGATTTCAAGTTTATGCTACAGATTTAAAGCAAGATTTCAAGTTTTCTGCTACGGATTTAAAGCAAGATTTCAAGTTTATGTAATAGATTTACAGCAAGATTTCAAGTTGTATGGCACTTCAAGCTTTAGCCAACACATTTTAAGAAAACCATAAAAGGCACAAAACAACCAGTACTGCTATTGAACCAGACCAACATACACATGAGAAATAGATCATATTAACAAACAGCCAGCTTAAAGACAAAATCTGCTGTTTTGGGGAAAGATAGAGTTAAATTCTGTAAACCAGGTCATTAAGGTATAATGTCTTGATGTTGCATTCTTCATTTCAAATGAGAAAAGTTCAGTATGGTCATTAAGGTATATATCTAAAGTTTTTCTCACATAATATATTAACCTTTATAGGTTATCCATCTAATTATAATTATAAAGTTTTGGTTATTAATTTTTAATGGTTGGCCTAAAACGTGGTGTCATAACTGCAACTACATAGGTTCAAACGTGAAGAGATGAGGATTCAGGCATGGGAGAATCATCAAAAAGCAAAACCAGAAGCTGAGATGAGGAAAATTGAGGTAAGTACAGTCTCTTACTATTGAAAACCTTGCTTTTTTTTTTTCATGTTACATATACAACACCTTAATGGATGAACAGATTTTGTATATGTTTTATCTGCATACAACCTCCATAGATGGTCAATTCAAATTCTAGAAGTTGATAAGTATCTCAAGGAATAATCCATGCACTAGAGAACTGTTTACTGATTCTACTTGATGATTTCTGTTCATTTTTTGTAATTCTAAAATTTCAATAATACAAGTTCTTTTTTTGAGTTTCCTATAAAAAAAATAATGTTGTTCGTGAAGTTTCAATCTCTTTTACTTGACACACACTATTGCATGGACAGATTGAGCAACACACTATCTGATGTGTGAATGTAGATTAGATTGGTGTTACTAATATTGAAACTGTGATTCACTTCAAAAAAGCAAGCTACTGGTAGGTTCTGTGGGCATCAAAAAGTATATTTACGGAATTTTGAGTGACTAATCATTGGAGGCACTTCTAACAATAAGAACTGATTGGTGTAGTTTAAGGGAATATATGGCAGGGTCTTTTAAGCTTGAACTGATTAGGGCTGCATTCTTGAGATTTTAACTTTAAGAAACAAAAGTATGATTTTGAATAGTATCTAGTAGCATTCTTGGATCAAATATTTGAGATTTGAACATTTGTGAGCCAGTAACTTATCCCAGCTAGCTTCATGTCAACAAGTGCACACTTTTTTGGCTTTTTACCTACATTTGCAAAACTTAGCTTTAGTGTTTTTTAGGATTGGTGTTTAGAAGCTTAGTGACAACCAAATTAAGTTATCTATTCTCTTCAGAAACTTACCAACAATCAAGTCAAGTTATTTGTTATCCCCCTTATGGCTGCGAAAATAAGGGAGGTCAAGCTTTCTTTGTTTGAATTGTTATTCTTTTATTAGTTGTGTCAAAGATTTTAGTGTCTTTGATTGTTCTGATTACACAACATGCTAGATAAACAAAAAGATTGTAGGACAGACAATGCACTTCGGCCACAAAACCCAATGCAAGATAAAATCACATTTAGTTGAGATTAAAAGAGGATAAATTTTCATTTAGATAGAGTTCACATTTAGTCATGGAGTGAACTTCCCCACATCAACGATGCAGAAATATTCCTCCCATATAATGTATCTATCACCACTACATCTAATTTTATTTCACAAATTCAACCCCGTAGTACAAAAATCCATCACAAGACTTGGGAAAAGTAGATCACAGAATAGAAGAATTAAATATTAGGAGTATTTATGAACTTTCAAGCAAAATTTATGTTCCACTCTGACCATTTTTCATGGATATAGTTCAATTCTGGTTATACATGCAAATTTATGTTCCATCATGAATCAAATTAGAAGATTCAAAGCAACAAGGACATTAGCCGAGCAAGACCCCAAATTTATTTGAGAAAATTTTAATCATGAAACCCTAGAACATCAAAAGAACAAAAAGGCCGAATTAGAGGAAGAATCTTACCCAAAATCAGGTGGGGTTTTCTGGTGGGGTCTCTCTCGCTAAAAACCTTTCTTTTCTGGTGGGGTTTGTCTTCTCTATCATTGAAATCTAATGGTAGGGTCTCTCTCCTTCGCTGAAAATGACCTCTGCTTCTGGTGGGGTTTGTCTTAATGGTAGGGTCTCTCTCCTTCGCTGAAAACGACCTCTGATTCTGGTGGGGTTTGTCTTCTTTGTCGCTGAAATCGAATGGTGGTCTCTCTCCTTCGCTGAAAACGACCTCTGCTTCTGGTGGGGTTTCAAGCCATAAACGAGTATAACCGAGTGAGTAGTTGATGTTGATTTGGGTTTTTAGGGTTTATATACACGTGGGTATTGAGGTAATTTCTCAAAAAGGTGGTTATTAACAATTAAAAATTCAAAAGTGGTTAAAAACAAAAGTATGATGTTTATGATGGCTATTTTCGGTTTTCTCTCTTTCGATTAACCTAATTTTCCTACTCTGAATATCATTCATATACCTGATAAAAAGAAAATATCAGACTTAGGCTCAAAGAATGTCAAACAACATCCGAAGACAGTACCTCATTGTTTTCTCCTCCGTTTGTTTTCGATTCGTTACCACAAAGTCTTTTGAGCTATGACTCGCGATCTAGCAACTGTGTGTAGGTATGTCATGGATTTCAAGAGTACTGAATGGAGGCTACAGAGATGGAGAAGACAAACTCCCTGTTTTCTTTCTAGAGTTCGACCAACTTGAAGAAGAAAGAAGTTTTTTTTTTTTTTTTTTTTTTTTTTTTTTTTTTTTTTTTTTTTTGCTGCACTCTCTCTTTGTCTATGTTACGTTTCTTTTGTTTCCTGATATTATATCTTTAAATAATATCAAGAGACTAGGGTTTAAGTGATCAAGTTAAGATAGGATTATAAATTCTATATTAATCTTTGTTGTCACTACAACTTGAACCCTTGACCTTTTAAAGTAAATAAATAATCTTTATTATTGTATTCCTTTGTTTTGGTCATGGTTCGAACCTGTAACCTCCAATTAACAATTAAATAATTAATAATTCTTAATTATTAATTTATCAATTAAATAATCATATTATTTAATTAATTAATTATCAATTTATTACTTAATTAATTCCCAGAATAAATCCATGTCACTTTCGTAACACAATTAATTGGACTATCTAATTAATTAACCGTGACATTTGTTACCAATAATCGTAAGGGCTAGCAAGGGGACCTAATGGTAGACCCACGGTTTTGAGCTTCAATAACACTTAGAAAAATTAATTAAACTATTTAATTAATATTTAATGATTATTAACATCGGAGTTACTCCACTAAAAACCCGAGATTGCACTCTCGTAACTGTAGATGTTTTACACAAATCAAAATATCAGTGTCCATTGATGTAGCTATTACATATGGTATGATCCTCCACGAGTAGTTCATAATTAGAGCTAAGTCATAAAGTCCGTTATTCCTCTCCAATTATATGTTTTCCTTTAAATACCATTGATTCTTTAATGAACAATTATATCATATCTTCCATTACGGAAAAAGGATAGTGCTCTTAATTGTTCAAGCCTGTAATCAACCCTTAAGGGAATTACTCCTCTACTTCTCGCAAGAAGGAGTGGATTCCTTTATTGTGTTCAAACCTTCCTAGCCACAAGCTAAACCGTGACTTCAAGATATAGAGTTATTGATCGTGAATATTACTCCGATCTCACTCATGGTATGTCAAAAGCCATAATCCAACCTGAAGGAGTCAGTAAGACACCCAAGATTAAGATCACCCATATATAACCATCATTTGTCGATATATATATGAATCTCTGCATTTAACGAATCTTGGAGAGAGATTCATATAGATCGTGGCCCTTTTTATATGACTTCATCATATAAAGTGCATCCATTCCCATGTCACTATATGAGTAGTCTAGGATAAGACCACCGTACATTACAGAATGGACCGCATCTGTAGATTAACCACAAACAAAGTACCAAGCTTTATTTGCTCTCTACGGACTCTTTAAATTGCACGTCTCAAACTGAATCCTTCTGTATATGCCACTCATATACTTAGTTTGAGATTACATCCAGCAATCTCGGATGATTTGCACATATGATATAAGCATACAAATGTCAATAAATCAATATTTATAGAATGAAAAACAACTTATTTTATTCATGTTTTTATAACATTTACGTATTACAAACTTTAGGACATAAATCCCAACAAGTACAGTAATACTCTAATCACTTTTCACTTGAAAGTGGGAAGGTTGGAGTGATAGTTGTAAAATTCCCGATGAGGATATTTCATGTTTGACATATCATCTCAGGGAAGTTAAGCTAATTGATGTTGTAGGCAACAAGAATGAACTTGAACTAATAAAGTTTCTGCTAAAGTATGGACATCTCTTACATGAGATGGGTATTTACTGGGGAATAGGTAACCTTAACAAGATTATATCAAAAGTAATGAAGTTTCATATGCTCGTCTTCATAGCCTAAGCCAGAAATATTCTTTTGTCAGCCATATGAATGATATACAGAATTGGAAAAATAGTTTAAAAGAGAGAGAGAGAGAGAGAGAGAGAGAGAGAGAGAGAGTCTTGTTTCTTTGAGTTTGGTGCATTATGTGTGATATGAAATTTTCATTCATTCTTGAGAAGCAAGCAATTATTAGTTAGTTCAAACCCCCTTTCCCTGCACAACCTCAAAGTTAATGGGTTTTTGTTTTAGGGCCTCAAGAGCACACTGAGCACAAATCACTACAACAGATTGGGTCTTTTACAGCACACAAATCGCACCGTAAATGACTATTTACGGCGTTCATTTGCAAGCCGTTTTAGATGATGTCGTGAATGATATCCCTCAAATACGGCGTACAAAACGCACCGTTAATAACATTTGAAAAACGCCGTAAATAATCCCCTTTTACAGCGTGCAAAGAACGCCGTAAATGACCCTTTTCACGGTGCGCAAAGAATGCCGTAAATGACCCCTTTTACGGCTTTCAGCTGTATGTCGTGAATGATCTCTTTTTTATGACATACTAAACACGCCGTAAATAAGTTTAAAAAAAAAAAAAATGTATTTACGACCCTGCAGCCACCCATCCACGCCCACTCGCCATGCATGACCCACAACCCACCCACGCCCACACACAATACACAATTAAATGGTATTCTCATGGAGTGTTGAACCCAGCACTCATGAGTGAACCAAGCCAAGCCTTATCCACCTTGCTACTGCTTTGATTGTTCTACTAAAAGCATAATATTTATATATAACCTCTACTTGTTATTAAATTTTTATTTATTATTTTTCAATCAAAATTTTATTTGTAGATCGATTTCACTAATTTAAATTTTATTTTTATATGATAAACAAATTGATACTAAAAAACATTTATTATAACATTTAATTAAAATATTTTGTTAAAATCATATATTGTCAGATCAAAGGGTCAATCGTTAATCGTACTCGGAATTAGACATGACCCTAGTTTCGGTTCTCGATTCGGAACCGGTGGTTCCGATTCTCGATTCGGAACCAACAGTTTTGATTTTCGATTTGGAACCAACGGTTTCGATTTTCGATTCATAAATAGTCCTTTTTTACGGCGTTCTTTAAATGCACGTCGTAAATAATCTCTTTTTTACGGCGTTCCTCAAATGTACGCCGTAAATAATCTCTTTTTTACGGCGTTCCTCATATGCGCGCCGTAAATAATCTCTTTTTTACGGCGTTCCTTATATTTGCGCCGTAAATAATCCTATTTTACGGCGTTCCTCAAATGCACGCCGTAAATAATCTCTTTTTTACGGCGTTCCTCATATGCGCGCCGTAAATAATATCTTTTTTACGGCGTTAATAATCTCTTTTTTACAGCGTTCCTCATATGTGCGCTGTAAATAATCTCTTTTTTACGGCGTTCCTCATATGCGTGCCGTAAATAATCTCTTTTTTACGGTGTTCCTCAAATGCGTGTCGTCTTTCTTTTTTATGGTGTTCCTCAAATGCACGTCGTCTTTGAGAAATTATGCATCACAATTACGACGTGCATTTGTGTGCACGTCGTGAATGATAGCATTTATGACGCGCTTTTTATTTGTGCCGTAAAAGATAACATTTACGACGCGTTTTTTATGTGCGCCGTAAAACTCAAGTCGTAAAAGACCCAATCTGTTGTAGTGAATCTTTAATTGGGATATCTCTCTCATGAAGGTTTACCTTTGAAAGCAGTCAAAGGTGATAGGCCCTCAAAAAGAAAACCTTCACCTTTGACGTAATTCTCATTCTCCAGATTATAAGTCAATCCAGAGGTGCCAGGTGGAGAAAGCATATCCATTCCCATCTTATAACCACTCTGCATAATATTCTCCCCGTTCATAGAATAATGCCACATAAGAGTATAATCCCTTGGGGTGCACTTGGTGGAATTGCGATAACTAATTGAGCCTCATCAGCTTGAAATCTATACACATTTTACTAAATTGTTGTTGTGCTTGCCTCCTAAGTTTTTCTTCGTCGCATAATTCTTTAATTCGTTTTCTTTCAAGTTCTACTGCTAGTAATAAAGAAATTTACCAAAATAATCCTTCATCTTTCTTGCTTTTGAACCATTCAGATAAATCTTTATAAGGTCTTTCACCTATTTTGCCAGGTAGCTTTGTTACAAATTTCATTAGTAATTCTCCTAAGTTTTTCTTCATAGCATAATTCTCTATTTCGTTTTCTTTCAAGTTCTACTACCGGTAATAAAGAAATTTGCCAAAATAATCCTTCATCTTTCTTGCTTTTGAACAATTCAGATAAATCTTTATAAAGTCTTTCGCCTATTTTGCCAGGTAGCTTTGTTACAAATTTCATTAGTAATTCTTCATTGTACGGTCTACCTATTTGGCTCCAATATTTATAAAATTGATCTACGTAATGGTCAAAATAAGGTAAATCACATATCTTTAACTAATCTAAACTTCTTATGGCTCTAATTTGTTTTTGTGTATCGTCTTTTTCTTCCATAGAAGATCCTAAAATGCATTTTTTGATTCCATCTATAAAGCTTAAGACTGTTATATTTATTTCAAATTCTTCTAATTCTAGCTTCCTTTTTTCATCTTTCTTCATGTATTCACTCTATCCTAAATAAATCTGCTTTTCGTTGTATCCCAGTGTGCTTTCTAGATATACTAATTTATACATAGTCCACTATTGTATTTAATGCTTCCATTGAATGTCTGATTAGGTTTCCTTCCCATTTATTAAATATGTGCTTCCATTCGCTAGGTTTATGTCCTTTTAGACTCAAAATTAAAATGTCTTTAGCTTCTGGTTCTTTTCTCCATTCTTCTAGTTTAGTTTTAGCTCTATATATTCTTTCAGTTTCTTTATACTGTTCTTTTGAATCATATATACCTCTATTTTCTAAATATTCATCTATTCTTGGTTTAGGAAAATCAACTGCATCAGGGACGTTCATTGTACGGCTACTTTCACCAGCTTTAGTTTTTGGTTTATCTTCTTCAAATACTTCGTCCTCCATGTAACATACATCTTGTAAATTATTTTTTAAATAGTTGAAGTATATATTTTCTATGAGAATTTTATCGACTTCATGATCTTCTAGTTCTAGATTATTGCACAGGTTTTCGAAAACATCTCCTTGTAAATAATTATAAGGGTCATTAAAAATTAATTCTATTATCTAATCTCTCTTTTCAGAGAGCGTTCTGTGTTTATTAATTTTCTGTTCTAAGTGTAGCATATTTATTTCGTCTTCAGAATCTTCTTCTGTGATTACTACATTTCCTTGCTTTCTATAATTACCAAATATTTGAAACGCTTGGTTTTTATTATCTACATAGATGCTACTGCTTTTGGGTAACTCCATTTCTTGGCTTTCCAATTCGGGTAATTTCCATTCTAATCCTTAGATTTCACCCTTATTAAGTCTTTTTGGGACTTGCATTTGTACGTATTCACTATGGAAATGTTCTACTATGCTTTTGTTAATAAACTTAGGGGGGTGTATTCGATTAGGATTAATTAGGATTCTTGAAAACATTTAAAGACATTTTTTAAATGACAGATTTTCATGGATTTCTGCAGACTTTTATAAATCCATATGGACTTTCATTGATTTGTTTAGACATCCATCTCAGACTTTTATGGATTTGTTTAGACATCTATCTCAGACTTTTATAGATTTGTCTAGATATCTAAGGATTTTCATGGATTTGTTATCTCTGACTTATCAATAGTAAGCTAATTATAGCTAATTATCAAAAAAACCTTTGAAGTTGGAATGAGCAAAATTTGATACACCAGTCAATTTATATTTGCGTATATATATAGTTTGAGGTTGTTTATGATGCAAACAAAGCGATTGAATTGAACCCAAAATTGGCTAAGGCTTATCTGCGTAAAGGCACTGCTTACATGAAGTGCAGATAAATTATTTTTCTTTAAAATAAAATGCTAATAAAGAGTGAGCATTTTGGTGTTTGATTGAAGGCTCTACAGATTATTTTGGTGTCGTTTTGTGCAGTTTTGTCACGTAATAAGATTTGTACTCATGCAATATAATTTATATTTTGTTCTTAGCAAATGTAGTGGCCCTATTTGGGAAAAATAAGTTGCAAGCGTTCGTTGTATTCACAACACTTTCTGGCTTCCGTTGGTCACAAATTGCCTTGCTTCATCATTTTTATGGTCATCAAAATAAATGCAGATACTCTTTTGACAACAATGACGCTGGTGACCGGAGCAAAGGCTAAATTTTTTGAATCAGGTTGACATGGGATTGGTTTTTGCTTGATTTGGAAATGTACGATAGGAAGATTACTTACCATAGTTACTAGATGTTTTTTAACTTTTAAGGTGGCAATTTTGGTGCATGATATTGTGTACGAAATTTTGATATCTTGGACTATAGCATTTAAAAACATTTTTTTTTTTTTGGTTATAGCAATGACTAGAGATAGTTAATAATTTGATTTTATATACTACTCTGATTATATTTCTTAAATTGGGCAATAACAAACGTGTTTACACTTGCTTGTTCAAAAAAAATATATATATAATTATGTGACTGCAACATATTCCATTATTGTATGTGGCTTGTTTTCTTTTTGAACTCGATTTTTTTTTTTTCCTTTTTAATTCAAAGAACATGTTGGGGATAGAAGCTTATTATTCTCACATGCATCGGTTTTTTAAATTTTTACATATTAGTGCTTTTCGTTTCTGTTTTGAGAGAGAGAGGGAGAGCAAAATCCACCAAAATCTTTGGGGAGAATGCTAGACATGTTATGACATTTGATATTTATATCTCTCACCATCAAGTCCACCAAAATCCATCAAAATCCATGACTTAAGAAAATCCTTTAAAATCTAGTCCTAATTGAATACACCTTGATTCTTGTAGACATTTTTAAAGTCTCAATTCAATACACCTGGATTTAGAAGGATTCTTTAAAAGTCCATAGAAATCCTAATTGAATACCACTGGATTCATATGGACTATTTTAAAGTCTTTAAATGTCCAAATTGAATACACCAGGATTTATAATGTCTTTAAATGTCTTTATGGTACTTATTTTAACTTTTGCCTTAAACAAATATTTTTAGTCTAAGATTTTTATATTCTGCATTTATGTTAAAGCCTTTGGTTTGTATGCTAAGTTTTATCTTACTACAGAATTCATTAATATCTATGTCTATGTCACGGAGACATCCTACTACTGCTACTTTATTTCTTAGATCTACTTCAGCTGTTGTTAATTGGGCTTGTTCATGGTCGCCGAACCTTCCATCATACAAGTATAAATGGGCTTTACTGTCTAAACATGCTCTAGTTTGGCTAAGTACTTCTATGATTACTACACCTAAGTGTATGGATGAATAACCATTCTTTTTCAATTCTTTTGCACTTTGAGGGGCTTATTAATGTAACTTCTTCACGATTATTAACTACCGCTATTGTAAATTCATCTTCGTATACGTATAAGCTGCTTTTAAAACTATCTAAAATTCCTTCGTTGTATAATTTCTTTTTCTTAACTTGCTTAAAACCTACTTCAAATATTAATTAACATCTTGTTCTTGCATAAGTTCTTCTGTTTTTTCTATATAATTTATTTTCCTTTGTTGCTGTAATTAAGAAAACTTCTAGCTTTATTGGCGGTAGACTGTTCTACGTTACATTTTCTTGCTAGTTCCATGTTTGCTTGCAAGATTTACTTTTAGTCCTATAATGTCTTTAATATCTACTTTATGTCGGCTTGCTGAAGGTAAGCTTTCTAGTTTCTTGTCTACTTTCTCTATCCTTTTTATCAACCTTGATAAGTATTGAGTGTCTATGTTGTTCTGTACGAGCTTGTCTATTCGTTCTTCTAGTTTGTTGATTTTTTCTATTTTTTCTAAAGCCTGTATTAATAACTTAATTATCATATTATTTTGCCCTTAGGTAATGGTATTACTATGGCCAGTTTGGGATTGCTTTTGGTAAGCAGATTTTAGATTTTATTTATTTATTTATTTATTTATTTATTTCTCTCTGACCTCTCTCTACCCCTCCTTCACTTTTCTTATCTTTTCCCGTCCGCCGTCGGCACCCTGCCGTGATTAGGGGTGTCGGCGGCGAGGTCTTTTTTGTTAACGCAGTCCAGTCAGCGCTTCGGTGAGTTCTGCGGCGATTTTCTCCCCTTTGCGGCGGCTAGGTCGCTGGTTTTTCTTTTTCTTTTTCGGCGGATTTTCTCCCCGATCTGGCCTGGGCGTTTCTTTCCGCTGCAGCGTCGGGGATGGTGCTCGTCCGGACGCCATCTCCGTCGCCGATCGGTCTTCTCTGCTGCCTCCAGCAGCCTCCGGTTGGGCTGGTATGCTTCGATCCGGTAGATCTCCTCCAGTCGGGCCTCAACCGGTGCCGTCCGAACGGGTCTTGACCTTTTTTCGACAGCCAAGGTCCACGTCCCTCCGATCGGGTTTACTTTGCTTAGTTTAGGGTTTATTTAGCTTTTTTCTCTGTTACTTTGTTCTGCTTTCCGTTTGCTGGCTGCTAGCTGAGCTAGCCAGGGTGGTTGGACATTCCTTTGACGGCCTCCACCACCAGTGTGCCAGGGATTGCATGAACAGAGGTTGTTTTTGTCAAGTCCACTTTGTGTGGATGGTTTCCCTCTTTGTGAGGGCTGTTGTCCCGCCTCTGTGTGTGGGTAGTTGTTTGTTGTTTGTGTTTTTTTCATTCCCGTCTGTGGGAAATCTGGTCTGGGCTGTACTTGGATGCCATTAGTTGATGAGTCCCAGCTGTTGTTGTTGTAAGCTTGTTAACCCTGTATCACTGTCTTGGTTTTCCAGGTTTTATAATATAGTTGTTTATTTTTCAAAAAAAAAAAAAAAATTTAATTTTGACATAAAAAAGTTTTTGGTAAAGTACTTCAAAGGTGATTATTCAATAATTTTAGCTTCCCTACAACAGATTTGAGAAGTAGGTAGGGAGTTACTTTTTAAAAGAGATTTTATAATAATCTAAAATGAATTTTTGAACTATCTATATTACCCTTGTTAATTAAATATATAGACATTTTTGCCCTCCTCTTTCCTAAAAGAAAATTCAAAACTTCATTAAATCGAATGTAATTGACGTGACAAAATCAGATTATAAAAATACAATAAATTATACAATTCATAAGTAAACATCATCTTGCAAATCAAAACAAGCAAATTAAAATATAATATGAAAACCATTGTACACAATCAGTACGTGTTCTCATCATTATTATTTTTTTCTCATCATACATTAATTATCATCATAAATCTATATAAAATAATTTAGAAATGAAAAGAACATGTAAGGAAAACCCACAATTGCTCAAAAACCTATCTGAATCTGTTGATGATCGAAGAAAATCACACAATTATATTAACCAAAATCAACAAATTGGAAGCCCTAGATAATTAGATTAGCTGCTCTAGAACTTGGGGATATGGTTGGAGGTGACCAAAGATCCTAACTCCTTTATTTTATCATTAAAAATTAAAAATGTTTTATTTATTTATTTATTTATTTAGTTGAATGCATTTTATTTTTGAAAATACACTTGTACAATAATACATAATTATTCAATTATAGTTATTTATAGTAAAACATTTTGATTAAATATTAATTTGTTTCGAAATTATATAAACCAAAAGAGTAAATTGTACTCCAATATAATGTCTATTTCGGACATTAAACATAGTAACAACACTTTTACAATAAAATTACCAAACGTATAAATACTGCTTTTAAGTCTTACAGCAGCTTTGAAAATACTATTAACCAAACATTCACCGATTAACTTAAAATCTGATTATTCTATCAGCACAGCTAATAGTGATTATTTCCAAAGCTACATCAATACCAAACTGGCCATATGTTGGATAAATACAATATCGCTTATGCCTAGATTATTGGGTGCTTCGGTGGTTAATTCTTGCAATACTTCTAGCAAAGGGTTGCTCATTCAATGACTATCTTAGTAATATTTTTTAATTGTTGTTGTAGATCTTTCTATGTTTGCTTAATATTTTCTACTTCTATATTTAGATTTTTAATTAAAGTTTTAATTTCTATTTCTACTGGTTTAGGGGTTTTAAAGTCTATTAGATTTACTAATTCTATGATTTCTTTTTTACTTGGGAATCTTTTTACTTGATTATTAAATTCATTCAACAGGTCTTTTATATAGTCTAAATTTTTTCTTAGAGTATTAACTTTATTATTTTCAAAGAAATTAATCAAGTATGTAATGTTTTTGTTTGTTTTGTCTATGTTTTCTTCTAAACTTTGATCTAGATTTATTAACTATAAAATTTTGCTTACTATTACTTGTGTGAGGTATATACTGATTTTCTAAATGTTCAATATTACAACTAAGCTTAAAATTATTTTGTAGATTTAACTTTGTTTTCTTAAAACCTGAGATTTCTAAGTCTAGATATTCTGATCTTTTATAATTCATATATAAGGTAAGATTCTTCTATATCTTTGTAGCTCAATTTCTATTAATTCTAAGAGTCTTTGTTTTGCTAAATTTAGCTTTTCGAGAATCCAAGATTAATTAAAGGGTCAGTGATATCTAGAGCTACTAATTTGGTGATGCGGTCCCAAAATGGCCATTAATTTTTCTAAATGGCTCAAATTAGACATTTCATTAAAAGAAAGTATCAATTGTTGCCACTTTGCCCATTAATTGTTGGAATTCTGTTTGCTTATGTCATAAACCGTTTGCTTATGTCAACAACCATCCAATGTCAATCAATTTTTTCTAATTGCAATATAAGCAGCTAGATTGTTCAAAGGAGCAGCTTTTTCAACCTCAAAGTCGGCGAGCTCTTGAATGGCTTGACTTGGCAATTCTCCAACAAATTTCTTGGCATTTTCAATCTCCATCAGCTTTGGATATGTAGCCTTATCACTCACCAAGTCCTTCCCAGCCGTTTTGCCCAATTCTTTTGAAGACTTTGTCATATTCAAGATATCATCCACCACTTGAAACAACAACCCTATACACCTTGCATATTTTCTAACTTTTTCTATCTCAATCACATCTCCTCCTCCCATTATCGCCCCACAAACAACTGCTGCCTCCAAAAGCTTTGCCCATTAGAGAATAGTTTGTAGAGATGGAAATAATGACATTTTTGAGACTCCACCCATTAATTAATGGTGTCTAATGCTATTTTATTCTTTAGGAGTAGCATGTCATAGATAACGGCAGCTTTTTGTTAGATTTAACAGAATGACTGTCAATGAACAATGTTTCGTCAAAATGGTGATTTTGGAACAATTTAAATAGTCAATGGTTTTTTTGGGACTTCATCCACCAATTAATGGTGTCTAGTGCTATTTTCTCTTAATTAAATAAACAGCTTCTTCTAACTATAAAAATACCAAAAATTATTTCTACTTCTTGAAGATCTAATTGATTTAAGCTTTCAGTAAAATCTTCTGTTGTACTAACAAAACAAATATTAATATAACAATTATACACAGATAACTCATAAATCTGCTTACAAACTTCCTTTAGTACTCAAAGCTTCTAACAGTATTTTCCAATGGTTTTCTCCTTCTTTAATATCGCCTTATTCTAGCTAATATTTCGCTTTTTTCCTTTTCTGTTTCAGCACTCTCTAACCTAATATTATAGGTTCATAGAAGGTTTCTATTTCTTTTTAGATGATCTTTTATCTGCTTCTTTGATTGAAACTTTGGGATTCCTACGTTCATCTAATCCGGTAAATTTAGAGTCGGTGTTGAAGCTTGACTTTCTAAGTTATTCTTCTTTGCTAATAGCTTATCTATTTCTTTCAACTTATTTTCACAATTGTCTTAAGATTTTCTATTTTTAGTAGTTCTTTTTCGAATGATAGATAAGACTGTCTACTTTGAATATAAATTTGGTCAACCAAACTATAATAATTTTTTAATTCTTTTTTGATTTTATTACTTTTAGACGAATAATGCCTCTCTAATGCTTATAAACAACTGGGGTATTTTTTCTGCTAACTCAAATAAGGCTTGATCAATTGACATAATTTTAATCGGAGAGTGTCTATGATGTAATTTGAAGTCCGCCTTACTGTAACTACTCGTATAAGCAAAATATTAAATATAAAAAGTAAATAGCTCTGATACCAGTGAGAATGAGGGTGGAGCAAAAGCTTAGAATGTTAACCGGAACAAGCCTTTCATGACCCTATGGCAGCCAAACCTCAAAGGGTCCAATGCAATTTACCCTATAAGGAATAGAGAGAGTTGAGCTTGATACAAAAGTGTTGATGAGTAATACACACTTCACCCACTACATAGGAGTTCATTTTTGCTCACATAATATGCATCAAATACTATGCATTATACTGCAATTTAAACATCCATGGGCATAATACACAAGAAATGACAGCAAAATCTCCTATAAACTAGATAACCAAGCTCTCCTCCTCCGATCACTCATAGCAAGAAAAACTTTTCTCCATTCCAGATATACAATCTTATCCATCAGCTTTATAAATGTGCAACTGTCAACATCTTCCATGGACACAACTAGCTCAAGGCACTCTTTGATAGAATGCATTTTAGCAGCTTCGCTAAGCAACTCTTGGCTTTTTTCCTTTGGCCTCTCTACCGTTTGACCCTTTACTTCACTGTGTGTCTGTAAGCAATTTCGCTTTTTGTCCAACCTTTCCAAACAATGATTAGAGGATCGCTTAACTGATTGACGAACTCTTTTTCGTTTGTTACACTCAACTGGAAGGTCCATAAGATCAACTTCGACAGGATTATCTACGTGAATTCCAGTCTTTGGGAAATTTCCCTCTGGCTCATGCTCATCACCATAGTTAAGAGGAAGATGGCTAAATATCTCCCCTAATATATTATAGTGCTCTAAGCCTTTTTTACGATAGGGCTTTACTCTTGGCACTCTCTGCGAAAAATGTTATAAAAATATTATAAGTGAATACAGTAATTTATGTAACTATATGAAGTGAAAAACATACCTTAACATAATCAGCCCAAACATCTTCTGATGCAATGACGATGTTTGTTATGGGATCCCAACTGAATCCACTATGCTCAATTAGATTTGAAAATTCACGATGTTTTTTGCGCAATCGATTGAACTTGGACTTAAGTTTTGGAAGAGTATATCTCTTATTAGTTTCTGTATGTAACTTATCAGCTATAAGTTCCCATGTCTTCTTAGAAAATGTTGACGTCTGAAAATCACCTTTTTGAACATGTTCATGCAGCATATTGATGAATATACTCTCATCTTTTGCAGACCACTCAGCTTTATCAACGTCCAAATCATGGCAGGCCACCTAAAACTTACAAGAAAACAATAGTTCAAATGACACGAAATAACATTTTTGACATCTGCAAAATCTTAAATAGAGTGCAACTCACATCGCATGGTACACTACAAGTTTCACAATTACTAAATCAAGAATAAAATTGATATGAACCAAAGAGAAGTTTCATAAATTTGTCAACTATCATGCGGTAACATTCAATGTCACACTGTACCACAGCTTCTCATATTTTGATAATTTATTTATTTGTAATTTTGTACCATAAGTTTACCCATAGACTGACTAGCAACGAACCATAAAAGATAAAGAACCACATTCCAAATGGCAGCTCTCCTTCACCATCCAACTTCTCTTCATTTTCAATTGGTGACTCTATACTTTTAATTTCTTTTGGTTTTGGGGCTTTGACAACATAATTTTACTTTGTGTTTAATTTTTTGATGCAGAGACCTTACTAATTGGAATTATACAAAGCTGAATAATCATATCAATTATAAAAATCAAGGTTTGTTTTTACATGCTCTCTTTTCTGTTATTTTTCCGGCTTTAAACTTTGATGCTTATATTATATAGTGATATACGAACATTAAACACATGCATGTGCAGTCACACACATGCACATATTGATGAGTCTAAAACTGTAAGGGGTAAAAAAGTCATTTCAAACACACTTTAGGAGTATCAGGCTTTTATCAGCAAGTTTAATACTATTCTCTTATCAGAATAGCTCAAGACAGGTAACAAAGATCTTATCATATTGTCAAAAAATTCAAACAACATCTAGCATTCAACTAATTGCAGGAGGTTTTTTTACTTATTATCAGAACCACGTGCATTGACTTGTAATTAAAGCACACCTCAATGGCTATATTAGATTAATCAAATTTGTAAACAAGTGATGCTTTCACTTGAAATTTGAAAACGACAAATGGCACTGATTATCTAAAATATACCTGATTCAACCAAGACACAAAAATTCATCAACCGAGTATGGCAGTCAACATGCAAAATACAAAGCAGAGACAAGCTGAGAATAACCTCAAATTATATCCACTTTTCAAAACATATAACTATATAACTAAGGACACATTGGTTATTTTGTAATAAATGACCAATTCAACCAATAGAAGCCCAAATCCATCAAACCCAGTAAAGCATGGAAAAAAGCAAACCAAGGATTTGAACACAACTTAGAGAGTGAGTGGTGATGTCAGTATCCTTACCTGTATAGCAAGCTGAGGATGAGTCTGTATTTGTGGGCTTTTGGTAAGCTTGGTGCAATTGGAGTTCAAACCCAAACACGATTCACTTTCAGACCTAAAACCCATGAATATTGTATATTATTTAACAAAAATCAGAGACAGGTCAATGATTAGAGTAAGTTAGTGTATATCCCCACAGCTCTGTACTGATATATATACATATATATATATAAAGATCTTTCTGATAAATAAAAGAAATAATGTAACATAGTTTAGGAGAAGCGATGCATACCTCTTGGGACAAAATCTGGTGGGAGAGTGGGAAGAATAGGTAGAAGATGACAGAGATGGTGAAATGGGAAGGAAAGGTCAAAGGCTAGTAGAAGTTGCAAAGAGAGAGGAGAGAGCAGATTCACAGTTTTGCTAAACATATTCAGTTAACTACAAATTTGTTTTGCAAATTAATGAAAACATTTGAAAGTCTTTTTTTTTTAGTTGAATTTGAAGAAAAGGTACTGTTTTCCGGAAAAAAAAAAAGAAGGGACAAGTTAAATTACAGAACAAAACGTATTTTGAAAATGGTTCAAAAACATAACCTAATCCTCTTGATTTGATCATTGAATTGGCTCATAATTTCTTTTTATTTTTCTTATTCGGCTCACTAAATAGAGAATGAAGACTTGAATTTGAGGAAGAATAGCACTCTCAAGTATGACCTAACATCATCTTGAACTAATAAATCACTATTTTTCACATATTCACGGTGGTTCATAGTTGTATTATGAAAGAATTACATCATTTACCACACAAAGACCTAAACAAAAAAAAGGTGTACATTGTTTGAACCCACATTGATCTAGAATGGCAAGTACAAATAAAATAAATATATATAGAGATCATAAAATAACACAAGAATATGTCATGATTCCCCTGGATAAAGACTTATATCATTATAAACGTCATGGAAGCTGTTCTAGTTTGAAGCTGTGACAATTGATTAAATGTCCCCCTTTCTCAGAAAAAGTTCATCTAGTTTTGTATGTTACAAGAACTCAAATCACTCTGTAATCGCTCCATAATGATAACTTTAACATCTCATAACATGCTGCATTATGGTAAGAAAGCATTTGGTCAAAGTCTCTATCCTCCGGACAAAACATATTTGGTCCAAATCACATTAGAAAATCATTTTGACTTCTCCCAAATTAACAATTTCAGTCATGATCGGTGTAGAAACTTGAAATACAGTCGAAATCAACTCAAAATTCAAGCTTTATTGAGCTTTACAAAGCATTTTATCTCACAAACATGTACTTGCAAGTCAAGAACTTCTCTGACATCCACGAGCAAAGATCGTATTGTACATAAATGTTTCTACAATCACAACATGTAATTGATGGAGTTGAAGAATCCCTTCAAAGCCTAGACATAATCATGCAACACACATCAATTATTCTCTCGAACAACATAATCCTAATAACAACTATATAGTCTAAATCCAAAATAAAGATTATTAGTCACTTACACACCTCACAACTTAAGCTTCAAAGATTGAGAAACTATTAACTTAAATAAAGTAAATGCACATTTGTGTTATTGACGCACAAAAAAGTAACATCTTACTTTCCATTGATCCTCTGTATAACACTTATAAGCCCCTGAGTACCAAACTTGCCATCCCCATTAGCCACCATAGCCGAAAACAACTGCTTGCCCAATGCAGCACCAGGCAACACCACCAAGTTGTCATTCTCACTCTCCTCCACCACATCCACACCCATCCCCATGTCCTTGACCATATACTCAGCAAACCCACCCGGCCTGAAGTCCTTGTCTATCATTCGCTCACTGAAAAGCTCCATCACCATGGACCCTGCCGCACCTTCCCTCACAGCATCCCTCCAATTCCTCCCATCCAACCCTGCCTTTTCCGCGAACACCAACCCTTCACTCAACCCCATCAAATTCGCTCCCACCACAATCTGATTCGCTATCTTGCAACTCTGTCCACACCCCGCCTCACCCATATAAGTAGGCTTTCCCATAACCTCGAAAATAGGCGACAACCACTCCACTACTCCTCTATCACCAGCAGCAAATATAGCTAGTTTCCCATCTCGCGCGCCAATGTCCCCACCGGACACCGGCGCGTCAACAGCCCAACAATCTTTGAGTCGTGCAGTTTTGTAAATTTCTCGCGCCAGAGCAGGGTGGCTACTGGTGGTGTCAACGTAGACACCACCGGGATTCAGGCCCGAGAGGACACCATTATTTTCGAGAACAATTGATCGAACGTCTTGTGGATTTCCGACCATGGAGAAGACGATGTCGCAGGATTGGGCGACTTGGTAGGGAGAGGCGACGAGAGTAGCGCCTTTGGAGTGAAGTGAAAGGGCTTTTGATGGGGTTCGAGCATAGATTGTGACGGAGTAGCCGGCGGCGAGAAGGCGGGAGGCCATGGCTTCTCCCATTACGCCAATGCCGATCCAACCGATTCGGGTCTTGGTGGACAAGATAGGTTTCGGGTACGGAGTCTCCATTTCCGGTGGATGAACTGATAATCGAATTGAAGAAAATTTGAGTGAAACTGAAACAGTAGAGCAAATTAACGAACACAGTCCACAGTGGAATATTATTATACAGCCATAGTTACATGTTAAATGTTAGTTCTGGATGATGACTGGATTTTGTAGGTGGTCGATTGAATTGGTATGTCGAATGGGTCGGGTAGAATCAGGCCCAAAGCAACTAAACTGGAAGTTGGATGAATGACGTTGGTTGTCGTCTGCGGATGGTCGTCTGGACTTAGCTGAACCTGCAAAAGAACTTGAAATAGTAACAAAATATAGAGAAATAAGAAAGGTGGGGGCTTGATGATAGCCTTAGGTATGCTTGGGCTGAGCAAAGCAGTCAGGTGACTGATGAATGAGTTCCGGTGACCGGAATTATAATCAAGACTTTAGTATAGATTTTATCGGGAGAATTCAGAGAGTTTTTTAGTGGAGGAGCCTTCTCATTTATAGTAGTGGAAGTGACTCCAACGTTCACTGATCATGTTGTGATTGTGGGCGAGATTTAGGGGGGATACTGGGAGAGATTCTCTCTTCCAGTTACCCACCAAAGCCAACGGAAGGTTTGACTTAATCATTCAGAGACTAAGTCATGCTACTGACATGCGTTGGATCGACCAACCCGACGGGCCTGGGTTGGATCTTTTTAATGAGGTCTGGGCTTTATCACATTGGGCCTGTGGACCATTTCTGGCTACCACAGTTTGTCCCCCACTCTCTAAAGAAGAAACCTGTTAATTTAGAGAGTGACTTGCACTGGACGGATTACTTTGTCGGTCGACTCCTTTCATTGAGTCGGGTAGATGTTCTTGGAACGCTATTTGACGCATCCGTATGGGGATTAATGCCACGAAGAAAGGACTTGTCGTTCGACAGTCATCAAGGACTTGTCGTTCGACTATCATCTCGAAGTACAGCAAATGGGTCGTTCTGGTGGAAACGTTTAGGTTTCCCACGATGACGTCAGATGCTTTTAAACCCATGCGCGGTTCTCGATAAAGGTTTTAAAATTTAAAACTGATGACTTCACCTGGGTTAAATGACAACTTCACCTTGGTCAAAAAACTGACAGGGAGTTGACACGTCGGTTATGTTGGGTTAAATGGCAGTTGAAAAGGCGTTGACGTTTTAACTAGGGTTTATAGGGAGAGTTGGTTTATAAATAAACCTCTCCACTTCAAAAAGACCCTACTTTGCACGTTTCTAGTTTCTTTGAAAGCTTTCTCTACTTGCTGTACTTGCTGATCTTCCTTCTCTGCGAAGTGCCGGTGATCCACCTTCAGTAGACTTCTTCGTTTTCTTCAAGGTTAGCATACATTCTACTCATATATATATTTTTGCGTTTTATTATGTATGTGAATCTTGGTTTTTGATATCTATCAGTAAAAATGTGTCTTTCTTTGTTTTCGATATTTCTTGATAGCTTTTGATATTTTGATTCGCTACCATGTTGATTTTGATCATGTATGCTGTTTCTGTTTTGCGTGCGTGTCGTCGTGATTAGGACAGTCGTTTAGCTTCAATAGAGCAACCATTTTGCGGGTAGACTACCTTTATGAGATTCTAGGTTGATTTTCACCTAGGGCTTCTTAATGTAGATTACCAGTTTTTTTTTCTTTTGATCTAGAAACCTTAGGTTGTGATAGTAGCATTTTGGTTTGACTAACCTGCCTTTTTTTGCATGTCAGTTTTTTTTGGAGATATGTCGGGCGACGATCCAATTTCGATTTCGTCTCAATCAGGGTCTGATAGTGACTTGGGGAATGGGTCTGAAGGAGTTGAGAGTGGAGCAACGAGTGTCGATAGACGAGTCACGGTTCGCGATCCGTCAGAAATCATCAATATAAATGTCGCGGGTATATTAGATGGGGGTGGTGTTCGTGCAATAGCAACTCCGGTTGAATTTCCTCAGCGTAGGAATGATGCGGAGGTGTCTACTTCTGGTCGAGCGACAGGAGTTTTGGATGTAAATCCAGTGAGTCTAATTGCCCAGGAAAATCTGGACGGCTTGCGGACGATGTATGGTATTCCCAAGTCGGTCGAACTACGTACCCCTCTAGGTCGTGAACGAGCAGATTGGGATATACCTGAGTGGACGTGTTTTTACGAATACACTTTACGTCTAGGTTTCAGATTTCCAGTCCCTGAATTGGTGCGACGACTGCTGAAGTATTTTGATCTTGCTCCTGGCCAACTGATGCCAAATAGTTGGAGAATTTTGCTGAGCCTGACGGTTTTGCAAGAGACGCACAATATTAGATTTGGGTTGGGGTGTGTGCTGCATAACTATTTTCTGAAAGAGCACGTAGGCGACCGGGGTCGTTATATATTGACTCCCAGGAATTTTGCCAATAGGCTCATTATTGACACGACCACGAACGACCGGTTTTGGAAGGACGCCTACTTCTTCGCAAAGGGCCTGCCAATTGATGGCCCTTGGGGAGCATCACGATATGTGCTGAGGAGAATTTGGAACCGGAAAGGTTAGTGTCGTACGACATTTCTTTTATGAATATATATCTTTTAGTATGATGGTTTTTATAACAGTAGATGAAACTTTTTGTAGAAATCACGCGCGACGACAATGATGTGACGAGCGAGAGTGCGCCAGACATCTCTAAAAAAATACTGAGCATCCCTCCTGAACAACGGAGTTGTAAAGTATTGCTTGCGGATGGTAAGCTTAGGCCCAGCTATCTGTGGCGGTGGTCGACTTTGAATAGAACGCGGCGACCGTATCCTTTAGTGAAGGATTTCGCATCCTATGTTTGGATTAGGAGGAGTCTTGAAATACTTGGATGTAAAATGATTTTCTTGCCGCCTATTATTGACACTGAACGTCGTTTCGCAGTAACTTCGATGTCGAACGTGAAGACGCGCCTGCCTGATAATGCTGACGCCATGCAGCGTCTGAAGAAGGAAATGGCTAGGAAGCGGGCGGCAAAGAAGAGTCAGTCGGCCGACAAATCAAAAGAGGGTGATGCTGCTGAAGATGTGCACATTTACACCTCTTCCCCTGAGCGTCCTGCAGGACGGAAGAGGCAAAGGAAGGACTCGACAGTCGATGCTGGAAGGAAGGTTGGGCCCAGCTCGAAGAAGAAGGTTATCGACACTTTCGAGCCCGACTCGTCGATGGTGCTGCTTTCTTCCGGGATTTCGTCATTCAGAGATCCTGCTGGATTTCTATCCAGGTCAAACGAATTCCTCTTTGACGCTGACGAGGAAATCTTGAAGAAGAAGCAGCCTGAGGAAGTTATTGATACGGGCGTACTCTCAGCGTTCCAGGTAGTTTATTTTGACATGTCGTTTCGACTGGTACCCCCCCCCCCCCCCCTTTTATTTTTTACTTACAATATTTGCTTTTGCAGGCTTTGCAGGCGTAGTTGTATCTACGCGATAGGTACAAGTCGACTAACGACAAGTGTCAAAAGTTAAAAAAGGTGAACGAGGCTCTCAGAGCAGAAAAAGCCAAAGCTATTGCTCGTCTGAATGATCTAGAGCAGAAAGTTTCTGTTCTAGAGAATAACTTGAAGAGCATGGAAGAAGAGAGAGATCGTCACCGTGAAGAGTCGACGAATGCGAGGGCAATGGTGGCTGAGAAGGAAGGCGAAGTTGCTAGTTTGGAGGATCAGCTCACGTCGATCGCCTCTATAGCGATATGCAAGGCCAGGGCAGAGTTGTTTAAAGAATATCTGTCAGGTCAACATGTCAATTGGAAGCAAGCAGAAATGCAAGAGGTGATCGACACCTGCGAAGAGATGCTTAGGCTGGATGAGCCTTCGCCTGAAGAAGAGGCGGACGCAGGGGAGAATGCTGACAAGACCCTCGAACAGTCGACGAGTGTGAACGACGATGCTGCTGATCCACCACTTGAGTGAGAAAAAAAAAACATTTTTTTTATAATTTGTTGATGATTCGGTCGTCCCCGACCCTCATTTTGTATTTGTAACGGATGTTTATGGTCGACTTCGACCATTGAAAAAGATTTTTATCCTTGTGTTTCTTTAACTGAAATTTCGCTTTTGTTTCGACTCTTCTATGCAGTGATAGTTTTGGACTTGTATGACATAAGTTTGTATACCCACGCCCATGAATGAGTCGATCGACTTATAGAAAAATTGTATGAGATAAGCCTGTAAACTTACGCCTACAAACGAGTCGATCGACTTGTGTAAAAAATGTATAAGCCTGTAAACTTACACCTATAAATGAGTCGATCGACTTGTGTAAATTGAAAATGTATGAGATAAGCCTGTAAACTTACGCCCATAAATGAGTCGATCAACATAGTAATTATGATAAAAAGTTTCAGTATGATCTCATTGTCGATGACTGTAATTCATAATTCGGTTTCACGTGTTTATGGTCGACAAGACCTTTTATAGACAGTATCGTGTACATGTGTTTTGTGGTCGACAAGACCTTGTTACAAATAATATCGCGTACATGCGTTTTTTGGTCGACAAGACCTGTTTACAGATAATATCGCGTACATGCGTTTTTTGGTCGACAAGACCTGTTTACAGATAATATCGCGTACATGCGTTTTGTGGTCGACAAGACCTTGTTACAGAAAATATCGCGTACATGCGTTTTTTGGTCGACAAGACCTGTTTACAGATAATATCGCGTACTTGCGTTTTGTGGTCGACAAGACCTTGTTACAAATAATATCGCGTACATGCGTTTTTTTGTCGACAAGACCTGTTTACAGATAATATCGCGTACATGCGTTTTTTGGTCGACATTTGACATCTGTCCCTAGTACTACGCTTTGTTTTTAGTCGACATATTTGCAATCGTCATTTGTCTTGTCCCCAGTGCTATTCCCCCAACTCTTAACATGTGTTTGTCATAAAAGGCTGTTGAGAGTTTGACGTCGGGTTGAAGGTTGCGAGCGTCGTACCTAAACTAAGACAGTGGTTGCTTGTTGATGTCGACAGTTAAATTATATATTTCTGTGAGCTCAGGTTTGCACTTAGTTGCACTAAGTCGTCATCATTGCTCCTTGGGGGTCGATTTCGTTAATAGGGAATTGTAGATGGAACATAAAAAATAATATTTAAAGAATTGAAATAACTAGTTTAAAAATGGTACTGTTTTAGATGTAGTGCATTCCAGCTGTTGTGCCGCTCTCGACCGTCGAGGCCTTGTATTTTGTATGCTCCCCGCCCGACGACATCTGTTATTTGATAAGGTCCTTCTCATGTTGGCCCTAATTTTCCGGCGCCTTCTTCCCTTGTATTTTGGAACACTCGTCGTAGTACCCAGTCGTAGAGTTTGAAGACTCGGACATTAACCTTCTTATTGTAGTGTCGAGCGACTTGTTGTTGGTACGATTGAGTTCTTAGGGCTGCACGATCTCGTCGTTCGTCGAGGTGGTCAAGTTCGAAACTGAGCTCCAAGTTGTTCTGTTCTTCATCAGGATTCTCGCTGCGGGCGGTCGACAACCTGGTTTCTATTGGGATGACTGCTTCTGACCCGTAGACGAGTGAGAAGGGAGTTTCTCCTGTCGACTGTCGTGGGGTAGTTCTGTATGACCATAAGATCTCTGGGAGCTTCTCTGCCCACTGGCTTTTCTCAGCTTCCAGTCGTTTCTTCAATGTGTTGACAATTGTCTTGTTGGTCGACTCCGCTTGTCCATTTGCTTGTGGATATCGTGGAGTTGAGAAACTTAACTTGATTGCGTATTTGTCGCAGAAATTTTTGAAGTCGAACGAAATGAACTGGGACCCATTGTCGATCACTATCTCCTTTGGGACCCCAAACCTGCATATAATATTTTTCCATATAAAATTGCGTACCTCAGTGTCGCGTACTTGTTGATATGCTCCGATTTCAACCCATTTGGTGAAGTAGTCTGTCAGGACTAACATGTAGACGACACCGCCTGGCGCAGCTGGTAGCCTACCTACAATATCCATTCCCCATTTCATAAAAGGTCAAGGGGCCGAAATTGAATTCAACATACCTGGGGGGAGATGTGATATCGGTGCGAAGCGTTGGCATTTGTCGCACGATTTGACGTGATTTTGAGAGTCAATTCGCATAGTCGGCCAGTAATATCCTGCTGTGATGGCTCTGTTCGACAAGCTACGGGCGCCGGAATGATTTTCGCATTCCTCTTGGTGTAAACTTTTCAGGACGTCGTACGCTTCTCGAGGGGTCACACATCTCAAATATGGGCCTGTGAATGATTTCTTGTAAAGTTTACCATACAGGATGCAGAACTTGGCTGCTTTTGCTTTGATTCTCCTTGCTTCTGCCCTGTCGTCTGGTAGAATGTCTGCTTGGAGGAAATTGAAGATCGGCTCTATCCAGCTTCTTCCGTTGTCAACCGGTGCCACTGTTTCTGATTCTTGAATTGATGGAGACATCAGATGGATTATTGGAACCGATTTTGAATTGTTCGTTGTCGTCGAACCTAGGCTTGCTAGTGCGTCTGCTCTTGTGTTCTCGGATCTGGGTATTTGCTCGATTGAAAACTCGTCGAAAGTCGATTGCAGCTGTTTGACTTTGTTTAGATAGGCCGACATTCTTTGATCCCTCGCCTCATATGTGCCATTTACTTGTCGAACGACTAATTGGGAATCACTTCGTACTTTAATGATTTTCACATTTAGGCTTTTTGCGAGGTCGAGCCCGGTGATTAAGGCTTCGCATTCGGCTTCGTTGTTCGTTGCATGAAATCCACAGTGGATCGACTGCTCCAGTATGTCCCCTTGTGGGGATTCGAGTACCAATCCTAATCCGCTACCTTTGATGCTACTTGATCCGTCGACCGACAAGATCCATTTACTGGGTGTAGCTGTTTCTGTTAGTGCAACTAGTTCCTGTTCGGCCTGCACACTTTCACCAAGGGTAAAATCCGCAATAAAATCGGCTAATACCTGTGATTTCATCGCTGATCGTGGGTGGAAACTGATGTCGTATTCGCTGAGTTCTACTGCCCACTTCATTAGTCGACCTGAAAGTTCAGGTTTATGAAGTATATTTTTGAGGGGATAAGCAGTTAATACCTTAATCGAGTGGCATTGGAAGTATGGTCTGAGTTTGCGGGCTGCCATCACAAGAGCAAAAGCTAGTTTCTCCAGTCGACTGTATCTGGTTTCGGCGTCGAGCAGAGTCTTGCTTACGTAGTAGACTGGATGCTGATTACTATCCTCTTCTCTGACTAAGACTGCACTTACGGCTGTGTCAGACACGGCTAGGTATATGAACAGTGTTTCGTTGTCCTTTGGTTTCGACAGTAATGGGGGCGACTTCAAATAGGTTTTCAAATCTTGCAATGCTTTCTCACAGTTATCGTTCCATTCGAACGCTTTGTTCTTCCTGAGGATGTTAAAGAATGGGAGGCATTTTTCAGACGACTTTGATATGAACCGGTTCAGCGCTGCGACTCGATCGGTTAGTTTCTGAACGTCCTTCATGCATTTAGGCGACTCGATATTTTTGATCGACCGAATTTGATCTGGATTAGCTTCAACGCCTCTTTGAGTGACTAGGTAGCCTAGAAATTTTACTGAGGACACACCAAAAGAACACTTAGTAGGGTTCAGTTTCATACCATATTCATCGAGTACGTCGAACGACTGCCGCAGACGGTCGATATGTTACTGGGCGACTAACGACTTGACCAACATGTCGTCGATGTAGACTTCCATCGTCGATCCAAGCATCTTGGCGAACATTTTGTTGACTAGCCTCTGGTATGTTGCACCTGCATTTTTTAAACCAAAGGGCATTACTTTGTAACAAAAGATACCTCTTTCGGTGACGAAGGCAGTTTTTTCTTGGTCGTCTGGATGCATCAGAATCTGGTTGTAGCCGGAGTAAGCGTCCATGAAGCTCAATAATTCATGCCCTACAGTTGCGTCAACCAGCATGTCGATATGTGGAAGTGGAAATGAATCCTTGGGACATGCCTTGTTGAGATCAGTGAAGTCGATGCAGACTTGCCACTTCCCGTTTTTCTTTTTTACCACGACGACGTTTGCCAGCCAGTCTGGATATTTTACTTCTCTCACTGAACCGATGTCGAACAATTTTTGTATCTCTTCGTTGATCACTTTAATCCTTTCGGGAGCGAATTTTCTTCTCTTTTGTTTTAACTGGCTGATGGTCTGGGTCGACTTGTAGTCGGTGAACCATTACTTCTGGGTCAATTCCGATCATGTCTTCGTGCGACCAGGCAAAGCTGTTGCGGCGTTCTCTCAAGAACTCGACTAACTGCTTTCGGATGTCGTTTGGTAACCTCGACCCGATGAATACTTTACGATCTGGTTGGTCTGGGTCGATAGATACCTCGTCGAGTTCCTCCATTTTCTGCTTGGTTGGAGTCGACTCGACCGTGGCTTCCTGTAATTGCTATGATTCCTGCTTCTTCTTTTTTAAAGCGTTTTGGTAGCACTCCCTAGCGGCTCTTTGCTCTCCTTTAATTTCTTTAACTCCCCACTTGGTTGGAAACTTGATCAGCTGATGGTAAGTCGATGGAATTGCCTTCAACTCGTGTATCCAGGGTCTGCCGAGTATGGCGTTGTAAGGGGATTGGCAGTCGAGTACTAGGAAGTTGATGTACAGGTTGACTCCTTCGGCGTAGACTGGTAGCACAATTTCGCCTAGCGTACTCTTTTGCTCTCCACTGAACCCGGTCAACATAGTCGTTCGACGACTGAGTTTCGATTCGTCGACCTGCATTTCTCTTAGAGCACTATTAAATAAAATATTGCACGAACTGCCATTATCAATTAAAATGCGTTTAGTTAAACAATTAGCAATATGCAAAGAAATGACTAAAGCATCATGGTGGGGAGAGAACAAATCTGATTTATCGGTTGATCGAAAGGTGACGGTTTCGTCGACTTTAGGTGGGTGTTCTCGATTTGGTTGGATTTCTGTGTTTGACACTTGTTGTGTATGTCTCTTGGCTGCCGAGTAGCTTACACCACTGACCTCAGATCCACCGGAAATGCAATTGATCACCCTATCTTGCCTAGGAGGGTCTGGAGGGCTGTCGACTGCGCCAGTTTACCTTTGGTCGTCGCGTCTGGCGTAAGTTTGCTTTCCCTTGTCGGTCAGGAATTCCCGTAGATGTCCTTGTTTCAGGAGCTCGGCCACCTCAAATTTTAAGGCGATGCAATCTTCCGTGCGATGGCCGTGATCACCATGGAACTCGCATCGAAGTTTTGGATCTCTATGTTCGGGAAGGGCGTTCATTTTCCGCGGCCACTTGATCGTCTTGCCCATTTCTCTCATAACTGCAACGAGGTCGACTGGTTCAATGCTAAGGAGGTATTCTGGTGCTTCCACCTTTGGTCGACTCGACCTTGGAATACCGCGCCCATAGGTGCTTCTCTCACCAGAGCTTTCGTGCCGCGACTGGATGTTACTTCTGTCGCTTGTCGGGTACGGTTCCGACCGTCTGTCGTTAGACTTTCTATCGATTCGCTCGTTTCGACGACCTCCATAATAACTGCTGTTGGCTTTTCCAACGAAGTTCGCCTCATCTTCCTCCCACTTAATCTGAGCCCATGCTTTGGCCAATACATCTTCCATTGTCCTGCAAGGGTATTTGGTAAGTTCCTTGTATAAATCAGAATCAAACCTGAGACCTTTTCTAAAGGCATAGATGGCAGTCGCCTGGTTGCAGTGCGGGATCTGCACTTTTTCTCTGTTGAAACGTCCGACGTAGGCTCGCAAGTTCTCGCCAGTCCTCTGCGTTATGGTGTAGAGGTCGTCCGACAACTTTTCCAACTTGCGGCTGCTTGCAAATTGCTCCACGAACGTGTCCGTCAGCTGTGCAAAAGAATCAATAGAATTATTAGGTAAATTTGTGTACCACTGTAGGGCAGGACCACTAAGGCTAGATCCGAAGGCCTTGCACATGCATGCTTCTCTAAGGTCGCGTGGGATTGCGGCAGTGAATATCCTCTGCTTATACTGTGCTATATGGTCGTCCGGATCGGTCGTCCCTTCGTACTGCTTCATGTTTGGGAAGTTGAACTTCTTAGGCATCTCCATAAGAGCTATTGCATCGACGAAAGGCGAGTCAGCGAAGCTATTTGCGGTACTTTTCTTGATAGGAGCTGGGACTCCTGGGATTCTTTGGATGAGAGCTTCCATTTCTGCAAACCTGCGAGAGAATTCTAGGTTAGCAGATAAATGTAAGTCTGGCCCCGGTTTTACCAATCCGGGTGTCGACTGGAGAGACATAACCGCCTTTGGGATATTGTCCGGTTGTTGATCTACTGGCTGTTCATGTTCGTTCACAGCATCGTTTCTGGCGGGTACGTCGTTGAGGTCGATCTCAACCCTTGCCGTCTGAAGTGTTGGTCGATTCTGATGGTCGACCGGATTTTCTTCTGGTGCGATGGGGTTGCCTGGAACTCTCCGAATAGGTCGGTCGATGTCATGTTCGTCGTTTGATGTCGGGACTGGATGCTCCGAAGTGGCTGAATTTGGAACTACTCCGTCGACCAGTGTTCTCAATTCTTCGTTTGCCGCCCAGATTGCCGCATTTTCCGCTTCGAGCGCTAGTAGCCTCTCGGCATTGGCGGCCATTTGGGCGGTCAACATAGCGATCTGCTCTTCGACGGTTGGGTTTGATCCATTTCCGGCCATGTTGAGTTGTAGTTAGGATTGATTGATTTGGACTCAAAGGTAGTTGCAATGGGCCCCACGGTGGGCGCCAAACTGTAGGTGGTCGATCGAATTGGTATGTCGAATGGGTCGGGTAGAATCAGGCCCAAAGCAACTAAGCTGGAAGTTGGATGAATGACGTTGGTTGTCGTCTGCGGATGGTCGTCTGGACTTAGCTGAACCTGCAAAAGAACTTGAAATAGTAACAAAATATAGAGAAATAAGAAAGGTGGGGGCTTGATGATAGCCTTAGGTATGCTTGGGCTGAGCAAAGCAGTCAGGTGACTGATGAATGAGTTCCGGTGACCGGAATTATAATCAAGACTTTAGTATAGATTTTATCGGGAGAATTCAGAGAGTTTTTTTAGTGGAGGAGCCTTCTCATTTATAGTAGTGGAAGTGACTCCAACGTTCACTGATCATGTTGTGATCGTGGGCGATATTTAGGGGGGATACTGGGAGAGATTCTCTCTTTCAGTTACCCACCAAAGCCAACGGAAGGTTTGACTTAGTCATTCAGAAACTAAGTCATGCTATTGACATGCGTTGGATCGACCAACCCGACGGGCCTGGGTTGGATCTTTTTGATGAGGTCTGGGCTTTATCACATTGGGCCTGTGGACCATTTCTGGCTACCACAGATTTCAATCCAATCCAACGGTCTACATAAATAAATAAAATAATTCAAAATATATTAAAATTTAAAACTAAAAGAAAATAATGGTGTTTCTATTATGCGTTTTAAAAAAATGAAAACAATTTTTTTTAGTCTCGGTTTCGAAATCTAAAAAACAAATTTTATGAAGAATAAGAGAAAAAGTGAATTTTTAAAAAACAAATTGAAAAAATATGGAAAATTGGTTAAACATGTTTGATGTGTTTTTCATTTTTAAGACCAATTTCGTTTTGCTTGATTTCTTTGTTTTTTTTTTAAAAAAATAAAATGAAAAATAGTTATAGAGTATAAATTTAAAATTGCTTTCAGAAAATAAAAACAATTACACCGTAAAAATACACCTACCGGACAACACCGACTCTTTTTATACTTTTTTCTTAAAGAACTTTTTTCATAACTAGTATGCAACTATACATGTCATGTATAAAAATTCAATCCTATTAATGTTAGGACCATAAACAAAGGATGTCAATGTGGCAGGTTCAAGGTGAGGATGGGAATTCCCAAAAAAAACCGAAAAAAAATTAGGGATAATTATTCCGATGGCTACCTATTTCATCAAACACTATCAAAATAACCATTAGAAAATAAAATTCAGTTCAAAATGGTCATTATTGACAAATAATGTAACGAAAATGGTCATTCGTAGAGAAAATCACTCTAATGCTAACTCATTTGGTCATGTGCTACTCTAATGGCTACCATTTTAATTTTGTAAAGAGAATTCATAAATATAAATTTTTTTTAAAAAAAAATACTGCAAATTTTGTCTTTTATAAAAAACTTTTTAATTTAATTTTTTTTTTTTTTATCTCCAATTGTCAATCACACCGATGGACGGTTGGAGATTAAAGAATTTTTTTAAAAGTTTTTTAATAAAAAAAAAATAAGATTTTTTTTATCACCACCATATTATTTATTTTATTTTATTTTATTTTTTTTGGAATTTTTTTTTTATAAATAAATTGTTTAATCTCCAACTGTCTATTATCAATAAATTTTTTTTTTTGTTTTTTAATATTTTCTAAAAGAAAAATTAAGTTTTTTATTGATTAATTCTATTTACCAAATTAAAATGGATGACCGCCAAAGTATCACATGATCAAATGGGTGGCCACTAGGGTATTTTTCCCTACGAATGGCCATTTACGTCACACTATTTGCCTATAACGGCTATTAATGAGTAGCCACCAAAGTAATTATCCCAACAAATTATTTGCCCACAAATTGGGTTAGGGTTGGAGGATTAATTTATAGGACGAGCAAGTGTACAAGACCCTGCCCGTCTCGCTCCACACCTGAACCCGGCCATAAACCAACGAAATTAAATAGGTTCGGGTTTCACTCACAGGTTTTGGGACACCCGTACACCATAGCATAAATTCATTCTGGATAAGAAAATGTGTTCAAGAGAGGCCTGGTGAGGAAAGAACAATCATTCTGGATGAGAAAATGTAAGCACTGAATAAAGATGATTACAGTTTCTGGCCTGGTGATACAACAATAAAGATATACACATTGAGATTTACAGTTTCTTGATCAGTTGAACCTATACAAGGGTCTAAAATTATTGTACAATTGCAACAGCAAGCTGCTTCTTAAGGTTGAGGACCTCAATTTCTTTTGAAGCTAACTGGTCCTTCAGGCTTGCTGAGGTCGGCCTCCTCAAATTTCTTGTTCATGAGTCATGACTTCTGATTCATCCACCACTTGTCTATATCTGAGAGACATTTTATATTAATCTTTCTCATTAATTCTCAGCCTCGCACATCAAAATATTCAATCATTCATATTAAACACTATTTTTCCTTTATGCTCCGTTTGGTGGGGAGGAAAGAAAATAGGAAGGATAGAAAGATTTGGAGGGATAGAAAACATGAGGGAAGGAAAGGAAAATGATTTTCCCTCGTGTTGTTTGGTAAACAGGAAGGAAAGAAAATATCCTTTTATCAATTTTACTATTTTACGCTTATATTATATTTAATATATTAAATTTTTTTTTGGATAAAATTGTAATTTGAATTACCTAAAAAATAGTGGATCCCATTTCCTCTTTCTTGCCCCTTTCTTTCCTTCCCTTTTCCTCCCACTTTTGGGAGGAAACAAAATGGTGGGCGGTGGTGGGCCCCACACACCATTTTTTCCTTCCATTTTTCATTTCCCTCCATTTTTCTCTCCATACCAAACACACACTTTTCCATTTTCTTCTCCCTTTTCCCTCCACCCCTTTCTTTCCTCTCCCTTTTCCTCCCTACCAAACGGAGCATTAAAGAAAAAGAAGGAGAGAGAGAGAGAGAGAGAGAGAGAGAGAGAGAGAGAGAAGCAGATTATGCTCCATGGCGCAGTTTGTCAACCTCACACACTGCATCCAAGTGATGAACTCCAAGGTTAAATGGCATTCAAACAAGTTCCATGTATGACACCCTCTATGACATACTAAGGTGATGACATAAAATTGGTCATGGGGAGAACTTTAAAACTAGCCAAAAAATTAGTGGGTTTATTGTTTTTGTCCATGATTATCATTTGTATTGTTTTTGTCATAATATCCACTTTTGAGACAAAAGTACCCTTCAGTTAAAATGATTAAAAAGACAAAAAGGAAAAAAAGAAAAAAGGAAAAAAGAAAACTAAAATTAAAAAAGCAAAACAAAACGTGAAGACTTAAACAAAACTTTGTTTCAGTATCTGAAACAACGAAGAGAGCAACCAGGAAGATCCGACGATGACCAAGCCAAGATCGACCGGACGATGACAACAACGGAGAGACGAGCAAGAGCCAATCCCGACCCCTGAGACGATGGAGACACGACCCGGCGTAGAGACAAGCAAGAGACAAACGAGACTGACCATCGGAGAGAGACTAGAGGCGACCGGCTTTGATTCGATTCTCCGGAGTGAAATACAGTGGCGTAGGAGAATTTAAAAGGTTTGTAGTCACCGTACATATGATTTTAGGTTTCTTTTTTTTTTTTTTTTTTTTTTTTTTTTTTTTTTTAATCTTTGGTTGGTTAGGGTTTTTTTTTTTTATTTGATTTTGATTTTGATATCGAAAAATCGATATCAATTTCATATCGAATTCGATTTTGATTTTGAATGTGATTTTGATTAGTTTGTTGAAATTTTACAATGATTGTATGATGTGGGAGGTGGACTGATTTGTTTGTTCTTTTTCGTTTTTCTTTTCTACTATTTTGTGTTGTTTCTGTTGGTTTTGCCCCTGCGCAGGTTTGTTGTCTTTCTGCCTTGTGCGTGGGGGTGTTTGCTGCTCTGTGTTGTGCTGTTTTCTCTTCGTTTTTTGGTTTTCTTTCTGGCTGTCCTGTTGCCTAGTTGTGGGTGCTTTGTGCCCCTGTTTTGCTCTAGTTGTTGTTGGCTCTTTGGCCTTCTTTAATAACATTGCTGTTCAAAAAAAGAAATTTTACAGTGATGTTTTTTTTTTTTTTTTTGAATAATAGTTGATCAAAATGCTTTCAAGAAAACAATTTTGATTTTAATTGAAGATTTTCTTTCGATTATCAAATCCTGTGAGTTTCTTCATCATTATGAACTTTCATTTTTGTTTATTTCAAATACAATTAACATATTTCCATTCATCTGCAGTTACGCAGATGAAAGATGGAGGCATCATTCTGAACTGTCATTTTTGTTTATATTGCTCACCTCCTTCAGGGAAACCACTTACCGAACTTGTAATATAATTTTGCATTGGTGTTTTTATCGTGCATTGGCTCTTCTTTTCCCTCATCTGCTGTTTTTGAGTGTTACTGGCATGTATTATTGGGTTGGAAATAGGTGTGTGTTTAATTGGGTAGTACTGGTTTGTTTAATTGGGTAGGAAATATGTGTGTTTAATTGTTGAAACATTGTGTGTTTAATTTATTGAACCCAAGTTATTTGAATTGTGCAGCTGGAAAATATTGATTATGACGAGTACGAGAGTGACCTTGACGGAGAGACGAATGAGAGTGACCACCGGAGAGAGACAAGAGGCAACCAGCTTGGATTCGTATATTTTCATGGATTGGAAGCCAAGGAGCGAAGAAGTGTGAAATGTATTTGATTTGGCTTGCAAAAACTTGATCAAATTTGTTTTCAATGAGAGTTGATCACTTGTTTGTTGTCAATTATTGTGGTGATTTCTTTGATTTATGAAAAATTTACATGTGGACTTAATGAATTTGTTAACTGCATCAAGGCGGCTTTTATTAGGTGTACTATGAAATTGCCTTTGTGTAGATTTTAAATTTTTTTGTTCAAATGGTCAAATTAATATTATGTTTGACGAAGAATAAATTAGGGTGAGGGAAAACGATGTTAACCCCTATGAGGCTTGTATTAAATTATGAAAAAAAGTTTGATTCTTTTGATTTTTGTTTCCTTTTCTCAATCATGCAGTTTTCCAGGTTTGGGACGAAGAAATATGTGGGTTTAGAATCTGCAACTTTTGGCATCTTAAATGGACTTGTAACCATTTTTTTTTTTTTTTTTTGGTAAGAATCAATGTTTAAATGTTCAGCACTGATGTGTTTAATTAATTAACAACACTGATGTGTTTAATTGATTAATAACCGGTGTGTTCGAAAGTACACAAAAAAATGGGTTTCACCAATAGATATTTATCAACATAACATTAAAATTTCATAACAAGTGGATTCAACAAATTCATGAAATAACTTGTTTCATCACAACTTTAACACAAGTGTTTTCAACAAAATGCAAAATTCTGACCAAACAGTTCTTGAAATACAGTATTAACGTAGTTTATAAAATTCAACTAAATCCATAACAATTTAAATGTCATCATTGTCTGGAGCCGTAGGGTTATCATAAGGCCGTGTTGGACACGTCCATGTTGTGTTCCTCTTGTCTATATGACTTGCACTGACGATGTCGGGTGCGGTGGTGGATCTGTTTGTGGGTCTAGAACATTACCTTGTTGATCGGGACTTACTTCTGCAGGAGTGAATCAATTAAACACACCAAGGTGAATGAATTAAAGACACCAAGGCAAAAAAATTAAACACACAAGGGCTAATCAATTAAACACCTCAAGGCAAACAAATTAAACACACTAGAGCTAATCAATTAAACACACCAAGGAAACAAATTAAACACAACAAGGCCAAAAAATTAAACACATCAGGGCGAATCAATTAAACACACCAAGGTAAAAAAAATTAAACACACCAAGGCAAAAAAATTAAACACACCAGGGCTAATCAATTAAATACACTAGATCAAACAAACTAAACACACTAGGGCGAATCAATTAAACACACCAGAGCAAATCAATTAAACACAACAGGGCTATTCAATTAAACACACCAGGGCTATTCAATTAAACACACCAAGACGAATCAATTAAACACACCATGGCAAAATCAATTAAACACACCAAGACAAAAAAAAAAAAAAAAAATTAAACACACCAAGGCAAAAAAATTAAACACACAAAGGCAAAAAAATTAAACACACTAGGGCGAATCAATTAAACACACCAGGGTAAACAAATTAAACACATCAGGGCTATTCAATTAAACACCATGGCAAATCAATTAAACACACCAAGACAAAAAAAAAAAATTAAACACACCAAGGCAAAAAAATTAAACACATTAGGGCGAATCAATTAAACACATTAGGGTAAACAAATTAAACACACTAGGGCTATTCAATTAAACACTGGTATCAACCAAAGTTCTTAAGTCAATGGTAAACCTTGTTAAGTCGATATTCGCAATGCCTTGTACCAACCTAGACAACTCAGCATACGTAAAATTCCTATTAACTTTTTTCAACTTTGTTTCACCACCCTCGTAAAAGTTCCCCACCCATTTCCCACCATACGTGATTACCAGTTTTGTTGGCTCCATTCCTACATTTCAACCAATGAAGATCTCACATTAAGATTTAAATTTATTAAACACACCAGGGAAACAACAAATAAATGTCCATGGGAAAACCAAATTAAACACACCAGGGCAATCACATTAAACACACTAGGCAAAAAAAATTAAACACACCAGGCAAAAAAAAAAAAATTAAACACACCAGGGCACAAAAATTAAACACACCAACCAAAACAAATTAAACACACCAGGGCAAAAAAATTAAACACACCAAGGTACAGGGTAAAAAAATTAAACACACCAGGGCAAAAAAATTAAACACATCAGGGCAAAAAAATTAAACACACCGGGGCAAAAAAATTAAACACACCGGGGCAAAAAAATTAAACACACTAGGGCAAAAAAAATTAAACACACCAGGGCAAAAAAATTAAACACACCAGGGCAAAAAAATTAAACACACCAGGGCACAAAAATTAAACACACCAGGGCATATCACATTAAAACACCAAGACATATCATATTAAACATACCAGGGAAAAACAATTAAACACACCGGGGCAAAAAAATTAAACACACCAGGTAAAAAAAATTAAACACACCAGAGCAAAAAAATTAAACACACCAGACTAAACCATCTTCTATCTCCTTCAACCTTAGTTCATCATAACATCTGCATATGAAACAAATTAAAATAGGGTTTCTAATACAGAAAACATACCTCTTGAAGAAGGACCTAGAGCATCTTGATTCATTTTGAAAAAAACAAAGCCGAAGCCAAATTTTTGAAATACGAATCCAAATCCGTCAGATTCAAAGCAAAATCTCAATCTCTTATATGGGTTTTGCAATTTCTGAAGAAACGAAAATGGGTTCGCATTTTCTGAAGAAAGGATAAATGGTAGAGAGATTTAAAACCGATTTTTGAACTAGATGTTTTTCAGAAATGGGTCACCGACGGTTGAAATGGGAGACCGGCGGTTCAAGATAAATGAAAATGGGAGACGGGAGACAGGACATTTGAAGAAATGGAAGAGAAGAAAAATTTTCATAGAAAAACAATGGTGACCGTGAAAGAGAAGAGAAAGAACGATGAAATTGAAGAGAGAGATGCGGGAGACAGGACATTTGAATGTTTTTTAAGACAAAATAATAGTGAAATTTAATAAATGCAATACATTAGAGACTCTTTTTTAAGACAAATAATAAAAATGAATAAATGAGGGGTAATAATGTCCTCACAGCAAAAGTAATGACAAAAACAATAAAAATCATAATGGTGGACAAAAACAGTGTGAGGCCTTAATTTTTGACTATTAACCCCTATTTCCTCTTGGTCATGAGAAGCAAATATAGCCTTTTACCAAAAAGCAAATAATTTCAATTTAGCACCTTCTCTTTCATTCACTTTCTTAACCAGCATGATTTTACCACTGTCCAAATCATTTATTTTAAACACTCGTGAATAAGATTAAAAAAAATAAACACCCGAATCATTAGGCCAAACAAGGCATCAAGTTTCTATAAGATTTCAAAATGTTTCTCAATTGTAATAAAAATAATAAACCTCCAATAACATCAACTCTAACGAATGTAACCAGTAGTGCAATAAATTAATTCTAGAAATAGGAAAATGTCACAGATAAACAAAGTGAAGAAATCGTGCAGTACCTCTTGTATGATGTCAAACAAATCATGCACAGAAAAATAGATCGAGGCGGCCGCCTAGTCATCAGGCAGCCCTAGTCGACACGATTTTGGCCTAATCGGCCAGCCTAGGCAGAGCATAAATTGCTAGGCGGAAAAACACATATGATGCTAGGCTCACATACAGAAACTGGGTTCTGCACATTAGCCTCACATTGTATGTGCTCTTTTGCTAAGTGAAGAGTACTATTGAATCCACCAACAGAGACAGTCACAATATCTCTAACTACTACAACAACAATTTGATAGTATACATACTCTCGCATGCATATGCAAGAATATAGATATATGTATATATATTCAAATATAGAACAAAACAGAGATCAACCAACTTTTGGAGTACTTAGTTGCGGCAAAAATAATTTAGATAATAATTACAAGTCAATCTACTCCCATTCAACGTAGATTTAACAAATTTTAAGAGAAACCATTTAAAAGATGAACATATATATATATATAGTCTTTCGATCTATTGTCAATTCGTCTTGACAATAAATATATCAGGATGAAGAATGTGAACCACAAATTATGGAGAAGTTTTGACAAATACATACACTTTGAGTCAAAGTATGTAAATCTAGTGATCCACATTCTTTGTCCTGATATATTTATTGTCAAGACGAATTGATAATAGAATATGTATATATATATATATATATATATATATATAAATTCTATTATCAGTTCGAACTGACAAAAGTTATATCAGTTCCTTGCATGTGGGCCACTGGATTTAAATACTTTGACTTGACTGTATGCACTTGTCAGTCAAAGTATTTAAATCCAGTGGCTCACATACAAAGAACTGATATAACTTTTGTCAGTTTGAACTGATAATAGAAAGACTATATATATATATATATAGCACCAAGAGGAACAAACCGGCAGAAAATCAGAGCAGATTGCCTAAAGTTGATATAAGAGATGGGTCTCTTAGACCATCACCAATAGGTCTCCATTTTAACAAGAAAATATAAGATTTGATACAAAGAGATGTGAAAACAAAAAACCTGAAAAGCCCCACAGATAATAAGAGAATTTGAAATCTGAAAAGACCAGAGCTAAAATAATAATGAGAGAAAATGGATGTGAGGAGCACGGTGAATTGTGAAACCATAGCGGCTGGACTCAATTATACTATATATTGAACTAAATAGGGTTTGAGTGAGGAGGAAAAGATCTCAACCGCACATCTTGAGTTAAATTTTTGAGCTAATTGCACCAAACTCCCTTGTGGTTTGCCCTTTTACACTCAGAAATAACTTTAACATTAATTCAAAAACAACTTTATCATTAATTGAAACTCATCTCCATTTCCATCAGGGTTTGAGTTAGGAAAGAAAATATATTAGGTTTAGGCTGGTACAAATGAAAATGAAATCCATACCCACGCATGAACCCATGAAATATGGTAGATTTGGGTTAAGGTTTCACCTACGGGTTCTAGCAACACCCATACCTAGCCGCAAACTCTAGAGGATTTGTGGATGGGTGTGGCACCCGTGGGTTACTCACGAATCACGAAAATCAATGATTTTATATTAAATATTTTTTTAAAAGATAACTTGAAAGAGAAAAGACATGGATAAGTTTATTGGGCCTTGACCCATTATCTTTGTGGAGGTAAGATGGTTAAAAACTTGTTGGATAACTTTAAATTATGAGCGTCGATATTCTCACCTATAAAACTAATCAGTACACCTATATTTTATTAAAAAAATTAATTACAAAAAAATCTCAATATAAATTTACTAATAAGAACAAATTACTTTAATTAAAATAAACCAAATACTATGTACACTCATTAATTATATCCATATCTTCAACTATATCTCTTGAAAAAAAAAAAAAAAAAAAAAAAAAAAAAAAACTTAAAAAAAACTTATGATAAGCCTTAGTTTTATGATAAGCCCTAATTAAACTCTAATTTTATTTCAAGTATCATAATGTCTCATCATCACATAATTATCATATAACAAAGTAATGGGAAAATAATTTTCAGAAGACTTTGATCATAAAGAGGTAGGTATTATTTTACTTTTTTTATTGTCTTTCTTTTATGTCTAGTTATGATCTCTATCAAAAAACAATTTTTTTTTTTTTTTCTAAAGATAGTTCTAGATATCAATGAGTTTTTATTTTTATTTTAAAGATATATATATATATATATATATTGTTGTATGTATAAATTCGCCAAGCAGACACGTCACCAAAGGAATCAATAAATGATGAAGAAAAGGTTGCCACGTCACTCGTTGACCGGGTCAAGGAAGAAAATGTGGCCAGTTAGAATGTCTAGTCTTAAATCAATAAAGTCAAAAGGTGTGGTCGCCAGAAGCTAGATACATACTCGCCAAAAGTAGAAACATGGTATTTGGCATGACAAGTCAGCATAGAGCATGGAATTCATGGAATCAAATTGTCATGATATCAAGCCTTGTCAACTCGACAAGCCACGACTGGTAACGATGAACTGGGAACCAAATGGCAAGTCACCCATCAATAAAACCAGCTCGCCAGGGAATCCCCCAATGGCGAGTTAATACAAACTTGCCACAACACAAAGAAAATATAAGGAATCCTTCACATCATTGCATAATTGGATTCCAGCATATCTTCCATAAAATCTGGCCTTATGTTTAGGCAAGACAATTACCAACAATCCAGTAGTTGACAAATCAAACAATAAATGTGAAGATTGAGAAGACAACTCCTACACGGAATGAAGATCCTTACACCATAAGTGCATAAAGACTTGATTCACCAAGAATCTAGCCTAGATAATATCCTTTTAAGATCTAGCCTAATAATGATCTTCGATTGCACGCCAAGGGCTAAGGTAGCACCCTAACCCCTATATAAACACATGTATTGTTAACGGTGAAATTTGGATTGCCACGCACTCAACAATTATATCAATTTAATATAAAACAAGAAAATTAAGAACGCATGCAAAAGACAGATTTTATGTGGAAAACCCTTGAATGAGAAAAAACCACGGAGCCCCTGAGGGCAGAAAAATACTACTAGGTTTTCGTTGCCTTGTTACACACTTAGATCTCTCTTACAATTGCTCTCTCCTCTCTCTCTAGATTTCTGAACCCCTCCCTCATGGGATAGGTGGTTCTATTTATACATGTCTAATTAGGGTTTCCCCTTGTTTTTAGCCGTGTGGGTGGTAGGTTTCCTTCTTTGATTCGTGCTAGGATTCCCCTGTTGTCACGGATCCGAATCTACTTTCCTCTTTGTGATTCCTTGTTGTCATGGGTCTTCTAAAAGTTTAGGGTTTATTTCTGTGTTTCTGCCGAGTTGGTTCAGGCCTAGTATACTGGTGCAGCGAGTACCTTCACTTCTGGGTATCATCTCTTCGGCAACCACATTTCCACTTTTGGCGAGTAAATATCTAGCTTCGGCGACCATATCTTTGACTCCCTTCTAGCTTGAGCTATTTTATTATTCTGACTCGTCACACTTCCTCTCTTGACCCGGTCAATGAGTGACGTGGCAGTCTTTTGTTGGCTTTTTCGATGTCGTGTCAGGTTGGCGAATTTATACATACAACAATACCCCCATAAATACTTCGAGCTGAGCGAATGACTTGTTCTTCCCACTTCGTTTGTCTCTGCGAGCAGTATTTATATTTATGCTTACAAGATTTCGGCACACTTTGCAATAACTCCTTCTTTTCTTTTTACCACGCGCTGTATTTATTAATTGATTCTTCCGGTGCAAGCTTTTAATTTGAGCCACACAACTTCTGGCGCTTCCACTTGTTTGATAGGTGAAAAGACATTCTGACTGCTTGGTTATCCCCGAGATGCCACATGTCATTTACTTGGTGGTGACTATTGCGGTTTTGGTGACTGTGGCCGTCATTCTCATTAATTGCGCATCATTGCACTTGATTTTTTTTTTTTTAATTTCAAAGTTCTCTCTTTTTAAGGCCCGATCGTTTCCTTTTCTCCACTTCACTTCTCTCCATTTATTTCTCCATCATTTTTTCTCAGAGCAGAAAAGAACAGTTTGAACCTTCGTTTTCATCTGCCTTACTTCTTCGAGTACTTGCTACAGTCTTTTCCCTGTGCCTTCTATTGCCGGACGGTTCACCGGAATCGACTATTCCTGCCTCTCTGCGTCCCCAACTCTCTTGAGATCTTTCGCGAATCTAGGGTTTTCTGGTGAGTTCCCATGGACCCTTCTTTACGTTCTTCTCTTTTTAATCGGATGATGCAAGCCAAGGAGCTTGGTGATAAAAGTACTGCGGATAAAATCGAATCTCTGATTCTTAATTTTCGTCCGGATTCTCCGGTCCCAATTTTTGTTTATGTTCCGTCTTCTGAGGATGCTTTTATTCCTAACATCTCTCCTCCGTCTTCTAACAGCGATTCTCCCACGATGCCGAGATCTTCTAGACCAACAAGCAGTAAACGATGTGCCTCTAGGGCTCCCCGTGAGTCCCTACTGGATGCGCAGACGACTGTCGACTCTGATGTTGAGGACCATCAGAGAGATAGGCTGCACTTCTCGCCAAACCGTCTGTGTTCTTTTGATACGGAGGTTAATGTGGTTGGCGAGGACGAGCTCCGTAAATATAAGAGTCGTTTTGATATTCTCGACTCTGTTACCTTGATGTTACCTGGTGATCGGGCAGCATGGAATCCTCCCGAGAATGCGGTCGCCATCTATGGTGCCATGCTCAGCTGCGGAGTAACACTTCCTCTTCAGCCTTTTATCGTGAGGTTTCTCGCCGAGGCTCAGATTGCACAGGCACAACTTGCTCCGAACAGCTACAGGATACTGATGTGCATGTGCCTTTTGTGGAAGCTGAAGGGTTATGGGCCCCCTACACCTCGCGAGATCCGCCACTTTTACACTCTAAGGCAGGCGGCAATGGTGGCACGTACTTCCTTCTTTCTTCGCCGATGGAGAATTGGATCCCTGAGGGTGTGGCGAACCCTGGTCAAGTTGAGGTCTCCAGTGATGAAAAGAAGAAAGGTTTCATCTGGGGCTTCCCTACTTCAAATAAAAGGTGGAAAAACAGTTGGTTTTTCACCGGTGGCGAGTGGGGTTGGGATGTGCCAGCTAGCAGTCACCGCAATCTTTTGGCGAAGAAAGTTCCCAGGCATTTCACATCTCCTGAAGCCTGGTCGAAGGCAGCCCCTGCTTTGTTGGATAGGGAGATTTCTCACCTCGCCGCGGCGGCTGTCCTTTCTTTGGACTCAAGGGACAGATCTTTCCTCTTGGATGAGGAAAAAATGATTTCTGAGGGGATTTTTACACGCCTACATGCAAGGCTTCCTCGCTGTAAGCCTTTGTCTATTCCTTCTTTGTTTCTGTTTCGTTTTATTCTGTTAGTTGACACTTTGTTTATTTTTCTTGCAGTGTGTGACTTCGACACCGTTTGCGACTTGTAAGCTCGGGCGGTGAAGAATTCCGAGGTTGCCAGCAAAAGGCATGCTGTTGGTTTGGCCAAGGAGGGAATTGCTGGCCTGGATGGTGATGATCCTTCCGATGGCGAGGACACAGGTGATGTTACCGGGGGAGGGGTTGAATCGGGGCAGCCCCTATGCGTGTAGAGACTGCTGCGACTGTTCCTATTGCTGCTGCTGCTGCGACTATTCCTGCTGCTGCTGCTACTGCGACTACCCCTGCTGCGACTACCCCCGGTCGTAAGGGTAAGGAGAAAGTTGGGGTTTCAGGAGGGGTCAGTGACATCCCTTTTTTTAACGCGGATGTTCCTGAGACTCCTCTCGATCCTGCGAGTGACCTGGCCCCTAGAGCTAGGAGGAGTAAACGTCCTACTAAGAGCACGCCTGATCATGCTGCTCGACCTCCTAAGCGAGCTTCACGGGTGGTGCAGTTCGTTGTTTCTTCCGACGAGGAAGGTGCTGAGGAGCCAGCTGTCGTCGAGACCCCTTCTACCCAACCGACTATTCGCGAGGGGCCTGCTGAAGCAGAGAATGTAGCAGCGCCTCCCTCTGAGGGGGTTAATGAACAGGCTATCCCTACTTCTACTTCTCCCCGACCAGCTTCTCCTTCAGTGGCTATGGGCGAGCCAAGTGTCTCAGATCAACCTAGGCCATCTGGTCAACCCGAATCGACTAATCGGCCAGGCCCGTCAAAGCAGCCTGGGACCTCTGCTTTCGGTTCGGGTTTTTCCCATGAAGCCCCTTCTACAGGACCGGTTGAAGCCGATGAAGGGAACATGTCCCTTTTTTATTTTTCGGCTACTGAAATATGCTCCCACCTGGTTAATAATGATATATACATTGGTGATAGCTGGGGGCATGTTAAAGACAAGTCCTGCAACAGGAAGATGGAATTTTTCTTCAACTGCCACTCCTTGGTAAGTTCTTCGCCGTAAATCTCTATGTATCATTTATTTTTTCATATATTTTCTAACTTCGACTATCCTTTTCCTCAGATGATGTCTGAGCTAGGTGAGAACTACAAGTATGGGATCAGAGCTTCATGTGAGATTAAACGCTTGCGCGAGCAGGCTTCTGTTTTGGCGGCTGAAAAGCTCTCAGCTGAAGAATCCCATGCTCAACAGCTCGCTCAGTTCAGAGAATCCTCAAATGGTCATCTGTCTGCTCGGCTGGCCGTCGAAGAAAAACTCTCTGCTGCTGAAGAGGAGATTCGCTCGCTGAAGGAGCTTCTATCTACGAGTCAAGAGTCCTTCGTAGCACGTTTGAAGGCCGAGTGGGTGGCTGAGGAAGCTAAGGAAAAGGCTGAGCTCGAGGCGGCAGATTTACGCAACCAGTTGTCTTCCCGCGACCTTATCTTCGACAATTTGAAAGCTGTGCTGGAGGCTGAATCAGTTGACCATTTCAAGAGATCCCCTGCCTACGATGCGCTTTTGTTGCGCGAATTTGAGAAAGGCATGAGGCAGGCGAAGAAATTCTTTGCCATGAAGGATCATTCTAACGAGAAAGCTCTGAAGCGTTTCGACAGGTCCCTCCAGCAGCACATGGCCAGCGGCGTGGACTCGATTAAAGACCAAATAAAACGATGGAAAGCCCATTGCCGTTACAACAGGACTGAACCTCATCCCATGCATCTAGAGATCCCCAGCAAGCGTGCCTTCAATACTTACTACTCAGGTCAGAAGGGTAGCTTTTCTAGCTCTGGTGCTGAGCCTGACTTAGGTCCTGTTGCTGGGAGGGATTATGAGCCTTTCATGCCAACGGAGGATGAGGAAGTCATCTGGCCTTCGGATGAGGAGATTGAAGATGAGGAAGACAGCAAGGGCCCTCCTGCAGCTGGTTGAGTTTTTGAATTTTTTCTACTGTAGGACTGTAAATTTATTTCTTTTTGCTCATTCATTTGTAAATGATACAAAGTTATAAATATATATTTTTCTTTGTTCAGTTGCCTCTGCTGAGTTTTTGGCTTTACTTAGTTTTTCACCAAGTTTTTTAGCATATTTTTAGCTTTTATTTAGCTGCCATTGCTGAGTTTTCGGCTTACTCGGCATTTGTCAGGACGTATCCGACCATACACCAAGTTTTTAGCGTATTTTATAGCTCTACTCAGCTGCCATTGCTGTATTTTGGCGTACTCAGTATTTGTCAGGACGTATCCGACCATACACCAAGTTTTTAACATGTTTTGTTTTTGCTCAGCTGGCTTTCTTGCTTCTAGGGATTATATTTTCCCGTAATGGCGATCGCCGCTTTTTGGAACTCGGGATTTTGTTTCTCGCCAATTATCATTGCTGCGAGTATGAAACTCGTCTTTATGTGATGGTAGCGATATACGATGGCGAATGCCCTTTGTGACTGGCGAGTGAAATTGCGAATTCTCAGTAATAAATTACTCTTTTATTGAATATTTCCTGCAACTTTGTTAACATAGTCATAAAGAAAAATGCTAAAACGAAAAACTGCTCTAAGACATAATAAAAAGGCTGAAAAAGCTCTAAACTTTGAAAAAAGTTAAGGATAATATATCTTCAAGTACTGCGCATTGCATGGGCGGGGTAGTTCGCCAAACCTTCTCGAGTAATGCGATATGCCCCGTGGCCAGCTATTCCTGTAATTTGATAAGGCCCTTCCCATTTGTCTGCGAGTGATCCTGTAGCTTTGTCTCTTGTTCCCGGATTCACCCTTTTCAGCACTAAGTCACCAAGCGAGAACCTCCTTTCACGCACATGTGAGTTGTAATATCTGGCTACCCTCTGTTGATACGTAGTATTCCTTATTTGTGCGCGCTCTCTTTTTTCTTCTAACTCATCCAAACCGCATTTCAGCATATCAATGTTAAGTTCTGGTTGGAAGAGTTGTACCCTTGGTGAAGAGAATGATGTTTCCACTGGAATGACAGCTTCAGCTCTATAAGCCATGGAATATGGGGTCTCACCTGTTGAACCCCTCTCTGTGGTTCGATACGCCCAGAGCACTTGTGGTAATTTATCTGCCCAGCTGCCCTTTTTGGTTGCCAATTTAGCTTTCAGGTTTAGCTTTTTGGTTGCCAATTTCAGCATAGTAGTTGTTGATGCCGTACTTGTCACATAGCTCCCTGAATTTCCTACCATCGAATTGGGTCCCATTGTCCGTGATGATGGTGTTTGGTATCCCGAATCTGTACAGGATATTTTTCTTTACAAAGCTTATAGTGTTCGCTTCTGTTATATGTACCAATGGCTCGGCTTCTACCCACTTCGTAAAATAATCCACGGCTACTATGGCGTGCTTTGCTCCTCCAGTTGCTGTTGGCATTGGACCGATTAAATCAATTCCCCACATGGTGAACGGCCACGGCGAGGTGATACTCTGCAAAAGTTCAGGTGGTTTTCGGATGTTGTTGGCGATTTTTTGACACGCCTCACATCTCGCTGCTACTCTTTTGGCATCGGCGAATAGTGTTGGCCAGTAAAAACCCTGCCTTAATGTTTTGTGGGCTAGGCTGACACCCCCAACGTGGTTCCCACAATTTCCACTATGTATACTTCTCAGGATACCTTCTGCTTCTTCAGGTCCGACACATCTCTGCAGTGCCCTCGAATACCCCCTTTTGTACAGTTCTCCATTGAGTACTGAATATCTTGTAGCTCTATACTTCAACCGTTTTGCTTCTAATGGGTCACTTGGGAGTACATCATTGACGAGATATTCTTTGATTGGTGTGATCCAGCTGTTCCTCTCCCCAAAGACTGCCCCTACTTCTTTTGATTTGACTATGCTTGGCTGCAGTAGGCGAATCATGGATATACTTTTGGGCCAGATGTTGATTGTGGCGGATGCCAATTTGGCCAGGGCATCAGCTTGCTCGTTTTCTTCTCTGGGGACATGAACAATTCTGTATTCTTTAAATCTTCCTAACTGTTCCTTTGCTAATTCCAGGTAGGTGATCATGCTTTCATCTCTCGCCTGGTATTCATCTACTACTTGATTGACAACAACTTGAGAGTCGCTGAAGATTTCTACCTCATCTGCCCCTAGGACTGTGCAAACTTTTAAACCTGCTATGAGGGCCTCATATTCAGCTTGATTGTTAGTAGCTTTGAAGTCAAAACGTAGGGCACATTCGATTGAATCTCCTTCCGGGGTTGACACTACTACCCCTGCCCCGCTGCCGTGCGTGTTTGACGAGCCGTCGACGTGGAGTTGCCATTTGAATACTTTTTTATTTTGCTCCACCATCATTCTAGCCACCTCTATGCTTGGCTCGGTGAACTCTGCCACAAAGTCTGCCACTGCCTGTGCTTTGATTGCTGTCCTTGGGAGATACTCTACGTCAAATTCACTTAATTCGATCGCCCACTTTGTTAATCGACCGGATACTTCTGGTTTCTGCAGGATTAATTTCAGTGGGCAGTTGGTGTATACCCCGATTTTATGAGCCTGGAAATATGGTCTTCGCTTCCTTGCTGCTGTTATTAGAGCGAGTGCCATTTTTTCAGCCGGCGAGTACCTTGTTTTGGCTGGTAACAGTGCTTTGCTGGTGTAGTATATTGGTTTCTGGATTCCATCTTCCTATCGCACTAGTACGGAACTTGTGGCTGCTTCAGAGACGGACAAGTACATGTACAATGTTTCTCCTGTTTCTGGTTTTGATAGCAGCGGTGCCTGTCCAAGGTAATCTTTCAAGGCCTGGAAAGCCTTTTCGCAATCCTCATTCCACTCGATTCCCTTTCCCTTTTTTAGAGCTTTGAAGAATGGTAGGCATCGGTCTGTTGACTTGGCTATGAATCTGCTCAACGATGCTAGGCACCCCATGAGTTTTTGGACGTCCTTCAAAGTTCTTGGCGAGACCATTTTTGCTAGTGCTTGGATTTTTTCAGGGTTCACCTCTATTCCTCTTTGATGTACTTGATATCCGAGAAACCTCCCAGATGGTACGCCGAATACACATTTTGTTGGATTCAATTTCATTCCATACCTGACCAGCACATCGAATGTTTCCCTCAGGTCATCTGTATGTCTATCTGCTGTGATGCTTTTTGTTAGCATATCGTCAATGTAGACTTCCATATTTCTCCCTATTTGTCTGGCAAACATTTTATTGACCAAGCGCTGGTAAGTTGCCCCAGCGTTCTTCAGGCCGAATGGCATGACTGTGTAACAGTACAACCCCTGGTCTGTGGTGAATGCTGTCTTCTCCTCGTCTGGCTTGTGCATCTTTATCTGGTTATATCCTGAATATGCATCCATGAAGCTCAACGTCTCATGTCCGGCTGTTGCATCGACTAACTGGTCAATCCTTGGTAGCGGGAAGCTATCCTTGGGGCAAGCTTTGTTCAGATCGGTGAAGTCGACGCACATCCTCCATTGATTGTTTTTCTTTTTCACTAGGACTACATTCGCCACCCATTCCGGGTACTTCACTTCTCTAATTGACCTTGCGGCGGGCAACTTTGATACCTCCTCTTTTATTGCTGCACTTCTTTCTGGGTTGAAGCTTCTCCTTTTCTGCACAACCGGTTTGCATTTTTCATTCACAGCCAGGTTGTGTGAAATTACGCTTCTATCAATCCCTGGCATATCTTCGTGGCACTAAGCGAAAATCCCTTTATACTCCTTCAACAAGCTTGTCACATCTTTCTTAACTTGTTCAGTTAGCCTTGCTCCGATCTTTACTGTTTTATCTGGTTCCGCTTCATCTAGAACAACTGACTCAGTTGGTTCTTCTTTCTCTCTGCTCGTTTTGTCCCTTGGGTCCAGTTCGAAGTTTTTCGGATTGTCTTCCTGTATTTCCCCGTCTACCTCGAATATGCTCAAGGTTTCTATCCCTGCTTTATCTTTGAAGATTGATAGGTTGGCGCGGCGAGCCATCTCTTATGACCCTCTCAATTCTCCGACACCAAATTCTGTAGGGAATTTTATTTTCAACGCATGGGTTGAAGTAACAGCTCGAGCTTTGTTAAGAAACGGTCGGCCAAGTAAAGCATTATACGGCCAATTATGGATGTCAACTACGACAAAGTCCAACAGGATTGTTCGCCGGCATGGTGCTGTGCCAAATCTTACCAGTAGCTTCATGGTTCCTAACGATCTAACTTCTGCGCCACCAAATCCTTTTAATGGCACATGGAATGGTTCAAGATCTTTTCTGTCCAGCCGCAACTCATCATATACTCTGGCACTTAAGATATCAGCTGAGCTTCCGTTGTCAATCATCACCCGAAGGACATCCCTATGGGCTATTCGAACCCCCACGACGATTGCATCGTTAGGCTTTGCATCAATTCCGTCTGAGTCTTCTACTGTAAATGTTATGGGATCATGTTCTTCTCTTCCTTTCTTGGGGTTTCTCTGCACAGAATTGATCTCCATGCTTCTGCCTTCATACATTACTTCTCGGACTTCTGACATCCTTTCTCGATTGCTCCTCCCAGTATGAGGTCCGCCAAAAATGGTGTTTATAGTTGCGTTAGGGCTGTTTCTCCTTGGACTCTTCCTTTACTGCCCGTTTCCTTGGCGGCTATCCTGGCGACCACCGTGCTTGTCTCCCTTCAAAGCAAAGTCCTTCAGGTGCCCGTCTCTGATCAAGCTTTCGATGTGATCGCGCAACTGAAAACATTTTGAAGTTTCATGCCCATGATCTTTGTGGAATCGGCAGTACTTAGTTGTATCTCTCCTGGCATTTGCTGACTGCTGCCAAGGATATTTGGCGAGTCCCTTGTCTTCTACCACAGACAGTATCTCCTCCTGATCGCCAGTTAAAGGGGTGTAATGGTTGTACCTTCCTCGAAACTTATTGGCTCGAGCGTTTCCTCTGCCTTCTCTTGGATATCCCTTTTGGCCCTTCTCATCTCTCTAGCGATCACGTGACTGCGTCTTTTTGTCATCCTTATGGTCCGGTTTTGAGTCAGGCTTGTGTCCATGCACATAGCTACCCCCTTGTGCTACTTCTTCTTCTTCCGCCAGTGCATAGTCGCCAGCTATTTCCATCATCTCCTCATAAGTTTTTGGTCTCTCCCTTCGTAGGTCAAAGGATAATCACCCACTTTGTAACCCATTGGTGAATGCGGCGATCACAGCTACATCACTGGCGTCTTCAATTTGAGCAACCTCCTTCCCAAATCTCGCTAGATACTTCTTGATCGACTCGTTACGCTCCTGTTTCAAGTTGGATAGATGAGCGAGTGATTTTCTTCTCTGGACACTCCCCATGAATTGCCTTATGAACACTTTGCTGAGATTTGAGAAACTGCTTATACTTCCGGGAGGAAGTCTTCCAAACCACCTAGAGGCAAGGCCGCCGAACGTTTACGGGAAGGTAAGGCATAACAACCCATCGTTGGATGAGTACTGGGCCATAATGTTACGGAATCGGCGAACGTGCTCCTTCGGATCCCTGTTCTCCTTGTACTGCTCAATGGTTGGCATTCTAAATCTTTCTGGAAATTGGGTGCGAGCGATATTTTCGACGAACGGGCTATCTGACTCATCATCCGAAGATACGTCATGACCATACCTTCGTGCCATCGCTGAAACTTTTCTTGATAGCTCTTGTAGGGTGACATCTCGCTGACCAGTTGGTTCTCCTGCTGGATCGAGTCTACTCTTGATTGTCATTCTACCATGATTGCCTCTCTCGTCCGGGCTTCTTCGATCTTCTGTGCTCTCGGATCTTCTTCGCTTCGCTCTTTTGGATCGTAATTCCCTTCGTGCATGAGGACTCTTATCTTCAGATGAGATGGAACGGTGTCTCCGCCGATTCCGTTGATATGTGTCACTGGAATTGACCCCATGTGTTCGCGCCTAGTCTCGCTCCTCCCTGGATTCTTCATTCATCACACCTTTTCCCTTCCTTTGTTTTCTCCCCTCGAAATCCTCAGTGTGGTCCTGGGGAGTCTCCTCAATGGATTGTCTTGCTTAAGTATCGGGGATTGCAATGTGAACTTCCGATCGTAGCCTTCCGGACGGATGGATTCCAGGAGTGGTTAACTCGTAAGGAGATGAAACTCCCAACCCTATGGGGAGCGAAAGCCCTATTTTGATGGCTTCGCTGATTAAGTTTACCAATGCAGCTTGGAAGTGCTGCAGAATCCCGGGATCAGCTACCCTAGTTCCTGGTGTTGCCGCTGATTGTTCCCCGATTGTCACCGCCTTGTCTCCCGTCGGTGCGGTTGGTTCAACAACTAAATCTCCGCTGGAGTTACCATCTCTGTCGCTATCGTTGTTCATGTTGTTTGATTCGCAAGGGTCCCTCGAAGTTTCTGTTCAAAGATCCCCCTCCTAGCGCCAATTGTTGACGGTGAAATTTGGATTGCCACGCACTCAACAATTATATCAATTTAATATAAAACAAGAAAATTAAGAACGCATGCAAAAGACAGATTTTACGTGGAAAACCCTTGAATGGGAAAAAACCACGGCGCCCCTGAGGGCAGAAAAATACTACTAGGTTTTCGTTGCCTTGTTACACACTTAGATCTCTCTTACAATTGCTATCTCCTCTCTCTCTAGATTTCTGAACCCCTCCCTCATGGGATAGGTGGTTCTATTTATACATGTCTAATTAGGGTTTCCCTTTGTTTTTAGCCGTGTGGGTGGTAGGTTTCCTTCTTTGATTCGTGATAGGATTCCCCTGTTGTCACAGATCCGAATCTACTTTCCTCTTTGTGATTCCTTGTTGTCATGGGTCTTCTAAAAGTTTAGGGTTTATTTCTGTGTTTCTACCGAGTTGGTTCAGGCCCAGTATACTGGTGCAGCGAGTACCTTCACTTCTGGGTATCATCTCTTCGGCGACCACATTTCCACTTTTGGCGAGTAAATATCTAGCTTCGGCGACCATATCTTTGACTCCCTTCTAGCTTGAGCTATTTTATTATTCTGACTCGTCACACTTCCTCTCTTGACCCGGTCAATGAGTGACGTGGCAGTCTTTTGTTGGCTTTTTCGATGTCGTGTCAGGTTGGCGAATTTATACATACAACATGTATCAAGCAAATAAAGACAGAGGCACCATAAGCATAACATCACTTATTGTAATCATTCTTACATAGTGAATATTTTCCTTTTTTCCATCGTTACGACGACCGTAGTTTTTTTTCATACTTTAGAGTTTTCCACGTACAAATCTTGGTCTCTTATTATTATTATTTTTTTTACACTTATCTTCTATTTGTTACATACTCATTAATTCACACATGTATCAATGAGGTGTCCTGGTCACATCTCATAGGTTGATCCAGACGTCGATCTGCTTACGTGTTGTTGCTGGCTAGATTGACCAAAAATCGACGTCAACAGAAATCTTATTCAAATCGAACTCCAAAAATTGTAGGAAAAGAGAGATTGTATTTCCTAAAAAGTATTTTCTTTTTTCCATTTAAAAATAAAAAAATTACTTTTAAAAATTCTAAAAAATTACTTTTAAAAAAGTCTAAAAAATTATTCTTTTGGAAAGGAAAAATCAGAACGTGAGGAAACACTGTGAACAGTGACACTCGACTCCCTAATGTCTAAATGAAAACAATACAATCTAAATGTATTCCAAAACAATTATAACATGTAAACAAAATTAAATCATGTGTGACTCAAGGAATTAAATGCATGAACATGAATGTATAGGTGCGTTTTCCAAAGTTCTTACAAGAGTTGGAAAACTTGTATTGAATGCTTACCTTGCAATTTGTTAAATGTAGAGTTGTTTGATCCTAAAATATGAATGAAAATAATCATCCTAAGCAACTAATGGATATTAATGTTTTTATATGGAATAGAGTCGCAAATCATTGCCCCAATATCAGTTTTTCAATCTTCGAGAAGAAGTAAAATTGACAAAACAGTATTGAAATAAATTATAGCATGGTGTGTATAAAACTATCTAGAGGGGGGGTGAATAGATTTTAAACTTATTACCCAATTTTTCGTGTGAAGTCAATATTATGAAATTACCCCTAACTAGATAAAGCAATAAATCAAGTATAAAATGCGGAAATTAAATAACACTTGATTTTTACATGGAAACCCTCACGGGAAAAACCACGGGCTAGTAAGTAAGCTACACTCGAACCTCGAATCCACTAAATGTGTAAAACGATTACAACCTAATCCCGGAAGTAATCACACACCTACCTAATCCCGGTATAAGTGAACCTAGTCCAATTTGCTTGCAATCTAAGCAACCTAATCCCGAAAGCTACACACAAGACTTACTTTCTCAATGAAGAGAATAACACCCTAAGTGAATATATGAATATCCAAATGCAACATAGAGCAAGGGAAACCCTATATGCTTATCTAAGATGATGAATATGCAATTAGAACAATCCTAGATATTAAAACTAAATGACATGTCAAATAGTTTAGCTAATCAAGATTAAGCACAAAACCTAATTAGCTATCACAATACAACTTCTCAAACATTCAACACACTAATCTCAAACTTGTATCCAAAATATATATAAATAACATACAAGTAATAAATTGAGATTGCTTGTTAAGAAAAACACAAAATATGCAAGATATTAGTGAAAAGTTTACCAAGCAAAGTATGATGAAGAATCCATGCAAAAAGACATCTAAATGATCAAAGATGATGCTAGATGGTGATTGATGATCATGAAAAGGTGTTTGAGTAATTAAAAATGAGTTCTTGGAATTTTTCTTGTCTTTGAAAAATATCCTAAGTATAAAATCTGAATATGAACTCTCTTAATTGACCTAAAGTCAAAGTGACATATATATAGGGTGTCAAGATGAAGTGTGGTCGTTTTGATAAATGACACCACTATTTTGCCTTGGGCGCTATACGTAGAGCGCTTCTATACAGCGCCCCAACTCTGGACTCTCGGGTCTGAGATGGGCGCTGTACGTACAGCGCTTTGTACAGCGCCTGTATAGCGACCCAACAGCGACCGAATTAAATCGATCAGGTCTGTACAGCGCTCGATGGGCGCTGTACGAACAACGCTTTCAACAGCGCTTTGTACAACGCCTTTCACTATGTATGAATCCTAAGTCTATGCATGGCATGGCATTGGTCATACAAGATGAAATCAAACTAAACATGCAAGAAGAGATGTTAATGAACATTAATGCACAACAAGAAGAAACACAACATACAAGATTTAACCATATGCATGAGTTGTGAGTGTGTGCAACTATATCTTCAAGACAAGTAAGCACATAGAGTTTTACCTTTGGTGCTTATCAGAAATGAGGTCTTCAAAGGGCTTGAGCAATAACAACAACACCTAAGCTACCCTTACAAAGAACCCCCAACATGTGGTTTGTCTACAAAATAAGCCAATCAACAAAAGGGAACCTTACAATCTCCCCCTTTGGCTATTTCGTGACAAAACCACCACTCACATTGATTCCTCACAAAAATAGAAACTACGGGACACAATGATTTTCTACATTACAAAGAGATAAGAAAATAAAAACTTCAAGTCTTCAACCTCTTGTAGAATAATCAAACCCTGAAAAAAAGATTTCTATATTTTCCAATACAAGTGAAATGTGAGATTAATCAAGTGAGAACAAAAAAAAAAAAAAAAAAACAAGCATTTGCATTTAAAAAGTTTAGGCACAACATTATGCAATGCTCCCCCTCAACAGGTTACTCCCCCTCAATGTATATTCTCCCCAATCATGCACAATTGCTACAACAATTTGCAACTCCCTTTACCATATCCTACTCCCCCTTTTTGTCATGATATAGGCAAAGGAGTAATCCTCAATCGGGTCACTCATAGCAACAAGAGATAGTAGCATGCAAGATATTTTCATAATAATATAAGTCACTTTATGCATCCCAATTAATTGAAGAGAAACAAGGAGATTTATTTGAAGAAAATGTGTGAATCAAACATGCTTTGCATACAAGACATATAGCATTCAAGTCCAAAATACAATGGTATTTGGCAAAGCAAATGACAAAGGTTTCTAAAAAGAATTCAAACCAATTTCACCATTGTCATGGAAAAGCAAGGATATAGAGATTTTATTGATTTCAATTTAAGAACAACTATATCCAACTTTATAAGCAAAACATGGCATGAGCGACTTTGCACCCTATTTGATTTTTCCGGATAAGATATCCGTATGATAGTAGCCATGTTCAACCAATAAAGAAAGAAAGACATTTGGAATATAAATTCCTTTGAACGGATACAAGATCCTTTATTCATTTTGAGTCTCATAAGCTTTCACACAAGTTTTGCATTTTAAGAATATGCAATCATCAATTCATGCTTTTCATGTGAGCATGTTATATGAATTTCATGCTTTTTCATTTGACATTAGCATGTTATTAAAGAATCATCATGTCATGGAGATAACCATAGATCATTCAAATCATACTTCCTATGTACATCTCCTAGTCCAAAAATGCATGTTTGAACATAAATATGACATGGATTGTAAACAAGCAAGGTTCACACTTATTGAATTGAATTGAAAACATATATACATATGTGCAACCAAGCTTACTCAAGCAATTAAAAGAATAGGCATAAGATATTACAAATTTTTGCAAGTGACAAGAATGCAAAATAGCTCTCTTTGCTTGAGTTCCCCATATGGGGTCAATCACAAAACTCATCACTCCACAAGACATATCCCAATAGATTTACTTAGTGTTTTAAATCGAGTAGCATCTAAGGGTTTAGTAAATAAGTCCGCAAGTTGATCATTAGTACCTACATGTTCAAGTACTATGCATTTATTTTCAACAAGCTCTCTAATGAAATGATGGCGGATGTCAATATGCTTAGTTCTAGAATGTTGTACCGGATTCTTGGAAATATTAATGGCACTCATGTTATCACAAAAGAGAGTGAGTGTACCTTGGTTGAATCCGTAGTCTACTAGCATTTGCTTCATCCATAGGAGTTGTGTGCATCCACTCCCCGCGACTATGTACTCGGCCTCGACCGTGGACAAGGAAATCGAGTTTTGCTTCTTACAAAACCAAGACACCAAGTTGTTGCCTAGAAAGAAGCAACCGCCCGATGTGCTCTTCTTATTATCGTAATTTCCTACCCAATCCGCATCACTAAAGCCTACAAGACTAGCATTAGTGTTAAAAGAGTACCAAATCCCATAGTTGGATGTCCCATTCACATAGCGAATGATTCTCTTTACGAAAGAGAGATGGGACTCTTTAGGATCCGCTTGGTACCTAGCACACACACCCACACTAAAAGATATATCGGGTCTACTTGCGGTCAAATAAAGCAAGCTACCTATCATGCCCCGATATAGAGTTTGTTCCACTTTTTTACCACTAGCATCCTTGCTTAGCTTCAAAGTGGTACTCATGGGTGTATCACAATGTTTGGCATTTTCAAGACCAAACTTCTTCACTAGGTTTTCAGCATATTTGGCTTGGGTTATGAAAATCCCATCATCTAATTGCCTAATTTGCAAACCTAGGAAGTAACTAAGCTCACCAACAAAACTCATCTCAAATTCATGAGACATGACATTAACAAATTGTTGGACCTTGGTGTTGTTGGTGGAGCCAAACACTATATTATCAACATATATTTGAGCTATGAAAAGCTCATCATTGTCTTTCTTGATGAATAGCGTCTTGTCAATACTACCCCTTGTGTAGTTATTGTCAACAAGAAATTGAGTGAGGCGCTCATACCAAGCCCTCGGTGCTTGTTTCAACCCATATAGAGCCTTCTTGAGGCGATAGACATAGTTGGGGTGGTGTGCATCCACAAACCCCTTGGGTTGTTCAACAAACACTTCCTCTTGCAAGAAGCCATTTAGGAAGACACTCTTAATGTCCATTTGGTGCAATTTGAACTTGTGCACACAAGAAATAGACAAGAGAAGCCTAATGGACTCCAAACGGGCAACGGGAGCAAATGTCTCCTCAAAGTCGATACCCTCAATTTGAGAGTACCCTTGTGCTACAAGTCTAGCCTTGTTCCGCACTATGTTGCCATCCTCATCGGATTTGTTCTTATAAATCCACTTAGTGCCTATCACATGAGTGCTTTTAGGCCTAGGAACTAAAGTCCAGACCTCATTCCTTTCGAATTGGTTTAGCTCTTCTTGCATGGCAAGAACCCAAAATTCATCATTCAAGGCTTGATCAACCTTTTTGGGTTCAATTTAAGAGGTGTAGCATGTAAAACTAATGAGATTAGCTATTTGACGCCTAGTCCTAACACCCTCATTCACATCTCTAATAACATCCTCTTTGTTATGGAGTCTTCTAACCCATGGAGCAAGTTCATTAGAGTCCAAGAGAGGGACTCTAGTAAGAGGTTGTGTGACCTCATTATTGTCATTGGACGTCCTAACATTGGGAGTCACCACAACCCTCTCCAAAGGAGAGTCATCATCTAAAACTTCCTCCTCCTCATGGTCATTAGACTTAAGCCTAGTATCATCAATGACAACATTGGATGATTCCATGACGGTTTGAGTCTTCAAGTTGAAAACTCTATAGGCTCTACTATTCAAGGCATAGCAAATAAAGATACCCTCATCACTCTTAACATCAAATTTGCCAAGTTGATCACGGTCATTTAAAATGTAGCATTTGCTTCCAAATGTGTGGAAGTAGCTAACATTTGGCTTCCTACCCTTCCATAACTCATAGGAGGTGTTTCTAGATCCGGGCCTTAGGAAAACATGATTCCCTATATAGCAAGCCGTATTGACGGCTTCGGCCCACAGGTTCCTAGGGACATTGTTGCTAAGCAACATCACTTGGGCCATCTCTTGAAGGACCCTATTCTTCCTCTCAACAACTCCATTTTGTTGAGGTGTCCTATGAGCCGAGAACTCATGGGAGATGCCTAAGCTATTGCAATAGCTTTCAAAAGAGGCATTCTCAAATTCCCTCCCATGATCACTTCTAATCCGTTTAATGCTTTTAATGTTAGAATTCATTTTATTTTGTATTTTAGTACAAAGCATTTTAAACTTATCAAAAGTTTCGGATTTTTCTCTAAGAAAATATGTCCATGTAAATCTAGAGAAATCATTAACACAAACAAAAATGTATCTCTTTCCACCTAAACTCTCGGTTTGCATAGGACCCATGAGATCCATGTGGAGAAGCTCTAGGGGCTCCTTGGTGGAGAGATACTTGCCCTTTTTGTGCATGCTCTTGGTTTGTTTTCCTTGTTGGCAAGGTCTACAAATTCCATTGGCTTTCTTCCCAAGCTTAGGGAGGCCACGTACACAATTGAACTTTCCAAGGGTTCTTAAATCCCTAAAGTTCATGTGGCCAAGTCTTTCATGCCACAACTCTATTTGCTCATCTATGGACACAATGTTTGAGACTATTCTAGCTTCAAGACAATAACAATTGTCACTAGATCTCATACCTTTCAACAAGGTTTGTCCATCGGGCTTCAGGATCGAGCAATCACTTTTACTAAACAAGACATAATATCCTTCATCACTTAGATGTGAAATGCTTATTAAATTGGCTTTCAAGCCATCAACAAATAAAGCATCGGATAAGGAGGGTAATCCGGGAACAGAAATGGTTCCTTTCCCTACAACTTTCTTTTTGGATCCATCACCAAAAGTGACATATCCTCCTTCCTCCATAACAAGAGTCTCGAAGAAACTCTTGTTTCCCGTCATGTGCCTAGAGCACCCACTATCTAAATACCAAAAATTAGAAGAATTTGCCTTCAAGGCTATTTGAGCAACATGGCAAACATTTTCATTCTTTCTAATCCATCTAGAAACAATCTTAGCTTTCTTAGTGGTCTTTAGTACATGGGCTCTAGATGTTCTAGGATCATGCATAACAATATCATCATTCCTAGGAACATGCATCATGGCTCTTTTCTTTTTCTTCTCAATCATGCTTCTAGTTTTGCACATTTTAATATATCGAAAGCAATGTGGTCTAATATGACCATCAAATCCACAAAAGTGACATATAGGAGTAAAATAAGGAATCATACCTTGTTCTTGTCTTCGTGGATGAATGGGTTCAATCCATCTTCATTGTTGAATCGGTCTAGATTGCTTCCTAGCTTGAGGTTGCATGATTGGTCTCTTTCCTTTGTGAGCCAATTGTGGAGGAATGTTGGCTTGAGGGACCCTAGAGGGTTGAGCTTGAGGTTGCCTTCTTGGCACCATCTTCACTTGTGCATTTGAACATTGTCCTAGTTCTAACTTCTTCCTAGGAATTTGCACAAATGAAGTTTCTTCGTTCCTCAAACTCTTGACAAACACGGTCTTATTAGAGGTTGAGATCTTCTTGCCATCTTCATACCCAAGACCCCTCTTGTCACACAGACTCTTTCCAACACCAAGTATATGATCAAGTTTCTTGGTGCTAGAATCCATCCTAGCTAAAGATTCTAAAGCTTCATCAAGCTCCCTCTTCAAACCTTCTTCATTCCTCTTAGATAAGACTAACTCCTCTCTTAGCTTATCTTCCATCTTCTTGAATTTTTCCACTTGTTCACTTAAGTGGTCATTATGAGATGAAAGCTCAAGATTTTCTTCTCTCAACATCTTGATCTTTCTTGTGCTCTTGATTGCTAAATCATTAAACTCGGCATGGTATTTAGCAAGCACCTTTTTCTCCACAAATCCATTTATGGAGTTAGAGGAGGAATCACTTTCTTCTCCACTTGAGTCATTTTCCTCTTGACTCATTTCCTCTCTTTCACTAGCACTTTTGCTTTTATAGGAGGAGGCAAAAGCTAGGAGATTAGCCATGAGCTCTTCATCATCCGAAGACTCATCTCCCTCAATGGAGTCATCACTACTTCCACTCCAAGTGGCAGCCATCACTTTTCCCTTTTTCTTCTCATTGTGATTTGCACATTTGGGGGCAAAGTGACCTATCCCACCACACTCAAAACAACGGACCCCTTTCCTTTCGGTCTTCTCTTTCCTAGGCTCAAACTTGTTGTAGGAACCCTTTTTCTTGAAGTTTTGACCTTTGGAACCAAAGTCCTTTTTCCCGAACTTCATTACCCTCTTGAATCTCTTCATAAATAATGCAAGGTCCTCGTCCGAGTCATTCTTCTTTGCCTCCTTTTCATCCTTGGAGGTTTTCAAAGCAATTCCTTTTTGCTTTTTAGGAGGTGTGGAGATAGGACCCTTCCTAGACTCATAAGCTAGAAATCTCCCAATCACCTCACTCGGCTTCATATCCTTATATCCATTATTTTCTTCTAAAGCCGTTACTTTTGATTCAAACCTATCGGGGAGAGATATCATGATTTTCTACTTGACTCTCCTATCCGAATACAGGTCTCCGAGTTGGTGACTTTGATTAACGATATCCATCAATTTGATTTCAAAATCATTGAAGCATTCATCCTCTCCCATCCTAAGTAACTCGAATTGAGTTTGGAGGACTTGAAGCTTGGATTCCTTCACCACCTCGGTTCCTTCATGTGCAACTTGTAAGACATCCCAAGCCACTTTCGCGATTTGAGTGTTCTGAATTAGCTTATACTGATTTTCATCCATTGCACAAAGGATGGCGTGCATCGCCTTCCTATTCCACTTTAAAGCCTCAAACTCTTGCGGACTCCATTGCGCCTTAGGCTTCAATACTTCTTCTCCTCCATCATTGGGAGTCATCTTGGGTAGATCATATCCGTCTTCCACTGCCATCCATGCACGGTCGTGAATTTGACATATATAGGATTCCATCTTCCTTTTCCATTAGGAATAGTTCAACCCGGTAAGAAGTGGAAGCCTTGTGCTAGAAGCACCCTCGTTGCCACCACCATTTCCACCGTTTCCACTCATAGTGTTTATGAATGAATGCGAATGAATGCAAATGTATGAATGATCAAAAATCACACAAAATGCAAAACAAACCAAAATAAGCAAGGATCACCTATGTATATCTAGGAACCCGCTCTGATACCAATTGAAACAAATTATAGCACGGTGTGTATAAAACTATGTAGAGGGGGGTGAATAGATTTTAAACTTATTACCCAATTTTTCGTGTGAAGTCAATATTACGAAATTACCCCTAACTAGATAAAGCAATAAATCAAGTATAAAATGCGGAAATTAAATAACACTTGATTTTTACGTGGAAAATGATGTAGGACAGTTGGCTTTAGAGTTTGAAGAAGAGATGGACAGGAAATTGTCCAAAAGAGGTGCTCCAAAGAAATGGGCATAACTTTTGACTCGGTTGTCCGATTTCCTATTATAATATGTTTTCGGAAAGGGTTTTTAGAGATCTATAGCATGGCAAATTGGGTTCCCCGGTTGACGTCATTTGCATCCTCATCGGAGCAGTTTAAGTTAGGCTGTCGGGCAACCGAAGATTTTGTGTTTTTTCTTATTTTTCCGTTTTTAGTTGTTTTTGTTTAGTTTGAGGATATTTTAGTCTTTTTGCTTATTTTAGGGTTTCAAGAGGCTATTTAAGGCTCTTTGTTATCAGTTTCAGAATTATTCAATAATATTATCAATTTTCGGTTTATATACATTCGTTCTTTGCTGGTGGATTCCAGTTTTGTTACTTTAGGGATTACGCTGGTAAACCCTAGAACTTCCGTTCTGCGTCAGAAACCCTCACGGGAAAAACCACGGGCTAGTAAGTAAGCTATACTCGAACCTCGAATCCACTAAATGTGTAAAACGATTACAACCTAATCCTGGAAGTAATCACACACCTACCTAATCCCGGTATAAGTGAACCTAGTCCAATTTGCTTGCAATCTAAGCTACCTAATCCCGGAAACTACACACAAGACTTACTTTCTCAATGAAGAGAATAACACCCTAAATGAATATATGAACATCCAAATGCAACATAGAGCAAGGGAAACCCTATATGCTTATCTAAGATGATGAATATGCAATTAGAACAATCTTAGATATTAAAACTAAATGACATGTCAAATAGTTTAACTAATCAAGATTAAGCACAAAACCTAATTAGCTATCACAATACAACTTCTCAAACATTCAACACACTAATCTCAAACTTGTATCCAAAATATATATAAATAACATACAAGTAATAAATTGAGATTGCTTGTTAAGAAAAACACAAAATATGTAAGATATTAGTGAAAAGCTTACCAAGCAAAGTATGATGAAGAATCCATGCAAAAAGACATCTAGATGATCAAAGATGATGCTAGATGATGATTGATGATCATGAAAAGGTGTTTGAGTAATTAAAAATGAGTTCTTGGAATTTTTCTTGTCTTTGAAAAATATCCTAAGTATAAAATCTGAATATGAACTCTCTTAATTGACCTAAATTCAAAGTGGCATATATATAGGGTGTCAAGATGAAGTGTGGTCGTTTTGATAAGTGACACCACTATTTTGCCTTGGGCGCTGTACGTAGAGCGCTTTTGTACAGCGCCCCAACTCTGGACTCTAGGGTCTGAGATGGGCGCTGTACGTACAACGCTTTGTACAGCGCCTGTACAGCGACCCAACAGCGACCAAATTAAATCGATCAGGTCTGTGCAGCGCCTTTCACTATGTATGAATCCTAAGTCTATGTATGGCATGTCATTGGTCATACAAGATGAAATCAAACTAAACATGCAAGAAGAGATGTTAATGAACATTAATGCACAACAAGAAGAAACACAACATACAAGATTTAACCATATGCATTAGTTGTGTGTGTGCAACAATCTCTTCAAGACAAGTAAGCACATATAGTTTTACCTTTGGTGCTTATCGGAAATGAGGTCTTCAAAGGGCTTGAGCAATAACAACAACACCTAAGCTACCCTTACAAAGAACCCCCAACATATGGTTTGTCTACGAAATAAGCCAATCAACAAAAGGGAACCTTACAAGTATCATCTGGATCAAACTTTATTCTGAGAACAAAATGTGTTAAATTTTTCATGGTGAATATTGGTCCATGTTTAGCAGCTGAACCTATAAACTAGGATTGCCACTAGGGATGGCAATTAAACATGAACTCGTGGGACCCGTTCGAACCCAACCCGCTTAAAAAGGGTTTGGGTTGGGATAAGTGTACCCGTGGGCGGGTTTGGGTTTGAAAATTGTACCCGTCACTGGTTCAGGTTCGGGTATGGATTTGGAAAAAAAAATCCATACCCGAACCCGCGTACCTGTGAACAATACAAATTATATAATTTCTTATTATTTAAAATATTATAAATTTAAACTCCAATAAAAACTTTTTAATTATATAGAGAATAAAATGTAAACATTTCAATCTATTAAGTGTTTTTATTCTTTAAAATTATAATATTTCATACATTTAAGTAATATAGAAATAAAAAAAAAATTGGCGGGTTTGCGGGTTCACGGGTTTTACCCGTGGACCCGCTTGTTTCACGGGTTCATGGGTGGGTTTGGGTGTCCCCCAAACTCCCGGGAAAAACCCAAACCCGAACCCGAACCCGTTTATTTTCACGGGTTCACAGGTGGGTTTGGTTGATACAAAATTTCACGGGTTTGGGTTTGGGTTTGGATTTTGCTAAACCCGCTCGAACCCGCCCCACTGCCATTCCTAATTGCCACCATTTATTAACTCTCCTAGTGTTCATATATGAGAAGATAACCTCTTTCTTGAGCCACCAGTTTCGACTAATTGGCCTTGAATAAAGTGTTCGGATTTGCAGCATTCATACTCGTTAACATCCCTGCTAATGCTACAATTGACTCGCATTTTTAGTAAATTTTAAAAGGAGATTGGATTCTAATAAATCATTCACTATCAAATTACCTAAAGAAGTGTGAAATAAATTAATAAAAAGTAATAAACTATTAATTTGTTTAGGGGGGTTTGCAAATATAGCCCATCCTAATAATCATTTTTAGGAAATAGCCCATTGGGAAAAAAAATGCATATCTAGCCTTTCTTGATATTTACTTTCTAGGAAATAGCCTTTCTAAGACAATAATGCCCTCCACAATTAAACCGTACAAAATGATTAAATTACTCTCTTACATTGTGTAAAGACGAAATTGCCCTTCTCTTCTTCTCCTTCAGTTGACTGAAGAAAACCAAAACTTTCAGAAATTGGGTCATCTTCTCCATCGTTCTCCTGTCGACCGAAATCCACTCCATCGAAGTTGGGTCAGTCATTGTTCCCATTTCAAATCCCATTGTTCTCCTGTCGATCGGAATCCACTCCATCGAAGTTGGGTCCTCTCCGCTGGAATCTTGCTACCGACCGTAATCTTGACTGCGACAGAAATCTTGACAGTGCCGCCACCTCTTTCAATCGAGCTTCACTGTCAAGTTTGAAATCGAGCTTCACTGTCAAGAATACACAGTCAATGTAAGTCTCGTAATCACATTTAAGTTTCCAATGCCATTGAATCTCTCGGTCTTTTATTATTGTTTAAGTTTGAGATGTTTTTGATAGAATGAGGGATTGATGGTTTTGGATTTGTTGCCCATGAATTGAGGTTTGTGTATGTAGTATTTTTGGGTTTAGTTAAGGTGTTTGATGAAATGCCACATCAAGCTCTTAAGAGGGGCAGTATTGTTGTAGTTAAGGTATTTAGTTTTGTTGGGTGCACACATCGTCCTCACTATAACATGAATAACTGGAAGAAATGCACACTGGTGAATAGTGTTGTATGGTTTGCTTTCACATTTATTGTGTTGTATGGTTTGGTGGGGAAAAGGTTTAGGGAATTTGTATGTGATTTTGTGTGGGTTGATGGTGTATGTATATTAGTTTGTGTTGATCGCTGCTGAACCAAAAGAGGTTTTGCTATTATTGTTGGTTGATGGTGTATGTATATTTGTTTATGTTGGTTGTGTTGGTTGGTTGAACCAAAACAGGCCCTTATTATCGATTTTTCTTTTGTTATTAGCTGCTGTTATTGATTGTGGAAATTGGAAACATAAGATGAGCTAAGCCTGGGAGGAATGTTGTAGGCCTGGGAACCATTCCTAGGCCTAAAAGAATTGTTCCTAGGCACTGACCTGAATTGAATGACAGTAATTGTTTTACTGTTATTGATTGATTTTTTTTTCAGGGTCTAAGGATACCATGTCTTGGGTGTTAGTTGATCGCCGCAAATGTGGTTACGCGATAGTTCTATAAACTACCGGTAAATGATATGGCGTGCGAGTTTTTACCCTCTCGCAAGTATACGAATCGTTCGCCACGTATAGTGGTTACGAGTAAGGGTATCGTTCCCACGGAGGAAGTATGGTACACTTAAGGTCGGTTCTACGCCTTATGTTATAGTCAATCTATTTACACTATGAACCTAATTACATGCATAAAAATAAAGGGAAGATGGTGGCAAGGCAAGTTAACTAACTAATGACTAAATTACACTAAGTTTAACTACAACTAAGGGTTGTCAATCCCTTAGCAATTAACTAACCTATCAACTAAGTTACCACTACAATTAACTAATTTAACTAATTAACTAAACTAATTACCACTAATGCAATATTGGTCATGCAAGAGTGATAATGAGAGTGAGGTGGTATGGGAATGGAAATGCTAGGAATTTATGATCATGCAATTAATCCAACTCCTAGTTGATGGTAAATAAGCTCACTAACCTAGGATTAAGACACATACATAAATGATTATTCATGCATGATATTGAGGTCTCAATGAGTCTAAATCCATTACATGTTAATCAATGGTTATTAAATCAACATGTATTACTTCAAGCTCAAGCAAATAAAAACATCAACAAAAATATGAATATTATTACAATATCACAAATATCCCTTCATAAACATGTAGTCCCACAACAATAAGTTACAACAAGTAAAAGAGAGAAAGAAGACAACCCAAGGTGTTGGAGAGGTCTTCAAGCTAGCTTCTCCTTGCTCTTGGTGACTAATAAGCTATTTGTTTGATGAGATGATTTGTGAGTGTTCTAAGGTGTATATGTGTGTTCTTTAGATGAGTTTTATGTGAGTTTGGATATTAGGGATAGAGTTTAGGGTTAGGGAAAGTTGTATATTTATAGAGGGGAGTGTTTTGGGCATGAAAGAGGCTGAGTCGGTCAGGTCGGCGGGCTTGGATCCCCTGCCTCGCGGGTTCTTGCCCGCCGTCGGAACTCGCCGTGCAACTTGGAGCTCTTCCCGCGAGTTTGTACCTTCTGGATGGCGGGAAAGAAGCCATCGCATGAACCCGCGATCTTCTGACGAGCTTGGACCTTTTGGAATACGGGCAAGAAGCCGCTGAACCAAGCTTGCAAGCTTGCTCATCCATGGAAGTTGGTGGACTTGGATGATTGGGAAATTGTTTGCATGGGAGCCTCAAAATAGGTTCATCATGACCGGGAGGAGGAGGACAGCCGATCTGGGCAAAGTTTGGCTGGAAAAACCATCGGAAAGTGGCCGAAAAACACCGGGTTGCAAGTCGAGTCTGAACCGGGTCGACCGGGTCGAGTTACGGGTCGGGTCGACCCGGCTAGAGCAAGAAGACGACTTGATGTCATGCTGATGTCAGGCATGACACGTGCAACCTCAAACGGCGTCGTCTAGCGCATTGACGTGGCAGCTGCGCTGTGCATGGCTGGAAAATTACAAGTAGCTCCCCTGAACTCTCCTCAAATCACAGAAATGTCAATACTTTCCCGAATTTTGCACTTTTGCCCCTGATTTCTCCATATTGACAACAATGCCCCTAAACTTCCCTAATTACCTGAAACACTTATTTATTCCATTAAATACCCGGTTTTACCCGAGAAACAAGTACAAAAATATAGGAAAAGGGAGCGCTAAATGTAAACATTTGGAGTGCGATCATTAGTTCAGTGCAGTGAGCATTGGAAGGGTAACGCGTTGACCAGTCCTATTTCGTTTTCAATACGTCTAACTAAAAAAGACAAGGGAGCGTACGATGAACTGGTGGAAATGATATACCAGCGGACAGGGGTTAGTAGAGACCAAATTCAGTTGAAGCTAACTTCACATGTGGAAACGAGGGTTGATAAAGTTACATTGTTTGTTATGAGTGACGACGATGTAGAAGAACGAGGGGTGAGTGGAACACCCAACAGTTCTTCACTGTCCCTGAACATTCGGTGAATAGTATCAGGTTCAGATCTTTACTCAATAACAGCCGTTCAATCAGTGGATGTGTTTCAAAATCTAGGGGACCAAGGTCCATTATACAAAGGACAGATGTTCAAGGACAAGCCTACATTGAAGAGCGCCATAGGGTCGTATGCATTTGGAGAGAGGTTTAAGCACAGGATTTCACAATCTTCCAATACACGATTCACTGCGGAATGTAGTCAGAGAAGTTGTGGATGGGTTCTTCGGGCATGGAAGTCGAATAGGGGGACTTATTGGCATGTGAAGGCGTTTGTTAATAAGCACACATGTGAGAGAAATGATAACTACAACGTTGAATTCAAATGTGTAAGTGCCGCCGTGATAGGGGATTTGTATGCAAGTAAATATCGTGATCCCGGGCGCATAATCCGTCCTAAAGATATAGTTTTTGGGATGAGGGAGCAGCATGGCATACACCTCTCGTACAACAAAGCCTACAGGTCGAAGGAGCACGCTTTGAGTCAGGTATTCGGCGATCCGTGGAAATCCTTTTAGAGGTTGCCATCTTTTTTTTATGTTTTGGAACAAGCGAACCCCGGGACTATGACAAAGATCAAGACCGACTCGAGAAACCAGTTGAAATATGCATTATGGCAATTGAAGCCTCTATAGAGGGGTTCAATTCTGTTATTAGGCCGATTATCTGCATCGATGCTACCCACTTGAAGGCTAGGACTAGGGGTGTTTTGTTAGTTGCGGTGTGCAAAGATGGAAACGGGATGATATATCCTTTGGCATTTGGGTTAGCAAAATTTGAATGCACAAAGTCTTGGACTTGGTTTTTGAAGAAACTCCATAAAGGGATCCAAAATCTGGACTGTGTGATGTTAGTATCAGATCGGCACAATGGTATATTCAATGCAATAGAAGCCATATTCCCAGATGCAGCACATGGGATTTATGCGTACCACTTGGCACAAAATCTTAAAAGATTTTGCAAGCAAAGGGATGATGTGATGTGGCTTTACTACTGTGCTGCGTATGCATACCGTATCGAGGACTTTGACTGTTTCATGGGTGAGTTGAAAGAAACCTGTCCTAAGGTTTACGATGAGCTCCTGACCGTTGGGGTAGAGAAGTTTTCACGTGTACATAGCCCTAGAAAAAGGACCTCTTTTATGACCACCAACATTGCCGAGTCAATGAATTCTTGTATAGTTGCGGTCCAAAAATTACCTATCACAGCAATGGCAGAATGTATCAGAGATTTGTTGCAAAGGTGGTTCTACGATCGTCGAACAAATGCACGTGAAATGTCTACATACTTGACAACGTTTGCAAACGAACACATCAAAGATTTGACAGATACAGCGAATAAGTATGAGATTCACCCTATTCACTTCAATACATTTAAGGTAGACGACAAATGGATTCCTAGAATCATCGACCTTGATAACAGTTCTTGCTCATGCCGTCAATGGGATTTAGATGAGTTGTTGTGTTCTCATGCAATGGCGGTTGCTAGGTATGCTTCCCGATCTTTTAACTATGTACATTTATCTATTATGGTTTATTTTACAAACTTTAATTTGTGTTTGTTGGTGTGTTATGGCCTAGGTTCAAAGGTATGTCAATCAACTCAATGGCTTCTAACCGTTACACAACAGGATATCTTAAACATGCATATGAAATGGCTGTGAACCCTATTCTAGATCTTAAATCTTGGGAAATTCCCGATGCAATCCAGAACCGTATTGTATTTCCATGGAAGAAAAAAAAGCTGCTAGAAAGACCAAAGAAGTTGAGTATACCATCCGCCAAGGAGAAACGAAAGTTGCAATCTTGTTTAAAGTGTGGAAAAAAAGGACACAATAAATCAACTTGTCCAGAACCATCATCTAGCACAAGCAAACCGCCAAAAAAGCCCGATCATGTAGCATATGTAAGAAAGAAGGTCACAACAGACTGAAGTGCCCAGACAAGCCACTTGAACCTACCTTGACTGACACGAACGAAGAGAATGTCGTTGGGCCTGCACTCTAAGTGTCTTGGCTGTGACCTGGAGCTGTGAAAATTGGATTTTGTGTTTGTGTTGATGGCAGCTGAACGAAAACAGTTATTGGCTGCTGATATTGTGGTTGTTATTGGTTGGGGCTGCTGCTATTGATATTGAAAACAGAAGATGAGTTAAGCTCGGGAGTAATGTATTAGGCCTAGGAACAATTCCCAAGCCCAAACTAATTTGTTCCTAGGCTTGTAAAATCTTTCCCAGGCTCAGTTGTCTGTCGTTGCCACGTCATCAGTCATCATCGGTATTGGTGCTAATAAGAAGGAACTAAGCCCAGGAAGTGTAAGGCCTAGGAATCGGTACTTTAAGCCTAGGAATAACTCCTAGGCCCATGGTGGATTTAATTTCGATTTAAATATATTTAAAAAAAAAATTATACGATTGCATAGGATATTTTTTATAAGCGGTGTGCACCTATCAGAATCGATTTAGGAAGTGTAAATGTAATACGGGAAATCGATTCAAGCAACAAGAACAACTTACAAGTTTTTTAAAGAACTCTTAGTCACTTTAGGGATTCATATTTGAAAGGGTTGTTTGCTATCTCTAGTGTAATGGGTAGGGACGTACTTGTTCGACTGTCTGATGATATTGAAACTTCACGTACATATTTCCATTGATACCCCTTCATCGTTGGACCGTGCCGATCATTGAGATTATTGCGTGGCCCCCATAATTTTGTCTTTCAAGGAAAACTCTTAGGCTTGGGAACGATTCCTAGGCCTAAACTAATTTGTTCCTAGGCCTGTAAAATCTTTCACAGGCTCAGTTGTCTGTCATTGCCACGTCATCAGTCGTCATCGGTATTGGTGCTAATAAGAAGGAACTAAGCCCAGGAAGTGTAAGGCCTAGGATTCGGTACTTTAAGCCTAAGAATAACTCCTAGGGCCATAGTGGATTTAATTTCGATTTAAATATATATTTTTTTTTAAAAAAATTTATCTGATTGCATAGGATGTTTTTTAAAAGTGGTGTGCAACCATCAGAATCGATTCAGGAAGTGTAAATGTAATACGGGAGATCGATTCAAGCAACAAGAACAACTTACAAGTTTTTTAAAGAACTCTTAGTCACTTTAGGGGTTCATAGGGGTTCATATTTGAAAGGGTTGTTTGCTATCTTTAGTGTAATGGGTAGGGACGTACTTGTTCGACTGCCTGATGATCTTGAAACTTAACATACATATTTCCATTGATACCCATTCATCGTTGGACCGTGCCGATCGTTGAGATTATTGCGTGGTCCCATAATTTCGTCTTTCAAGGAAAACTCTTAAGCCTGAGAACGATTCCTAGGCCCAAACTAATTTGTTCCTAGGCCTGTAAATTCTTTCCCAGACTCAGTTGTCTGTCGTTGCCACGTCATCAGTCGTTATCGATATTGGTGCTAATAAGAAGGAACTAAGCCCAGGAAGTGTAAGGCCTAGGAATCGATACTTTAAGCCTAGGAATAACTCCTAGGCCCATAGTGGATTTAATTTCGATTTAAATATATATATATATATATATATATATATTTTTAAAAATTATCCGATTGCATAGGATGTTTTTTAAAAGCGGTGTGCACCCATCAGAATCTATTTAGGAAGTGTAAATATAATACGGGAGATCGATTCAAGCAACAAGAACAACTTACAAGTTTTTTAAAGAACTCTTAGTCACTTTAGGGGTTCATATTTGTAGGGATGTATTTGTTCGACCGTTTGATGATCTTGAAACTTCACGTACATATTTCCATTGATACCCCTTCATCGTTGGACCGTGCCGATCGTTGAGATTATTGTGTGGCCCCCATAATTTTGTCTTTCAAGGAAAACTCTTAGGTCTAGGAACAATTCCTAGGCTCAAACTAATTTGTTCCTAGGCCTGTAAATTCTTTCCCAGGCTCAGCTATCTGTCGTCGCCACGTCATCAGTCGTCATCAGTATTGGTGCTAATAAGAAGGAACTAAGCCCAAGAAGTGTAAGGCATTGGAATTAGTACTTTAAGCCTAGGAATAACTCCTAGGCCCATGGTGAATTTAATTTTGATTTAAATATATTTTTATTAAAAAAAAAAATTATATGATTGCATAGGATGTTTTTTAAAAGTGGTGTGCACCCATCAGAATTGATTTAAGAAGTGTAAATGTAATACGGGAGATCGATTCAAGCAACAAGAACAAGTTTTTTAAAGAACTCTTAGTCACTTTAGGGGTTCATATTTGAGAGGGTTGTTTGCTATCTCTAGTTTAATGGGTAGGGGCGTACTTGTTCGATCGTTTGATGATCTTGAAACTTCACGTACATATTTCCATTGATACCCCTTCATCGTTGAACCGTGCTGATCGTTGAGATTATTGCGTGGCCCTGAGAATTTCGTATACGAACGAAAACTGTAAAGCCTAGAAACTATTCCTAGGCACAACATAATTTGTTCCTAGGCTTGTCAAATCTGTCCTAGGCTCAGGTGTTTGTCGCCGCCACGTCATCAGTGTTGGGGCTAATAAGAAGGAACAAAGCCCAGGGAGATGAAGGCCTAGGGATCGGTACTTTAAGCCTAGGAATAACTCCTAGGCCCATGGTTGATTTAATTTTGAATTAATTAAATTTTTTTAGAAATTTTTTATTTTTTTCCGATTGCACGGGGCATTTTAAAGAGACGGTATGCACCCATCAGTATCGATTTCGACAGTGTAAATCTAATACGGGAGATCAATTCAAGCAACGAGATCAACTTACAAGTTTATGAAAGAACTTTTGGGCACTTAGGGGTTTATATTTGAAAGGGTTGTTTACTAAATGTAGTGTAATGGGTAGCAACGTACTTGTTCGACCATTCGATGATATCGAAACTTCACTTACAGATGTCCATTGATACCCCTTCATCGTTGGACGATGCCGATCATTGAGATTATTATGGGGCCCTTAGAATTTCGTATATGGACGAAAACTGTAAGGCCTAGGATCTATTCCTAGGCACAACATAATTTGTTCCTAGGCTTGTCAAATCTGTCCTAGGCTCAGGGAACCATGCATATTTACTCGCCACGTCATCTATTGGTAGTGGATTACAGATGGATCCCATTATATCTTTTTCTTCTCATTACAGCCTGTATCCCATTAGAAGTAATCCTTCATCTTTTAGTCAAACACGCAAAAAATCCTTCTTATTACTGATGTGAGTATATAAGATCTCATTCTCCCATCATCCTTCTTCCTTCATCTTCTTCTCAGAACTAACATCTCCTTCTCCCATCACAAAACCTTTTTTTTGATTTTTTTGATTTACAGATATCTGTAAAGTTTGAGAACACCAATGGGGAAGAATTCTGTTTATATGGTTTTCAAAGGAAGGAAAACTGGTGTGTTTAGTTCTTGGCCTGAATGTCATGAACAAGTAGTTGGTTTTCCAAGAGCATCTTACAAGAAGTTTAACTCAACCGATGAGGCATATCAAGTGATAAGTAGCCGTTCCGTACATTCAAGCCATTCTTGGCCTGAATCTTCTGTCAATGTTACAGAGAAAGTATCTAAGAAGAGTGAAAGCACTGGTGTCATGTTGTTTATATTTCTACTCGTGTTTATTTTGGGAGTTATAGTAGGCAAGATCATTTGAAAGATTTGTTTTTTATGTTTATTTTGTTGGGTGTTGTTTATTTATTTATTTCTATTCACGTCCACTCATGGTTGTATATGGATGTTGTTCTGTTCTGCCGGTATATTTAGTCTAGACTAATGAAGGAATATAATGATAGTTTGTGAAATGGGTATAGCGTATTAAAACAAACAAATTACTTCCATAAACTTGTTAAACAAAACAATTACAACATGTGAAAAAAAAAAAAAAAAAAAACAGAACATAAATATTGAAATTTGTTTTTGTTTAGGGTGATGGTGGAATGTTGAAGTCCATCAACCTCTTCTGCAAATGTTCAACAAGTTGGTAGAGTCCATTGATTTCGTTGTCCTTTGCTTCAATCTCAACTTTGAAGTTGATGATTTCAGCTTCCAAATTCTGAAATTTCCCCATCAAAACAGTATAATCATCACGTAGCTGTTTTGCATTTTCACGCTTGTTGATAACGGTCTCCTCCGCGATTGCAACCCGTTAATGCATTACTTCAAAAATGGCATTTGTCCTGTCACTGCCCCTGACCCTGCCGTTTCCTGCCATTTCTTTGTGTAAAAATGAAGTGATGAAACAAATTACAACTAAGGAAGATTGAATACTTTTTTGAGGAAAATATTTAACTGAGATTAGGGGTTTATAGTCACCTGATTTCATTGAAGAATGAACCATTGCAACCAATGAACCATTGTACCTTAAATGAACGGTGGGTACACTAACCAATGTAACCTTTACATTTAAAATGAAATGAACCGGTGTAAAGCTGTTTAAAATGAAAAGCCACTAATTTATTGCGGGCCTTGGAACAATTCTCCTAGGCCTGGGAATAAGTCTCCAAGTCCTTAAGTCCTTAAGTTCTTAGCCTTGAGAGCAACTCTCGTGGGCTGGGAACAAAGAACAAGTCTCCTAGGCCTGGGAACAACTCTCATAGGCCTGGAGTCCTTAGCTTTGAGAACAACTCTCCATGTCCTTAAGTCCTTAGCCTTGAGAACAACTCTCTGGGCTTGGGAATAAGGAGCAAGTCTCCTAGGCCTGGGAACAATTCTCCTAGGCCTGGGAACAACTCTCTTAGGCCTGGAGTCCTTAGCTTTGAGAACAACTCTCCATGTCCTTAAGTCCTTAACCTTGAGAACAACTCTCGTGGGCCTGGGAACAAGGAACAAGTCTCATAGGCCTGGGAACAAGTCCTTAAGTCCTTAGCCTTGAGAGCAACTATCATAGGCCTGGGAACAATTCTTCTAGGCCTAGGAACAACTCTCCATGTCCTTAAGTCCTTAGCCTTGAGAACAACTCTCGTGGGCCTTCTCAAATTCCCCTAGGTCTGGGAATAATTCTAGGCTCACGAAATTTGTTCTCAGGCTAAGGACTTAAGGACTTGGAGAGTTATTCCCAAGCCTAGGAGAATTGTTCCTAGGCCTAGGATTTTTATACGGTATGTTCTCCTGATATTGGAACAAATCTCCTAGGCCTAGAAGAATTGTTCTCAGGCCTAACATAATTTTTCACAGTTTATATATATATATATATATATATATCCCCATATATAAATATGCATCTAATGTGAATGAGTCTCTCATTACAGTGAAGATCATTTTCAAGATCATCTAATGTGCATCAAAGTTATTGGATAAATACATCAAGTAACAACGATGGTGACTGGGACTATTGTTGGTGACTACAAGTATCGTAAGCCTACGAACATTTGTCCTAGGTCTAGAAGAGTTGTTCCCAGGCCTAACAGATTTTTCCTAGGCACAAAATACATCATAAACATTCCCAGCAATTCTGAAGTGCACAAAACATTCTCAGACTAAATAAATGATTCCGAAGCTGTACATGATTCCCAAGCTGTACAAGTCTATGGGGAGTTACGGAGTTGACCATTTGTGTAAATCTCAATTGCAATAGCCTTTCGAATGTTTTTGATATTTTTTTTTTTCAAACAATTGATTTCCATAGAGTTGGTACTCCAGCTATAATCAACTCGGTATACTTCATTAAAAAGGTACCACAACTGTTTCTGTTAAATGATGGGATATGTCAAACATTAGTATCTTTAGGAAAGTAAATAAAGTGCATAAAAAGTAAATAAATATGTCAAACATACCCATCATCTTGTTGTGGAATGAGATCATTGTGCATGCTTTCAGCTGTGAATGGGGTGCCATGAGGATCCATCTTGATTTGTTGGTAGTAACCGACATGCTTCAACATAGATGGCAACAGGTAAAGCAGGCCACGAATTTCCCTCAGCCGAGGACTAAGTCCGCTCCTCCGTTCATTCAATGAGTCATATAACATGACTTTTCCTTCCTTTAGAAGTACATGGCATAACAGCCAATGGCCGTGAACGTGCACAAAATGAGCACCTGTATATACAATAGATACAAATTATTTAAGGAATTAGATAATGACAACGCAACGTCATTTCCAACAACTTACTGAATCCAACTGCCACCAAGGTTGAGGGTATAGAAGTTCATGCTGCTAATTTAAAGGAAGGAATTCCGGGTACTCTTCCCAGACATTGACAGCTTTTGAAGACGGATCACTGGTCTTCTTGACCCTTTTTTTCGATCTTTTTTCCCTTGAGGAGAGGGAGGAGAATTAGTTTCTATTAGTTGACTTCTTTCCTGGTTTTCCTTCTCAAATCGGGCTATGTCCCTCAAGCTGTCCAGCAGTTTCATTTCATCTGCCCACAGCTTGCTTATGCTAGTCTGTCATCAAAAAATACATTCATTAACAAATTTTCAAAAACATGCATAAACACATTTTCAAATACCGTATCATATAACTAGGGTGATACTTACGAAGAAAGATGTGTTCACCAATCCAATATTTTGCACATAGTTAAGCTTACTGCTCGATCGCCTCCTCCATAGGATATCAAGTAACTATAAATGTGCTATGTATATGCAATGATGTACGTTACGAAATAAGTTATATAAAGCCTTAATAACTAGGAAGAAATAGATAGTTAATTATGTTACCAAATCTGATATCCACGTTTTGACGTTGACCAGGTTTTGAAAATGTTGACGCGTCATGGGAAGGATTTGACCCGTATAAAAACTATTAAAAAATGAATACAGTACATTAGTACAAATATTAAAAAATGAATACATTGAAAATCATGGCAATATAACAGATTACAGGAATGGAATATTACCTAACTTGGTCGTCGTTCTTCAGGAAAGACGTGAACTCAACTAAGTCTATATCTTCCTCGTTTGACTTTGATTTCTTTGTTTTCTTGGGCATCGGATCTGTGTACGGGGTATCGAGATACCTTGACCGCTTTCGAGCCCTCTGTTTGTCAACGTCTCTATATTCAACATTAGGGTCCGCCACAGTAAGTACTACCACACTACTAGGGAAGTTCTGGGCAATAAAACACACGGTCGGGGATGGATATTGTTCCAAGTCAAGGATAGATTTTTCCCCCGAGTCCTACAAGCCAATTAAATATGTAGTAAAGTACAAACCATTGCTATACTCATATGCATGACAAAAACACTATTATAGAATTATTCCCATGCGTAAGGGAATTGTTCACTAAACTCTAAGAGAATTGTTCCCAGGCCTAAGGGAATTGTTCCCTAAACCCTAAGAGAATTTTCCCAGGCCTAACAGAATTATTCCCAGGCCTAAGGGAATTGTTCCCTAAACCCTAAGAGAATTTTCTCAGGCCTAACATAATTGTTCCCAGGCCTCGACCATATACATAACATAAACACTATTATGTTATAGATATACATGACAAAACCGCTATTTATATTTATAGAATGTACCTCGACCATCCTATCACCCTCGATTGTAGTAGACCCAATAGCCAAAAGAGCCTCAACAACAACCTCATATTCCTCAACATCTTGCTTCTTAGTCACTTCTTCAACATCCTCTTGAACAGCAGTCTTATCACCAGCATCCTCCTTAACAGCAGCCTTATCACTAACATCCTTCTCAACAGCAACCTTATCACCAGCATCCTCCTCAACAGCACCCTTATCACCAGCAGCCTTATCACCAGCATCCTCATAAACAGCAGCCTTATCACCAGCATCCTTCTCAACAGTAGCCTTATCACCAGCATCCTTACCACCAATATCCTCCTCATTAGCAGCCTTATCAACACCAACATCCTCCTCATCACCAAACTTATCACCACCAACAGCCTTATCATCAACAGCCTTATAACCACCAACATCCTCCTCATTAGAAATCTTATCACCACCAACAGCCTCATCATCAACAACCTTATAACCACCAACATCCTCCTCATTAGAAATTTTATCACCACCAACAGCCTCATCACCAACAGCATTATTACCAACAGCCTCATCATCTTGCTCAGCACCCTTCTAAACATCAACATCAATAAATTAGTAGATATTATTAACGACTAAACTATTATATATAAATAATAACATATTTTCAACAAATTTATGCATCTAACCTTCATCTCATTTCTAATCTTTGCAAATTCATTTCTATAGAAGGCAACGATACATTGCTCGCTATCAAGCATAGCAGCATATAATTCTGGGATTGTGGAAGGCACCTGAATTATGCAATAATTAATACTACAATACATACAAGAATAGCTTACTAAAAGTCTAAAACCCAATAGTGTAGATGGAATCATACCTTAGAATTCCCATCGAAGAATAGACGCTTCTTATAAAGGGGGGGTGACACGCCCGAACCGGTTCTACAAATGTCACTATGATATAACCTATTCTACCTCGGTTGTATTAAAGGGGCGTGCGAGTCTGGTGACCCTATTGCAAGTGCACTGAAACTAATTATAGCACGGTGTGTATAAAACTATCTAGAGGGGGGGTGAATAGATTTTACGCTTTTTACCCAATTTTTCGTGTTAGTCAAAATTACGAAATTACCCTCAAGATAATATAAACAAGCAAGTGTAATATGGTGCGGAAATTAAATTACACTTGATTTTTACGTGGAAACCCTCACGGGAAAAACCACGGGCTATGTAAGTAAGCCACACTCGAACCTCGAATCCACTAAATGTGCAAACGATTACAACCTAATCCCGGAAGTAATCACACACCTACCTAATCCCGGTATGAGTGAACCTAGTCCAATTTCTTGCGATCTAAGCAACCTAATCCCGATTGCTACACACAAGACTTAGCTTCTCTAGAAGAGAATACAACCCTAAGTGAATATATGTGAATATCCAAAATGCAACATAGAGCAAGGGAAACCCTATATGCTTATCTAAGATGATTAATATGCAATTAAGAACAATCCTAGATATCAAAACTAAATTACATGTCAATTAGTTTAGCTAATCAATATCAAGCACAAAACCTAATATGCTAGCACAATACAACTTCTCAAACATACATCATACTAATCTCAATCTTGTATTCAACAAATATAAAATCACATACAAGTAAATAAATTGAGATTGCTAGATAAGAGAAACACAAAATATGTAAGATATTAGTGAAACGCTTACCAAGCAAAGTATGATGAAGAATCCATGCAAGATGTCATCTAGATGATCTAAGATGATGCTAGATGATGATTGATGATCATGGAAAAAGTGTTTGAGTAATTAAAAATGAGTTCTTGGAATTTTTCTTCTCTTTGAAAAATATCCTAAGTATGAAATCTGAATATGAACTCTCTTAATTGACCTAAAGACAAAATGGCATATATATAGGGTGCCAAGCCAAAGTGAGGTCGTTTAAGTAAGTTTCAAAGAAACGCGCCAATCGGCGGTTTCAATCGGCGGTCGGTGGCCGCCGATTTCAACCGCCGAATTGCTCCCGGAGAAACAGGGGAGAAACGGCGGTTCAATTCGGTGGTTTCGTGACCGCCGTTCCCACCGCCGAATTAAATCCGAGAATAAAATCAATCAGGTCTGAAACGGCGTTTCAGATCGGCGGCCATCCAACCGCCTAATTCAAACGGCGGTTTCATTCGGCGGCCAGGCCGCCGATCACCAACAGAGGTGAAAACCAAGGAGATGCCAAGTGCATCTCCATAGGCGGTCTTCGCGCAAAACCAAGCACATTCTAGTGCATGCGCGGACGTTTCCGAACACTATCGGGAAACGAATTACAAGACACAAATACACACAACAAGATACAACATCAAAGTGCTAGTGTGTAAGGTGACATGTGAAGAGAATGCACACATGAACAAGTATGCTAAGTGAGTGTGTGCAACTATCTCTTCAAGATAAGTAAGCACATAGAATTTACCTTCGGTGCTAATCAAGACGAGGTCTTTGAAAGGGCTTCGAATAATAAACCAACTCCTAAGCTACCCTTACAAGGATCCCCACATATGGTTTGATCACGAAATAAGCCAATTAGAAACTACGGGAATCCTTACAATCTCCCCCTTTGGCTATTTCGTGACAAAACCACCACTCACATTGATTCCTCACAAAGAATTAGAAACTACGGGACTACAATGATTATCTACAATACAAAGAGATAAGAAAATAAAACTTCAAGTCTTCAATCTCTTGTAGAACAATCAAGCCCTGAAAAATAAGGTTTCTAGCATTTCCAATACAAGTAAAGTGTGAGATTAATCATGTGAGAACAATAACAAGCATTTGCATTCAAAGTTTAGGCACAACATTATGAAATGTATGTGTATGCAATGCTCCCCCTTAACGGGTTACTCCCCTCAATGTATGTTCTCCCCAAAGTGCACAATAGCCGCTTCTATATTTTGCAACTCCCCTTACCATATCCTACTCCCCATTTTTGTCATGATATAGGCAAAGGAGTAGTCCCCAACCGGGTCACTCATAGCAACGAGAGATAGAAGCATGCAAGATATGCATATACATATAAGTCACTTTATGCACTTCAATTAATTTGAGAGAAACAAGGAGATTTATTTGTAGAAAATGTGTGAATCCAACATGCTTTGCATACAAGACATATAGCATTCAAGTCCAAAATACAATGGTATTTGGCAAAGCAAATGACAAAGGTTTCAAATAAGAATTCAAACCAATTTCACCAATGTCATGGGAGAAGCAAGGATATAGAGATTATTAATTTCAGTTTATGAGCAACTATATCCAACTTTATAAGCGAAACATGGCATGAGCGACTTTGCACCCTATTTGATTTTTCCGGATAAGAAATCCGTATGATAGTAACCATGTTCAACTAATAAAGAAAGAGAGACATATGGAATGTAAATTCCTTTGAACGGATACAAGATCCTTTATTCATTTTGAGTCTCATTAGCTTTCACACAAGTTTTGCATTTTTAAGAATATGCAATCATCAATTCATGCTTTTCATGTGAGCATGTTGTATGAATTTCATGCTTTTTCATTTAGCATTAGCATGTTATTAAAGAATCATCATGTCATGGAGATAACTATAGGTCATTCACATCATACTTCCTATGTAAATCTCCTAGTCCAAAAATGCATGTTTGAACATAAATATGACATGGATTGTAGACAAGCAAGGTTCACACTTATAGAATTGAAAACATATATACATATGTACAACCAAGCTTACTCAAGCAATCAAAAGAAGAGGCATAAGTTATTTCAAATTTTTTGCAAGTTACAAGAATGCAAAATAGCTCTCTTTGCTTGAGTTCCCCATATGGGGTCAATCATAGAACATCACTCCACAAGACATATCCCAATAGATCTACTAAGAGTTTTAAATCGAGTAGCATCTAAGGGTTTAGTAAATAGGTCCGCAAGTTGATCATTAGTACCTACATGTTCCAGTACTATGCATTTATTTTCAACAAGCTCTCTAATGAAGTGATGGCGGATGTCAATATGCTTAGTTCTAGAATGTTGTACCGGATTCTTGGAAATATTAATAGCACTCATGTTATCACAAAAGAGAGTGAGAGTACCTTGGTTGAATCCGTAGTCTACTAGCATTTGCTTCATCCATAGGAGTTGTGTGCATCCACTCCCCGCGGCTATGTACTCGGCCTCGGCCATGGACAAGGAGATCGAGTTTTGCTTCTTGCAAAACCAAGACACCAAGTTGTTGCCTAGAAAGAAGCAACCGCCCGATGTGCTCTTCCTATCATCACAATTTCCTGCCCAATCCGCATCACTAAAGCCAACTAGACTAGCATTAGTGTCAAATGAGTACCAAATCCCATAGTTGGATGTCCCATTCACATAGCGAATGATCCTCTTCACGGAAGAGAGGTGGGACTCCTTAGGATCCGCTTGGTACCTAGCACACACACCCACACTAAAAGATATATCGGGCCTACTTGCGGTCAAATAAAGCAAGCTACCTATCATGCCACGATATAGAGTTTGTTCCACACTTTTACCACTAGCATCCTTGCTTAGCTTCAAAGTGGTACTCATGGGTGTATCACAACGTTTGGCATTCTCTAGACCAAACTTCTTCACTAGGTTCTTAGCATATTTTGCTTGGGTTATGAAAATCCCATCATTCATTTGCCTAATTTGCAAACCTAGGAAGTAACCTAGCTCACCAACAAGACTCATCTCAAATTCAAGAGACATGACATCAACAAATTGTTGGACTTTGGTGTTGTTGGTGGAGCCAAACACTATGTCATCAACATGTATTTGAGCTATGAAAAGCTCATCATTGTCTCTCTTGATGAATAGTGTCTTGTCAACACTACCTCTTGTGTAGTTATTGTCAACAAGAAATTGAGTGAGGCGCTCATACCAAGCCCTCGGTGCTTGTTTCAACCCATATAGAGCCTTTTTGAGGCGATAGACATGGTTGGGGTGGTGAGCATCCACAAACCCCTTGGGTTGTTCTACAAACACTTCCTCTTGCAAGAAGCCATTGAGGAAGGCACTCTTGACGTCCATTTGGTGCAATTTGAACTTGTGCACACAAGAGATGGACAAGAGAAGCCTAATGGACTCTAAGCGGGCAACGGGAGCAAAAGTCTCCTCAAAGTCGATACCCTCAATTTGAGAGTACCCTTGTGCTACAAGTCTAGCCTTGTTCCGCACTATGTTGCCATCCTCATCGGATTTGTTCCTAAATATCCATTTGGTGCCTATGACATTAGTGGTCTTAGGTCTAGGAACTAGAGTCCAAACCTCATTCCTTTCGAATTGGTTTAGCTCTTCTTGCATGGCAAGAACCCAAAATTCATCATTTAAGGCTTCTTCAACCTTTTTGGGTTCTATTTGAGAGGTGTAGCATGTAAAGCTAATTAGATTAGCTATTTGACGCCTAGTTCTAACACCCTCATTAACATCTCCAATAACATCCTCTTTGTTATGGAGTCTTCTAACCCATGGAGCAGGTTCATTAGAGTCCAAGTTAGGAACTCTAGTACTAGGTTGTGTGACTTCATTAGATGTCCCAACATTGGGAGTCACCACAACCCTCTCCAAAGGAGAGTCATCCTCTAAAACATCCTCCTCTTCATGGTCTTTGGACTTGAGCCTTGTATCATCAATGATAACATTCGATGATTCCATAACGGTTCGAGTCTTCAAGTTGAAAACTCTATAGGCTTTACTATTCAAGGCATAGCCAATAAAGATACCCTCATCACTCTTAGCATCAAACTTGCCAAGTTGATCACGGTCATTTAAAATGTAGCATTTGCTCCCAAAGGTGTGGAAGTAGCTAACATTTGGCCTCTTGCCTTTCCATAACTCATAGGAGGTGTTTCTAGTACCGGGCCTTAGGAACACTCTATTTCCTATATAGCAAGCCGTGTTGATGGCTTCGGCCAATAGGTTCCTAGGAACATTGTTGCTAAGCAACATCACACGGGCCATCTCTTGGAGGACCCTATTCTTCCTCTCAACAACTCCATTTTGTTGAGGTGTCCTAGGAGCCGAAAACTCATGGGAGATGCCTAAGCTATCACAATAGCTTTCAAAAGAAGCATTTTCAAACTCTCTCCCATGGTCACTTCTAATCCGTTTAATGCTTCTAATGTTAGAATTCATTTCATTTTGTAATTTAGTACAAAGCATTTTAAACTTATCAAAAGTTTCGGATTTTTCTCTAAGAAAATATGTCCATGTAAATCTAGAGAAATCATCAACACAAACAAAAATGTATCTCTTTCCACCCAAACTTTCGGTTTGCATGGGACCCATGAGGTCCATGTGGAGAAGCTCAAGAGGCTCCTTGGTGGAGAGATACTTGCCCTTTTTGAGCATGCTTTTGGTTTGTTTTCCTTGTTGGCAAGGTCCACAAATACCATTGGCTTTCTTCCCAAGCTTAGGGAGGCCACGCACACACTCGAACTTTCCAAGGGTTCTTAAATCCCTAAAGTTCATGTGGCCAAGTCTTTCATGCCACAACTCAACTTGCTCATTCATGGACACATTGTTTGAGACTATTCTAGCTTCAAGACAATAACAATTGTCGCTAGATCTCATACCTTTCAATAAGGTTTGTCCATCGGGCTTTAGAATTAGCAATCATTTTTATTAAACAAGACGGAATATCCTTCATCACTTAGATGTGAAATGCTTATTAAATTGGCTTTCAAGCCATCAACAAATAAAGCATCGGATAAGGAGGGTAAACCGGGAACGAAATGGATCCTTTCCCTACAACCTTCTTTTTGGATCCATCACCAAAAGTGACATATCCACCTTCCTCCATAACAAGAGTCTCGAAGAAACTCTTGTTTCCCGTCATGTGCCTAGAGCACCCACTATCCAAATACCAAAAATTAGAAGAATTTGCCTTCAAGGCTATTTGTGCAACATGGCAAACATTTTCATTCTTTCTAATCCACTTAGCAACAATTTTAGCTTTCTTAGTGGTCTTTGGTACATGTGCTCTACTATTCCTAGGATCATGCAAATTAATATTATCATTCCTAGGAACATGCATCATGGCTCTTTTCTTTTTCTTCTCTATCATGCTTCTAGTTTTGCACATTTTTATATAGCGAAAGCATTGTGGTCTTATATGACCAACAAATCCACAAAAGTGACAAATAGGAGTAAAATAAGGAATCATACCTTGTCCTTGTCTTTGTGGATGAAGGGGTTCATTGCGTCTTCGTTGTTGAACCGGTCTAGGTTGCTTCCAAGCTTGAGGTTGCATGATAGGCCTCTTTCCTTTGTGAGCCATTTGAGAAGGAATGTTGGCTTGAGGAACCCTAGGGGGTTGAGCTTGAGGTTGCCTTCTTGGCCCCATCTTCACTTGAGCATTTGAACTTTGTCCTATTTCTAAATTTTTCTTAGGAAATTGCACAAATGAAGTTTCTTCTTTCTTCAAGCTCTTGACAAATACGCTCTTGTTAGAGGTTGAGATCTTCTTGCCATCTTCATACCCAAGACCCCTCTTGCCACATGGACTCTTTCCAACACCAAGCATATGGTCAAGCTTCTTGGTGCTAGAATCCATCCTAGTCATAGATTCTCTAACTTCTTCAAGCTCCCTCTTTAGACTATCCTCATTCCTCCTAGATAAGACTAACTCCTCTTTTAGCTTATCTTCCATCTTCTTGAATTTTTCCACTTGTTCACTTAAGTGGTCATTATGAGATGCAAGCTCAAGATTTTCTTCCCTCAACATCTTGATCTTTCTTGTGCTCTTGATTGCTAAATCATTAAACTCGGCATGATATTTAGCAAACTCCTTTTTCTCCATAAATCCATTCATGGAGTTAGAAGAGGAATCACTTTCTACTTCACTTGAGTCATTTTCCTCTTGACTCATTTCCTCTCTCTCACTAGCACTTTTGCTTTTATGGGAGGAGGCAAAAGCTAGGAGATTAGCCATGAGCTCTTCATCATCCGAAGACTCATCTCCCTCATAGGAGTCATCACTACTTCCACTCCAAGTGGCGGCCATCACTTTCCCCTTTTTCTTCTCAACATGATTTGCACAATCGGGGGCAAAATGACCTATGCCACCACACTCGAAACATCGGACCCCTTTCCTTTCGGTCCTCTCTTGCCTAGGTTCAAACTTCTTGAAAGAACCCTTTTTCTTCAAATCTTGTCCTTTTGATCCAAAGTTCTTTCTTCTAAACTTCATAACCTTGTTGAACCTTTTTACAAACAAGGCAAGGTCTTCATCCGAGTCAACCTTCTTTTCCTCCTTTTCATCCTTGGAGGTTTTTAAAGCAATTCCTTTTTGCTTTTTAGTGGGTGTGGAGATAGACCCCTTCCTAGACTCATAAGCTAGAAGTCTCCCAATCACCTCACTCGGCTTCATATCCTTATAACCACTATTTTCTTCTAAAGCCGTCACCTTCGATTCAAACCTATCGGGTAGAGATCTCATAATCTTTTGCTTGATTCTCCTATCCGAATATGGATCACCAAGTTGATGGCTTTGGTTGACTATATCCATCAACTTGATCTCGAAGTCGTTGAAGCAATCATTCTCCTCCATCTTGAGCATCTCGAATTGAGTTTGGAGGACTTGAAGCTTAGAGTCCTTCACCACTTCGGTTCCCTCATGTGCAATCTCTAGGATGTCCCATGCTTCCTTAGCTATCCTAGTATTTTGAATCAACTTGTATTGATTTTCGTCCATAGCACACAAGATGGCATGCATCGCCTTCCTATTCCACTTTGAAGCCTCAAACTCTTGTGCGTTCCATTGCGCCTTAGGCTTCAAAACATCTTCTCCTCCACCCGTGGGAGTCATCATAGGGAGATCATATCCGTCTTCCACCGCCATCCATGCACGGTCGTGAATTTGGCATATGTAGGATTCCATCTTCCCTTTCCATTGGGAATAGTTCAAACCGGTAAGAAGTGGAGGCCTTGTGCTAGAAGCTCCTTCGTTGCCACCACCATTTCCACCGTTTCCACTCATAGTGTTTATGAATGAATGAAATGAATGCAAATGTATGAATGATCAAAAACACACAAAATGCAAAACACACCAAATAAGCAAGGATCACCTATGTATGTCTAGGAACCCGCTCTGATACCAATTGAAACTAATTATAGCACGGTGTGTATAAAACTATCTAGAGGGGGGGTGAATAGATTTTACGCTTTTTACCCAATTTTTCGTGTTAGTCAAAATTACGAAATTACCCTCAAGATAATATAAACAAGCAAGTGTAATATGGTGCGGAAATTAAATTAACACTTGATTTTTACGTGGAAACCCTCACGGGAAAAACCACGGGCTATGTAAGTAAGCCACACTCGAACCTCGAATCCACTAAATGTGCAAACGATTACAACCTAATCCCGGAAGTAATCACACACCTACCTAATCCCGGTATGAGTGAACCTAGTCCAATTTGCTTGCGATCTAAGCAACCTAATCCCGATTGCTACACACAAGACTTAGCTTCTCTAGAAGAGAATACAACCCTAAGTGAATATATGTGAATATCCAAAATGCAACATAGAGCAAGGGAAACCCTATATGCTTATCTAAGATGATTAATATGCAATTAAGAACAATCCTAGATATCAAAACTAAATGACATGTCAATTAGTTTAGCTAATCAATATCAAGCACAAAACCTAATATGCTAGCACAATACAACTTCTCAAACATACATCATACTAATCTCAATCTTGTATTCAACAAATATAAAATCACATACAAGTAAATAAATTGAGATTGCTAGATAAGAGAAACACAAAATATGTAAGATATTAGTGAAAAGCTTACCAAGCAAAGTATGATGAAGAATCCATGTAAGATGTCATCTAGATGATCTAAGATGATGCTAGATGATGATTGATGATCATGGAAAAAGTGTTTGAGTAATTAAAAATGAGTTCTTGGAATTTTTCTTCTCTTTGAAAAATATCCTAAGTATGAAATCTGAATATGAACTCTCTTAATTGACCTAAAGACAAAATGGCATATATATAGGGTGCCAAGCCAAAGTGAGGTCGTTTAAGTAAGTTTCAAAGAAACGCGCCAATCGGCGGTTTCAATCGGCGGTCGGTGGCCGCTGATTTCAACCGCCGAATTGCTCCCGGAGAAACAGGGGAGAAACGGCGGTTCAATTCGGCGGTTTCGTGACCGCCGTTCCCACCGCCGAATTAAACCTGAGAATAAAATCAATCAGGTCTGAAACGGCGTTTCAGATCGACGGCCATCCAACCGCCGATTCAACCGCCTAATTCAAACGGCGGTTTCATTCGGCGGCCAGGCCGCCGATCACCAACAGAGGTGAAAACCAAGGAGATGCCAAGTGCATCTCCATAGGCGGTCTTCGCGCAAAACCAAGCACATTCTAGTGCATGCGCGGACGTTTCCGAACACTATCGGGAAACGAATTACAAGACACAAATACACACAACAAGATACAACATCAAAGTGCTAGTGTGTAAGGTGACATGTGAAGAGAATGCACACATGAACAAGTATGCTAAGTGAGTGTGTGCAACTATCTCTTCAAGATAAGTAAGCACATAGAATTTACCTTCGGTGCTAATCAAGACGAGGTCTTTGAAAGGGCTTCGAATAATAAACCAACTCCTAAGCTACCCTTACAAGGATCCCCACATATGGTTTGATCACGAAATAAGCCAATTAGAAACTACGGGAATCCTTACATGCACAAGTCGTTAAACTAGTGTAGTGAGCAAATAAGGGTATCGTTCCCACTAGGTAAGCACTACAAGCTTTCTATCCTTAGATTAACTCTACAATTTCCGAATTCTTCTAACAAGTTTTACTAAAATTAACTAGTGATTAACAAATGAATTAGTCTAAGATGAAGATGTCTAATTAGCAAATTACAACTACTTGAATTAAGTTCTAAATTGAAAATTGTTAAGGAATTAGATTCATTCAAGTTATCTTCTAGCTTCTAATCAATCATCATTAAGCCTAACCTTCAATTACTAACATGCACATATCCATATGAATGTTCTAAGCACCTAATTCTCAACTTAATCACAATTAAATCTAAGATTAGAGAGTGACCAAGGGGAAATCAATGATTGAGTAGTAGAGAATTACAAGTTACTAATCTCTACTCATAGGTGCTTCACTATTAATATGCAATAAATGGTCCATGCATACAATTTCATCAAGTTTTGCACTATAAGGAGATAGGTGGTTGCAACCACCACACATACAATTATAAATGCACCAAAACATGACTTAAGAGGATTATACAAATATGATTGATTAGATAACAAGGAAGTACAAGAATTACATCTAATTCCTTAACAAAAAGGGATTAGCTACACATAGTATCAAAATTACAAGGATATACAAGTAAGGAAAACATTACCAATGGACAAACTTGTGAAGTGGAAATGGTCTTCCTTGCAATCCAAGCAATTCACTCTTCTATGGCAACTTGAGGTAATCACTCTAAGTAACCAATAAGGGGTGTTTGGCTACCTAGAAATTGGCCAAGAAAATACTATCTTTCTTGATTCCTAAGAACAAAACATCTTTAACTAATATCTCCTTTCTAACTTCTCTCTAACTAACTCTATCTTCTCTCTAAAAAAACTAAGTTTTCTTTTTTTGACACACACGTATATGCATGAGAGAGAGGAGGCCTTCCAAGGACAATAGGTGGAGAAAGGGGCAGCCTTTTTTGACTTTTGGGGCGAGCTTCAGCCAAAATGCAGCTTCTCAGAATCGACGGCGGGCTCATGCGGCGGCTTTATTCCCGCCACTAGATCTCGCCGTGAAAACGGCGGCTTCTACAGCGGCTTTATTCCCGCCGCCAATTCTCGCCGTGATGACGGCGGCTTCTACGGCGGCTTCTTGCCCGCCGAAAGATCCCGCCTGGATGACGGCGGCCTTGAGCAGCGGCTTCTTGCCTGCCGGCCTAACTGCACGAACCAGCCTTCTTGCTTTTCTTCTGTTCTTTGCCCAATTTGCCCTCATCTCTTCACTTTGGACAAAAATGCCCTTGAAACACCTGTTTTACCTGAAAATACTTATTTACACAATTAAACACCTAGAATGCTTAGAAATTGATTACAAAAACAAGGTAAAAGGGGCGCTAAATGTAAATATTTGAAGCGCGATCAAACCCCCAAACCTGACTTTTGCTCGTCCTCGAGCAAACTATAAATACTAAAAACCAAACTAAACGTAACTTTCACTATGTACAATATTTATCAACCATGCACACAAAAACATTTCCGAGAGCCACATTATAAATATGCTAAAAGATGTGATGAGAGAAGAAATAAACATGCGAAAACCTCTGGTAAGATGCTAGCACGATCACATTCCTCAAAAACACGCTACACGGTGCATCCCACACTCTAAATGTTCAGTTTCAAAAACTAAGTGCTCAAAAACAAGAACTCAATTTGCCTTGACTCTATCCTTACCGGATTTCAGTCTGATTTTCTCTCAAAACCTAAGTTGCTCTCAAATAACATATGCGAGTAAGAATTTTTTGAACAAGAATCAAATGTAACGCATATGCAATTAAAATTAACGCACAACTTATGGAAACTGTTTCATGAATGAATTGAAATGCCAAGAACGTGGAAAGAACATGCTTAACCCGCATTCCCCCGCCACACTTTCTAAAAGATCAACTAGGTCTTTCCATGGTTGTAACGGGGCCAAGGGTGATATGGAAGAATCACTGGAATTCTGAAGTATTTGATCAACTACCTCAAGTTTCACTTCTTAGCTCAAAAAGGTAATCACATGCGTCTAGGCTACGATTTTATTTTCTTGTGTTCTAATTTACATATAGGTTTAAACACTTATAACTAATTTGTGTTCTAATAATATGTTTTTATTTTTTATTTATTTATACAAATATCATCGCCTGAGTACACGCAATCTATTGAATTTCGAGCTTTACCAATGTATTTACAACCTTCATAACTTTGATCAAAATACAACATCATTCCAAGTGACATAAAAGGATCTTTTGGTGTGTGATGGAAAGAAAGGTTTGTGTTTGGCCTCAAAGTGGTGGTTGGAGCACACATCACAATATGGACAGTGTTTGGGCATTTGGTAGCATAATCACACATGCCTAGAATCATTTCCAGGAGTCCGTCTGACTAGGGAATACAAATTTAACAAGCAGTCCACAATTTATTGTCATGGCATTCAATTATGCAATATGAGATCTGTATGAATTGGAAAGTATTTATTCTCATAAGGTGAATTTTTAGGCTCTGTTCCTTACAGGTAGTCTCCACTATTGGTTCATGCAATTTTTGCGCTCAATTCTATTCACTAGACACAAGAGAAAGGGACTATTACACTGTGCAATGTTATCTTGAAATGCTATTATGGTAGCTACAATTTAGTGATCAATGCATGCACATTTCCTTAATCAACACATACCTTTTAGCATATTTATTAAACATGATCCTTTGGCTCAATCGGAATTCTTTTGAAAAATTTTTACAAAAATTTTAACTAATTTTAACTAAGGCAAAACAATATATACAAGACTAAATTTTAACTAATTTTAACTAAGGCAAAACAATATATACAAGACACATATATACATATGTACAATCATGTGAAAGATTGGCAAAGTGTTAAAGTGCCCACACCCCCAAACCAAAACACAACATTGTCCCCAATGTTTGCACACGGAAGACAATACTTGAGTATGTTGGGTTGGTTGTTTGGCCAACAAACTACTTCCAAATCTAATGCAAAAAGGAATCCATATATAACACACATGATATCCTATCCATTATGCACACTTCAAAAATCCTACGCACTAACAATCAACCATATAGTAATTTCCACACTTAGATCTAACATGTTACTAACTAAGAAAATATATGCAAGTAGGCAATATAGATATATAATAAAAAGGCAATAAAAAGGCAATAACTATAATCCCAAAAAGTAAAGTAACGAGTATACAAAAATGCGGAATAATGCTCCTCCCACAAAAATTCATGCGGCGTACCAATCCGCCTACATGAAAAAGTCATCATCATCAAAGTCTAAGGGTGTGAACTGCACTCCTCTGACGGAGTAGCGGAAAATGGGCTCAGGAGGAGGTGGTTCGACAAACGGAACGATGTGTGTCGGGGACTCAGGCTCCTCCACAAAGTATTCCACCTGATGAGTAGTGGTCTCCTCGTATCCATCCGGAAGAAGCTCGATGTCCACCACGTACGCCACATGTTCCACCTGCTCAGGCATCTACTCCTGGAACGGTTTCTGGTCCTCCATCCCCTCCGTGTACATCTCTCTCAACTGGTCCGGTAGGTACCTCTCCACCTTCGGTTTCCCTATCACCTGTTCTAGAAGCTGTTGTTGCTCACAGAGTAAGTCCATGAAGTTGAAATTCTACTGATAAAGGTCTGGCGGAGCCATAGGACTGAAAAATAGATCATCAACATCAACAAAAGTAAAGGGGTTAGGTATACCTGTCTCTGGTACGGGTGGAATAGCTGACGTCTCAGGTGCTGTGGGTGTCTCGTCGTGTCTGCGCTTCTGACGACGCTCTGCATCTCGATCACTCGAGTGATCACTGGACCCACTCACCTGGTAGCCCACACATCGTGCCACAGCTCCTGTCAATGCTCTCACCTGCCTCGCGAGGTGGCGAACCGTCCGTGATAGAGCATTATTCGAGTCTATCAACTTCTTGTGGGACTCCACCATGTCCCTTGCCCATGCTGGTGCCTCTACCTCTCTCTCAGACTCTGTCTCCTCGGACTCATCCCTGTTAACTCCTATATCGGACTCCTCACGTCCTTGTTCCTCTATTCTTTCTAACTCTCTCCTCTTAATGGACCTCCACTGAGCCAATCTCTGATCCCTCTGCTCGCGCAAATTGAGAAGTTTCTCTATCCAGGGCTTTCCCTTAGCTGCCTCATTGTAGGCCCTCCTGCCAACATGACCTGATGGTGTCAGAACCCCGTCTGCAGGTAAATCAACTAGGAGGCCTGCCCTTCGAGCAAAGTGGGTGATCAAACATGGAAAGAAAAGGCTCAGATTGCTCCGCCTTCCTGACTCTGCTATCCTCTTCACTATAATGCGCCCAACATCAAACTCCAAGCGATGCTTCATTTGGTAGATCATGATGGCAATGTGCTTCTTCAAGTCTGTTCTGTGTCCGCTAGGCATGAGTGAGTAGCTGAAGTATACACTCCAAAAGTGCTACTCGAAGCCTAGGTCTCTTTGGTAGACCTTGCCATCCCACTGCATGTTCTCGTCCCCTGTGAGTGCGACGCCGAATTGCTTGTCATAATGCTCGAAGAGGGCATTGGGCTCATACCCCTCCTCCCACTGAGGATAACTCTTTGTGTGGAGGTAGTCGTTGATTTGCTCGGCGGTCATAGAGATGGCCTTCTTTCGGACCATGACCGGGGCTCCCCTCTCAAATGCATCTGGGTCTATGGAAGCATAAAATTCTTGGACGATTCTTCGATTAGCTCTCTTTGGGAAGGACACATATGCCTCCCATTTCCTTCGACGGATCTCGTCGAAAATCACCGTATCCTCTAACTCCTCAAAGCTCATGTCTCTCTCAAGGAGGATGGGTCTCCTAGTGGTGCTCTGGAGTCGTTCTTCATAGATCTCCTCAGCTGTCCTTTCCGGTTGAGAGGATCTTTCCTTCTCCTTCCCCTTTCGGGATGCATCCCCCCTCTCCATTGTAGATGCCTTCCTTTTAGGTCCCATCTGTGGTTAGAGCAAGGAAAATGCACAACAAACACTCCAAATGGATTAGACTTCGGGTTAGTGACAACAATATCAACTAAACTTAGTTAAAACTCTATAATTATGTAACTACTAATATTATGTGTGTGTGGGTGTGCTTCATTCTACCATTAAGCTATGAGAATCAATAAAGTAATATAGGAATAGAATTTGGTGCCAAATTTCTAATGAGATACCACATTTATGCATCATCATAAAACATTTTATCCATGCAAATGTAGGTACCATTTTCATTAATCAAAATCACACACACATGTGCCACATTGTACTCGAGTTGTCCAACACAACTTAGATCACATTCACATTCATTTTGGTCTTTAACACATGCACACAATTGCACACACCTCACTTGATCTAAATTTGGCACACAACATCGATTGTTATTGTACAAGCACAAGAATTGCACATTCCATACTCTTATATTACATTTCTTAGCTCTCTTAACCAAACCAATTAACAATTCCACATCAATATCTTCTAATTCATCCAATTCTTCATCAATTAATCTCAATTAACCACAACACTCAAAAGCATGCTCTCAATCCATCATTCTATCATCATGCATGAACCCTAATAAACTCTAACATCATCAATCACGAAATGGAATGATTTCAAGCAATAATCAAATCACAAAATTCATTAATAAAGTCAAGAAATTCGAAACCCCAAAAATTCGGTCAAGTAAGAACCCTAACATCATACAATAACGAATTTGAATCAAACAAGGGGGATTTGGTTCGAAATGGGTTCTACCATGTATATTTAACATTAATTTCATCAACAATTGCCCAATAATTCGACAAAAATCAAGAACCAAATATGAACCCTAATTTTCGAATCATAGAACCTCTCAAGATGATGTAAGACATGAATTTGTGATTAAAAGAGAGTAAAGTTGAAACACTTACCTTTACCTTGAAGTTCCGGATGAATTCGAACAAGATTGGGGATGGATTGGAGAAGAAGTTTTGTTGATTCACACGGGAGAAATGGAAGGGATTTGAATTTGGGCAAACAGGTTGTCGTGACAGTGACAGGTCCTATTTATAGGACTTGGGTCTGGGCGGCTTTTTGCCCGCCCAACAAGTCCGCCAACCGCCTAAATTTCATCAAAACGGCAGCGTTTTGGGTCATCAGGGGGTGTGGCGACCTTGTTGACGGCGGCTAGTTGCCCGCCTAACAAACCCGCCGTGTCTGAGTGATGCTGGCGGGCTTGTACTTTCTGGACGGCGGGCAATGGCCCGCCTAATGAGCTCGCCGTGTCTTCTTTCCTTCAAGAATGGCGGGCTCATTCGTTCTGGAAGGCGGCCTCATTCCCGCCGTGATGGAACCCTCCGTGATTCTCATGAGTGGCCGCGGGTTCATCTCTTCTGGAAGGCGGCCAATGTCTCGCCTAAAGAGCCCGCCCATATTCCTGACTTCAACTGTTGGCGAGCTTGTACGTTCTGTAAGGCGGCCAATGTCCCGCCCAATGAGCTCGCCAACTTTGCTTGTTCTCCTTGGCCATTTCCGCGGGCTTGTTCATTCTGGAAGGCGGGCAATTGCCCGCCTAATGAGCTCGCCGAAATAATTTTTGCCCTCCTTTCACTCTCTTCAACTTCTTCTCTTGATTTCTTGTTACCTACACACAATGGCACAACAAACACACCAAATGCAACATATTTTCTCTACATTAATTAAGCTAAATGAACGTGCTTAATTTATAACAAGGATTTCAAAACCCCCAAACCTTTCTTTTGTGCACCCAAACCCTTAATGATTTAATTTTAAGCTCGGTGAGTGCACAAGAGATTGAGTCGGGTTGTCAATTTCCCGATCACACCTAAACACAATTCAATTCATTTCAAAAACTCACATATTTACAAAGCAAAATACATCTATGTGGCAAGTGTGTCTTTGATATTTGATATTTACACACTTGAACAATCATCACTTCAATCACCTCCTCCATGCCCCATCTAGAATGGGTGGTTCAATCACCACATACCTCGTTTCTCTCTTTTTAACCCACAAGGGTCCCTTCCCACTAAGTCCTTCCAGCTTGGATTTTGCTATCCAAATGGATTTGACATTGACCTTGGGAATTGGGGTTGCATATTTCCTAACTTGCTGTCTTTTGTTCGGGCAATTAGGCCTAATATGGCCTAGTCGATGGCAGTAGTGACATATAGGAGTGAAAACAGAAAATGTACCTCCCGATGTAGATTGTGGAGGTGGAATGCGATTCTTTCTCCTAGGCTTTTGCCTTGGTTTTTGTTTTGGAGCAAAAATGGTGGACTCCTCGTGTGATACATGCATTGTCTTCCTTGAAGGTGGCTGAACCATCCCTTCGGACTTGACCGAAGTGCCTATCTTTGGCATAGCAATCTCAACTAGAATCTCCTCATTTTTCACTCTCAAAATTTCCATGGCCCTGTCCCTAGAATGAATCTCCTCTTCCATGATTTTCATCTTGCCTTCGAATTCCTTACTCAAAGACTCATTCCTTTCTCCGAATTCATCTTTCACTAGGGAGAAATCATCTTCAATTTTGTCTTGGAGGGCATAGTTTTCCTCTAAAGCTTCATCAAGCTTCGTGGTAAGCTCAAAGTTCTTCACCACCAACTCCCGGTTTTCTTCCTTGAGCTATGCGATGGTGTCATCGTAACTCGATGGATCATGCTGCAAAAGCGGGGTCTTGTTAGTCACCTCGCTGTGAGCGAGTGCTATATATTCCCCGAAAGTAGAGTGAGGTTCATCATCTTGTTCGACACTTGCAATGTTAAAACAAACACTACCCTTCAACGGGTTTTTCATACTTTCAAACACTTCAAACTCTGCTGTTTGACCTAAAACCGTCATGGAAAGCTGTCCCTTGTGGACATCGATAATTGCCTTGGTAGTTGACATAAAAGGTCGCCCTAGCAATATCGGCATCTCCCTTGCCTTGGTGGAATCGGTCTCCATCTCTAGAATAACAAAGTCAGCTGGGATGATCAATTCGCCCACCCTGACTAACACATCTTCGACCACTCCTGTTGGATGTCGTACTAAGCGGTCGGCTAGTATCAATTCCATGGTGGTTGGCTTCAATCCCTCTAATCCTAAATCCTTGAACAATGCATAAGGCATTAAATTGATCGAAGCTCCTAGGTCTAACATTGCCTTCTCCCTTCGAGTTTCGCCAACAGATATGGTAATGATGAAACTTCCCGGATCCTTCATCTTAGGTGGCAATGCCGTTTCCATGGCTGCACTTGCTTCCTTGGAGATCACTATCCTTTCCAAAAATTCCTTCTTTCGCGCCTTTGAGTTGAGTTCCTTGAAGAACTTGGCGTATGCGGGCATTTTCTCAATCACCTCAAGTAGAGGAAGGCTCACGTTCACCTTCGATAGGATGTCATAGATCTCCCTAAAAGCTTGGTCCAGTTTCGATTTCTAAAGCCTTCCTGGGAATGGGATTGGAGGCACATACGGATTAGGTGATTTATGTATCCTTGAAGTATCCTTGTGTCCTCTCTCCAGACCTCTACTCGTTCCTATCCTTACTTGAGTATCAAGATCATTCTTGCTAGGCACGTCCCTGTCCACTGAAACATTATCAGGAATATCAGAAATTTCAGGTGGATATGGGTTAGAAAGTACCTTACCACTTCTTAGTACCGTAGCCGACTTGGCTTGTTCAGACTGACTTGGAAGCTTCCCTGGCTCCTTCTTTTTACTAACTTCAGCATACTCCCCTATTTGTCTTTCCAATGTCTTGACTACTCCTTCCATAGAAGTAATCCTGATATGATTAGGATCGCTGGTGTAATACTGATTAGTGGCCCTGTACTCATTGTCTCTCTGGCCTTGTTTGCGCCACGGTAAGTTTTCCTTTACCTTCCATGGTTGTGTACTTTGCTGTGGTCTTGATTGGTGTCCTGGAGGTGGATACCAGTTGTTATTATTGTTGTTCTGTGGAGGTAACGGGGGATTCAAACAATGGTTATTCCCGTAGTTCAGATTAAGATGCCTTGCCCATCCTCGATTGTACGTGTTGGAGAAAAGATCATCCAAGTCTCTTGACTGACGTGGCGGATACACCACTTGCAATTCTTCCTTCCTGGGTAGCACTGGCTCAACTATGGAATTCATGTCCATTCCACAGTTTTCCCTGATATAATTCTGATCTGGGGCTAAAGGTTGGTTACTGAACCTGCTCATGAGTGTCTCAATGTTCTTACTCATATCACTCATTTGGCTCGCCATCTCCCTGCTCACTCCTCCTCGACTACCTCGAGTGTTCCTCTGCTGGTAATTCTGTTCAAGCATCTCATACTTATCAAACACATACTGTGCCGTTCTCTCTCGCATCGCTCCCCCACATGCGTTATCAACAATTGCTTGTGAAAGGCCCGTCAATCCATCATAGAAAGATTGAACTTGTGATACTAAAGTATACTCATGGTAAGGGCACTGTGCTAAAAGTAGCTTGAATCTACCCCATGATTCATGAAATGCATCCCCTTCCCTTTCCTGGAAATCAGCTATCATACTTCGTATTTCTTTCGTCTTCCATGAGGGAAAGTACTTGGCGAAAAACTTCTGTTCAACACCGCTCCATGTGGTAAGTGATCCTGCTGGTAATGCCATTAGCCATTTCTTGGCATCGTCTCTCATGCAATACGAAAAACATCGCATGCGTAAGTGATCCTCCATCAAGTTTTTGAGTGGAAAAGTGGTCACCACATTATAATATTCCTTCATGAATTGAAGGCAGTCTTCACTCAAGTTACCACCAAAGTGCGGGAGTGTGTTGTAGTGCAAGTTTTTCAGCTCGTAATTTCTCTGGGCATCATCTAACAATATGGCTGAATGATGTGATCCAACGGTAGGCAATGAGAATTCCTTCATCATTCGTTGATCCTGTCCGTGTTCTGAACCAGTGGGGGTGCTGCTAGAAGAGGTTGACCCTTCCTCAAGGTCAGACAGTCCTCTAGGATTGTCCATCATTGTCGGTAGCCTCGCTATACGATCAATATTTTCAACAAAAGGTTCAAGTGGGCTTCCCAATGATCGTCTTCCGTGCATCTATTTGTGACAAGAAACCTGAAAGTACACTACACTAACTACCAAAAGGTTAAGTGCTCAAACAGAAAATCACTACGATTATGCAACAATTAAATTGACTAATGTTCTAAAAAGAATAAGGCAAAAAGTAACAAGCCGTGCTCCCCGGCAGCGGCGCCATAAATTTTGACACGCCCGAACCGGTTCTACAAATGTCACTATGATATAACCTATTCTACCTCGGTTGTATTAAAGGGGCGTGCGAGTCTGGTGACCCTATTGCAAGTGCACAAGTCGTCAAACTAGTGTAGTGAGCAAATAAGGGTATCGTTCCCACTAGGTAAGCACTACAAGCTTTCTATCCTTAGATTAACTCTACAATTTCCTAATTCTTCTAACAAGTTTTACTAAAATTAACTAGTGATTAACAAATGAATTAGTCTAAGATGAAGATGTCTAATTAGCAAATTACAACTACTTGAATTAAGTTCTAAATTGAAAATTGTTAAGGAATTAGATTCATTCAAGTTATCTTCTAGCTTCTAATCAATCATCATTAAGCCTAACCTTCAATTACTAACATTCACATATCCATATGAATGTTCTAAGCACCTAATTCTCAACTTAATCACAATTAAATCTAAGATTAGAGAGTGACCAAGGGGAAATCAATGATTGAGTATTAGAGAGTGACCAAGGGGAAATCAATGATTGAGTAGTAGAGAATTACAAGTTACTAATCTCTACTCATAGGTGCTTCACTATTAATATGCAATAAATGGTCCATGCATACAATTTCATCAAGTTTTGCACTATAAGGAGATAGGTGGTTGCAACCACCACACATACAATTATAAATGCACCAAAACATGACTTAAGAGGATTATACAAATATGATTGATTAGATAATAAGGAAGTACAAGAATTACATCTAATTCCTTAACAAAAAGGGATTAGCTACACATAGTATCAAAATTACAAGGATATACAAGTAAGGAAAACATCACCAATGGACAAACTTGTGAAGTGGAAATGGTCTTCCTTGCAATCCAAGCAATTCACTCTTCTATGGCAACTTGAGGTAATCACTCTAAGTAACCAATAAGGGGTGTTTGGCTACCTAGAAATTGGCCAAGAAAATACTATCTTTCTTGATTCCTAAGAACAAAATATCTTTAACTAATATCTCCTTTCTAACTTCTCTCTAACTAACTCTATCTTCTCTCTAAAAAAACTAAGTAAGTTTTCTTTTTTTTGACACACACGTATATGCATGAGAGAAAGGAGGCCTTCCAAGGACAATAGGTGGAGAAAGGGGCAGCCTTTTTTGACTTTTGGGGTGAGCTTCAGCCAAAATGCAGCTTCTCAAACTCGGCGGCGGGCTCATGCGGCGGCTTTATTCCCGCCGCCAGATCTCGCCGTGACAACGGCGGCTTCTACGGCGGCTTTATTCCCGCCGCCAATTCTCGCCGTGACAACGGCGGCTTCTACAGCGGCTTTATTCCCGCCGCCAATTCTCGCCGTGATGACGGCGGCTTCTACGGCGGCTTCTTGCCCGTCGAAAGATCCCGCCTGGATGACGGCGGCCTTGAGCGGCGGCTTCTTGCCCGCTAGCCTGACTGCACTAACCAGCCTTCTTGCTTTTCTTCTGTTCTTTGCCCAATTTGCCCTCATCTCTTCACTTTGGACAAAAATGCCCTTGAAACACCTGTTTTACCTGAAAATACTTATTGACACAATTAAACACCTAGAATGCTTAGAAATTGATTACAAAAACAAGGTAAAAGGGGCGCTAAATGTAAACATTTGAAGCGCGACCAGGGGGGGAATATTCACCTGAAAATGTACTTCTAGTTTTCCTCACAGAACCTCCTATCTCCTGCTTCTTAATAGAAGTGTCAATCCCATCACTGTCACTGTAACCTGTCTGATAATTATCAACTTCATCGTCATCACCACCAACAACCTCTTCTTCCACTTTACTTGGATGTAGAGCAAGAGCCAACTTCTCCCTCTTCTTTTCAATTAGTGGATGACACACGCGTTTCAGGTTCAATGACTTGAAGTAATTTGTATCCTTTTCATACTTTTCAACTTCCCAAACAAATAAAGTTATCTGCATATTGGGAACAAACAATTATTATCGAATTTCTAAAAATAATTATCCCTATATAACTAAAAAGAAAGGGTCATTAAGTACACACCGTTGAATTGAATGATGATTCAATATCTTGAATCCTTGCATCAAATTCCCATCTAGTGAACCGTGGATATCCCGTACCAAGTCTCTTTCCAACGACATCATCAAAATGAATTATCGTCTCCATGGCCCATACCTATACAATTTCAACTAACTAATATCAATATAGGAAACACAATAACAATTCAACAAAGTATGAAACGGGAAACACAATAACAGTTTTGCTATGTTGAAAATATGCTATATTTTTTTAAAACTTACCTGAAGTGCTAGAGGGAACCCGGACAAATTATAGGTATAATACTTCAATTTCTTATCTTTCTTCTCTTCCACACTCTTCAGCTTCCCTTTCCCTTTCACTTCAACTAACTTCTTGTTATTCTTCTTGTTCTTTTTCTTCTTGTCTTCTTGTTCTTCTTCTTGTTCTTCTACTGCATTCTTAATTTTCTGCAGCTTCCCCTTCTTGTCTTCCTTCTTTGCTTCACCTCTCAGTTAGGGCAACTGTCTCTTCAGTACATCCTTCAGAAAATAAAATGTAAAACTGAATATGTAAGAACCCTATGGAAAATTTTTGAATTCTTCTTCCTTTTCAACTAATGTAAACAGCCACCCCAGGATGGCTGTGGTCCGTCCGTCATCCGTGCCAAAGAATTGGCTCACCATATATATATTCAACATCTTGTACGCATCTTCACTCTGTTCGGACGTCATTTTCCTCAAAGTGGCATACAATACCTTTGCAGTCGGCCTTTTTCCTTTGAAAATCTTTCTAAGCATCGAATCCTCTGGTACTTCATTGTTGTTAGCAAAACCTTCGAGCAGCTGTCCCATATTCAACCCGCTGTATAAACAAAATTCTTCTTGGCCGAAACGGGCTTTCGAATTCCCTAACCCAAAGCACATCTCATCTTCTCTTTGTCCTTTGGGGTGATTGATTTCTCTTTTCAAAATATTATGAATAACCTGCCCGTAAAGTGTCAACGGTTCTTTCAAATTCAAATATATGTCGAAGGGGCCCTCCTTGAATTTTTCCTCCAACCGAAATTTCTCCAGGACCGACTTCAAGTTTGTAATCAAACACTGTTTACTTCCACTGTTTACTCTCACGGGAACCCAATTCTCATGGTCTGAGAACCGTCACAAGTTTGCATTCAAATTTTTCCTCGGCATCTAAACAATGAAAACAAAAGGAAAACATCAGTCCCAGGCTTATGAAAATAAGTCCTAGGCTTAAAATTATGCATTTATCATCAGTCCAAGGCTCACAAATTATAGCATTCTCATTCAACATTAGCAGCTGATTCCTAGGCTCACAAAATACATGCACACATGCTCACAAAATACATGCATCACCCATCCATCAGCCCTAGGCTTATGACAATCATTCCTATGCTTGAGATATACATTCACCATTAAAGCCTACTCTCTACATGCAAAATAAGTCATTTACTGTCTACAAACATTTTTCTTCCCTCCCAATACCCAAAACAAAACATTTCTAGTGTAGTTCACAGCAATCAATCAATAATGCTTGCCCTTCAAACATAACACACACCCTTCAAATACACATACAAACACGTCAAAAACACAAACAACAGAATAATCTACCATCCTAAAACACATACAAGAACAAACTCCAATAAAAAACACAATTTTCAACAAATTAGTACCTTCAATTTGGTTTGCGTTTTCTAGGGTTTGGGTGCTTCCTTCAATGCCGATAGCGACGGTGATAGACGGTGACAGCGACAAGGACAACGACAACCTTCTGTTTATCCTTTCTCTCTCTATTTCTGGTTTGTTGTTGTTTGGATTTGCAATTTCTTTGTTGTTGTTTGGGTTTGGGTGCTTCCTTCAATGCCGATGGTGACGCGATGGCGACAACGACGACCTTGTGCGTCTCCTTCCTCTCTCTATTTCTGGTTTGTTGTTGTCTGGGTTTGCGATTTCACACAGAGCAGAGTTTTGAGTTTTGGGTTTTGGGTTTGCGATTTCACACAGAGCAGAGTTTCTACGACGGCAACGGCGACCTTCACAGCAACGGCGACCTTCTGCTTCTCCTTCCTCTCACTTTGGGTTTTCTGGTTGTTGTTGTTGTAGCCGTTTGTAATCGCACAAAGCAGAGTTTCAAATTTTTTTTCAATACTGTTAGTTTTGTAGGAAATCATAGGGTAATTTAGTCATTTTGTAGGGAATCAGAATGGGAGGGTAATTTAGTAAACTTGATCAAGTTTTATTTGTTTAAACATTGAAGGAGGGTATTTAGGGAATTTCCACTTGATGGCCACTTAAGGGCATAGTCATAAATTGGGTTGGCAAAGCGGCTATATATGCAATTTTATTGCCAAGCAGCTATTTCCTAGAAACTGGTTGTTGGGAAAGGCTATTTACGCCAATTAACAGATTTATTCCTCTCGAGGAAGAAGAAACCATTATCTAATCGGACCCATGTGATCTAGGCCCTGATTCCAATCGTAATAATTTTTGTTTATTGAATCATTTTCACAAACTGTTTGAATTCATTACTGATTCGATCTTCTTCAAAGCTCTGGTCCGAATGCAGACTCCCTACCCAGAACCCATTAGTCCTTCCAAAACCCACCTCGGATGGATCGGCATCGGCATCAGCATCGGCATCATGGGATCAGCCAAGGCCTCACGCCTCATCACCGCTGGCTTCTCCCTCACTCTCTATGCTCGCAACCCTTCAAAAGCCCTTCCTCTCCAATCCCAAGGTGCCCACCTCGCCAACTCCCCATACGATGTCACTTAGTGTATCGACGTCGTTTTTACCGTCATAGAAGGCCCACCAGATGTTCGATCTATTGTCCTCGGCCTAGACGACATTCTCTCTGGCCTAAATTTCGGTGGCGTTACCTTTGATATGACAAGCAGTCATCCCAACCTTGCACGTGAGATTTCCAAGGCTGCAGGCTCCAAAAGTTGTTGAGCTGTTGACGCCCCTGTTTCGAGTGCCGACGTGGGCACCAGAGAAGGCAAATTAGCTATAATAGCTGGTGGGGAAGCTGGTGTGGTGGAGTGGCTATCACCATTGTTTCAAATAATGGGAAGATGCACGTACATGGGTGAAGTTGGGTGTGGACAAAGCTGCAAGATAGCGAATCAGATGGTGGGTTCAGCGAATTTGGTGGGATTGAGCGAAGCATTAACGTTCGCAGAGCATGCAGGGTTGGATTTGAAGAGTGTTTTGAATGGAATAAGGGGAGGGGCAGAAGGGAATATGATAATAGAGTTGTTTGGGGAGAGGATGATAGAGAGGGATTTCAGGTCAGGTGGGTTTGTGGAGTATCTTGTCAAGGATTTGGGGATGGGTTTGGATGTTGTGGAGAGTGAGGATGAGGGTGTGTGTGCTCTGCCTAGTGCTGCTTTGTACAAGAATTTGTTTTCTGCTATGATTGCTAATGGAGATGCCAAGCTTGGTCTTCAAGCTCTCATTACTGTCATTGAGAGGCTCAATGGCATTCACAAATCACAAGCCTCTACTCAAGTAGTCAATTGTGATGGTTGCTAGTTACTTGCTTGCTTGTCTTTCATTGACCATGTACTATTTACATTGTAGTGATCGAACCTTGGTGGTGGAGCTTCAATACAAATTCTCCAATCACCAAGGCAAGGGTTCGGACCTCTGGTAACAATTCTTCAACCTTTGACAATAAGCATTCACTTAGTTTACACTTAACAATATTCAGCTAAATAATTAGAGGGTTATTGTTGGTATTTTAATTTTTTGAAAGAAGTTATTGTTGGTATTTTGCTATGTTCTTATAGTAAAATTTCAGTTTCTAATTTTTTTTTAATATAAATTTCTAAATTTTAACTACAAGTGTAATTATTACCGGTTTATAAATAAGTTTTTTTAGCGTCAATATCGGCATCCTTTTGTTTTTAACTTCACTTAAATTCCATTTTTATGTAAGTAAAAAAAATCCCAATTTTATGCTAAAAAACTATAGGGTGCCGATATTGTCACCAATATATATAATTTACGTACACTCAATTTATAAATACACCCATTATTAAATTTTGGAATTTCAGTCATCACTATAAGCACCCAATTAAATGCTAATAGTAACCTTGTTAAAATGAATTCATTTATTTGATATATAAGTACATCCAATTTCATTTTAATAGTCATTTTTGTTTTTGTTTTTGTTTTTGTTTTTTTTTTAAATATTACAATAATTCAGGATTTGGGAGAAGGGGTAAACTCGAATCCATAACCTCATAGTGTAAGTGTGAGGGCAAACCACTAGGTCAACCACATCATGTCTTTGCCATTTTTCTTTTTACTGATATAAAAATACTAGTTCCAAATCAATCGTCCAAACATGTATAAGCAATTTGTCAATTTGAATCAACGCCATTATTTCTCAGGAAGATGAAGAAGCATAATAGCATTATATCTTGTAACTTTTATTATAATCACTTCTAGTTGTATTGAATGGATAATCAGCTGTGAAGATAATCGGCAAATTTTTGGTTAACTCAAAAGCTATACAGTATATATATGTTTTGTAATTTTATTGTACAAGTATTGAGATTAATTACAATGACTAAAATAAACATGATTTTAGAACCCTATTTCATTTTTCATTAATTATATATATATATATATATATATATATATATATATGTTTTGAACGGCAAATATTATTCAAAAGGCCAAAAAAGGCCGAAAACGAAACAATAAACAAAATCGAACACCGGCCCAACGGAGGCTCGAAAGCCAAAACACACAAAGCCCACCACTACCAAGCCCAACCACAACAGACCCAACAAACCAAAGCAAAAACTGCAACCCAACAAAACAACAAACGCCAAACAACAGCAACCAGGAAAACGCAAAAGTACTGGAGAACACAAGAAGCAAAACCTTGTGTAATAATAATAACCTTAAAAAATGGTTAACATTAACATATTTTGATCAAATAATAGTTAGGTTCTATAACATCTATTATCGATGGACAACAGAGGATTATTTAAAGTTTTGAAAATATGAACCGAATATATTGTCACAACCAAACCCAACAAAGCCATGAGTTTTGGCCAACCCTTTTTGTGTGGATGCTAGTTGTAAGGATTCCCGTAGTTTTTAATTGGCTTATTTCGTGATCAAACCATATGTGGGGATCATGTAAGGGTAGCTTAGGAATGTGTTCAAGCTCAAGGCCCTTGCAAGTGTTAAGCACTCCAAAGGTATATGTTTAGTGCTTAATTTTCTATGAAGAGATTTAGTGCACACACTCACTTAGCATACTTGCATTTGTGTGCATTCTCTTCACATGTCATTTTTCACACTTGCACTTCTTTGTTATATGTGGTTGTGTGTTTATGTGTCTTGTAATTCGTTTCCCGTTGTTGTTCGGAAACGTCCGCGCATGCACCGTGTGTGCTTGTTTTTAGTGCAAAGATCGCCGTTGGAGAAGCCCTTGGCTTCTCCCTTGGTTTCACCAAGATTGGTGAAACGGCGGTTTGGATCGGCGGCCTGGCCACCGAATGAAACCGCTGTTTCATACCTGATTGATTTTATCTCTCGGGTTTATTCGGCGGTTTGATCGGCGGTTCCGAAACCGCCGAATGAAACCGCCGTTGTTCCCCTGTTGTGTCAGGTCCAATTCGGCGGTTGGATCGGGGGTCGGTGGCCTCCGTTTGAAACCATCGTTTCTCCCCTGTTTCCCCGGGAGCAATTCGGCGGTTGAAATCGGCGGCCTGGCCGCCGATTGAAACCGCCGTTTGGCACGTTTCTTTGAAACTTACTTAAACGACCTCACTTTGATTTGGCCCCCTATATATATGCCATTTTGTCTTTAGGTCAAGTAAGAGAGTTCATATTCAGATTTCATGCTTAGGATATTTTTCAAAGAGAAGAAAAATTCCAAGAACTCATTTTTAATTACTCAAACACTTATTCATGATCATCAATCATCATCTAGCATCATCTTTGATCTTCTAGATGTCATCTTGCATGGATTCTTCATCATACTTTGCTTGGTAAGTTTTTCACTAATATCTTACATATTTTGTGTCTTTCTTAACGATATCTAGGATTGTTCTTAATTGCATATTAATCATCTTAGATAAGCATATAAGGTTTCCCTTGCTCTATGTTGCATTTTGGATATTCACATATATTCACTTAGGGTTGTATTCTCTTCATAGAGAAAGTAAGTCTTGTGTGTAGCATCCGAGATTAGGTTGCTTAGATCGCAAGCAAAATTGGACTAGGTTCACTCATACCGGGATTAGGTAGGTGTGTGATTACTTCCGGGATTAGATTGTAATCGTTTGCACATTTAGTGGATTCGAGGTTCGAGTGTGGCTTACTTACATAGCCCGTGGTTTTTCCCGTGAGGGTTTCCACGTAAAAATCAAGTGTTGTTTTAATTTCCGTACCATATTACACTTGCTTGTTTATATTATCTTGAGGGCATTTTCGTAATTTTGACTAACACGAAAAATTGGGTAAAAAGCGTAAAATCTATTCACCCCCCCCCCCCCCCCCCCCCCCCCTCCTCCTAGATAGTTTTATACACACCGTGCTATATTTAGTTTCACTAGTGAATTATGTCTCACAAGTCAATGAAAAAAATTATAAAAAAAGAAGACAGCTTTTGAGAAAAGCAAACAAAATTCCCATCAATCAAGTAAAGATTAAAGAATCCAATTCCTTTCCGCAGTCACTCATCATCTTATATATCTATAAATTTTATAGAGGAAATACTCATTTTTAACCAAAAAATTAAGGGCTTTATTGTTTTTAGTCAGAATTAGTAAATTGATTGTTTTTATCAAACAATCAACTGTAGAGACTTAAATGCACATAATATTTTTTCTTTACCTCTTCTCTCTCATTTTCTGCAGAAACTATATTTTTTTGGTTCCTTCTCTCTCTCCTTCTCTCTCATGCATCTCTCCTTCTTCTCTCGTTCTCTTCTCCTCTCTCATCCGTCTTCTTCTTCTCTCCTCCTTCTTTCACGTTTTTCTCTCCTTCTTCTTCTTCTCTTTCTCTCCTCTCTTCTCTTTCTCTTTCACGTTTTTTTCCAGCTTTTTAAAAAAAATACATTTTTTTTTTAAACAACAAATTTCAAATTTCGTTTTTTTTTTTTCAAAGAAAATTTCCAGATTTGAGGGTGGTTGTTGTGTTTATGAATGGTGGGAGTTGTGTTTGAGTTTGGGTTTTGTTAAAAAATAATTCAGATTTTTATTTTAAAAAAATTTCAGATTTGGTTTGCAGAATTCTTTATAAAATTAAGTTTTTTTTTTTTTTCTTTGAAAAAGTTTTAGATTATTTTTTTAAGGGTGGTTGTGGTTGTGGTTATAAAAAAATTCAGATTTTTATTTTGAAAAATTTTCAGATTTGTGGTTGTGTTCAAGTTTGGGTTGTGGTTGTGGTTGTGGTTGTGGTTGTTTTTAATTTTCAGATTTTTTTATAAATTTTTTTTTTCAGATCTCATTTTTTTTCCAGGTTGTGGTTGTTTTTATGAATGGTGGGAGTTGTGTTTGGGTTTGGGTTTTGTTAAAAAAAAATTCATATTTTTTTATATTTGATTTTTTTCAAACAAAATTTTCAAATTTTATTTTGTTTAAACACACCAGACCATCAATTAAACATATCAGGCTACCAATTAAACACACCAGACAAAACGAATTAAACACACCATGACAAAAACAATTAAACACACCAGAGCAAAATGAATTAAACACACCAGAGCAAAATGAATTAAACACCAGACAAAATGATTTAAACACACTATGGTAAAATGAATTAAACACATCAAGGCAAAACGAATTAAGCATTCAAGAGTAAGAAGAAGATGGAGGTCTGGGAAGAAGAAGAAAAAAAAAGAAAAAAAAAAGAGAAAAAAGTTGTGTTTTTTTTTTTTTCGGGAAGAAGAAGAAGAAAAAGAAAAAAAAATTGAGAATTTTTTTTTTATAAAGAAGGGCAATTTTGTCCAAAAAGTGGATATTTTGATAAAAACAATCAAAATACTAATTCCGGCTAAAAACAATAAAGCTCCTTAATTTTTGGCTACTTTCCAATTTCATCCTATTTTATATGCTTCAAAGTTCAATTGCTAAGGTTGTTTCAAGTAGTATGCTTGAGTCATCTCTGCTATAGCCTCCTAGACTTGGGCATGATTCCAACGAATGTCCATTATTTGCGTAAATTGTACACACTTGAGCTATTGGAATCAATTGCTGAACCAAACTAGTTAGATGAGCAATTTGGGGACCATAATCAGTTGTATTTACCTCATATGCACAGGCTTTCCTTGAAGGATCTCTTCTGTATTTGAATTGTTGAGAGTTCTCAGAAAGAATCTCAAATATCTCATTTACTTTCAAGGCACTCTTGTTCATCAAACCTTATCCACTTGTTGCATCCATCATTATTCTCTCGGAGTCAAGTAATCCTTCATAAAAATATTGCATGTATTTGAATTGTTGAGAGTTCTCAGAAAGAATCTCAAATATCTCATTTACTTTCAAGGCACTCTTGTTCATCAAACCTTATCCACTTGTTGCATCCATCATTATTCTCTCAGAGTCAAGTAATCCTTCGTAAAAATATTGCATGATCAACCAATCTTATACTCCATGGTGTGGACAAGAATTGAGAAGTCTTTGAAAGCGTTCCCAATATTCATGGAATTGCTCATTGTCGAGTTGTTGCACTCCTATAATTTCCTTTTGAATTCTATTTGTTTGTTGAGCTAGAAAATTTTTGCAAGAAATTTTGCTACAAGCTCAACCCATGTGGTAATCGATGCACTCGGAAGTAAGTAGAACCACTCCTTGGCTTTTTCCTTGAGTGAGAATGGAAAGAATCTCAGCTGAATCTCTTCATCACTCACACCTCCATTCAAAGCACAAACCGTGAAGAAATCCTTGATATGGATGAGAGGATCTTCTCCCAGTTTCCTATAGAATTGTGGCAACAGATGAATCATACCACTCTTGATCTCGAAATTGTTGTTGTTGCTCAGAAGAGTGATGCACGAGGGCTGGTCCAATGCTCTAGGGGTCGCGAAATCTTTGAGAGGCTTTATGAGACAGTTTAGTGCTACTTTGACTAGCACCGGATCTTGCGGATTTTCCATATTAAACCTAAAGAAATTAAAGACCTAAAAAAAAAAAAAAAAAAAAAAAAAAAAAAAAACTCAAAATAAAAGTAAGCAATTTAATTCCCCGGCAGCGGCGCCAAAAACTTGTTGGTGTCAATTTAGACAACAAAAAATAATATCAAACCTTGCAAGTGCACAAATCGTAAATGATAGCACATCAGTTAAGCAAGGATCATTCTTGCAGAGAATTAATTACCCACTAAAATAATGAGTTTATATCTACGACACTCTAGGACTTTAATCTAACTAAAAGCAAGAAAACAAAAACACTTAATGCGCACACACGAATGAGGGGTTTTGAATTGATTATTAAAACTAAGAAAATTAAAGAAACAATTAACTAAAACACAGCAAAAAAATAATTAAGGAAAATATATGGAAAAACACTAGTTATGACCTTCTTAACAATCAATATAATTATATTCCAAATTATTACCTAGCATGGTGTCTACTTAGACTTAATAATTGGAATTCATTAAGAAAAAAGAGAATATGAATATCACATGAACCTTAAAACATGGTATCTATCATAGGTAATTCATGAATTAGTTTCCCTTAATCGGGTCTTATTTCAATTAATTGTTGCAACCAATGATAGATTCGTATGGTGTCCAACTTGTATCCTTGCAACATAGATTCTATAATAAAATAATTATGATGTAAGGTGATCAATCAAAGAAACATAATAATAGAATAACTATTCTTATGGAAAATTTGAAATCATCATGTTGAAAAAATAATACTTTAATTATAAACAAAACTTGTCTATGAAATTGAAATCATGTTTAGGGCTTCAAGAGAGCCCTAACTAATAACAAAATTAGCTAGAAATAAAAACTAGAAAATTAAATAAAAACATATAATCTAGAGAAAGGTAGAAGAAGAGAATGTTATTTGAGTTTTCAATCTTCAATCTCCAACTCTGGACTTTTGCAGAAAACTCTTGGTATTTATAGGTGACTTTTTCTTGTGAGTTCCCAATTATTCTTAGGTTTAGGAAATCCACAAAATAGGAAAGTAGAATGAATTAAGGAATAAGATTTCTTTCCTAACTTGAATTTCTTCTTTTGATGATTGACTTCTAATTTGAGTTTAAGAGGTTTCCTAAACATCCATTGATCTTTTAGAGTCGTTAGAATTTGATTTGGGAAGTTTTCTGCACAATTTGGATCATGATCTGAGTCTTTTACCGCTAAGGATTGTTTTTTCATTTTCATCATGGTTTTTCGTCATGTTTGGTAGTGAAACTCACGGTTCCATTTTTCGTCATGGTTGGTAGCAACATCTACCATGACGACTTTTGACAGCTCCGACCTTCAGTCACTAAAACTACCATAATTCCCTCTAGAAAATTCGGATCAATGAACCGTAGATTTATCTGAAAACTAGACATTTGAGGTTTTCCAAAAATATGTAGATCTCAAGCTAGCTCTATCTGATGAAGGAGTTATGGTCTTCACAATTTGGGTGGTCTTCACAGGCCTTTCTCTAAACTTCTCTAAAATCACATTTTTGTCTTCAAACTCAACATAAGAGCTATCCTTTACGTAATCTTAACAAACACGTTACAATATTCAATTGCAATCGCGAACATAACGTAAAACATAGGAATTAGAGGTCTCTTTAAAAACTTTTATCGACCAAACACCTAACAGTAATATGTTCCTTTTTTTTTTAAAGAAAAAAAAAATAAAAAATCGTGTATTTTATTTGGTTTTGATTCCATATCCAGAAGTTGGGATCTTCTAGGATTTCATAAGAAGTGGCCCATTTTGGATTCAAGTCAATTGTTCATTTGTGCTATTTTCGAAAAGTGTTTCGGTTTTTTAAATGTAAACAATTAATTTATGTAATAAATTGAATGCCATCATGTGTTGCTGTCAAGATCTGCACGTGTCATGTGTCATCATGTGTTTGTTCATGTCTCTTGTGTTGTTGTCAGGATCCGCAAATTAGTTGCTGTCATCATGTGTTGTTCTTACCCAAAGATTCTCTCTCCTATCGATTAACTATTTAATTGTGCAGAGAGTAGACCTGACACGGTTCCAGTTCGACGGTTAGGTGGAACCGGAACCGGTCTATGCCGGTTCCGGTTCCTGTTCCGGTTCCAAAACCGTCAGTTCCGGTTCCGGTTCTAAAGGAACCGGCGGTTCTAAACTGGAATTTTTTTTTTTTTTTTTTTTTTTTTTTTACACATCACAAAATATTACATTTTATTTATAAAAGAAAAAAATGTTAGAATGGACAATGTAGAGTATTGGGCCATAGCCCATAACCCTTGTCCAATTAATTATGTTTTCTCTTCCCTTATCCTCCTTTTTATATAGGTTAGACATCTCATTCACTTTTTATTTATCCGATATGGGATGTATTAATTTATTTAGCATCTTTGGACTTTGAAGGGGATTTTGATAGGGAGGTCAAGTTTGAGCAACCCCAGATTATGTATTAGGCTCCAACTCTTGTGTTTGTCTTGTGAAGAACAGTGTGTTAAAAAAGAGTTTTAATATAAATGATGATTAGGTACATGTTTTCATGCTTCGTTTTTGTTTAATGATCATGTATGTATCTGTTTTTCAGATTTCTCTTCTCTAATATTGTAGTTGACAAATGAGAAGTGGGTTGTTGTTATATCTTGATTGTGATTATTGTATTATTCTCTTTCAATGTGTTGTTAATTGTGCACCTTAGTTATACTGCACAGTACACAACCTTTGATTCGAAAGGAAATGTTAAAAAGGCATCTCCTTTTTATATAGTATTAATTTGGTTAACAAAATTATAAGAGAATAATATTGATAAAGAATTCATGAAGGTGACTTTTAGTTTGCAGTGAGTGTAATCTTGAATCCTCAAACGTTGACAAATTGACTAATTTTCGTTATCTACCTGTGCAAATTGTTTCAATACCGAGCATTTGTATAAGAGCTTAAAAGGAACAATAAACTATTCTTTTTTAAGATCTTTATGTTTAAATGATAAATCAAATCAAATCAAATCAAATATTAATTTACCATGAAAAAAATAAAATATTGAATGTTGAGAAGTAGTTGTCAGTTGTGCAATAAGTAAAGAGGAACTACAAGAATAAAAGTGGTATGGGGTTAACCATAGTTGTATTCAATCTCACATCCCACATTAGATAAATAAGAATAATGAAGAGATGCCTAACCTATATAAAAGGAGGAGAATGGAAGGGAAAACTTACTTACCTAGACAAGGGTTATGGACCATGGTTCAATACTCTTCAATGTCATTTATCTTTTAAACATTTTTTTTTTATAAATTAAGTGTTATTTTTTTAATAAATTAAAAATTTTTTTTTTAAAAAAAATTAGGAACCAGAACCGCCGGTTCCAATCCGGTTCGAACCGGGCGGTTTCGCAAAATGTGGAACCGGAACCGGAACTGGCCTCCCCCGATTCAGGTTTCGGTTCTTAAACCGAAACTGAAAATCCGGTTCCAATTCTGATTTTTTCGGTTCCGGTTCCGGTTCCGATTCAGTTCCACGGTTCGAATCCGAACCGTGCCAGGTCTAGCAGATAGAGCATCACAATAGGCAAGATCAAACACAAGACCTATTGTGTGCCCTATCATCATTTGTGGGTTTTATTTTTAAAAAATGGGTCTTCCCATTTGGATCATTTTTAATTAGAAGGTAACTAAATTAAAAAAGATAAATTGTATCCACTTTTTTTACTTTTTTTTTTATTATAAATAATCATTATTCTTCTTTAAAATATAATATATATATATATATATATATATTAATAAATAAATTATAAAATATATTTTAAATATCAATACTATCAATAATTATTTAACAAATTATACTTAATTTTAAAAACAAATTAATTAATTTAAAATTATCACAAACAAATAACATCAATAGATCCACACCCTTTTTAAAAAAAAAAAAAAAAAAATTTTGTTTTTTTTTTTTACATTTTTCCAAACAATCATTACTTTTTGTTTTGAAACAAAATGTTATTTTATAATGTGACAAGTCTAGTATCCATAATTCAAGCACTTTGTAATAATAATATTACAAACTAATGCATACCTATCAAAATATTAATTTTTATAAGTTTTTTACATTTTAATTCAATTTGATACATAATTAAAATTTTATGTATAATTATTTAAATTTATAATTACATATAATTATATATATATTATAAAAAGTAAAATAAATGAAAAAAAATAAATGTTTTCATTCAAATTATTTTAATGAAATTAAAATAAACTTTTAAAATTAAAATTATTTATATTTTTTCATAATATATAATTATTTAAATTTATATATATATATATAAATGTTCAAATCAGTGCGCACTGATATAACTTCATCAATGCGTTGGATGTGAAATATTAGATTTACATACTTTAACTCAAAGTAAATGCACTTGTCAAAGTTTCTCCATAATCAGTGATCTAAATGCATTGATACTCATGAAGTTATATCAGTGCATCCTGATATAACTTTATCAGGATATTGAATGTGAGCCACTTATTTATAACAGTGATTTGACAAGTGCATACATACCAAGTCAAAGTATGTAAAACGAGTGGCTCACATTCAATATCCTTATATAATTCTATCAGTGCGCACTGATAGGATAATTTCCGTATATATATATATATATATATATATATATATATAAGCCCAATGATTGGGAGTTATTAGGAACCAAATTGAGTTTTACATTTGGAACCAAGATGGAGCTAGTCTTGTGGGTCCCACAACTGGAGCTTGTTATTTGGGTCTTATATATGCTCCATTGTGACACCCCCCCGATCCACTTAAAGTGGGTCTTGTTAAATGAGTTTTATTTGAGCCCCATTGTGGATGCTCTTAAGAACGTGATATCGTAAATAATCCCCTTAATCAAATACTAAATCAAACCTTCTGGGTTGAAAATAAAAATAATAATAATAATAATAATAATAAAAAACCTGCTATTAATTGACTTTAATTAAATATTCTAAAATATGATTATTTAAGTAATTTTTTTCTATAATTGAATTAAGAAAACAAAATATACTAAAAATATGTTAGAAAATAAAAAAAAAATTAATAAAAAATTAAATATTTAAAGATATACTATAACAAAAATAATAAAGTCATTAAAAGAAATTTAAAATTAAAATAAAATTAGTTTAAAATATATAAATCATAAAAATGAGATGCTCAAAGACAAATATCTATTTGGTAATGTACATGTTTTCTCAATAGTTTTTTATTTTTATTTATTTATTTATTTATTTTTACTTATATAAATTATTATTTGGTTTTTTATTTTTATTTTTTTTAATTTATAGATATATTTTTTTAATTTTTTAATTTATGAAATATATATTTTTTTTTTAAAGAAACTGATTTTATTTTATTAGTATATTTTCCTTTTTTATTCAATTTATAATAAAGGATTTAAATTGTCATATTTGAATTAAATAAAGTCAATTAATGGACAATGGAATGGTAGTTAGTTTTACCGATTATTCAAACTAGAGAGTTTGATTTGATATTTGATCATGTTATTTATAGTTCTCCCCCGATAGTAATTGATTAATTGTCGTGACATATTTTGAAGATCTCGGCTAGCTTTACATTAATTACATGGCATGGTCATGATAATAGTTTTTTTTAATTTAAAATTTTATTTCTAGCCAAAAAATTAGTGGGTTTACTGTTTTTGTTCAAGATTATTATTTTTATTATTTTTATCAAAATTTCCACTTTTTGGACAAGATTGCCCTTCTTTACAAATTTTTTTTCCCTTTCTCTCTCTCCGTTTCTCACGCCTCCTTCTTCTTCTTTCTCTCCTCCTTCTCTCTTTCTCTCCTCCTCTCTCTTTCACGTCCTCTCTCTCTCACGAGTTCATCTTCTTCTCTTTCTCTTTCTCTTTCTCCTTTTTTTTCCAGATTTGAAAAAAAAAAAAAATCAGGTTTTAGATTTGGGAAATTTTCCAGATTTTTTTTTAAAAATTTCAGTTTTTTTTTTGAAAAATTTTCAAATTTAAAAAAATGTTTGGATTTGAGTGTTAGTTGTTGATTTATGGTTGTATTTAAGTTTGGGTTGTGGTTGTTTTTATGAATGGTGGGAGTTGTGTTTGGATTTGGGTTTTGTTGAAAAAAATTGAGATTTTTCGGATTTGATCTTTTTCAAACAAACTTTTCAGATTTTATTTTGTTTAAACACACCAGGCAAATGAATTAAACACACTAGGAAAAATGAATTAAACACACCAGATTAATTAAACACACCAGACCACCAATTAAACACATCAGACAAAAACAATTAAACACACTAGAGTAAAAACAATTAAACACACTAGGGTAAAACGAATTAAACACATCAGGGCCTAGGGTTTTTAATTGGTTTGCACCGGTGTGTTTAATTGGTTTGGCCTGGTGTGTTTAATTGGTTTAGCTTGGTATGTTTAATTTGTTTGGTCTGATGTGTTTAATATATTTGGTCTGGTGTGTTTAATTGGTCCGGTGTGGTGTGTTTAATATGTTTGGCCTGATGTGTTTAATTGGTGGCATGGTGTGTTTAATTAGTCTGGTGTGTTTAATTCATTTTTCCTGATGTGTTTAATTAATCTGGTGTGTTTAATGATAATGTTGGTTTGGCCTGGTGTGTTTTATTGGTTTGCCATGATGTGTTTAATTCGTTTGTCTGGTATGTTTAATTCATGGCCTGGTGTGTTTAAACAAAATGAAATATGGAAAATTAGTTTGAAAAAGATCAAATCCGAAAAAATCTTAATTTTTTTTCAACAAAACCCAAACCCAAACACAACTCCCACCATTCATAAAACCAACCACATCCCAAACTTAAATACAACCACAAATCTGAATTTTTTTTCAGCACAACCACAACTACAACAACAACCACAACCACAACTCAAATACAAACCATTTTTAAATTTGGAAATTTTTCAACAAAAAAAAAAAAAAAAAAACTGAAATTTTTTAAAAAAATCTGGATACATTTTCAAATATAAAAAAAAATTTGTTTAAGAAAAACCTGAAATTTAAAAAAAAAAAAAATCCCTAAAATCAACCACAAACACAACCACAACCACAAACCAAACTTAAAAATCTGAAATTGTTTTCAAAAAAAAAAAAAAAAAAATTTGTTTAAGAAAAACCTGAAATTTAAAAAAAAAAAAAATCCCTAAAATCAACCACAACCACAAACCAAACTTAAAAATCTGAAATTTTTTTCAAAAAAAAAAAAAAATGAAATTAAAAAAAAAAATCTGGAAAAAACGTGAAAGAGAAAGAGAAGAGAGGAGAGAAAGAGAAGAAGAAGAAGGAGGGAAGATCGGACGTCCGATCGTCGGTCGGTCGTTCGATTTGAAATTTTTTTTTTTTTTTTTAAATCTGAAATATTTTTTAAAATCTGGAAAAAAAGAGAAAGAGAAAGAGAAGAAGAAGAAGAAGAAGAAAAAGAAGAAGAAGAAGAAGGCATGAAAGAAGAAGGAAAGAGGAGGAGAGAAAGAAGAAGAAGAATAAGAAGGAGGAGGTGTGAATGGGGAGAGAAAGGAGAGAGAAGAGGGAGGCGTGAAATGAGTGAGAGAAAGGAGAGAGAAGAGATTAAGGAAAAAAAATAAGGGCAATTGTGTCCTCACAGCCCGTTTAATGACAAAAACAATAAAAATGATAATGTTGGACAAAAACAATACCTCCCCTTAATACAGAGTCGGTCCTGACTTTGTTGAGGCCCGGGGTGAAAATATAAAAGATAGGCCCCAGTGCATATTTATAGTTTTTTCAATATATAATGTTTTCATATATTTTAAATTTTAATATGTTAATAAACTACAAGACTAATCAATAGGAATTCAAAAACTAAACTGCGAGAATTAATCAATATCATCAGTTTTTTTAATGATTCAAAATAATATATTCGATTTCATTTCAAAAACATACTATGTGCATTTTATATAAAAAGAAAAAACATACCTTGACCTTCGGGGACCAGTGGTCAAGTGCGATCAACGCGCAAGGAGTCACCGGTTTACATACCTCTCTCAAACGAGGACACTCAACCTATAATCAAAACGCGAAGCATTACAAATAAAACGTAATTAGAATAGAACATTAAAATAAATATTAAATTATAAATCAAATAATAGATCATTAAAATAAAAATTACGAACAAAAACCAAATTAGAAATTACCTAGGGCGGGGGCAGTGAGAGACTGAGAGTGTGAGACATAAGAGTTGAGACCGAGAGATTGAGTCATTGAGAGAATGTAGTTATAGAAAATGAGAAAAAGAATGGAGAATTTTGAGACCTTAAGCATCTCCAATTAACACACTAAATACACCAAACACACCAAAAAACATTCTCCAACAAACACACCAAACTTACCGATTAAATTTGGTGGTGCTACAATGCTCACCAAATCTGGTGTCAACTGTATCTACACTAAACCCCTTTTTTTTTTTTTACAAAATGTCACATTAGCAATTAATATTTGTTAATATTACTAATTTAATTATTTTATACTTAATTATAATAATATGTATTCCCAAAAAATATACTGTTGGAAAGATCTCGTTGAGATCTTTAAAATAATATCCACTTTGATATATATTTTATGTCAATAAAATTATTGAATATCGTATAAGTTAACTAATAGAAATTAATTGGTATTATATAAATATTTATTGGAAGAATATTCTTTAAAGATGCTCTTTTGGTGTAAAATTTGGTGTGTATACATTGGAGTGGAAAAAAATTTGGTGTAAAAAAGATGCTCTTTTTATGATAAGTTGGTGTAATATTTGGTGTATTTGGTTGGAGATGCTTTTAGAGAGTCGGGGAGAGGTGTGAGGTGAGAGGTGAGTAAAAGATGAATCAATATTAAAGAAAAAGATGAGTAATGATTAACGAAAAAAATAATAAAATATGAATAATGATTAAATACTAAATTAGTTGTTTTTTGTCTCAGGTGCCAAAGTGGGGATCGAGATTCGAGAATAACAAGAAGTAAATAGCTATTCTTTTTAATTATAATCACGTGAAGTTCGAAAATTAATAATTATCTGGACCAGTGGACCCCATGTTTAGTTGTGATCATTACACACAAAAAAGAAAAATTAAAAAGTAGGCCCTTTTCTGAGCCATTTTTCCTTGGGCCTTGGGCGGGCACCCTTAGTGCCCCGCCTCAGGGTTGGCTCTGAGAGAGTTGGAGAGAGGTGAGAGGTGAGTGGTGAGTAAAAGATGAATAAATATTAAAGAAAATGATTAACGAAAAAATAATAAAATATGAGTAATGATTAAAGACTAAATTAGTTGTTTTTTTATCTCTGGTGCTAGAGTGGGTATCGAGATTCAAGAATAATAAAAAGTGAATAGCGTACGTGAAGTTTGAAAATTAATAATTATCTAGACCAATAGACCCTTTATTTAGTTGTGATCATTAAACATAAAAAATTAAAAAGTAGACCCTTCTATGAGCCATTTTTCCTTGGGCCCTGGGTGGGTGCCCCTGGTGCCCAGCCTCAGGGCCGGCTCTGCCTTAATATTTGACTAAAAAAGGCATATTTCCTCTTTTTTTTTTTTTTTTACTTGATATGATATTATAATCTGGCCATGGAAAGCCTTACAACTCACGAATAAATGGCGCTTCCTTTAAGGACAAAACCTCAAATTATTGTAATGTTTAAAATAAAAAAATAAAAAATTGGCTTCCTTTTAACGAGTCCCTCCAATAAATAGACAGAAACAGCGCATGGGAACGCAGCAGCAGCAGATGGAGGTGCAAGACCAGGAGTCGCAGATGATATCCAAGATCGCCAAGTCATTCAATTTTATAATTCCGATACTCATCGGCCTTGTCCTCCTAGTCCGAGGCAAGGATCAGTCTCCCTTCGAAACGCACCCATCAAATATGTGGGTTTTTATGATTTCAACCTTCATCTACTACTCTGCAACTCAAAGATCCATGCCCATGGCTGCACGTATCTCAGGATCTCTGACTTCAGTCTTACTCCTCTGCTTTTTCATCCCGCGCTGGCTTGGACTTGTCCTTTTAATTGTATGGTTTTTTGTGACTATTATTGTTGCCTATAAGCTTTATGCTGTCTAAATTCACCATGCTTGTCAGAGGCTTCACCAGATGCTCATGGATATTGTTCGGACAAAAGATGAGTCACTTCTGAGTTTTTTTGTCTAAATTTTCTGTTTGTATGAGTCTTCGAACAACTTGGGCAAATATTTCTGGAGATTACAAGAATCGGATGTATTCTTGATGAATATAAAAGTGCTTTGATTTTAATACTTTTTATTTTTTATTTTTTATCTTTCTTGGAAAAAGAGATAAAGAAAAGAGAGCTTCTTTTGACAATTCAATTTTTTCTTTTTACACTTCTTTTCTAAAAACACTCCATTCTCAAAATTTAAATTTTAAAAAATTCTAAAGACACTTCATTTTGTTACAAGATTATCCTTTTTATCTTTCTTTTTTTATAATTAAATTATTAAAAAAAAAGAAATTATATCTCTTAATCATTAGATTAATTATTACATATTAAATACTCTCTCCTAAATTTTTAATTAACATATTAAACTCTCTCATCCAATACATATCTCTAATTTTAGAAAGAAAAAAAGAAAACTTACTAATAAGCCTGATTTTCAGGAACCGTATGTATGTAATATTAAAAAAAAAAAAAAAAAGTAACTTTTTTTTTTTTTTTTTTTTAAAATCGAAATATGAAAATACTTTTTGTTATTCTTGTAGGTATGTGATTGCCTAGAGAACTTTAATTAGTTTAATCGAATCTATTTGCAACAATTCAAGCTTTTATATATCTTTTGTTTTTTTTGAAAATTGACTTTATAATATATATATATATATATATATATATATATATATAAATTACTGTTAGTAAAAAACTAAAATATTCATAAGTTTTTTTTCTTTAACTATTAATCAGAGATTGATAGAGTAAGTATGGAAATATGATTTATTTATTTATTTTGAAAAATGTAGCGAGATTAATTAGAAGAAAATGTTTAATATGGTAATAATAGATTTAGGAGAGAGAGTTTAACACATTATATTTAATCTAATGATTTAGGAGAGAGAATTTTTTTTTTTAATAATTTAATTAGTTTGGAGTGTCTTTAATTTTTTTTTTTATCTTGTTTAGTAATTTTAATTTAGGTTAAAATTGTCATTAACAAAAAAATTTAAATTGGAGTGTAAATAGATAATTTGTGGATCGTAAGGAGAAGCTCTCTAAAGAAAACCAGAGACTGTTAGCTTTATGCTGGTGGTTTTGGGCTTTCTGTGGGCGCAACTGGTTTTTTAGACCGGAGAGACATTCTTGCCCCTGTGAGACCAGTTGTAAACATTAAATAGTTGAGGGTAATTTTGGAGTTTCGAAAAAAAAAAAAAAGAGTCCCTCCAATAAATAGTAGTGGAAATGGAAGGAAATTTTCATCAGAGACTCTGGTTTATTCTATCTTATCTTATTTTCTCTTTATTACAATATGTAAATATACAAATTTTCATATCTTATCTTTTCTGCTCATTTGAATTAATGTGGTTTATTCTCATATATGTGATCTCTTTCATGCTCTCACAGATACAGATAGTGTTATTGGGTTGAAGAAAAGATCAATGGATATGGAGTTATCACCAAAATCTTCGAAACTGATGTTTGAGGGAGAAGGTGGATCATACTACAGTTGGTCAAGTCCTGTTCTTGGTGATGCCAAGGTTGGTGCTGGTCTACTTGTTTTGAAGCCTGGCGGATTTGCTCTTCCTCATTATGCCGATTGCTCTAAAGTTGGTTACGTCCTTCAAGGTACGTAGTTTGCCGTATCAAATCATATCATATCATATATGATACAGTAACACACAAGTTCGATCAACATGACCAGAATATTATATATATATATATATATATTGACAGGTGAAGTTGGAGTAGCTGCATTAGTGTCACCCAATGGTGACAAAAAAGAGGAGACAGTATTAGGTCTTGAGGCAGGAGATGTGATACCAGTTCCAAGTGGATCAACCTCATGGTGGTACAATCATGGAAATTCATCAGTAGATGTAATTATTGTATTTCTGGGTGAAACAGCCAATGCCTATATTCCAGGTCAATTCACATACTTCTTCTTAACTGGAGCTCGAGGTATCTTGGCTGGTTTCTCCACTGAAATCATCACTAGAGCCTACAATATCAATCAAGAACAAGCAAATATTCTAGCAAAAACCCAAACTGGCTTTTTGATTGTCAAGCTAGACCCAGATCAAAGAAAAAACATTCCTCAGCCTCACCAAAACATTGTTAACAATTGGGTCAAAAATATAACCAAGCATTTACCTGATATTCGTGTGGACAAGGCTGGTACAATCACTTCATTTACTGGGAAAAACTTCTCATTTCTTGATCAAGTTGGGTTGAGTTGCAGCATCGTAAAACTTGAGGCTCATGCTATGCTTTCTCCAATATTCACCACTGATTTTTCGGTTCAGGTATTTTATGTTGCAAAAGGGAGTGGTCATGTTCAAATTGTGGGCCTTAATAGCAAACTTGTTTTAGACATCAAAATTGTGGTTGGTCAACTTCTTGTCGTGCCCAGATTTTTCACAGTTGCTATAATCGCACAAGCTCAAGGAATGGAGTGTTTTTCAATCACAACTTCTTCAAGGTAAGCAATGCATCTCAATTGGATTTACTGTCTTTTTTGTGTTAAAAAATGGATTAGGTTCAGATTTTAATCTCAATTTTAAAAATTCTATAAACTACTTTCATTCATGTGAGTCATGTGACCCTAAATAATAAAAGTGTATACAAAAAATTGTTTAAATTTAGTGTTTGATTAACATTTTGGTCTTTCATTAATTGTCCAGGCCTGTGGAAGTAGCAGATTTTGCCAGTAATCGATCAGTTTTGAATGCCTTGTCGCCATCAATTCTTCGATCTGCTCTCAATGTCCCTCCAGAGTTTGTGAATTTTTTCAAGGGACAGATGGCCAAGACCGATGTTCTCATCCCACCAATGAATTAAAAAGATTATTGCAAAAAAATCTTTGAAGGACAGAAAATGTATTTTTCATGTTTTCATGCTGTAATATAGAGTCAGTGAATAGAAATTTCAAATAATATAATGGGGTAATTTCACTAAAGTCCCTATTTTTTTTTTTTTTTTGAAATATCACCTATTTAAATATCTTTGTTATATTAACAATTTTAGTCCCTTATTTTTTTCAAAATACATTACTTCGGTCCTTTCATTAGTCAAATGTTAATCAAACTTAACGGAACTAGGGTTATTTTAGTCATTTTCATATTAACATATAACAATAAAATTAGCTTAAAAAAACAACAAAATAAGTTATAGATAATAATGAAAATAAAAAATAAAATTATCTTCATCTCTTCGGCTACTCAAACACCTCTCTCTCTCTCTCTCTCTCTCTCAATGAAAACCCCAAAACCCAACCATCTCAGATTAGCTTAGAAATCTTTAGTGAGATTTATATATGAGAGCTGTGTGTTTTAATTAGTTAATTTAAGTAAAAAAAAAAAAAAAAATAGTGATCTCTCTCTCCCTTCTCTGTAATTTCTCTTTCATTCTCTGTAAAAATCTTGAATTGTTGACCGTTGGATTTTGGTTGTTTTGGTTGGATTTAGATTAGTTTTTGTTACTTTTATATGTTAAAATTAATGGAAAAAAGAGAAGGAAACTTGATGAGATCATTATGAGACGGAAATCCTTGTTTCGGAGAGAAATTTTCCTTTGTTTGAAAAATTGATGGCCATGGCCAACGAATGGAGATCCAGAAGATCTTCATCGCTACTTGTTTATTATTATTTATTTAGGGATTTTAGCAAAATTGCCCTATTTGAGGGACTTAATTGCAAACATACCCTATAATTTTTTATAGTAAAATTGCCCCTAAAAGACTAAAGTACCCTTAATGTGGCATTCACTGTAATCGCAGAAAGTGAAATCCCTAAATCAATTGCTTTGCCCTCTTGCCCTAGCTATCCTGATACCTCTCAACCCGATCGTTCATCGTCGCCGTCAAGCCGCTTAGTCGCCGCCGTGCTGAGTTGTCGTCACTGCAGTCCTCGCCTCACCGTCTTTTCCTCTGTTTCTGGTTGCTGGCTACAAGGTTAGGCATTTTAGATTTTGTGCATTTTCATGAGGCATACATGTTTAGTAGCCTGACAAGTTACCTTTCACTGCATACACCAGCTTGGTTTCCTTTTTTTTTTGTTTGTTTATGGTATGTGTGTTTTGATTTCCATTTCTTGTTTAGTGATTGTTCTTATTGTGTCAATGTGTGGTGATTTTTCGTTTCTGCTGTGTGACCCCTTCGTCATTGTCTTGTTTGTTTTGGTTTCTTGGGGTTGATCTCTATTTTTGCCTAGGGTTTTTGTTTCCTGGTCTTGCTCTGTTTTGCCTGGGGTTTTTTGTTTCCTGGTTTTGGGGTGTTAAGGTTTAATTTGTGGAACAATAGAAGAAGGAGAAAAAAGGGAGAGAATAGAGTCAGAAGATATTTCAGAAGATAGAAGATAGGAGATAATTGGGTTTAATATTCATTTATTCCGTTATTGAATTCATAATTGGCTTATATAAGCCTTACAAGTAAGGTTAAAATAACAGCTCTAGAATTAAGGAGCATGTGCCGATATCCTGGAGCACTACCAACAGCCAACAATCCTAACAATTACATAAAAATAGGACTCCACTACCAGTTAACTACTGAAGTCGTGGAGGATTTCTAGCATCCACTTCCAGCCTCCACTAACTTACTTGACTCAATCAAATAACCAAAACTAATAATAATTAAGATACAATATTCCCAAGCAGCACGTGCAACACAAGTTTAGCAACATGTGTATGTATTCCATGCATGCCATGACTCATACATATCAGCATTGCACCACATGCCAAGCAACAATCGTATCATTGGGTTGATGAGGACTAGTTTCTTTTTTTCTTTTTTCTTTGTCTCATTTGTCTCTCTCCCACTTTCTCTATAAATCACCCTTAAATCTTCTCTATTCAACTCCCTCTATAGAATGTTTCAAAAAAAAAAAAAAAATTCCCTCTATAGAAACACTTTGATTTTTCTCTTCTCTTTTGCTCTTCCCTCTGTATTTCTCTCTGTTTGTGTCTCACTATGGAGGAGTTGGGTTCTATGTGGACTTATCATGAGGTTGGTCTTTTGTTATTTTTTTGTTTTCTCATCTCAATGTCCTTTCACTTCCATTTCTTCTTTGGGTTCTATTTGGTTTCTGCATTTCATATATATATATATATTTTTCACTTCAATTTTGTGGTTTCTGGTGTTTATTCACTGTATGGTTTGTATTCTATTATATATATATATATTCATCTGGGTTTTTGTTTCCTTTCAAACTTGAAAGCAAGGATTGATTTTGTTTCTCAAACATCAAGAAATTTGTGTTCATTTTTTATTCCTAAACTGGTTTCTCTATTTACAGTATTTTTTTCTGATAGAGATGGCTAGTGAAAAATATAGGAGTTACACAGTACAGTGAAAATAAGTTATTTTGACAATTCAAGTCTTATTTTCTTGTTTGTTTTACACTTCGTTTGGCTTGATTGGTGCCACTTTGCTTGGTGGCTCTTGGAGGCCTTGCATCGTTTTCATATTCTGATTAATGTATTAATATGTACCCACACTACATGTTTGAATAGTTCAATTCTGTTAGGTATGAACATGCACTTGTTCTGTCTTGTTTGGAACAGAACATGTCCAGTTTCAAACTTTCTAGTAATAATCTGTTGTTATCTTTTACTATATTAAATAGTTTGATTGTCACTTACATTCAATATATTTGTTCGTTTTGGATAAAGTAGGTCGGACTGTGGGATATTTGCTCTCAAATTCTTGGAGTACTTGTGGGCCGGGAAACTGTTCTACTTTGAAGCAAAAGAAGGAGCAGCCGTAAGAGTTAAAATTGCAACTGAAATTTTTAAAAATTCTAAACAAGTGCAATGTAATAATATAGTCGAAGGTAATTTAGTTGAAAATGATTGTAATTAACAGATTATTAGTTTAATTAATGAGATTTCTATTTGTATCCGTTGAGTAATTGTGTGTGAAATGAAATGTTGGGAGTTGAGAAGTGTTGTGGATATTGGGAGTGTCTTGTTTGCAGGTACATAAAATGGTATGGATTTGTTGAAAATACAAACAATACTCATGCCAAATTTTTTATAAATTTAGTTACTGTCTAATTCATTTTCAAAAAAATAAAATATATAGTTCATTTTGAATAAAAAAGAAGGCGGCAATGTTGCTGCCTGTTAACTGGCAGCAATGTTGTTGCCAGAAAATGCCTATATACACAACCAACTTTCGAATCACTGTCCGCCCTAAAGTAAACAAGATTACCAAGAATATTTATGGCAAAAGTGCTGGATATATACTCTTTTGCAGTACTGGTCATGTTTTATGTTATAGCTTCATTTACAAAAGTTTTCTCAATTATCCCATTTAGAATCAGGATAAAAACCTAAAAGATATATAATTGATCATGACACTTGAGAGAACAACAAGAAAGATTTTGCAAACACTAAAATAAAAAACCCTAAGAGAGTGTCAAACCATGTGAAACCTTAGCATACATAATACATAATAATATTCACATATGTAAACATGAAAGTCTTTGTTTGCAGTCCCCAATAGAACATTCACAAAAACACCATCAAAACGTATATACAAATATAAGTAGTGTAAATATAGATTATCAATTCAAAAAAAAAAAACTTTACATAAAACATAAGGAGTGTAAATTAATATTAATTTTTTTTTTTTTTTTGTTTACTGAATTTGTGCTTCGGGTCACACCTGACCCGATATCAGGTAACTCATGACCCGAAGCACAAATTCGTGGCTTCGGGTTACCCCCTACCCGAAGCCATGAATTTGTGCTTCGGGTCACACCTGACTCGATATCGAGTCACCAACGACTCGAAGAACAAATTTCGACCTCCGAGTTGGATTATCAATTCAAAAAAAAAAAACTTTACATAAAACATAAGGAGTGTAAATTAATATTAATTTTTTGTTTTTTTGTTTACTGAATTTGTGCTTCGGGTCACTCATGACTTGAAGCACAAATTCATGGCTTCGGGTAAGGGGTAACTCGAAGCCATGGATTTGTGCTTCGGGTCACTCATGACCCAAAGCACAAATCCATGGCTTTGGATATGGCTTCGGGTTAGGGGTAATCCAAAGCCATGGATTTGTGCTTCGGGTCACACCTGACCCGATATCGAGTCACCAACGACCCAAAGAACAAATTTCGACCTCCGAGTTGGGGGCAACCCGAAGGCTTGAAATTCTTCTTCGGATCATTAGTGACCTGATATTGGGTCACCAACGACCCGAAGAAGAATTTCTTTGATGGAGTGAATGTGTCATTAAGGGTAGTTTGGTCTTTTAGGGGCAATTTTGCTATAATTTTTTTTATAGGGTATGTTTGCAATTTAGGCCCTTAAATAGGGCAATTTTGCTAAAATCCCTTTATTTTAACTATTTTTTAAATATATATTTTTTATAATCCATTAATATATATATATATATATATATATATATTTCTGTTTCTTAAGAGTGTAACTGTTTTTTTTTTTTTAATAAATATTTTTCTATTATCCATAAAAAAAATTTTAAGCTCTTAATAAATTTTGTGTATCTTTCAAAAACAATTGTGTTAATTTAGTTTTATAAGTCATTTAAATATTATTTATTTATTGTTGATGGATAAATATTATTTATTTTTGAAATAATCATTTAAATGTTAAAATCTTGAATTTATTTTATTTTATTTTATTTTCAAAAGTAAAGGTGTAATAACATAACCTTTCAAGGGTAAAATTGACATTTTAGGTTTGTATTATACATTAACAAGGGTAAATTTATACTTTTACACATATTGTTAAAGTTGACTGTTACTTTTTGGGTCAAAGGACTAAAGTGATGTATTTTGGAAAAATAAGGGACTAAAGTTGATAATAAGTTAAAGACGTTTAAATATTTGACATTTCGCCAAAACGTAAGGACTTTAGTGAAATTACCCCTGTTATAATATATCTAAACCTTCATCGTAGTTATACCTAGAGGTGTCAAAAGGGCTGGGCCGGGCCAGCCCGGCCTGAAATTTCCAAGCCCATTTATTGTGCGAACTGGGCTCGATCTGAAATATCTCACTCGCTGCTAAGATCAATCCTGAAGCCCAATATCATGTGAGCCGGGTTGGACCGGATTTGGGCCCAAACAGGCCTATCAAGTTTGGGCCCAAATCAAAAATCAAAAATCAAAATTTTTGGATGCTCACAAATGTGTTCGAACCACCAACCTAGTTGGTCATCCAAACAACAGCTAGCACCACTCTATTTTGGTCATCTGATAATACATGCTACATACAATTTGGGTTTTTTATAAAATTAAGAATTTTGGTTACCTAAGGATTCAAACTATTGACCTCCTTACTTATATAAGTAACACTTACCACCAAGCTGTAGTCATCTTGTCATTATGTTTAGATTTATTTATATATTATATATTTAAAATATTATATCGCACAAATAAGACCTGTTAATTTATTTCTTTCCATTATTTGGCAGCAAAATATTTTTATTAAACAAAATATATATATATATATATATATATATATATATATATATAATAATTATTTACTGTTCGGGCCGGATTTTTCGGGTTCGGACCGGGCTAAACCCTTACAGTAATTTATAAAAGCCCAGCCCTTATTCGGTCTTTGGAATATTAAGCCCAGACCATATCCGGAATATCTACAGTACCGGGTTGGACCTGGACTAGGCTGGACCGGATTTATCCGGCCCTTTTGACATCTCTAGTTATACCCTTCTTCTTCTCCTAATTATTGTTGATAATTATTTTTATAGATATTATAATTAAAGCAAATTACACCATACCTCTCTAGTTCTGTACTTCTGTAAAACGGGGTTGTGCATAGGGGTCTTGACCCGTTTGGCACGCCCCCGATACTGTGTTGAGCCAGGCGTGGCATGCCACCATATCGTGTTGGCCCTAACACAGTACGGCACGCTGGGCCGTCCGTTGTCCCCCATTTGACCATTTAAAAAAAAATAAAATAAAATTCCCCCTATTTACCATTTTACACTCATTTCAATTTCTATATACATACCTATTCCATTTCCAATTTTTTTACACTCCCTACTATCCATAAAATAAGCATTTAGTGTAACCTAGCATTAATTGCATATTTAGATATCTTTGCATATTCACTTAGATTGTTTAATCTCTTCATTGAGAATTAAGTCTTGTGGCTAAGGTTGCTTAGGTCATAAGCAATTGGACTAGGTCCACTTTTACAGGCCTGTGAGTAGTGGTAGCGGGTTATTGACCGTTAGAGGTTAAGGTCAACCGAGGTTGTAAACGTTATTACAATTAGTGGATTCGAGGTTTGTGTGTGGCACACATAACAACACGTGGTTTTTCCTTGTTGAAGGTTTCCACGTAAAAATCAAGTGTCATTTATAATTCCGCACTTATTACACTTGATTTATTGAATTGACTAGATATGGGTATTTTCGTAAATTTGACTACTCACGAAAATTGGTAAAAAGGGTTAAAATCTATTCACCCTCCCCCTTCTAGATAGTTTTATACACACCGTGTATTATTAGTTTCAATTGGTATCAGAGCAAGTTTCTAGATATACTTAGGTGATCCTTTGCTTATTTTGGTGTGTTTTGCATTTTGTGTGATTTTTGATCATTCATACATTTGCATTCATTTCATTTATTCATAAAAACTATGAGTGGAAACGGTGGAAATGGTGGTGGCAACGAAGGTGCTTCTAGCATAAGGCCTCCCATTCTTACTAGGTTGAATTATGCCTCTTAGAAAGGCAAGATGGAGTCGTACATTTGCCAAATCCATGATAGGGCATGGATGGCGGTTGAAGATGGCTACACATCACCGATGATGACTCCTACGGGTGGAGGAGAGGATGTACTCAAGCCTAAGGCGCAATTGAACGCGCAAGAGTTTGAGGCATCGAAATAGAATAGGAAGGCAATGCATGCCATCCTATGTGCAATGGACGAGAATCAATATAAATTGATTCAAAACACTAGGATCGCGAAAGAGGCATGGGATATCCTAGAAGTTGCATATGAGGGTACTGAAGTGGTGAAAGATTCTAAGCTTCAAGTCCTTCAAACTCAATTTGAGTTACTCAAGATGGAGGAGAACAAATGCTTTAATGACTTTCAGATCAAGTTGATGGTGTAGGGAAAAACGCATGCACGCAGCAGAAGCGAGACTAAAATAGGTTTTAGTATGTTTTAAATTTTTTCCTTAATATGAACCTTAACCCCTTAATTAATTAACATATAACTAAAAGTTTCGTACATTTGTCGCGTGATCCGATTGACGTTGCGTCGATGGTAATCCGTAAGATCTTCCAATCCAATCATGAACGTGAATCACCTAGGAGCGTGGTCTCCCTTTCTTTGAATTGTGTACCTGAGGATGGATAACAAAAACTTTTTCTTTTTCGTTAGTCACTAAACCTCTAAGAGATAACAAAGAACGTTCTGGTCACTTTTGAATTTTCAATCTAATGATCAGTACTCACGTGAACCTTATTCGAAGTTGTGCACAAAGCCTATTGATGTATAAGCTACTAGTGCACTATCGAAATAGAACGATCTCTTCTCTGTTGTAAGGTTCCCATTTGTTGATTGGCTCATTTCGTGGACAAACCACATGTTGGGGTTCTTTGTAAGGGTAGCTTAGGAGTTGGTATTATTGTTCGAAGCCCTTTTGAAGACCTCGTCTTAATAAGCACCGAAGGTAAATTTCTATGTGCTTACTTGTCTTGAAGAGATAGTTGCACACACTCAGCATTCTTGCATTGGTGTGCATACTCTTCACATGTCACATTCCATACTTGCACTTCTTTGTTATATTTTTATGTGTGGATTTGTCCATAGATAAGTTTCGAGCGATTCGGAGACTTGTCTATATGTTTCAGATGATTTTCGAGACATTTGGGACATTCCGTATTTTTATCGGAAACTAGAATTCAATTTCGAGCTTAAAGTGGAAAGTTATATAATTTTCCATATTTATGATTGAGTCTGGGTTTCTATTCCGAAGACGGAATTGAATTCCGAGTTCCGATGTTAGAACTGGACTGAAGATCACTTGAAACGGAAGTCGGTTTTGTGTGTCATGATTGCCACACAAAGAGAGGTGGCATGTGAGGGGCGTGCAGCTCATGGCTAAAATTGCCACACACAGCCCCGTTGGCCACGCCACACCCATGCCCAAAATGGGTCTCTGTCCGCGTTACACGCACGGGGACTCACATGGCATCCTGTTTGCATTTTCTTCTTTGTTTTAATTGTTTTTGTCTTTTGTTTGTTTGTGTGTTAAAATATATATATATATTTATATATAATATCTAAACGTGTTAGTATATATAGATATGTGTGCCTTTTTGTTTTGTTAATATATATATATATATATATATATTATGTATATTCGTGTCCTCTACTTTTGCAACAGCTAATATATATATATATATATTTATATAATTTGTGAAGTTTTTGTGTTTGATATTATCTAATATATATCAATAGTCTAAAACAGTATAGCTTTGATTTTCAACCTAATATATATATATATATTTTCTTCTTCATTTTTCTACAAGCCACACACTTTTGAGAGACAAATATATTCAAGAGAGAAACTCCCAAGAACTTGTCTTTAACTCTCAAAACCCATTTTCATATGCATCAAAATATCATCTAAACATTTTCTAGCATAGTTAGGATGTTTACTTGCATGGGTCTTGGTCAACACACTTCCCTTGGTATGTTCTTCACTATTATCATTTATAATTAGTGTTTTATTTATCAAGGCATCTCTTTTATCATTTGCTTGTTCTTAGATTAAAATCTAATATTCAAAATAGAGATTGTTGTGTTTGACATGATTGAGTGTTGTATTGTGATAGCTAATTAGGTTTTGTGCTTAATCTTGATTAGCTAAACTATTTGACATATCTTTTAGTTTTTAATATCTAGGATTGCTTTAATTGCAAATTAATTCATCTTAGATAAGCATATAAGGTTTCCTTTGCTCTATGTTGCATTTGGATATTCATATATTCACTTAGGGTGTTATTCTCTTCATTGAGAAAGTAAGTCTTGTGTGTAGCTTCCGGGATTAGGTTGCTTAGATCGCAAGCAAATTGGACTAAGTTCACTCATATCGGGATTAGGTAGGTGTGTGATTACTTCCGGGATTAGGTTGTAATCGTTTACACATTTAGTGGATTCGAGGTTCCAGTGTGGCTTACTTACTAGTCCGTGGTTTTTCCCGTGAGGGTTTCCACGTAAAAATCAAGTGTTATTTAATTTCCGCATTTTATACTTGATTTATTGCTTTATCTATTTAGGGGTAATTTCGTAATTTTGACTTAACACGAAAAATTGGGTAATAAGTTTAAAATCTATTCACCCCCCCTCTAGATAGTTTCATACACACCGTGCTATAATTTGTTTCAATTGGTATCAGAGCGGGTTCCTAGATATACTTAGGTGATCCTTGCTTATTTTGGTGTGTTTTGCATTTTGTGTGATTTTTGATGCATTTATTTCATTCATTCATAAACACTATGAGTGGAAACGGTGGAAATGATGGTGGCAACGAAGGTGCTTCTAGCACAAGGCCTCCACTTCTTACCGGATTGAACTATTCCCAATGGAAAGGGAAGTTGGAATCCTACATAAACCAAATTCACGACCGTGCATGGATGGCGATGGAAGACGGATATGATCTACCCAAGATGACTCCCGGTGGTGGAGGAGAAGAAGTATTGAAGCCTAAGGCGCAATGGAATGCGCAAGAGTTTGAGGCTTCAAAGTGGAATAGGAAGGCGATGCATGCCATCCTATGTGCAATGGACGAAAATCAATATAAATTGATTCAAAATACTAGGATAGCTAAGGAGGCATGGGACATCCTAGAGATTGCACATGAGGGAACCGAAGTGGTGAAGGACTCTAAGCTTCAAGTCCTCCAAACTCAATTCGAGATGCTTAAGATGGAGGAGAATGAGTGCTTCAATGACTTTGAGATCAAGTTGATGGACATAGTCAACCAAAGTCATCAACTTGGTGATCCATATTTGGATAGGAGAATCAAGCAAAAGATTATGAGATCTCTCCCTGATAGATTCGAATCGAAGGTGACAACTTTAGAAGAAAATAGTGGATATAAGGATATGAAGCCGAGTGAGGTGATTGGGAGACTTTTAGCTTATGAGTCTAGGAAAGGTCCTATCTCCACACCCACTAAAAAGCAAAAAGGAATTGCTTTAAAAACCTCCAAGGATGAAAAGGAGGCAAAGAAGATTGACTCGGATGAAGACCTTGCCCTGTTTGTAAAAAGGTTTAACAAGGTTATGAAGTTTAGAAGAAAGGGCTTTGGATCAAAAGGTCAAGATTTGAAGAAAAAGGGCTCTTTCAAGAAGTTTGAACCTAGGCAAGAAATGACCGAAAGGAAAGGGGTCCGATGTTTTGAGTGTGGTGGCATAGGTCACTTTGCCCCCGAATGTGCAAATCATGTTGAGAAGAAAAAGGGAAAAGTGATGGCCGCCACTTGGAGTGGAAGTAGTGATGACTCTATTGAGGGAGATGAGTCTTTGGATGATGAAGAGCTTATGGCTAATCTCCTAGCTTTTGCCTCCCCCCATAAAAGCAAAAGTGATAGTGAGAGAGAGGAAATGAGTCAAGAGGAAAATGACTTAAGTCGAGAAGAAAGTGATTCCTCTTCTAACTCCATAAATGGTTTTGTGGAGAAAAAGGTGCTTGCTAAATACCATGCCGAGTTTAATGATTTAGCAATCAAGAGCACAAGAAAGATCAAGATGTTGAGAGAAGAAAATCTTGAGCTTTCATCTCATAATGACCACTTAAGTGAACAAGTGGAAAAATTCAAGAAGATGGAAGATAAGCTAAGAGAGGAGTTAGTCTTATCTAGGAGGAATGAAGAAAGTCTAAAGAGGGAGCTTGAAGAAGTAAGAGAGTCTATGACTAGGATGGATTCTAGCACCAAGAAGCTTGACCATATACTTGGTGTTGGAAAGAGTCCATGTGACAAGAGGGGTCTTGGGTATGAAGATGGCAAGAAGATCTCTATCTCTAACAAGACCGTGTTTGTTAAGAGTTTGAGGAATGAAGAAACTTCATATGTGCAAATTCCTAGGAAGAAGTTAGAAGTAGGACAATGTTCAAATGCACAAGTGAAGATGGGGCCAAGAAGGTAACCTCAAGCTCAACCCCCTAGGGTCCCTGAAGCCAACATTCCTCTACAATTGGCTCACAAAGGAAAGAGACCTATCATGCAACCTCAAGCTAGAAAGCAATCTAGACCGGTTCAACAACAAAGATGGATTGAACCCATTCATCCACAAAGACAAGGACAAGGTATGATTCCTTATTTTACTCCTATATGTCACTTTTGTGGATTTGATGGTCATATTAGACCACATTGCTTTCGATATATTAAAATGTGAAAAACTAGAAGCATGATAGAGAAGAAAAAGAAAAGAGCCATAATGCATGTTCTTAGGAATGATAATATTATTATGCATGATCCTAGAACATCAAGAACCCATGTACCAAAGACCACTAAGAAAGCTAAGATTGTTTCTAGGTGGATTGGAAAGAATGAAAATGTTTGCCATGTTGCTCAAATAGCCTTGAAGGCAAATTCTTCTAATTTTTGGTATTTAGATAGTGGGTGCTCTAGGCACATGACGGGAAACAAGAGTTTCTTCGAGACTCTTGTTATGGAGGAAGGAGGATATGTCACTTTTGGTGATGGATCCAAAAAGAAAGTTGTAGGGAAAGGAACCATTTCCGTTCCCGGATTACCTTCCTTATCCGATGCTTTATTTGTTGATGGCTTGAAAGCCAATTTAATAAGCATTTCACATCTAAGTGATGAAGGATATTCCGTCTTGTTTAGTAAAGGTGATTGCTCTATCCTAAAGCCCGATGGACAAACCTTGTTGAAAGGTATGAGATCTAGTGACAATTGCTATTGTCTTGAAGCTAGAATAGTCTCAAACAACGTGTCCATGGATGAGCAAATAGAGTTGTGGCATGAAAGACTTGGCCACATGAACTTTAGGGATTTAAGAACTCTTGGAAAGTTCAATTGTGTGCATGGCCTCCCTAAGCTTGGGAAGAAAGCCAATGGTATTTGTGGACCTTTCCAACAAGGAAAACAAACCAAAAGCATGCACAAAAAGGGCAAGTATCTCTCCACCAAGGAGCCCCTAGAGCTTCTCCACATGGATCTCATGGGTCCTATGCAAACCGAGAGTTTAGGTGGAAAGAGATACATTTTTGTTTGTGTTGATGATTTCTCTAGATTTACATGGACATATTTTCTTAGAGAAAAATCCAAAACTTTTGATAAGTTTAAAATGCTTTGAACTAAAATACAAAATGAAATGAATTCTAACATTAAAAGCATTAAACGGATTAGAAGTGACCATGGGAGGGAATTTGAGAATGCCTCTTTTGAAAGCTATTGTGATAGCTTAGGCATCTCCCATGAGTTTTTGGCTCCTAGGACACCTCAACAAAATGGAGTTGTTGAGAGGAAGAATAGGGTCCTTCAAGAGCTGGCCCGAGTGACGTTGCTTAGCAACAATGTTGATCGCGCTCCAAATGTTCACATTTAGCGCTCCCTTTTCCTATCTTTTTGTGCTTGTTTCTCGGGTAAAACCGGGTATTTAATGGATAAATAAGTGTTTCGGGTGATTAGGGAAGTTCAGGGGCAAAATTGTCATTTTGGACAATTCAGGGGCAAAAGTGCAAGATTCAGGCAATTATTGAAGATTCCATGAATAAGGGAGAAGTCAGGGGTACAAACTGCAATTAGCCAGCCAACGCACAGCAGTCAGCCACGTCAACGCTGGAAAACGACACCGTTTTGGCCTTATGCGTGTCACGCCTAACGTTAGGTCGTCTTCCTCAGCAAACTGAGTTAGCCCGACCCGGTTCAGACCCGACCCGAATCGGTAACAGACCCGACATTTCTCTGGCCATTTTCGACGGTTTTTTGGCCACTTTTCCGACGGTTCTCCGCCCAGATCGGAAGCCCACCCCATGGTGGTCACGTTGCACCCACTTTTAGCCTCCAATGCAAAGGTTTTCAACTCCAACAAATCCTCCAAACCTCCATGGATGTTCAAGCCTTCAAGCTTGGTTCGACGGCCATTCTCCCACGATCCAGCACGTCCAAGCTCGCCAAATCTTGGCAGTTACATGCCGCGGGAAAGTACCCGTGGTCCAGTAGGTCAGAACTCGCCGCCGACTTCAATTTCTTCACGGTGAGCTTCGACGGCGGGCACATACCCGCCGACCATGGATTTCAAGGTCACCCGGGCGACCGACTTGGAGGATATTTCATCCAAATCCTCCCCAAAACAATTCCCTATATATATATATTTCCTCCTCTAACCTAAAACACACCTCCCAAATATCCAAATACACTCATAATAGTCTAGAATAGCTTAGTATAGCTTAGTTTAGTTTAGTGTAATTTAATTCTCACCACACCCACACCACCTTAGTTATATTATGTAACTAATATTGATGTTGGGAAATTGGTGTACTTTGTATATTATCTATGATATAAGTTGGTTTTCTATGGTTGAGCTTTAATTCATATATGTGTTGTTTGAATTAACTAATTCATAAGCATGTAATACAATTTAGATTATGCATGAATGATTATTAATGCATGTGTCTTTATTAATGGTTTTAAGACTATCCTAGGTTAATAGGAATCAACTAATTAAATGGATAATTGCATTTGTACACCAATATTCCAACATCCTATCTCTCATTACCACTTTTGCAAGATCATTGCATTAGATGGTAATTAGTTTAATTAGTTAGTTTAGTTAATTTAATTTAGATAATTGTAGTTATAGTTTAGTTCATAGATTAATTAGTTACTAAGGAGATGACAATCCTTAGTTGTAGTGTAATTTAGTTGTAGTTAGTGACATCTTAGTTTAATTTAGTTATTAGTTAGTTTAATTGCTTACATGCCATCCTCTTAGTTTAATTGCTCACTTGCCATCCTCACAATTTACTTTTCATGCATGTAAATATGTTGTAATTAGTGTAAATTAGTTTATATAACGTATAAGACTAAAACCGATAAAAGGTACCTCACAAATTCCCTGAGGAACGAACCGTACTTGCCGTTATGCGATCGTAACAATCCGTGCGCTTGCGGAAAAACATACGCGCCCCATTTATTTTATGATAGTTTATAGAACTATCGTGTGTCCCGCGTGCGCCGATTGAGTTATTGGCGCTGCCGAGGATACTTTATTATAGACCGTTTCAGGGCGCGACAAGTTTATGGCGCCGCTGCCGGGGAACTCTAAAATGTGCAGCGTATATTTTGTTGGTTTTAGTCTTATTTTTATTTTCGTATTTGTATTGTTATTTTGTTTAGAGTTTGAGTCTCTTAATTATCCATTAACCATATTGCAAGTATGCTATAAGATGTATAGAATTAGATAGGTTTGGGGGTTTTCGGATTCCTTACTTATCACTTGTATAGCATGTGCTTGTGATAGTTGTTGGTGTGATTTTTGTGTGTGTAGGGTTTGGAATCAAGAAGAAATACCTACGACGGGATGAGTCCGCGGAAATGAGCCCGCCCAACAAAGCCGCCGGGTTCTTTTTGAACCTTTGGCGAGACACAGCAGCGGGACATAACCCGCCGGACGGACGAAAGGAACCCGCAGAGTCCACGGTGACTTCACATCCGCGGGACAAAGCCCGCCGTCCAGAAGATCAGAACCCGCAGAAGGTGCTGAAGGAAGTCGGTGACCTCATGTAGCGGGACATAACCCGCCATCCAGATGGAAGGAACTCGTTGAGTTCACGGCGACCTCATGCCGCGGGAATAAGCCCGCCGGCCAGAAGAGACGAAGCCGCCGCACCATCTGGAGAAGGCACCGCGACTTCGTGCCGCGGGAATGAACCCGTCGACCTAAAACCGCCTACCACACCATGCACCAATACACCATACCACGAAGCACACCATCCTATGAATGCTAATTCTCAGGTCCAATCTTCTACTTTTGAGCTTTTACTTCAAGTATATCTATTGCTTAGCTTAAGAGTGTGAATTGATTGTGTTGCGTAGTGATTAGGATTGGTTTTTGTAATGTGATTAGTGGTGGATAATTAGGATTGTATATATATGTTTACATGTTAGTTGTAGATATTAGGATTGTATATATATAATTATGTTGTATTTTTGTTTTTATTTTTGTTGTTGTTTTTCAAACCTTGTAAAGATAACCTGTTTCGAAAATTTTGAGTCAAACGTTTCTTTAAAACTATACTAATTGGTGAAGAAATAAATTTTTCTGCCTATGCTGCGTTCATTGATTTTTTGATACGGTTCCAACGATATAAAGAACGTAAAGTTCTGGACGGTTGTTTAAAAGTTATGACTATTACTTCGACCGAAGGTCATGAACGTGCCCTGTTTTCAAATGTTTGCACGTGACCTGTTTTCGACGTCTGTTATCACACTTTTCCAAATTGAATTTTAAAATATTTTATTCATAACAAGTGTTCATTTGCATGTCTATATTCTTGTCTCAAAATTTGAGCATGTTTTATGGAGTATCTTTGAAAATATGCATTGAAAAGCAGACGTTGGTTGAATTCGAAGGTTGACAGTTTTCTTGAAATATTTTTCTCCATATTTAGATGCATCTTCACATGGTATTTTTGTTTGTTTGTGTGTGTTGAGTTGTATATAAGTGTTGGAATGTTTTGTGCTCATATTTACAAATCATGAATTCCTTGTCCATGTACTTCAAGTTTTCAACATTGAGGACAATGTCGAGTTTAGGTTTGGGGGTGTGAACACATATGTGTCAATTTTTTCAATTTTTTGTGATTTTTGTGTTTTTGTGTCAAAATTTTGAAATTTTTGCGAATGAGCCATTGTGAACAAATTGTTTGAATGGATGTTACGAGTAGTGCCATTGAGGAATCTTTCACATGTATTGGTAGCTGAGTCCTGGATAACTTTTGTCAGTCTAGGATTGCTTTGCATAATGTGAATTTAGTCCCTTTCTCTTAGTGTCTAAGTGGACGAGACTCCGTACTCAATTGTTAGGATTAATAGTGGAGACTACCCGTGGGTTTTTGTGCCTTAGCGTTCATTTCTGAGGGTAAATGTTGTTTCTATTCTTAAACACTCTTCGAACATGTTTTTTATTGTGATCTCATCGTATCAATTGCATTGTCTACCATAGAACATTCATAAATGTGGATAACATGTTGAATTTATATTCCCTTGATAGATGGACTTTGAGAAATGATATTAGGACTTTGTAGTACTCACTACCAAATTGCCTAAACACGTCCATTTCCCTTTATGCATGGTTCAATGTAAATATGGCCAAACACATAAACCTATCACACAACACCCTATCCATAGACCTATACACTTAATCTTACTTAGCTACTAATCTTGTTAAGTTCCACTAAAGTAGAGAATTCAACCGTTAAGCTCAAATTGTAATAGCGTGTACTGAGGCATATTTTGTAACTTGTGCTAAGAAAGGGCTTTCAAAAATTAAGTGTTGAAAATTATGCACTTAAAGCCCTTAATCCTCAAAGCAATGACTACTCTAATGTGAGTAACCAATTAGCACAAATCATAGTTCAAAATTATAGCCTAGACACTTGTGTAAGTGATTAATCTAAAATGAGCTTCGAGTTGAAAAATTGTAAATGTGAAACATCTTGGCATGATTAGTATCTTCCATATCCCTTCCATATATCATACACCACATATCACCTTGGCCAACATAAGTAGGGAAGAATTAATTGATCTTTTAGGAAGTCTATCTCGGGAATGCAAATTTAAATATGCTCTACCACGTTCATGGCATTCAATTCCTTCATGAGATCAATTCACTAAAAATGTGCTTTATTTTTAATACTCGCATGTGTTATATATTTGAATTCCATTTACATAACTTCCAAAACGCATGTGTTTGATAGAGAGTGTGCCTAGGACTCTAAGAGAAAAACAGAGTGAAATCCAGTGAGGATTAGAGTTGAGGCGAATTACATCCGAGCATTAGAGTATGTAGAATTTGATGCTATGCCATTGAGAGTGTGGGATTTGCATTGTGAGTTTCAGTCATTTGAATGACTTTATGTTACCCACCACTCAACGGTTTTCACATGTGTGACTCCTCATAAGCACAACTCATTTGATATCTCATTGTGTATGGCTTTGGCTTCGCAAATTGCTTTTAATTTTAGTTTTTAATTGTTAGCTTTACGTTTGTGGGTATCGTAGCGGTAAACCCTCAGGAGACTCCACTCCTCCCACTAGGGACACCTAGGGGTTTAAAAGGCTTGTGGCACGTGCTAAGTGCCATTGTTTTTCCCATGAAAGCGGACTAATTAGTTTATGCTTTATTTATGTTTTAGTAGTGTTAATTGTTAGTTTTTGTTTTGCTCGAGGACGAGCAAAAGTTAGGTTTAGGGGTCTGATCGCGCTCCAAATGTTCAGATTTAGCGCTCCTTTTTCCTATCTTTTTTGTGCTTGTTTCTCGGGTAAAACCGGGTATTTAATGGATAAATAAGTGTTTCAGGTGATTAGGGAAGTTCAGGGGCAAAATTGTCATTTTGGACAATTCAAGGGCAAAAGTGCAAGATTCAGGCAATTATTGAAGATTCCGTGAATAAGGGAGAAGTCAGGGGTACAAACTGCAATTAGCCAGCCAACGCACAGCAGTCAGCCACGTCAACGCTAGAAAACGACACCGTTTTGGCCTTATGCGCGTCACGCCTAACGTCAGCATAACGTCAGGTCGTCTTCCTCAGCAAACTGGGTTAGCCCGACCTGGTTCAGACCCGACCCGAACAGGCAACAGACCCGACATTTCTCCGGCCATTTTCAACGGTTTTTCAGCCACTTTTCCGACGGTTCTCCGCCCAGATCGGAAGCCCACTCCATGGTGGTCACGTTGCACCCACTTTTAGCCTCCAATGCAAAGGTTTTCAACTCCAACAAATCCTCCAAACCTCCATGGATGTTCAAGCCTTCAAGCTTGGTTCGGCGGCCATTCTCCCACGATCCAACACGTCCAAGCTCGCCAAATCTTGGCGGTTTCATGCCGCTGGAAAGTACCTGTGGTCCAGTAGGTCAGAACTCGCCGCCGACTTCAATTTCTTCACGGCGAGCTTCGACGGCGGGCACATACCCGCCGGCCATGGATTTCAAGGTCGCCCGGGCGACCGACTTGGAGGATATTTCATCCAAATCCTCCCCAAAACAGTTCCCTATATATATATTTCCTCCTCTAACCTAAAACACACCTCCCAAATATCCAAATACACTCCTAATAGTCTAGAATAGCTTAGTATAGCTTAGTTTAGTTTAGTGTAATTTAATTCTCACCACACCCACACCACCTTAGTTATATTATGTAACTAATATTGATGTTGGGAAATTGGTGTACTTTGTATGTTATCTATGATATAAGTTGGTTTTCTATGGTTGAGCTTTAATTCATATATGTGTTGTTTGAATTAACTAATTCATAAGCATGTAATACAATTTAGATTATGCATGAATGATTATTAATGCATGTGTCTTTATTAATGGTTTTAAGACTATCCTAGGTTAATAGGAATCAACTAATTAAATGGATAATTGCATTTGTACACCAATATTCCAACATCCGATCTCTCATTACCACTTTTGCAAGATCATTGCATTAGATGGTAATTAGTTTAATTAGTTAGTTTGGTTAATTTAATTTAGATAATTGTAGTTATAGTTTAGTTCATAGATTAATTAGTTACTAAGGAGATGACAATCCTTAGTTGCAGTGTAATTTAGTTGTAGTTAGTGACATCTTAGTTTAATTTAGTTATTAGTTAGTTTAATTGCTTACATGCCATCCTCTTAGTTTAATTGCTCACTTGCCATCCTCACAATTTACTTTTCATGCATGTAAATATGTTGTAATTAGTGTAAATTAGTTTATATAACGTATAAGACTAAAACCGATAAAAGGTACCTCACAAATTCCCTGTGGAACGAACCGTACTTGCCGTTATGCGATCGTAACGATCCGTGCGCTTGCGAAAAAACATACGCGCCCCATTTATTTTACGATAGTTTATAGAACTATAGCGTGTCCCGCGTGCGCCGATCGAGTTATTGGCGCCGCCGGGGATACTTTATTATAGACCGTTTCGGGGCGCGTCAAATGTCCCTAGGAACTTATGGGCCGAAGCCATCAATACGGCTTGCTATATAGGGAATAGAGTTTTCCTAAGGCCCAGATCTAGAAACACCTCCCATGAGTTATGGAAGGGTAGGAAGCCAAATGTTAGCTACTTCCACACATTTGGAAGCAAATGCTACATTTTAAATGACCGTGATCAACTTGGCAAGTTTGATGCTAAGAGTGATGAAGGTATCTTTATTGGCTATGCCTTGAATAGTAGAGCCTATAGAGTTTTCAACTTGAAGACTCGAACCGTCATGGAATCATCTAATGTTGTCATTGATGATACAAGGCTCAAGTTTAATGACCATGAGGAGGAGGAAGTTTTAGAGGATGACTCTCCTTTGGAGAGGGTTGTGGTGACTCCCAACGTTGGGACGTCCAATGACAATAATGAAGTCTCACAACCTATTACTAGAGTCCCTCTCTTGGACTCTAATGAACCCGCTCCATGGGTGAGAAGACTCCATAACAAAGAGGATGTTATTGGAGATGTGAATGAGGGTGTTAGAACTAGGCGTCGAATAGCTAATCTCATTAGCTTTACATGCTACACCTCTCAAATTGAACCCAAAAAGGTTGATGAAGCCTTGAATGATGAATTTTGGGTTCTTTCCATGCAAGAAGAGCTAAACCAATTCGAAAGGAATGAGGTTTGGACTCTAGTTCCTAGGCCTAAAAGCACTCATGTGATAGGCACTAAGTGGATTTATAGGAACAAATCCGATGAGGATGGTAACATAGTGCAGAACAAGGCTAGACTTGTAGCACAAGGGTACTCTCAAATTGAGGGTATCGACTTTGAGGAGACTTTTTCTCCGGTTGCCCGTTTAGAGTCCATTAGGCTTCTCTTGTCCATCTCTTGTGTGCACAAGTTCAAATTGCACCAAATGGACGTTAAGAGTGCCTTCCTAAATGGCTTCTTGCAAGAGGAAGTGTTTGTTGAACAACCCAAGGGGTTTGTGGATGCACACCACCCCAACCATGTCTATCGCCTCAAGAAGGCTCTATATGGGTTGAAACAAGCACCGAGGGCTTGGTATGAGTGCCTCACTCAATTTCTTGTTGACAATAACTACACAAGGGGTAGTGTTGACAAGACACTATTCATCAAGAAAGACAATGATAAGCTTTTTAGAGCTCAAATATATGTTGATGATATAGTGTTTGGCTCCACCAACAACACCAAGGTCCAAAAATTTGTTGATGTCATGTCTCATGAATTTGAGATGAGTGTTGTTGGTGAGCTTAGTTACTTCCTAGGTTTGCAAATTAGGCAAATGAATGATGGGATTTTCATTACCCAAGCCAAATATGCCAAAAACCTAGTGAAGAAGTTTGGTCTAAAAAATGCCAAACATTGTGATACACCCATGAGTACCACTTTGAAGCTAAGCAAGGATACTAGCGGTAAAAGTGTGGAACAAACGTTATATCGTGGCATGATTGGAAGCTTGCTTTACTTGACCACAAGTAGGCCCGATATCTCTTTTAGTGTGGGTGTGTGTGCTAGGTACCAAGCGGATCCTAAGGAGTCCCATCTCTCTTCCGTTAAGAGAATCATTTGCTATGTGAATGGGACTTCCAACTATGGGATTTGGTACTCGTTTGACACTAATACTAGTCTTGTAGGCTTTAGTGATGCGGATTGGGTAGGAAATTGTGATGATAGGAAAAGCACATCGGGCGGTTGCTTCTTCCTAGGCAACAACTTGGTGTCTTGGTTTTGCAAGAAGCAAAACTCAATTTCCTTGTCCACGGCCGAGGCCGAGTACATAGCCGCAGGGAGTGGATGTACACAACTCCTATAGATGAAGCAAATGCTAGTAGACTACGGATTCAACCAAGGTACTCTCACTCTTTTTTGTGATAACATGAGTGCCATTAATATTTCTAAGAATCCGGTACAACATTCTAGAACTAAGCATATTGACATCTGCCATCACTTCATTAGAGAGCTTGTTGAAAATAAATGCATAGTACTTGAACATGTAGGTACTAATGATCAACTTGCGGACTTATTTACTAAACCCTTAGATGCTACTCGATTTAAAACTCTTAGTAGATCTATTGGGATATGTCTTGTGGAGTGATGTGTTTTGTGATTGACCCCATATGGGGAACTCAAGCAAAGAGAGCTATTTTGCATTCTTGTCACTTGCAAAAAATTTGAAATATCTTATGCCTCTTCTTTTAATTGCTTGAGTAAGCTTGGTTGTACATATGTATATATGTTTTCAATTAAATAAGTGTGAACCTTGCTTGTTTGCAATCCAGGTCATATTTATGTTGAAACATGCATTTTTGGACTAGGAGATGTACATAGGAAGTATGATTTGAATGACCTTTAGTTATCTCCATGACATGTTGATTCTTTAATATCTTGCTAATGTCAAATGAAAAAGCATGAAATTGATATAACATGCTTACATGAAAAGCATGAATTGATGATTGCATATTCTTTAAATGCAAAACTTGTGTGAAAGCTTATGAGACTCAAAATGAATAAAGGATCTTGTATCCGTTTAAAGGAATTTATATTCCAAATGTCTCTCTTTCTTTATTGGTTGAACATAGCTACTATCATACGGATATCTTATCCGGAAAAATCAAATAGGGTGCAAAGTTGCTCATGCCATGTTTCGCTTATAAAGTTGGATATAGTTGCTCATAAATTAAAATCAAAAACTCTATATCCTTGCTTTTCTCATGACAATGGTGAAATTGGTTTGAATTCTTATTAGAAACCTTTGTCATTTGCTTTGCCAAATACCATTGTATTTTGGACTTGAATGCTATATGTCATGTATGCAAAGCATGTTTGGTTCACACATTTTCTACAAATAAATCTCCTTGTTTCTTTCCAATTAATTGAGGTGCATAAAGTGACTTATATGTATATGCAAATATCTTGCATGCTTCTATCTCTCGTTGCTCTGAGTGACCCGGTTGGGGACTACTCATTTGCCTATATCATGACAAAAAGGGGGAGTAGGATATGGTAAGGGGAGTTGCAAAATATAGAAGCAATTGTTCATATTGGGGAGAACATTCATTGAGGGGGAGTAACCCGTTGAGGGGGAGCATTGCATACACATACATTGCATAATGTTGTGCCTAATTTAAAAAAAAAAAAATGTAAATGCTTGTTTTTATTCTCACTTGATTAATCTTACATTACACTTGTATTGGAAATGTTAGAAACTTTATTTTCAGGGATTGATTATTCTACAAGAGGTTGAAGACTTCAAGTTTCATTTTCTTATCTCTTTGTAATGTACAATATCATTGTAGTCCCGTAGTTTCTATTTCTTTGTGAGGAATCAATGTGAGTGGTGGTTTTGTCACGAAATAGCCAAAGGGGGAGATTGTAAGGTTCCCATTTGTTGATTGGCTCATTTCGTGGACAAACCACATGTTGGGGTTCTTTGTAAGGGTAGCTTAGGAGTTGGTATTATTGTTCGAAGCCCTTTTGAAGACCTCGTCTTAATAAGCACTGAAGGTAAATTTCTATGTGCTTACTTGTCTTGAAGAGATAGTTGCACACACTCACTTAGCATTCTTGCATTGGTGTGCATACTCTTCACATGTCACATTCCATACTTGCACTTCTTTGTTATATTTTTATATGTGGATTTGTCCATAGATAAGTTTCGAGCGATTCGGAGACTTGTCTATATGTTTCGGATGATTTCCGAGACATTTGGGACATTCCGTATTTTTATCGGAAACTGGAATTTAATTTCGAGCTTAAAGTGGAAAGTTATATAATTTTCCATATTTATGATTGAGTCCGGGTTTTTATTCCAAAGACGGAATTGAATTTCGAGTTCCGAGGTCAGAACTGGACTGAAGATCACTCGAAACGGAAGTCAGGTTTGTGTGTCATGATTGCCACACAAAGAGAGGTGGCATGTGAGGGGCGTGCAGCTCATGGCTAAAATTGCCACACACAGCCCCGTTGGCCACGCCACACCCACGCCCAAAATGGGTCTCTATCCGCGTTACACGCACGGGGACTCACACGGCATCCTGTTTGCATTTTCTTCTTTGTTTTAATTGTTTTTGTCTTTTGTTTGTTTGTGTGTTAAAATATATATATATATTTATATATAATATCTAAACGTGTTAGTACATATAGATATGTTTGCCTTTTTGTTTTGTTAATATATATATATATATATATATATATATATATATTATGTATATTCGTGTCCTCTACTTTTGCAACACCTAATATATATATATTTATATAATTTGTGCAGTTTTTGTGTTTGATATTATCTAATATATATCAATAGTCTAAAACGGTATAGCTTTGATTTTCAACCTAATATATATATATATTTTTTCTTCTTCATTTTTCTACAAGCCACACACTTTTGAGAGACATATATATTCAAGAGAGAAACTCCCAAGAACTTGTCTTTAACTCTCAAAACCCATTTTCATATGCATCAAAATATCATCTAAACATTTTCTAGCATAGTTAGGATGTTTACTTGCATGGGTCTTGGTCAACACACTTCCCTTGATATGTTCTTCACTATTATCATTTATAATTAGTGTTTTATTTATCAAGGCATCTCTTTTATTATTTGCTTGTTCTTAGATTAAAATCTAATATTCAAAATAGAGATTGTTGTGTTTGACATGATTGAGTGTTGTATTGTGATAGCTAATTAGGTTTTGTGCTTAATCTTGATTAGCTAAACTATTTGACATGTCATTTAGTTTTTAATATCTAGGATTGCTTTAATTGCAAATTAATTCATCTTAGATAAGCATATAGGGTTTCCCTTGCTCTATGTTGCATTTGGATATTCATATATTCACTTAGGGTGTTATTCTCTTCATTGAGAAAGTAAGTCTTGTGTGTAGCTTCCGGGATTAGGTTGCTTAGATCGCAAGCAAATTGGACTAGGTTCACTCATATCGGGATTAGGTAGGTGTGTGATTACTTCCGGGATTAGGTTGTAATCGTTTACACATTTAGTGGATTCGAGGTTCGAGTGTGGCTTACTTACTAGCCCTTGGTTTTTCCCGTGAGGGTTTCCACGTAAAAATCAAGTGTTATTTAATTTCCGCATTTTATACTTAATTTATTGCTTTATCTATTTAGGGGTAATTTCGTAATTTTGACTTAACACGAAAAATTGGGTAATAAGTTTAATAGACCACCCCCCCCCCTCTAGATAGTTTTATACACACCGTGCTATAATTTGTTTCATCTGTTCTCTCTTGGCCAAATTCTCACACTAATCTCTAGAGTTGGATTTTATTTATCTTAAAAAAAAAATAAAATAATAATAATAAAAAAATACACTCTCAAGCCTAGCAAGTATTAGGGTGGCCGAATTCTATCACTTCTAATATATAGGGTGACCGAATTCCTTGCCCTATTACATTAGGGTTGCCTAAAATCTTCTAATAGGAAAACTATGTGGTGGCCGAAATCCTCACTTGAAGAGGATTTGTGTTTCCACCGATGACTCCTATCAATCTTTTGATTTCCAAACCCTAATCCAACTCTTTAGTGTATTTGTGACTATATCCAAGATTTCCTAATTTGACTAGATAAATAAAATCCTTTTATTTATCTTCTTATCAAATAAAGTCTTTTATTCTCATTATACTACCACAATAGTATACTACTAAGAAACATATTTCCTAGTCAGAAAAAGATTTTGATTTTTAAATAATTAATTAATTAATTTCCATTTAATCAAATGATAAAATAAAATAATATTTTAGACTAATAATTTAGCCTTGCCACCCATATACATATACATGGGCCAAATATTATTTTTCAATTTTATTAAACCCATTGGACCTTAATAAAAAAGCCCACATGTGAACTAGGCCCATTCTTACTAAAAGAAACAAGCCTACATGCCATAATACAATTATAGATGGACCCATAAATTAGTCCGGTAGAATATATCAAGTGATCCATGCAAGTCCGTGTGGATTGGGGATCTTGGCGGGCTATCTAAATTTAAGCTTCAATAGACATAACCCAGTCACAATCAACAAATGATTCACTTAAGTTCGATCTATTAATTTTAGTTTATTCCACTAAAGAACTAAAATTGCACTCTTAAATAAATATAGAATAAGTAAAAGTTCCTCATTCATACCCTAGACAATCTTATTGGAGATAGTGAATCCTCGTGAATAATATCAGTAATCGCCAAGAGCTCATTGACCGCATATAGCTCTCCTAGTTACCAAATTTACTCATACGACCACATTTTGAACTTGGATATTCCGACTTGTCTAGAAGCCATGTTTTCAATAGACACTATCGAAAACTCAACGTTGAGATTTAATATCCAATACCTCAAAACATCCATATGATGATATTATACCTTCATTTACTAAATGGAACCACGATGTCCATATCTATAAATGAAGTCCTCTATCGATTAGCAAATGAATACCACCAAACTATCGAGGATAGACTATACTATATAATCGTACTCATTGATAACTCAAATGATAACACTTGTAACTATAAGTCCATCTTTTATCTCAGGATTAAGATAGACTCTCCAATTGTCCTCATAATGAAAAGACTTTTATTTACTGACGGTTCTAGATAAAGTATTTCATTGTGATCCTATTCAATGAACCTATTGCACTAGATTCTTTTACTCAAAACCTCTTTAATGATTTAGACTCATCATAACACATTTGATCCCACTCAAATGCTAGCAAAAGAATCTACGACTTTAACAAGATAAAGGTGCCCAACATTTTCCTTAAGTTGTGAACATTTATTAAAGACTAACTAAAGAATTGTGTCTACCTCATACATATCCAGATGTACGAACAATTCTTCTTTTCTCATAGTTTTTTGACCTTATGATTATTTACTTTTGACAATTATAATATTCAAACTATAAATGCTATAAGATTTGTTAAAACAGAAATCACTTTATTAATATGATAAGATTGTCAGAAAACAATATTACACTCGTACTATTGAGCATAATCCTAACAATCTCCCACTTGCGCTATAGCAAATGTGTCATGCCCATTAAAACTCTTATGTGGTAGAGCCTTTGTGAATGGATCCGCTAGATTTTCTACTGACATGATTTTGGTAATCATCATGTCACCCTTATGCACAATTTCCCTTAAAAGATGATATTTCCTTTCAATGTGTTTTCCTCTCTTATGACTTCTTGGTTCTCTCGAATTAGCCACTGCTCTACTGTTGTCACAGTAGATAGTGATCTGCTTATTCGCACTGGGAACCACTTCCAAGTCAATCAGAAATTGGCGGAGCCAAATAGCCTCTTTGGTAGCTTTGCATGCAGCAACATACTCAGCTTCCATGGTGGACTCAGCAATATAAGATTACTTGATACTCTTCCATATGACTGCTCCTCCTCTAAGAGTAAACACAGATCCTGATGTGGATTTTCTAGAGTCAGAATCCAATTAGAAATCAAAATTTGTATACCCAATGGGAATCAAATCCCCTCCCAAGTATACAAGCATATTATCTCTTGTTCTCTTGTTCTCTTGATATACTTGAAAATATGCTTGACTGCCGTCCAGTGATCAAGACTAGGTTTCGATTGAAAACTGCTAACTATGCCCACGGCAAAACAAATATTTGGTCTAATGTAGAGCATTGCATACATGAGACTTCCAACTGCCGAGGCATATGAAATCCTACTCATAAATTGCTCTTCATGCTCATTCTTAGGAACTTGTTCCTTAGAAAGTTTGATTCCATGTCTGAAAGGTAACATACCTTTCTTGGAATCTTGCATGGAAAACCTAGACAAGATTTTATCTATGTATAAGGCTTGGGATAGTGCAATCGTTCTATTCTCTCTACCCCTTATTACTTGGATATAACTTGCTTCTCCTAAGTCCTTCATATCAAATTGTTTTGCTAACCATTCTTTTACTGATGTCAATACACCTACATCGTTTTCGATGAGTAGTATATTATCAACATAAAGAATGAGGAAAACCAACTTGTTGGCTTTAATCCTCTTGTAAACACAGGGTTCGTCAAGGTTCTGAATAAATCCAAAACTTTTAACTACTTGATCGAACCTTATGTTCCAGGATCTAAATGCTTGCTTTAATCCATATATGGAATTTTGCGACTTGCATACCTTTTTTATTTGGCCTTTTTCAATGAATCCTTCTGGTTGCATCATGTAAATGCTTTCGTCAAGACTTCCATTAAGGAAAGCTGTCTTGACGTTCATTTGCCAAATCTCTAGATCTAGAGATGTTGCAATGGATAAGAGTATGCTAATGGATTTAAGCATGGACATAGGAGAGAAGGTTTCCTTGTAATCGATACCTTCTTTTTGTGTGTAACCTTTAGCTACTAATCTAGCTTTAAAGGTTTCCACCTTTCCATCCATACCTTTTTTCCTCTTGTATACCCACTTGCATCCAATGGGTTTTATCCCTTTAGGCAAGTCTACAAGGGACCAGACTTTGTTATTGAACATGGATTCAACCTCAGATTGCATTGCCTTTTGCTAATGGCGACTATCAACATCCTCCATTGCTTCCTTATACGTGTAGGGATCATTGTCATCTGGGAGATTCTCCATTGATTCTCCTAGACCGATGTATCTCTCGGGTTGTCTACTAACCCTTCCACTACGACAAGCAATGGTAGGTTGTTGATTTTGTGTTGGTGCAAAACTTACAATTGGGCTATGTAAGGTTCCCAATTGTTGATTGGCTCATTTCGTGGACAAACCACATGTTGGGGTTCTTTGTAAGGGTAGCTTAGGTGTTGGTATTATTGTTCAAAGCCCTTTGAAGACCTTGTCTTGATAAGCACTGAAGGTAAATTTCTATGTGCTTACTTGTCTTGAAGAGATAGTTGCACACACTCACTTAGCATTCTTGCATTGGTGTGCATACTCTTCACATGTCACATTTCACACTTGCACCTTGATGTTGTATTTTGTTGTGTGCTTTTGTGCTTAGCAATTTGTTTCCTGATATTGTTCGGAAACATCTGCCCATGCACTAGGATGTGCTTGGTTTTGCGCGAAGACCGCCTACGGAGATGCACTTGGCTTCTAATTTGATTTCACCTTTTTAAGGTGATCGGCGGTTATGATCGATGGCCTGACCGCCGAATGAAACCTTCATTTGAGTCCAGAGGCCTCTGGATCAATTCAGCTGTTGGATCGGCGGTTTCATGGCCGCCGATCATAAACGCCGTTTAGACCTGATTGTTTTTATATCTCGGTCTTATTCGGCGGTTTGAATGGCGGTTTCGAAACTGCCAATTGAAACCGCCGTTTCTGTCCTGCCTTTCACGGGAGCCATTCGGCGGTTGAAATCTACGGCCTGGCTGTAGATTGAAACCGCCGATCGGTGCGTTTCTTTGCAACATACTCAAAACGACTTCACTTTGATTTGGCCCCCTATATATATGCCATTTTGTCTTTAGGTCAATTAAGAGAGTTCATATTCAGATTTCATACTTAGGATATTTTTCAAAGACAAGAAAAATTCCAAGAACTCATTTTTAATTACTCAAACACTTTTTCATGATCATCAATCATCATCTAGCATCATCTTTGATCATCTAGATGTCTCTTTGCATGGATTCTTCATCATACTTTGCTTGGTAAGCTTTTCACTAATATCTTACATATTTTGTGTTTTTCTTAACAAGCAATCTCAATTTATTACTTGTATGTTATTTATATATATTTGAATACAAGTTTGAGATTAGTGTGTTGAATGTTTGAGAAGTTGTTTTGTGATAGCTAATTAGGTTTTGTTGTGGTGACTCCCAATGTTGGGACGTCCAATGACAATAATGAGGTCACATAACCTCTTACTAGAGTCCCTCTCTTGGACTCTAATGAACCCGCTCCATGGGTTAGAAGACTCCATAACAAAGAGGATGTTATTGGAGATGTGAATGAGAGTGTTAGAATTAGGCGTCAAATAACTAATCTCATTAGCTTTACATGCTACACCTCTCAAATTGAACCCAAAAAGGTTGATGAAGCCTTGAATGATGAATTTTGGGTTCTTGCCATGCAAGAAGAGCTAAACCAATTCGAAATGAATGAGGTTTGGACTCTAGTTCCTAGGCCTAAAAGCACTCATGTGATAGGCACTAAGTGGATTTATAGGAACAAATCCGATGAGGATGGCAACATAGTGCAGAACAAGGCTAGACTTGTAGCACAAGGGTACTCTCAAATTGAGGGTATCGACTTTGAGGAAACATTTGCTCCCGTTGCCCGTTTAGAGTCCATTATGCTTCTCTTGTCCATTTCTTGTGTGCACAAGTTCAAATTGCACCAAATGGACGTTAAGAGTGCCTTCCTTAATAGCTTTTTGCAAGAGGAAGTGTTTGTTGAACAACCCAAGGGGTTTGTGGATGCACACCACCCCAACCATGTCTATCGCCTCAAGAAGGCTCTATATGGGTTGAAACAAGCACCGAGAGCTTGGTATGAGCACCTCACTCAATTTCTTGTTGACAATAACTACACAAGGGGTAGTGTTGACAAGACGCTATTCATCAAGAAAGACAATGATGAGCTTTTCATAGCTCAAATATATGTTGATGATATAGTTTTTGGCTCCACCAACAACACCAAGGTCCCACAATTTGTTGATGTCTTGTCTCATGAATTTGAGATGAGTCTTGTTGGTGAGCTTAGTTACTTCCTAGGTTTGCAAATTAGGCAATTAGATGATGGGATTTTCATAACCCAAGCCAAATATGCTGAAAACCTAGTGAAGAAGTTTGTTCTTGAAAATGCCAAACATTGTGATACACCCATGAGTACCACTTTGAAGCTAAGCAAGGATGCTAGTGGTAAAAGTGTGGAACAAACTCTATATCGAGGCATGATAGGTAGCTTGCTTTATTTGACCGCAAGTAGGCCCGATATATCTTTTAGTGTGGGTGTGTGTGCTAGGTACCAAGCGGATCCTAAGGAGTCCCATCTCTCTTCCGCAAAGAGAATCATTTACTATGTGAATGGGACATCCAACTATGGGATTTGGTACTCTTTTGACACTAATGCTAGTCTTGTAGGCTTTAATGATGCGGATTGGGCAGGAAATTGTGATGATAGGAAAATTACATCGAGCGGTTGCTTCTTCGTAGGCAACAACTTGGTGTCTTGGTTTTGCAAGAAGCAAAACTCGATTTCCTTGTCCACAGCCAAGGCCGAGTACATAGCCGCGGGGAGTGGATGCACACAACTCCTATGGATGAAGCAAATGCTAGTAGACTACAGATTCAACCAAGGTACTCTCACTCTCTTTTGTGATAACATGAGTGCCATTAATATTTCCAAGAATCCGGTACAACATTCTAGAACTAAGCATATTGACATCCGCCATCATTTCATTAGAGAGCTTGTTGAAAATAAATGCATAGTACTTGAACATGTAGGTACTAATGATCAACTTGCGGACTTATTTACTAAACCCTTAGATGCTACTCGATTTAAAACTCTTAGTAGATCTATTGGGATATGTCTTCTGGAGTGATGTGATTTGTGATTGACCCCATATGGGGAACTCAAGCAAAGAGAGCTATTTTGCATTCTTGTAACTTGCAAAAAAAAAAAAAAAAAAAATTTTGAAATATCTTATGCTCCTTCTTTTAATTGCTTGAGTAAGCTTGGTTGCACATATGTATATATGTTTTCAATTAAATAAGTGTGAACCTTGCTTGTTTACAATCCATGTCATATTTATGTTCAAACATGCATTTTTGGACTAGGAGATGTACATAGGATGTATGCTTTGAATGACCTATAATTATCTCCATGACATGATGATTCTTTTATAACATGCTAATGTCAAATGAAAAAGCATGAATTGGTGATTGCGTTCTTAAATGCAAAACTTGTGTGAAAAAGACTTATGAGACTCAAAATGAATAAAGGATCTGTATCCGTTCAAAGGATCTAAACAATCCAAATGTCTCTCTTTCTTTATTGGTTGAACATGGCTACTATCATACGGATATTTTATCCGGAAAAATCAAATAGAGGGCAAAGTCGCTCATGCCATGTTTCACTTATAAAGTTGGATATAGTTGCTCTTAAAATAAAATCAATGAAATCTCTATATCCTTGCTTTTCTCATGACTATGGTGAAATTGGTTTGAATTCTTATTAGAAACCTTTGTCATTTGCTTTGCCAAATGCCATTGTATTTTCGACTTGAATGCTACATGTCTTGTATGCAAAGCATGTTTGTTTCACACATTTTTCCTCAAATAAATCTCCTTGTTTCTCTTCAATTAATTGAGATGCATAAAGTGACTGATCGCGCTTCAAATGTTTACATTTAGCGCCCCTTTTTCCTTGCTTTTGTAATCAACTTCTAAGCATTCCATGTGTTTAATTGTGTAAATAAGTATTTTCAGGTAAAATAGGTGTTTCAAGGGCATTTTTGTCCAAAGTGAAGAAATGAGGGCAATTTGGGAAGAGAACAGAAGAAAAGCAAGAAGGCGGGTTCGTGCATTCAGGCCGGCGAGCAAGAAGCCGCCGCTCAAAGCCGCCGTCATCCAGGCAGGATCTTTCGGCGGGCAAGAAGCCGCCGCTCAAAGCCGCCGTCATCCAAGCGGGATCTTTCGGCGGGCAAGAAGCCGCCCAAGAAGTCGCCGTCGTCAAGGCAGGATCTTTCGGCAGGACTAAAGCCGCCGTGCATGCCCGCCGCTGATTCTGAGAAGCTGTAATTTGACTGAAGCTCACCCCAAAAGTCAAATAAGGCTGCCCCTTTCTCCACCTATTGACCTTGGAAGGCCTCCTCTCTCTCATGCATATACACGAGGTGTCAAAACAAAGAGATATAGTTAGTTTTAGTTAGAGAGAAGATATAGTCAGTTAGAGAGAAGTTAGAAAGAAGATATTAATTAGAGATATTTTTGTTCTTAGGAATCAAGAAAGATAGTATTTTCTTGGCCAAATTCTAGGTAGCCAAACACCACATGTTGGTTATTTAGAGTGATCTCCTCAAGTTGCCATAGAAGAGTTAATTGCTTGGATTGCAAGGAAGACCATTTCCACTTCACAAGTTTGTCCATTGGTGATGTTTCCCTTACTTGTATATCTTTGTAATTTTGATACTATGTGTAACTAATCCCTTTTGTTAAGGAATTAGATGTAATTCTTGTACTTCCTTGTTATCTAATCAATCATATTTGTATAATCCTCTTAAGTCATGTTTTGTGCATTTATATTTGCATGTGTGGTGGTTGCAACCACCTATCTCCTTATAGTGCAAAACTTGATGAAATTGTATGCATGTACCATTTATTGCATATTAATAGTGAAACACCTATGAGGAGAGATTACTAACTTGTAATTCTCTACTATTCAATCACTAATTTCCCCTTGATCACTCTCTAATCTTAGATTTCATTGTGGTTAAGTTGAGAATTAGGTGCTTAGAACATTCATATGGATATATGCATGTTAGTAATTGAAGGTTAGGCTTAATGAATAATTGATTAGAAGCTAGAATATTACTTGAATGAATCTAATTCCTTAACAATTCTCAATATAGAATTTAATTCAAGTAGTTGTAATTGCTAATTAGACAACTTCATCTTAGAATAATTAATTTGTTAATCACTAGTTAATTTAAGTAAAACTTGTTAAAATAATTAGGAAATTGTAGAGTTAATCTAAAGATAGAAAGCTTTTTAGTGCTTACCTAGTGGAATGATACCCTTACTTACTCACTACACTAGTTTAACGACTTGTGCACTTGCAATAGGGTCACCAGACTCGCACGTCCCTTTAGCACGACCGTGGTAGATTAAGTTAATTTCCAGTGACATTGGTAGAACTAGTCGGGGCGTGTCAAAATTTATGGCGCCGCTGCCGGGGAGCACGGCTTTGTTACTTTTTGCCTTATTCTTTTTAGAACATTAGTCAATTTAATTGTTGCATAATCGTAGTGATTTTCTGTTTGAGCACTTAACCTTTTGGTAGTTAGTGTAGTGTACTTTCAGGTTTCTTGTCACGAATAAATGCACGGAAGACGATCGTTGGGAAGCCCACTGAACCTTTTGTTGAAAATATTGATCGCATAGCGAGGCTACCGACAATGACGGACAATCCTAGAGGGCTATCCGACCTTGAGTAAGGGTCAACCTCTTCTAGCAACACCTCCACTGGTTCAGAACACGGACAGGATCAACGAATGATGAAGGAATTCTCATTGCCTACCGTTGGATCACATCCTTCAGCCATATTGTAAGATGATGCCCAGAGAAATTACGAGCTGAAAAACTTGCACTACAACACACTCCCGCACTTTGGTGGTAACTTGAGCGAAGACTGCCTTCAATTCATGAAGGAATATTATAATGTGGTGACCACTTTTCCACTCAGAAACTTGACGGAGGATCACTTACGCATGCGATGTTTTTCGTATTGCATGAGAGACGATGCCAAGAAATGGCTCATGGCATTACCAGCAGGATCACTTACCGTATAGCATTTATAGTTTAATTTTATAATTGTCAAAGTAAATAATCATAAGGTCTAAAGACTATGAGAAAAGAAGAATTGTTCGTACATCTGGATATGTATGTGGTAGACACAATTCTTTAGTTAGTCTTGAATAATGTTCACAACTTAAGTTAAAGGTTAGGCACCTTTATCTTGTTAAAGTTGTAGAATTCTTTTGCTAGCATTTGAGTGGGATCAAATGAGATATGATGAGTCTAAAATCATCAGAGTGTCTTCGAGCAAAAGGATATAGTGCACTGGGTGCATTGAACTGGATCACAATGAAATACTTTATCTATAACCGTCAATAGATAAAAGTCTTTTCATTATCAGGACAATCGGAGAGTCTATCTTAATCCTGAGATAAATGATGGACTTATGGTTGCAAGTGATATCATTTGAGTTATCAATGAGTACGATTATATCGCATAGTCTATCCTCGATAGTTTGGTGATATTCATTTGTTAATCGATAGAGGACTTCATTTATAGATATGGACATCGTGGCTCCATTTAATTAAATGAGAGTATAATATCATCATATGGATGTTTTGAGGTAATTGGATATTAAATCTCAACGTTGAGTTTTCGATAGTGTCTATTGAAAACATGGCTTCTGGACAAGTCAAAATATCCAAGTTCAAAACGTGGTCATATGAGTAAATATGGTAACTTGGAGAGTTATAGGTGGTCTATGAACTCTTGGCGATTACTGATATTAATCACGAGGATACACTATCTCCAATATGATTGTCTAGGGTATGAATGAGGAGCATCTTCCTTTTCTATCTTTATTTAAGAGTTCAGTTTTAGCTCTTTAGTGGAATGAGTTAAAATTAATGGATCGGACCTAAGTGAATCATTTGTTGATTGTGATTAGGTTATGTCTATTGAAGCTTAAATTTAGATGGCCCGCCAAGATCCCCAATCCACACGGACTTGCATGGATCACTTGATATATTCTACCGGACCAATTTAAGGGTCCATCTAGAGTTGCATTTAATATATTAAGAATATAATTTGCACATTATTTTAGTAATGGGCTGCTCAATTATATTAATATATTAATGAAAGACATGTGGGCTTGTTTCTTTTAGTAAGAATGGGTTTGGTTCACATGTGGGCTTTTTATTTAAAGTCCAATGGATTAAATGAAATAAGAAAATAATATTTTGGCCCATTTACTCTAAGTGGGGCGGCAAGGGTTTATTTTAACCTAAAATATTATTTTGTTTCATTGTTTTAATTAAATAAGAATTAATTGATTTATTAATTAATTGTTTAATTAAGAAACAAATCTTTTCTAATCAGGAAATATATTTCCTAAAAGTAAAAGTAAAAGACTTGTTTGATAAGGAAATAAATAATTAGTTTTATTTATTTAATCAAATAAGAAGTCTTTTTTATTTAGTCAAATAAAAGAATAAAAGATCTATGAGTTGGATTAGGGTTTGAAGTCTTAAAAACTAGATGGAAATTAGGGTGCAACATAAGCCTATTGTGGGCATGTATTTTGCGGCAACCCTAGTTATTTCTAGGTTAGGATTTTGGCAACCCTAATACAAAAAGAAGAAGCAAACTTAGGCCACCTATATATTCACAAGTATAGAATTCGGCCACTTCATGTGTTCTTTATACAAATTTCTTCTTCTTCTCAATTCATAGAAAGATTTTATTCTACTAAAACATAAAAGAGTGTTAGATTATTCTTTGATGGTACACTAATTGCTTGTTCATCAATAAGCTTGTGTGTACAACATCGATTTAGGTTCACGCGAGTTTCGATCACTAGATTGAGAACTCAAAAGTGACCGGAATAATCTTAGTCATTCTTTTGATTGTTTTTGTGACTAACAAAGAAAAGAAAAGTTTGTTTGTCCATTCACAGGTTTGCAATTCAAAGAAAAGGGAGACCACGCTCCTAGGTGATCCACGTTCGTGCTAGAATTGAAGATCTTGCGGATTACCATCGACGTAAGTCAATCGGATCACGCAACAAAAGGTATTATTCTTTTGTTAGATAATATATATGTTTAATTGATTAAAGGGTTTAAGGTTCATAAAAGGAAAATTTTTTGAAAGTCACTAAATCTATTTTTTAGTCTCGCTTCCGCTGCGTGTACTACGGTATTTTTCCCTACACTATCTCCTTATAGTGCAAAACTTGATGAAATTGTATGCATGTACCATTTATTGCATATTAATAGTGAAGCACCTATGAGTAGAGATTACTAACTTGTAATTCTCTACTATTCAATCACTAATTTCTCCTTGATCATTCTCTAATCTTAGATTTCACTGTGGTTAAGTTGAGAATTGGGTGCTTAGAACATTCATATGGATATATGCATGTTAGTAATTGAAGGTTAGGCTTAATGAATGATTGATTAGAAGCTAGAATATTACTTGAATGAATCTAATTCCTTAACAATTCTCAATATAGAATTTAATTCAAGTAGTTGTAATTGCTAATTAGACAACTTCATCTTAGAATAATTAATTTGTTAATCACTAGTTAATTTAAGTAAAACTTGTTAAAATAATTAGGAAATTGTAGAGTTAATCTAAAGATAGAAAGCTTTTTAGTGCTTACCTAGTGGGAATGATACCCTTACTTGCTCACTACACTAGTTTAACGACTTGTGCACTTGCAATAGGGTCACCAGACTCGCACGTCCCTTTAGCACGACCGTGGTAGATTAAGTTAATTTCCAGTGACATTGGTAGAACTAGTCGGGGCGTGTCAGTGACTTATATTAATATGTAAATATCTTGCATGCTACTATCTCTCGTTGCTATGAGTGACCCGGTTGGGGACTACTCCTTTGCCTATATCATGACAAAAAGGGGGAGTAGGAGATGGTAAGGGGAGTTTGTGCATATTGGGGAGAACATTCATTGAGGGGGAGTAACCCGTTGAGGGGGAGCATTGCATACACATACATTGCATAATGTTGTCCCTAATCTTTTAAAAAAATGCAAATGCTTGTTTTTGTTCTCACTTGATTAATCTCACTTTTTACTTGTATTGGAAAGGTTAGAAACTTCATTTTCAGGGATTGATTATTCTACAAGAGGTTAAAGACTTCAAGTTGTATTTTCTTATGTCTTTGTAATGTAGAATATCATTGTAGTCCCGTAAGTTCTATTTCTTTGTGAGGAATCAATGTGAGTGGTGGTTTTGTCATGAAATAGCCAAATGGGGAAATTGTAAGGTTCCTAATTGTTGATTGGCTCATTTTGTGTACAAACCACATGTTGGGGTTCTTTGTAAGGGTAGCTTAGGTGTTGGTATTATTGTTTAAAGCTCTTTGAAGACCTCGTCTTGATAAGCACCGAAGGTAAATTTCTATGTGCTTACTTGTCTTGAAGAGATAGTTGCACACACTCACTTAGCATTCTTGCATTGGTGTGCATACTCTTCACATGTCACATTTCACACTTATACCTTGATGTTGTATTTTGTTGTGTGCTTTTGTGCTTAGCAATTCGTTTCCTGATATTGTTCGGAAACGTCCGCGCATGCACTAGGATGTGCTTGGTTTTGCGCAAAGACCGCCTACGGAGATGCACTTGGCTTCTCCTTTGATTTCACCTCTTTAAGGTGATCGGCGGCCTGGCTATCGAATGAAACCGTTGTTTGAGTCCAGAGGCCTCTAGATCAATTCGGCGGTTGGATCGGTGGTTTCGTGGCCGCCAATCGTAAACGCCGTTTAGACCTGATTTTTTTTATCTCCTGGTCTTATTCGGTGGTTTGAACGGCGGTTTCGAAATCGCCGATTGAAACCGCCGTTTCTCCCCTGCCTTTCACGGGAGCCATTCGACAGTTGAATTCTGCGGCCTGGCCGTAGACAGGCCGCAGATTGAAATCGCCGATCGGTGCGTTTCTTTGCAACTTACTCAAAACGACCTCACTTTGATTTGGCCCCCTATATATATGTCATTTTGTCTTTAGGTCAATTAAGAGAGTTCATATTCAGATTTCATACTTAGGATATTTTTCAAAGACAAGAAAAATTCCAAGAACTCATTTTTAATTACTCAAACACTTTTTCATGATCATCAATCATCATCTAGCATCATCTTTGATAATCTAGATGTCTCTTTGCATGTATTCTTCATCATACTTTGCTTGGTAAGCTTTTCACTAATATCTTACATATTTTGTGTTTTTCTTAACAAGCAATCTCAATTTATTACTTGTATGTTATTTATATATATTTTGAATACAAGTTTGAGATTAGTGTGTTGAATGTTTGAGAAGTTGTTTTGTGATAGCTAATTAGGTTTTGTGCTTAATCTTGATTAGCTAAACTATTTGACATGTCATTTAGTTTTAATATCTAGGATAGTTCTAATTGCATATTCATCATCTTAGATAAGCATATAAGGTTTCCCTTGCTCTATGTTGCATTTGGATATTCATATATTCACTTAGGGTGTTATTCTCTTCATTGAGAAAGTAAGTCTTGTGTGTAGCTTCCGGGAATAGGTTGCTTAGATCGCAAGCAATTTGGACTAGGTTCACTTATACCGGGATTAGGTAGGTGTGTGATTAGTTCCGGGATTAGGTTGTGTAAGGTTCATGATTTGTATTGGCTTGATTCCATTGCAAAACACTCCATATTTGTATTAGTTGTTGCTTAGGATATTCTTTGAAGAAAGGATGCTTAAAAAGTGAAGAGCAACGTCTAATGCAAAAGTCGTCTTCAAGAGGTGAAAAGCGTCAAAGGTATATCTTGACTCCTATCCTCTTGCAAGGCGTTAGCGCACACACACACAATTCATACATGTGTGTCCCTGCATTGTGGTTCAAACATTTGGTATAACACATTCACACACTTCTTAGTATGCTCATGCATTGATCTTGTATTGACAAACATTGTAGAATTGCATGCTTTGTGACTATCTCTTTGATATGGCATGCTTGTGTGAATATGTGTTTATTTGTTTGTGTATTTTGTATTTTGGACTTGAACATGTTCTTATTTGATGCCTTATTGAGTTCCGGTCGATTCGGTTACTCATTCATAAGGTTTCGAGTCCAAACGATGTAGCTACGCTACTTTTCGTTCTCATTCGTTGAGTTGACTTCATCGTAGTTTTCCGAGATGATTTCTCAACCATTTTTCAAAGTTGTGTAGTCTTCCTCGTGCGTGAGGGAGTCACAGTTCGTAATCCGAAAACGGATTCGAAATCGAAGTTCGGATGCCCAAGATATGGCTGAAGAACCGGAGAGCGCACGAGAGAGAGGTCTGGGGCCATGAGGCCACTTGGCCCACACCGTGAGGGAGGCCATGGGCCCCACGGCCAGAGGGCCTCTCTGCCCCCGTGAGGCCCACGGGCCCCCCACGGGAGGGTGACGTGGCACATGCTGATTTGCCCAAAAATCTCCTCTCTCTCCTCCTTTTAAACTCATCTCCTTCCCTGCACACTTGTTGAAGAACTTGAAGAGATTTTCACGATTTTCTGCAGTTTTTCTTCAAATTTTAGTTTTAGTATTTTGATCATATCTCTCTCATACGAACTCGAAATCAATCGATTCAAAAACCAAAATTGTTGGTCTTGAAGAGAACTACAAACCTCAAGCATTTTCAGAGGTAGTTGACTTCGAAATTTTTCCCAGCAGTCTCATTTTCAGTACGTGGTCAGGTTGTTTGTTTCAACTTCTTTTTTTTTTCAATTTCATCTTTGATCTTCTTTTGATTCTTACTATTTTGAAACTAATTATAGCACGGTGTGTATAAAACTATCTAGAGGGGGGGGGGGGGGGGGGTGAATAGATTTTAAGTTTATTACCCAATTTTTCGTATTAAGTCAAAATTACGAATTTACCCCTAACTAGATAAACCAACAAATCAAGTATAAAATGTGGAAATTAAATAAGACTTGATTTTTACGTGGAAACCCTCACGGGAAAACCCACGGGCTAGTAAGTAAGCCACACTCAAACCTCGAATCCACTAAATGTGTAAAACGATTACAACCTAATCCCGGAAGTAATCACACACCTACCTAATCCCGGTATGAGTGAACCTAGTCCAATTTGCTTGCGATCTAAGCAACCTAATCCCGGATGCTACACACAAGACTTACTTTCTCTATGAAGAGAATAACACCCTAAGTGAATATATGAATATCCAAATGCAACATAGAGCAAGGGAAACCCTATATGCTTATCTAAGATGATTAATATGCAATTAGAACAATCCTAGATATCACAAACTAAATGACATGTCAAATAGTTTAGCTAATCAAGATTAAGCATAAAACCTAATTAGCTATCACAATATAACTTCTCAAACATACATCACACTAATCTCAATCTTGTATCCAAAGCATACAAAATAACATACAAGTAATTAATTGAGATTGCTTGTTAAGAGAAACACAAAATATGTAAGATATTAGTGAAAAGCTTACCAAGCAAAGTATGATGAAGAATCCATGCAAGATGACATCTAGATGATCTAAGATGATGCTAGATGATGATTGATGATCATGAAAAAGTGTTTGAGATAATAAAAATGAGTTCTTGGAATTTTTCTTCTCTTTGAAAAATATCCTAAGTATGAAATCTGAATATGAACTCTTCTAATTGACCTAAAGTCAAAGTGGCATATATATAGGGTGCTTTTGTACAGCGCCTGTACAGCGCCCCTACTCTGTTCTCACGAGAAAACAGAGGGGCGCTCTACGTAGAGCGCCCTGTACAGCGCTTTGTACAGCACCTGTACAGCGCTCGTATAGCGACAAATTAAATCGATCAGGTCTGCACAGCGCTCAACGGGGGCTGTTCATACAGCGCTTCTGTAGAGCGCTTTTGGGAGCGTCCAATGCAAAAATGCAATCCTAAGTCTAAGCATGACAAGGCAATTGGATATGCAAGATGCAATCAAACTAACATGCAAGAAGAGATGTTAATGAACATTAAAGCACACAAATAAGACACACAACATACAAGGATTAAACATATGCATGAGTTGTGAGTGTGTGCAACTATCTCTTCAAGACAAGTAAGCACATAGAAATTTACCTTCGGTGCTTATTAAGACGAGATCTTCAAAGGGCTTCGAACAAACCTACCAACACCTAGGCTACCCTTACAAAGAGCCCCAACATGTGGTTTGTCCACAAAATGAGCCAATCAACAAATGGGAACCTTACATATTTGATTGATGAAATTTGTTGAGAAGTATGTTAGATCATATGCTAGGGGTGTTTGGTCATTTGTTAATTGAGTTTTAGCTTTGTGATTTCTCTTGAACATATATGTGCTAAACTTGATTTATCATGAAATTGATTCTAGAAAATGTATGTGTGATGTGCTTCATGTTATTTTCTATGTTTAATTTGATGATCTAAGAACTAGGTTTTTAGTGTGATATATTGAATATTCATACCTTGTTCTTATTGATTTACATGTCTTGATTTCTAGATAATCTTTGTGATTGTGTGTTGGAAGTATATTCTAGATTGTCATTGAACATGTACATTTTGCTTGATTGATCATCTAGCTTAATTTGTTTGTGTTTGCATCACTTGCATCACCTTAGATCATAGCCTTGCATTAGGTTGAAGTCTCTAGCAAAGTGAGTGAAGCTTTGTGGATAGAGCAATGGAGTCTTGATTAGAGTCGGGAGGACTCGGATAATCAAGCAAGGGAGACTTGTCTAGGGTCGGGAGGATCCAGATAGGCAAGCAAGAAGTCTTCCTAGAGACGTGAGCGTCTTGGATAGGAAGTTGCTTTCTAGAGGTGTAGGATACATCTCGGATAGGAAGTGGGCTTGGTGATTCACTAGCCCGAGGGTAGATTAGGAGTTGATAGCTTGAGCGGATATCATGAGTTGATAGCTTGAGTGTGTAAGTCCTTTTTCACATAGTGGATTGCTTTGCTGGTGGTTGTGGTATCAACCCGTGGATATTTCCTCTTTGAGGTTTTACCACGTAAAAACACTTGTGTTCATTTTTGTTTTTATTTTTCTTTATCTTCCATATCTTACATTGATTGCATATCTTGTAAATTGATTAACTCTTGTATTAGTGGAATCAATTCATTTGCTACATCTAATCAAGTGTGCATTTACTTTGTTTTATTCCGCATCATTTTTAATATTGGAAGAATTTGAGTAAATACCTATTCCCCCCCCCCCCCCCCCCTAGGTATATTTTACACTATATTGCTTAAGGGAATTTCAGGTTGCAATCGTTTTACACATTTAGTGGATTCGAGGTTCGAGTGTGGCTTACTTACTAGCCCGTGGTTTTTCCTGTGAGGGTTTCCACGTAAAAATCAAGTGTTATCTAATTTTTGCACTTTATACTTGATTTATTGCTTTATCTAGTTTGGGGTAATTTTGTAATATTGACTTCACACGAAAAATTGGGTAATAAGTTTAAAATCTATTCACACCACCCCCACCCCTTCTAGATAGTTTTATACACACCGTGCTATAATTTGTTTCAGGCTAGGTTTTGTAACCTCTTGTGGAATTGTATCTCTTGATATCTCATTCAGGACATTTCTACTTTTATGTACAAAATCATTCATATAGTCCTTTTCCAGAAATTTATCATTTGTCGAAACAAATACTTTAAGATCTGAAGGACTATAAAAATAATATCCTTTAGTTCCTTTTGGATACCCCACAAATATGCATATTTCCGAACGGAACTCCATCTTTTCTGTCTTTCCTTTTAACACATGCGCAGGACAACCAAATATCCTTAAGTGTTGTAAACTAGGCTTTCGCCCAGTCCACAACTCATGCGATATTTGAGGAACCGACTTAAATGGTACATTGTTTAGAATGTATATTGCAGTTTGTAAAACATATCCCCAAAAAGAAATAGGAAGCGTTGAATAACTCAACATAGACCTAACCATGTTCAAAAGAGTTCTATTTCTCCTTTCTGCCACCCCATTTTGTTGAGGTGTACCTGGTGCAGAATCTGAGAAATGATTCCATTATCAATAAGATATTGCTAAAACTCATTAGATAGATATTCTCCACCACGATCAGATCTCAAGATTTTTATGTGTTTCTCTAGCTGATTTTCCACTTCAGCTTTAAATGCTTTGAACATGTCAAAAGCATCCGACTTATGTCTCATGAGATACACATAGCCAAATCTCGAGTAACCATCTGTGAAAGTGATGAAGTACTCATATCCACCTCTAGCTTGAATGCTCATAGGACCACATACATTAGTGTGTATTAATCCTAAACATTCAGTGGCTCTTGTGCCTTTAGTCGTAAACGACCTTTTGGTCATTTTACCTTCCAAACAGGATTCACAAGTTGGCAGATCATTAACCTTTAAGTCACTTAAAGGTCCATCACTAACCAATCTTCTAATTCTATTAAGGTTAATATGACCTAGGCGCAAATGCCATAGGTAGGTTTCATCTTTAGACAATTTTATTCTTTTATGATTAGGTTGCGTTAATTCTATGTGTAACAAGTGAGAGATATTTCTATGTAAATAGAATAGACCGTTTTCTAATGTACCTTTGCAAATAAATTTGTCATTCTTACTAATAATAAAATTTTTATTAAAAATAACTGAATATCCAAAATTATTTAAACAAGAAACTGAAATTAAATTCCTCTTGAATTGAGGTACATAATAAGCGTCTATTAAATCTAAATGCCTAAAAGAATCTAGATTAACTCTAATATCTCCCACTGCACTGGCGGACATCAACGCTCCATTGTCCAAACGCAAGTTGATTCCATTCTTACTCAACCTTCTCCTTTCCTGGAACCTCTGCAAGGAATAACAAACATGATTAGTGGCTCCAGAGTCTATGATCCAAGAATCTGTAAAATCTGCCAGAAAACATGTTTCAAGATAATTAACATTACCTTGTTCCTTCTTTTCTGAGACTTTGGGCAATTACTTTTCCAATGTCCCTTTTCACCACAAAGGAAGCACTTCCCTTTGATCTTGGTTACTTTCTTGGTCTCCTTCTTGGTAGGCCCAAGTTGCTTTTTCTTCTGTTGTTTCTTGACCTTCTGACGGGTCTTAACAGTAGCAACTTTACCAACCATATGAATCTCTTGACCTTTGCTTTTCACAAGAATCTTTTCAACGCTTTGAACATCTTGCATCAGGCCCTGCAAGGTGTATTCCTTTTTGTTCAAGGTGTAGTCCAACTTGAACTGATCAAAGGAATCTGACAGTGAGTTGACAACCATGTCAATTTTTGTCTCACCATCTATCTCAGCACCATTTAGTTCAGCAATGTTGAGATGTGCTATGACTTTCATCATGTGATCTTTCACAGCCTGTCCAAGTTTCATCTAAGATTCATGAAAGCAGTCACTGCCTCTCTCTTAGTCGTCTTGGACCTCATAGCAAACATTTCCTCTATAGACATCATTATATCAACAGTAGACCCCATTCATTCATGCTGCTGTTGCAACACGTCGGAGATAGTAGCCATAATGTAACATTTGGCCATATCATCTGAGGTCTTCCACTGCTTATACTCATCTCTTTGTATCACATTAGATTCATTATTAGGAGCAGGTGGTTTAGGAGTAGTTAGAACGAACTTATGTTTTTCAGCTTGCAGCAATAGCCCAATTTTCCTTTTCCTTTTCCAAGTGACATAATTATCTCCGGTTAAAGTATTATCTTTCAGGATATTCATTAGGGATGGAGTCATGATTTCTAAATAAAAACAAAAAAATATATAAGTAAATAATCATGATAAATCACTTTCGAATATTTATCTTGAATTAAATAAATAACTCAATCGTAAAAATTCAACGGTGATCCAACACCCATAAATGTTACGCTTCCTTTGGGAGTTTGTACCATTTACTAGTTGGACTAGGTCCCACATAATTGTTAATATAACAACCAATGTTTTGAATTTTAGCCTTGCGATTTTATTGACAAGAACTCTTGGGAGGATATCAATAAAAATACATTGAGTGTGTTACAAAGATATCGACCCTCAATATTTTCTCTCATGAAAATCCCTCCTTTGAGAGTAGATCTCGTTTGAGTCAATTGTCTACTCTATCCTTGTAAGGAAGTATCTTGCTAAATTCCATTCATGGATACCCCTTGGGGGGTTATCACACGAAACATAAAGCTCAACTAACCTTGAAGGCCGTAGGTGTTTCAAAACACCTTCTCCCACTCAATTATTTAAGGCGTGTGATTAAATTCTATAGAATGATTTACAAAGTTATTTAGATGCCAATTAGATACCTAAATCATTCAATGCATGTTCATACCAAAAATGATATATAAGTGGCACTCCTATTCTATATGACATGTTATCATAGAACAACAAATATTGTAATATTTACGAAAAATAAATAGCCACAATTTTGGTCCATCCTAGAAAAGCAAGTAAATTACATTTGTTTGGAATACAAAAACTCCTTTCTTGGTGAACAAGTCTTCAAGCGGCCATCATCCACTTGCGCACCCAAAGCCACATGTGGCTGTCCCAAATGCACAACTTGGCTGCCCGGTATGGGCGTGCGCAGCCCGCACCCTTATGGGCAAGCCGTGCGCAGCCCATAACACATCAAGGGTGCGCACAGGTACTTGGGTTTAGTTCTGGTTGCTTCCATTCTTCAAATCTTCGAATCTTCGATACTTGAATATATTACATCATATTTTTAACAATAAAAACTGCACTATTTTAATACAATAAAAACTGCAGTATTTTTAATACAATAAAAAACTGCACTATTTTATTACAATAAAAATAAAAGAGAACTTAGCAACTACCAAGAAGGAATTATGGCGATGATAGACCACCCTTCTTGTTACAATTCTGAAACAAAAAATACATTGAAATTCTATGACCAAAATCGAGCAACAACAATTCATATAATAATAATAGCATATATAAATCCATACATTCCAATGTAACTATATATGAGAATACCTAGAGTACCATCTCTTTCTAAAACATGCATAATCACAATAAAAAGAAATAGATTCACGTACGTATACATTAATTAATCAAAGGGTACAACCAAGGCTCTGATACCAATTGTAGGGAAAAACGCATGCACGCAACGGAAGTGAGACTAAAATAGGTTTTAGTATGTTTTCAAATTTTTCCTTAAGATGAACCTTAACCCCTTAATTAATTAACATATAACTAAAAGTATCGTACCTTTGTCGCGTGATCCGATTGACGTTGCGTCGATGGTAATCCGCAAGATCTTCCAATCCAATCACGAACGTGAATCACCTAGGAGCGTGGTCTCCCTTTCTTTGAATTGTGTACCTGAGGGATGAGGATGGATAACAAAAACTTTTTCTTTTTCGTTAGTCACTGAACCTCCAAGAGATAACAAAGAACGTTCCGGTCACTTTTGAATTTTCAATCTAATGATCAATACTCGCGTGAACTTTATTCGAAGTTGTGCACAAAGCCTATTGATGTATAAGCTACTAGTGCACTATCGAAATAGAACGATCTCTTCTCTTTTCTCTCTTGGCCGAATTCTCACACTAATCTCTAGAGTTGGATTTTATTTTTCTTAAAAAATAAAAATAAAAAAAACTCTCAAGCCTAGCAAGTATTAGGGTGGCCGAATTCTATCACTTCTAATATATAGGGTGACCGAATTCCTTGCGGTTGGCCGAAATCTTCTAATAGGAAAACTATGTGGTGGCCGAAATCCTCACTTGAAAAGGATTTGTGTTTCCACCAATGACTCCTATCAATCTTTTGATTTCCAAACCCTAATCCAACTCTTTAGTGTATTTGTGAGTATATCAAAGACTTCCTAATTTGACTAGATAAATAAAATCCTTTTATTTATCTTCTTATCAAATAAAGTCCTTTATTCTCATTATACTACCACAATAGTATACTACTAAGAAACATATTTCCTAGTCAGAAAAAGATTTTGATTCTTAATTAAATAATTAATTAATTAATTAATTAATTTCCATTTAATCAAATAATAAAATAAAATAATATTTTAGACTAATAATTTAGCCTTGCCGCCCATATACACATACGTGTGCCAAATATTATTTTTCCATTTTATTAAATCCATTGGACCTTAATCAGAAAGCCCACATGTGAACTAGGCCCATTCTTACTAAAAGAAACAAGCCCACATGCCCTAATACAATTCTAGATGGACCCATAAATTAGTCAGGAAAATACTTGGGTGGGTTGCCTCCCACCAAGCACTTTATTTAACGTCTAGGCAAGACGCACAGGAGCCTTACGGCTCATTGAAACGGAAGAAACCAGTGCCTCTTATTTCGGACACACAAATATGGCTTCAGTCTATGGCCATTCACTTTGAATTTATTTGTACCCTCAAGACCTTCAATTTCTATAGCTCCATGTGGAAAAACTTGAGTTATCCTATAAGGGCTAGACCACCTTGATTTCAACTTCCCTGGAAATAACCTCAACCGTGATTGATACAGTAGGACTAGCATCCCTGGATGAAACTCCTTAAGAAAGATTTTGTTGTCATGTAATTTATTCGTCCTCTCCTTGTATATCTTCGTGTTTTCATAAGCATTATTCCAGAGCTCCTTAAACTCACTCATTTGCAACCTTCTTTCCTCTCCCGCCTTATCTAAGTTGAAGTTCAGCTTCTTTAGAGCCCAATAGGCGTTGTGTTCCAACTCTACTAGTAGATGACACGCTTTGCCAAAGACTATCCTATAAGGGCTCATACCTATCGGGATTTTGTAGGCAGTTCTGTACGCTCACAATGCATCATTAAGCTTGGTTGACCAATCCTTTCGATTTGGTTGTACAATTTTCTCTAGTATCTGCTTAATCTGCATGTTGCTCACTTCAACCTGTCCTGAAGTCTGAGGATGGTACGGGGTTGCCACTTTGTGTTTGACATTATATTTTTTCATTAACGAGGCAAAGACCTTGTTACAAAAATGGCTCCCACCGTCACATATGATTGCACGAGGCGCCCTGAATCAGGTGAACATGTTCTCTTTGACAAACTTTACCACCATATTGCTATCATTCATCTTGGTTGCTATTGCTTCGATCCACTTTGAGACATAGTCCACAGCAACTAAGATGTATGTGAACCCGTGTGAGCATGGGAAGGGTCCCATAAAATCTATTCCCCACACATCAAATATTTCCACAACCAACTGGCTTGAAAGAGGCATATCATCTCTTTTACCAATGTTCCCCGTTCTTTGGAACCTGGGACAAGAAATACAAAAGGTAGAAGCATCTTTAAATAAAGAGGTCCATAAGAAACCTGATTGGAGAACTTTCAGAGCAGTCTTCTTGGTACTAAAGTGCCCTCCACAACTAAGGTTGTGGCAGAATTTCAGCACATCTTGTTGCTCTTCTTCAGGGACGCATCTTCGAATGATCTGATTAGTGTCATATTTGAACAGGTATAGCTCGTCCTAATAATATTGCTTGGTGATGGATGAATCTTCTTTTTGATTGAGAGTTTAGATCAGCTGGTATGATGCCATTTGCAAGGTAATTCACGATGTCTGCATACCATGGATCATTGACTCTCACAACCATCAACTGTTCATCTGGAAAATTCTTATTGATTGGTATAAGCTTAGTACTCCCTTCCACATTCTCATCTTCCGCTAATTGAGAAAGGTGATAAGCTACCACATTCTTATTGCCCTTCTTATCCCTGATTTCCAAATCAAATTCATGCAATAAAAGGATCCATCGAAGCAATCTCGGTTTCGCTTCCTTCTTTGTTAGTAAATATTTCAAAGTAGCATGATCAGAATAAACAATCACCTTGGATCCAATTAAATATTGACGAAATTTTTCCAAGGCACTAACAACAGTGAGTAATTCTTTTTCAGTAGTGGAGTAATTCAATTGTGCATCATTCAAAGTGCGACTAGTGTAGTAAATAACATGTGGAACTTTATCTACCCACTGTCCTAAAACAGCACCTACAGCGTAGTCTGATGCATCACACATTAATTCAAATGGAAGAGACCAATCAGGAGGCATAATTACAGGAGTAGATGTCAGTTTATTCTTCAAAGATTCAAAAGCATGCAAACAATCATCATTGAAAACAAAGGTAAACTCCTTGGTTAAGAGGTTACATAAGGGATGATTAATTTTTGAAAATTTTTTTATAAAGCGCCTATAGAAACCTGCATGACCAAGAAAACTCCTCACACCCTTCACCAAAGTGGGAGGTGGAAGTTTAGCAATTACTTCAATTTTAGCCATATCTATTTCTATGCCTTTATCAGATATCACTTGTCCTAGCATTATTCCAGATTTCACCATAAAATGGCTTTTCTCCCAACTAAGAGTCAAATTAGTCTCAGTGCATCTTTTCAAAACACTAGTTAAGTTATCAAGGCAATGGTCAAAAGAACTACCGAAAACAAAAAAATCATCCATAAATACCTCAATATACTTCTCTAGTATGTCGGAGAAGATTGACATCATGTATCTTTGGAAGGTGGCATGGGCGTTGCACAGCCCAAAAGGCATTCTTCGGTAAGCAAAGGTTCCGAAGGGGCATGTGAATGTCATCTTCTCTTGGTCCTCTAGAGCTATGGCAATTTGATTGTATCTTGAAAATCCATCCAAGAAGCAATAGTAAGCATGTCCTGCCAAACGCTCAAGCATCTGATCAATAAACAGCACAGGAAAGTGATCCTTTTTAGTTGTTGTGTTGAGCTTGCGGTAGTCTATGCACACTTTCCATCCCGTTGTCTTTCTTAATGGAATCAACTCATTGTTCTCATTAGCTACCACCGTGATCCCAGATTTCTTTGGTATAACATGGACCGGACTCACCCACTTAGTGTCAGATATATGGTATATGATACCCACCTTAAGTAGCTTTAGGACCTCTTCCTTAACAACCTCTTTCAAGTTCGGGTTATGTCTTCGTTTAGCCTCTCTAGACGGCTTCATACCATCTTCTAAAAGAATGTGGTGCATGCAAATGGCTGGGCTTATTCCCTTAATATCCGCTATGATCCATCTAATGGCGGCTTTGTGTTCTTGGAGTACCTTTAATAGTCTCTCTTGTTTTTTTGCCTCTAGGTCAGAGGTTATAATCACTAGAAGAGTTTCATTCACCCTTAGGAAGGCATACTTGAGGTTAAAGGGAAGTTGTTTGAGCTCTAGTGCAGAGGGAGAACTCATAGATGGGATTAATGACTTGTTAATCTCAACTTCTATTTCAGCACTTACTTCCTCAATATCAGAATCTTCTTCTGAAACTCCAACCTGTTGAATTTCTTCATCATCTTCAAATACATCACAAACCCAATCTAGCAATTCTTCGGATATTTCTTCTGACAATTCATCATGCATTGTTAAATTCACCACTTCAAATGAACTACACTCAGCTGAGTAACAATCATCGATTGCTTCAGGGAACTTAAGAGATTCAAAGACTTTAAACTCTACAGTTTCATCTAACACAGTCATCGTTAGCTTTCCATTCTAGACATCTATAAAAGTCTTTGCAGTTGCCATAAAAGGTCTCCCCAAAAGAATAGGTTTGCAGTTTCTATCTTTAGCTCCTCCATCCATGTCTAAGACCACAAAATCAATAGGAATGATGTGATTATCTACCTGGACCAAAACATCTTCAACATAACACCTAGGGTATCTGACAAAATCGTCGGCCAACAAAAGTGACATGTCTGTCTTATTCAGGTCATTCAATCCTAGTTGCTCATAGATAGTGGAAGGCATTAAATTAATACTGGCTCCCAAATCTAACAGTGCTCTTTCCAAAGTTGTACCTCCAATAGTGATATTAATACAAAAACTACCTGGGTCTTGTAATTTTGGCAGCAACAACTTTTGAAGGACTGCATTAGCACTTTCGGTCATAAATTCTTGATGATTCTCCATAAATCTTGTTTTGTAGGTATGAAGGCTCTTGAAAAACTTAGCATATGCTGGCATCTTCTGAATGTGAATGTGATCAAGAGGTGAGAGGACTAGGTCATCAATGCTCCCCAACTATGTTTACTCAATGCTTCGAATTGACTTTGAAAAAAGATGTTAACCAAGTTAAGGGTTCGTTCTTAAATTAAGTATAATTGTTACCGTATGGTCCTGGAATGAATAAAGTATTCTCAATTATAATTTACCTCAAAACCTAATGTATAAACTAAAATCGAAAACCCATAAAGTGAATGAACAAGTGAACCAAAACTTATGTGCAAACACCTGCTACGAATAATTTTACCCATTCAATTGAAGATTGGTAGAGAATGGTGAAACCCATGCACATCTCAACCATTAAATTATCAAAAACCCTAAATTCATGCCAAGCTTAAACCAGCGTTCACAAGAATAAAGAATTAAGACATAGGATGAATTGAATGAATCAAAACTTGAATTAAGAAAATATAGGAAATTCTAACAAAGAGTATTCATAGAGGTTCACAATGATTCCCTAGTATGGAGTTAGTTATGTAAGGATTCCCAAGTGTTGATTGACTTATTTTGTGGACAAACCACGTGTTGGGGATTGTATGTAAGGGTAGCTTAAGTGATTCTTTATCAAGCTCAAGGCCCTCTCATGTCCTCAAGGTGACAAGCACTCCAAAGGTATATCTCTAAGTGCTTGATTTGCTTTGAAGAGATTAGTTGCACACACACACATACATTCCATGCTTATCCATACCTTGTGTATAACATTTGTTTATATATGTGTGCATTCATGATCATATAACATCTCTTCTTGCATAAGTATTGATTGCATCTTGTGATTTTAATGTCATACCATGTTAGGCTTTTAGGATACATCTAGTTTTACCTTTTTACCCTTGCATGTTGTTTGTGGGGTTCAAAGGAGTGGGCTGTGTGCTGGTCGTCATGCGCCAGACCAGCGCAGATCGCCTAGTGGTCTGTCACTGGTCGTGCGCTGGTCCACTAGCTCAAGGCCACCAGCGCAAATCGCCCAGTGGTTTGTCACTGGTCGTGCGCCCTTCATGTGCGCTGGTCGTCAAGTGCCTGTGCATTTTTTGCCTATGCACTGGTCATGCGCTTGTCGTCCAGCGCAAGCTCATCAGCGCACAGAGCAATTTTTGGTGTGTTTTTCAAAATGACCACACTTCACTTATGGCTCCTATATATATGCCACTTTGACTCTAGGTCAATTAAGTGAGTTGATTTCCAGATTTCATACTTAGAATATTATTCAAGCAAAGAAAAATACAAAAGAACTCACCTTTAACCACTCAAATCAAATCCTTTTTGCATCAAATTTCATATTGCATCTTCTATGTCCATATAGAAAGCATCCATGTATGGGTTTGCATCATCACAACTTGCTTGGTAAGATTTTGATTAATTTCATCTTATTTTAGTATTTTTACTATCAAGCCATCTCTTTTAAATTACTTTTATGTTTTAGATCATATGCTAAATACAAGAAAAGAGAATTGATTGTGATGAATTGATTGAGTGTTGTATTGTGATAGCTATGTAGGTTTTGCTTAATCTTGATTAGCTAAGCTATTTGACATGTCATCTAGCTCTTGATATCTAGGGTTGATTTAATTGATTATATCATCATCCTAGATAAGCATCTAAGGTTCCCTAGCCTTGTTTGTTATTTGAATATTCATACATATTCACATAGGTTGCATAATCTCTTCATTGAGAATTAAGTCTTGGGGCTAAGGTTGCTTAGGCCTCAAGCAATTAAAACTAGAGCCACTTTTAAAGGCCCGCGTGGTAGAAGTGGGGGGTTATTGACCGGAGTGTTAGACGAGGTCTACATAGGTTGTAAACTCCATTTCAATTAGTGGATTTGGAGGTTCGAGTGTAGCGCACTAAATAGCCCGTGGTTTTTCCCAGTGGTTAGGTTTCCACGTATATATCAAGTGTTATTTAAATTCTGCATCTTATTACACTTGCTATATTTTTGTGACTAGTTAGGGGTATTTTCGTAATCTTGACATGCATGCGAAAATTGGGTAATAATAGTTAAAATCTATTCACCCCCCCTCTAGATATATTTAGAACACACCGAGCGTTTATTTATTGAACTTTCAATTGGTATCAAAGCGGGTTCCTAGATATACTTAGGTAATCCTTTGCTCATTTTAGGTGTGTTGTGCATTTGTGTGTTTTTTGCTCATTCATACATTTTGCATACATTTCATTCATTTGATACAATGAGTGGATATGGTGGCAACCATGAGGGTGCATCAAGTACACGACCTCCTCTACTCACCGGTGTGAATTATGCCTCATGGAAAGGCAAGATGGAAACGTACGTGTGCCAAATCCATGATAGGGCATGGATGGCTATTCAAGATGGGTATGCACCTCCTATGATGACTCCCACGGGTGGTGGAGAAGAAGTACTCAAGCCTAAGGCTCAGTGGTCACCTGAAGAGTTTGAGACTTCAAAATAGAATAGGAAGGCATGGCATGCTCTTCTATGTGCAGTGGATGAAAATCAGTATAAACTGATTCAGAACACTAGGATAGCCAAGAAAGCATGGGATATCCTAGAGGTTGCACACGAAGGAACCGATGTTGTTAAGGATTCCAAGCTACAAGTCCTTCAAACGCAATTTGAGTTGCTTAAGATGGAGGAAGACGAGTGCTTCAATGACTTTGAAGTCAAGTTGATGGATATTATGAATCAAAGCCATCAACTCGGTGATCCTTATTCGGATAGGAGAGTTAAGCAGAAAATTATGAGGTCTCTCCCCGCTAGGTTTGAATCAAAGGTGACGGCTTTAGAGGAGAATAGCACTTATAATGACATGAAACCGAGCGAGGTAATTGGAAGACTCCTCGCCTATGAATCTAGGAAAGCACCTAGTATTTCACCTCCTAAAAAGAAAAAAAGGGATTGCTTTGAAAACTTCCGAGGTTGAGAAGGAGGAAAAAGGTGACTCGGACCAAGACATGGCTTTGTTGCTTAGAAGATTCAAGAAGTTTGTCAAGTTCGAGAATAAGGGCTTTGGATCCAAAGGCCAAGACTTGAAGAAAAAGGTTCCCTTCAAGAGTTTTGAGCCTAGGCAAGAGAAGAGTGAAAAGAAAGGGGTCCAATGCTATGAGTGTGGCGGTATAGGACACATCTCACCAGATTGTGGGAACTTGAAGAACAAGATGGCAAAAGTGATGACCGCCACGTGGAGTGAAAGTGATGACTCCGGAAAGGGAGACAATGTTAGGATTATGCTCAATAGCAAGAGTGTAATGTTGTAATTAACAATCTTTTTCATATTAATAAAGTGATTTCTGGTTTAACAAATCTTATAGCATTTATAGTTTAATATTATAATTGTCAAAGTAAATAATCATAAGGTCTAAAGACTATGAGAAAAGAAGAATTGTTCGTACATCTGGATATGTATGTGGTAGACAAAATTCTTTAGTTAGTCTTAAATAATGTTCACAACTTAAGTTAAAGGTTGGGCACCTTTATCTTGTTAAAGTTGTAGAATTCTTTTGCTAGCATTTGAGTAGGATCAAATGAGATATGATGAGTCTAAAATCATCAGAGTGTCTTCGAGTAAAAGAATCTAGTGCATTAGGTGCATTGAACTGGATCACAATGAAAAGCTTTATCTAGAACCGTCAATAGATAATAGTCTTTTCATTATCAGGACAATCGGAGAGTCTATCTTAATCCTGAGATAAATGATGGACTTATGGTTGCAAGTGATATCATTTGAGTTATCAATGAGTACGATTATATAGCATAGTCTATCCTCGATAGTTTGGTGATATTCATTTGTTAATCGATAGAGGACTTCATTTATAGATATGGACATCGTGGCTCCATTTATTAAATGAGAGTATAATATCATCATATGGATGTTTTGAGGTAATTGGATATTAAATCTCAACGTTGAGTTTTCGATAGTGACTATTGAAAACATGGCTTCTGGACAAGTCAAAATATCCAAGTTCAAAACGTGGTCATATGAGTAAATATGGTAACTTGGAGAGTTATAGGCGGTCTATGAACTCTTGGCGATTACTGATATTAATCACGAGGATACACTATCTCCAACATGATTGTCTAGAGTATGAATGAGGAACATCTTCTTATTCTATCTTTATTTAAGAGTTCAATTTTAGCTCCTTAGTGGAATGAGTTAAAATTAATGGATCGGACCTAAGTGAATCATTTGTTGATTGTGATTAGGTTATGTCTATTGAAGCTTAAATTTAGATAGCCCGCCAAGATCCCCAATCCACACGGACTTGCATGGATCACTTGATATATTCTACCGGACCAATTTATGGGTCCATCTAGAATTGCATTTAATATATTAAGAATATAATTTGCACATTATTTATTTAATGGGTCTGGTTCACATGTGGGCTTTTTATTTAAAGTCCAATGGATTAAATAAAATAAGGAAATAATATTTGGCCCATTTATTACATGTGGGGCGGCAAGGCTATGTATTTAGTCATAAATATTATTTTATTTTATTGTTTGATGAAATGAGAATTAATTAATTAATTAATTAATTAATTAATTAAGAAACAAAATCTTTTTCTGATCAGGAAATATGTTTCCTAGAGTTATACTATTGGTAGTAGTATACTAAAAGACTTATTTGGTAAGAAAATAAATAATAAGGTTTATTTATTTAATCAAATAGGAAGTCTTTTAATTTAGTCATAATTTAATACTACACTATAGAGTTGGATTAGGGTTTGGAATTCTAAGCAAATCTACCTAGGGTTAGGATTTAGGTCAAAAGACAAAAATCCTACATGGTAGAGGAAATTGCCGTGATATACATAGAAATATACATGGCAAGAGCAAGATATGTTATTCTTGCAAACATAAATGTGTGTGCCGCAAGATATATTAGGTTTGCAAACATATATGTGGGGGCAGCAATATATATTTATATAGGCGCGCAGCATTAGTTCACTTTAAAAAGAGGTGTGCAGAATTTATGCAATTTATATGTTGAATATATATATATTATTTTGTTGGTTGAATTCGGCAAACCCTACTTGCAAGGCTTGAGAGTTTTTCTTTTGCTTAAAAAATAGAATCCAACTCTAGTGATTAGTGTGTGTTGATTTCGGCCAAGACAAAAAGAGAGAAGAGATTATTCTTTCGATAGTACACTAATTGCTTATACATCAATAGGCTTGTGTGTACAACTTCGAATAAGGTTCACGCGAGTTTCGATCATTAGATTGAGAACTCAAAAGTGACCGGAATAATCTTTGTAGTTTTTTGGTTGATTTTGTGACTAACAATAAGAAAAAGAAAGTTTGTTTGTCCATTCTCAGGTACGCAATTCAAAGAAAAAGGGAGACCACGCTCCTAGGTGTTTCACGTTCGTGCTAGGATTGAAGATCTTGCGGATTACCATCGACGTAAGTCAATTGGATCACGCGACAAAATGTATTCTACTTTTTGTTGCTTTATATGTATGTTTAATTAATTTAAAGGGTTAAGTTTCATCAAAGGAAAAATTTTAAAACATACTAAATCTCTTTTTAGTCTCGCTTCCACTGTGTGTACTACGGTATTTTTCCCTACAATTGGTATCAAAGCCTGGTTGAACCCTTTTAATTAATTAACGTATATATACGTGGATCTATTTCTTTTTATTGTGATTATGCATGTTTAGAAAGAGATGGCACTCTAGGTATTCGCATATATAATTACATGTGATGTATGGATTTATATATGTTTTATGTGGATTGTTGTTGCTCGATTTTGGTCCTAGATTTTCAATGTAATTTTTGTTTCGGAATTGTAACAAGAAGGGTGGTCTATTATCGCCATAATTCCTTCTTGGTAGTTGCTAGGTTTTATTTTATTTTTTTTAATAAGTGCAGTGTTTTTTTATTACTACTGCAGTTTTTTTTATTTAATTTTTATGTGCAGTTTTTATTTTGTAAAAGTACTGCAGTGAATAAAAAAAAAAAAAATTAATACTACAGCATTTTGTTATTTTATACTGCTGTAATGTATTCGGATATTGAAGATTTGAAGACACGAAGAAAAACGAAGCAACCGGAACCGAGAACGAGCACCGTGCGCACCCTAGGAGTGGATTGGGCTGCGCATGGCAAGCCCAAATCTTGGTGGGCTGCGCACGGCAGCCCTGTGTGGCTTCATGGGCTGCGCACAGCAGCCCCTTTGTGGGGTTGTGGGGTGTGTCGCCCATGGGAGGAGGCCGAAGGATGAGTGTATGGTTGATGGGCCACTTGAAGATCTTGTATTCCTAAACAATTGTAATTTACTTGTTTTTCTAGGATGGGCCAAAATTGTTGCTATTTAATTTTTGCTTAAATATTACAATATTTGTTATTGTATGATAACATGACATATAGAATAGGAGTGCCACTCATATATCTCTTTTGGTATGAACATGCATTGAATGATTTAGGTATCTAAATTGGCATATAGATAACTTGGTAAATCATTCTTTAGGATTTAATCACACGCTTTAAATAATCGAGTGGGAGAAGATGTTTTTGTAACACCTGTGGCCTCCAAGGTTAGTTGAGCTTTATTATTTATTGGTAATCCCCCCAAGGGGCATCCAGGAATGGAATTTAGCAATATACTTCCTTACAAGGATAGATTAGACAATGGACTCAAACGAGATCTACTCCCCAAGGAAGGATTTTCGTAAGAGAAAATTGAGGGTCGATATCTTGGTAACACACTCAATGTAATTTTATTGATATCCTCCCAAGAGTTCTTGTCAATAAAATTGCAAGGCTAAAATTGAAAACGCTGGTTGTTATGTTAACAATTAGGTGGGACCTAGTCTAACTAGTAAATGGTGCGAACTCCCAAAGGAGGCGTAACATTTATGGGTGTTGGATCACCGTTGAATTTTATGATTGAGTTATTTATTTAATTCAAGATAAATATTTAAAAGTGCTTTATCATGATTATTTACTTATATATGTTTTGTTTTATTCAGAAATCATGACCCCATCACTTATGAACATCCTGAAAGATAACACTTTAACTGGAGATAATTATGTCACATGGAAAAGGAAAATTGGGTTGTTGTTGCAAAGTGAAAAACATAAGTTTGTTCTAACTACTCCTAAACCACCTGCTCCTAATAATGAATCTAGCATAATGTATAGAGATGAGTATGAGCAGTGGAAGACTTCAGATGATATGGCCAAATGTTATATTATGGCCACTATCTCCGACGTGTTGCAACAGCAGCATGAAGGAATGGAGTCCGCTGCTGATATAATGATGTCTCTAGAGGAGATGTTTGCTATGAAGTCCAGGACGACTAAGAGAGAGGCAGTGACTGCTTTTATGAATCTTAGAATGAAACCTGGACAGGCTGTGAAAGATCACATGATGAAAGTCATAGCACATCTCAACATTGTTGAACTGCATGGCGCTGAGATAGATGGTGAGACAAAAATTGATATGGTTGTCAATTCATTGTCAGATTCCTTTGATCAGTTCAAATTGGACTACACTTTGAACAAAAAGGAATACACCTTACAAGGCCTGATGCAAGATGTTCAAAGTGCTGAAAAGATCCTTGTGAAAGGCAAAGGTCAAGAGATTCATATGGTTGGTAAAGTTGCTACTATTAAGGCCCGTCAAAAGGTCAAGAAACAACAGAAGAAAAAGCAACTTGGGCCTATCAAGAAGGAGACCAAGAAAGTAACCAAGATCAAAGGGAAATGCTTCCTTTGTGGTGAAAAGGGACATTGGAAAAGAAATTGCCCAAAGTCCCAGAATAAGAAGGAAGAAGGTAATGTGAATTATCTTGAAACATGTTTGAAACTAAATATACCACGGTGTGTATAAAGCTATCTAGAGGGGGGGGGGGGGTGAATAGATTTTACGCTTTTTACCCAATTTTTCGTGTTAGTCAAAATTACGAAATTACCCTCAAGATAATATAAACAAGCAAGTGTAATATGGTGCGGAAATTAAATTAACACTTGAATTTTTACGTGGAAACCCTCACGGGAAAAACCACGGGCTATGTAAGTAAGCCACACTCGAACCTCGAATCCACTAAATGTGCAAACGATTACAACCTAATCCCGGAAGTAATCACACACCTACCTAATCCCGGTATGAGTGAACCTAGTCCAATTTGCTTGCGATCTAAGCAACCTAATCCCGATTGCTACACACAAGACTTAGCTTCTCTTGAAGAGAATACAACCCTAAGTGAATATATGAAAATATCCAAAATGCAACATAGAGCAAGGGAAACCCTATATGCTTATCTAAGATGATTAATATGCAATTAAGAACAATCCTAGATATCAAAACTAAATGACATGTCAAATAGTTAAGCTAATCAATATCAAGTACAAAACCTAATATGCTAGCACAATACAACTTCTCAAACATACATCATACTAATCTCAATTTTGTATCTAGAGCATACAAAATAACAATCAAGTAATTAATTGAGATTGCTAGATAAATTAAACACAAAATATGTAAGATATTAGTGAAGAGCTTACCAAGCAAAGTATGATGAAGATTCCATGCTAGATGACATCTAGATGATCTAAGATGATGCTAGATGATGATTGATGATCATGAAATTGTGTTTGAGTAATTAAAAATGAGTTCTTTGTGTATTTTTCTTCTCTTGAAAAATATCCTAAGTATGAAGCATGAATAAGAACTCTTGTGAGTGACCTAAAATCAAGTTAGCATATATATAGAGGCCATAAGTGAAGTGAGGTCGTTTTGAAAACTCGCCAGAAAACTACTCTGTGCGCTGGTGGACCTGCGCTGGTGGACCAGCGCAGGACCAGCGCAGGACCAGCGCACAAGCCAATTTTGGCTTGAGCGCTGGACGTCAGGCGCTGCCACCAGCGCCAGTCCAGCGGCGCCATACTAGGCGATCGGCGCTGGTCCACACCAGCGCACGACCAGCGGCGCGCCACTGGGCGATTTACGCCGGTGAGCGGCGTTGGTCGACCGGCGCTGGTGGACCAGCGCACAGCCCCAAAAATTGCATCCCACATGCAATCATGCAAGGGGTACAAAGTCAAACAAGATGCATCCTAAAAGCCTAAATGCTATGATGTTTTCAACACAAGATGCAATCATAAAAATAAGCAAGAAGAGATGTAAATAATCATTTATGCACAACAAAAAGAAACACAACATACAAAGATTAAACATATGCATGAGTTGTGAGTGTGTGCAACTATCTCTTCAAGACAAGAAAGCACTTAGAATATTACCTTTGGTGCTTGTCAATAATGAGGTCTTCAAAGGGCCTAATGCACTAATAACAACATCTAAACTACCCTTACAAAGAATCCCCATATATGGTTTGATCACGAAATAAGCCAATTAAAAACAACGGGAATCCTTACAATGTTTTTTGGCAGATTCTACAAATTCTTGGATCATAGACTCAGGAGCCACTAATCATGTTTGTTATTCTTTGCAAGGGTTCTAAGAAAGGAGAAGGCTGAGTAAGAATGAAATCAATTTGCGCTTGGGCAACGGAACGTTAGTGTCTGCAAGTGCAGTGGGAGATATTAGAGTTTATTTGGATTCTAGAAGGCATTTAGATTTGATAGACGTTTATTATGTACCTCAATTCAAGAGGAATTTAATTTCAGTTTCTTGTTTGAATAAATTTGGATATTCGGTTACTTTTAATAAAGTTTTTATTATTAGTAAGAATGACAAAATTATTTGCCAAGGTACATTGGAAAACGGTCTATACTTTTTGCATAGAAATATCTCTCACTCGTTACACACAGAATTAACGGAACCTAATCATAAAAGAGTAAAATTATCAATAGATGAAACCTACCTTTGGCATTTACGCTTAGGTCATATTAACCTTAATAGGATTAAAAGACTGGTAAGTGATGGACCTTTAAGTGACTTAAAGGTTGATGATCTACCAACTTGTGAATCTTGTTTGGAAGGTAAAATGACCAAAAGGACGTTCTCTGCCAAAGGTGCAAGAGCCACTGAATATTTAGGATTGATACACACTGATGTATGTGGACCTATAAGCATTCAAGCTAGAGGTGGATATGAGTACTTCATCACCTTCACAGATGATTACTCGAGATTTGGTTACGTGTATCTCATGCGACATAAGTCGGATGCTTTTGACATGTTCAAAGCATTCAAAGCTGAAGTGGAAAATCAGCTTGAGAAACACATAAAAATCTTGAGATCTGATCGTGGTGGAGAATATCTATCTGGTGAGTTTCAGCAATATCTTATTGATAATGGGATAGTTTCTCAGTTTTCTGCACCAGGTACACCTCAACAGAATGGGGTAGCAGAAAGGAGAAATAGAACTCTTTTGGATATGGTTAGGTCTATGTTGAGTTATTCAACACTTCCTATTTCTTTTTGGGGATATGCTTTACAAACTGCTATATACATTCTAAACGATGTACCATCTAAGTCTGTTCCTAAAACACCGCATGAGTTGTGGACTGGGCGCAAGCCTAGTTTACAACACTTAAGGATATTTGGTTGTCCTGCGCATGTGTTAAAAGGAAAGACAAAAAAGATGGAGTCCCGTTCGGAAACATGTATATTTGTAGGGTATCCAAAAGAAACTAAAGGATATTATTTCTATAGTCCTTCAGATCTTAAAGTATTTGTTTCGACAAATGCTAAATTTCTGGAAAAGGACTATATGAATGATTTTGTGCCTAGAAGTAGAATTGTCCTGAATGAGATGTCAGGAGATACAATTCCACGAGAGGTTACACAACCAAACCCAATTGTAAGTTCCGATCCAACACAAGATCAACAACCTACCATTCCTCGTCGTAGTGGGAGGGTTAGAACACAACCCGAAAGATACATCGGTCTGGGAGAATCAGTGGAGAATCTCCCGAACGACGATGATCCCTATACGTACAAGGAAGCTATGGAGGATGTTGATAGTCGCCATTGGCAAAAGGCAATGCAATCTGAGATTGAATCTATGTTCGATAACAAAGTCTAGTCCCTTGTAGACTTGCCTAAAGGGATAAAACCCATTGGGTGCAAGTGGGTATACAAGAGGAAAAGAGGTATGGATGGAAATGTGGAAACCTTTAAAGCTAGATTGGTAGCTAAAGGGTATACACCGAAAGAAGGTATCGATTACGAGGAAACCTTCTCTCCTGTGGCCATGCTTAAATCCATTATGATACTCTTATCCATTGCAGCATCTTTAGATCTAGAGATTTGGCAAATGGACGTCAAGAAAGCTTTCCTTAATGGAAGTCTTGACGAAAGCATCTACTTGATGCAACCAGAGGGATTCATTGAAAAGGGCCAAATGGAAAAGGTATGCAAGTTGCAGAAATCCATATATGGATTAAAGCAAGCATCCAGATCCTGGAACATAAGGTTTGATCAAGCTGTCAAAGGTTTTGGATTTATTCAAAATCCTGACGAACCTTGTGTATACAAAAGGATTAAGGGCGACAAGTTGGTTTTCCTGATTCTTTATGTTGATGATATACTACTCATTGGAAACGATGTAGATGTATTGACATCAGTGAAAGAATGGTTAACAAAACAATTTGATATGAAGGACTTAGGAGAAGCAAGTTTTATTCTAGGTATCCAAGTAATAAGGGATAGAAAGAATAGAACGATTGCATTATCCCAAGCTTCATACATAGACAAGATCTTGTCTAGGTTTTCCATGCAGGATTCCAAGAAAGGTATGTTACCTTTCAGACATGGAATCAAGCTTTCTAAGGAACAAGTTCCTAAGAATGAGCATGAAGAGCAATTCATGACTAGAGTTCCATATGCCTCGGCAGTTGGAAGTCTCATGTATGCAATGCTCTGTACTAGACTAGATATTTGTTTTGCTGTTGGCATAGTTAGCAGGTTTCAATCGAAACCTGGTCCTGATCACTGGACGGCAGTCAAGCATATTTTCAAGTATCTCAATATCTCAAGAGAACGAGAGATAATATGCTTGTATACTCTGGAGGGGATTTGATTCCCGTTGGGTATACAGATTCTGATTTCCAATCAGATTCTGACTCCAGAAAATCCACCTCAGGGGCTGTGTTTACTATTGGAGGAGAAGCAGTCATATGGAGGAGTATCAAGCAATCTTGTATTGTTGATTCCACCATGGAAGCTGAGTATGTTGCTGCATGCGAGGCTGCCAAAGAGGCTGTTTGGCTCCGCCAATTCTTGATTGACTTGGAAGTGGTTCCTAGTGCGAATAAGCAGATCACTATCTACTGTGACAAAAGTGGAGCAGTGGTTAATTCGAAAGAACCAAGAAGTCACAAGAGAGGAAAACACATTGAAAGAAAGTATCATCTTTTAAGGGAGATTTTTCAAAGAGGTGACGTGACGATTATCAAAATCGCGTCAGCAGAAAATCTAGCGGATCCCTTCACAAAGGCTCTACCTCAGAAGAGTTTCGATGGGCATCTAGAGAACATGGGCATGAGAGATATGACACATTTGCTATAGCGCAAGTGGGAGATTGTTAGGATTATGCTCAATAGCAAGAGTGTAATATTGTAATTAACAATCTTTTTCATATTAATAAAGTGATTTCTGGTTTAACAAATTTTATAACATTTATAGTTTAATATTATAATTGTCAAAGTAAATAATCATAAGGTCTAAAGACTATGAGAAAAGAAGAATTGTTCGTACATCTGGATATGTATGTGGTAGACACAATTCTTTAGTTAGTCTTGAATAATGTTCACAACTTAAGTTAAAGGTTGGGCACCTTTATCTTGTTAAAGTTGTAGAATTCTTTTGCTAGCATTTGAGTGGGATCAAATGAGATATAATGAGTCTAAAATCATCGGAGTGTCTTCAAGTAAAAGAATCTAGTGCATTGGGTGCATTGAACTGGATCACAATGAAAAGCTTTATCTAGAGCCGTCAATAGATAATAGTCTTTTCATTATCAGGACAATCGGAGAGTCTATCTTAATCCTGAGATAAATGATGGACTTATGGTTGCAAGTGATATCATTTGAGTTATCAATGAGTACAGTTATATAGCATAGTCTATCCTCGATAGTTTGGTGATATTCATTTGTTAATCGATAGAGGACTTCATTTATAGATATGGACATCGTGGCTCCATTTATTAAATGAGAGTATAATATCATCATATGGATGTTTTGAGGTAATTGGATATTAAATCTCAACGTTGAGTTTTCGATAGTGACTATTGAAAACATGGATTCTGGACAAGTCAAAATATCCAAGTTCAAAACGTGGTCATATGAGTAAATATGGTAACTTGGAGAGTTATAGGCGGTCTATGAACTCTTGGCGATTACTGATATTAATCACGATGATACACTATCTCCAACATGATTGTCTAGGGTATGAATGAGGAACATCTTCTTATTCTATCTTTATTTAAGAGTTCAATTTTAGCTCTTTAGTGGAATGAGTTAAAATTAATGGATTAAACCTAAGTGAATCATTTGTTGATTGTGATTAGGTTATGTCTATTGAAGCTTAAATTTAGATAGCCCGCCAAGATCCCCAATCCACACGGACTTGCATGGATCACTTGATATATTCTACCGGACCAATTTATGGGTCCATCTAGAATTGCATTTAATATATTAAGAATATAATTTGCACATTATTTATTTAATGAGCTGCTCAATTATATTAATATATTAATGAAAGGCATGTGGGCTTGTTTCTTTTAGTAAGAATAGGTCTGGTTCACATGTGGGCTTTTTATTTAAAGTCCAATGGATTAAATAAAATAAGGAAATAATATTTGGCCCATTTATTACATGTGGGGCGGCAAGGCTATGTATTTAGTCATAAATATTATTTTATTTTATTGTTTGATTAAATGAGAATTAATTAATTAATTATTTATTTATTTAATTAAGAAACAAAATCTTTTTCTGATCAGGAAATATGTTTCCTAGAGTTATACTATTGGTAGTAGTATACTAAAAGACTTATTTGGTAAGAAAATAAATAATAAGGTTTATTTATTTAATCAAATAGGAAGTCTTTTAATTTAGTCATAATTTAATACTACACTATAGAGTTGGATTAGGGTTTGGAATTCTAAGCAAATCTACCTAGGGTTAGGATTTAGGTCAAAAGACAAAAATCCTACATGGTAGAGGAAATTGCCGTGATATACATAGAAATATATATGGCAAGAGCAAGATATATTATTCTTGCAAACATAAATGTGTGTGCCGCAAGATATATTAGGTTTGCAAACATATATGTGGGGGCAGCAATATATATTTATATAGGCGTGCAGCATTAGTTCACTTTAAAAAGAGGTGTGTAGAATTTATGCAATATATATGTTGAATATATATATATATTATTTTGTTGGTTGAATTCGGCAAACCCTACTTGCAAGGATTGAGAGTTTTTCTTTTGCTTAAAAAATAGAATCCAACTCTAGTGATTAGTGTGTGTTGATTTCGGCCAAGACAAAAAGAGAGAAGAGATTATTCTTTCGATAGTACACTAATTGCTTATACATCAATAGGCTTGTGTGTACAACTTCGAATAAGGTTCACGCGAGTTTCGATCATTAGATTGAGAACTCAAAAGTGACCGGAATAATCTTTGTAGTCTTTTGGTTGATTTTGTGACTAACAATAAGAAAAAAAAAGTTTGTTTGTCCATTCTCAGGTACGCAATTCAAAGAAAAAGGGAGACCACGCTCCTAGGTGATTCACGTTCGTGCTAAGATTGAAGATCTTGCGGATTACCATCGACGTAAGTCAATCGGATCACGCGACAAAAGGTATTCTACTTTTTGTTGCTTTATATGTATGTTTAATTAATTTAAAGGGTTAAGGTTCATCAAAGGAAAAATTTTAAAACATACTAAATCTCTTTTTAGTCTCGCTTCCGCTGCGTGTACTACGGTATTTTTCCCTACAGACAAGTCATCAAGTGATGATGAGCTTACCATCGACTACACGGCATTTGGGGCCACTTGTGTGGAAGACAAAGTTGTTGGTAAGAATGACTTAACTAGAGATCCCATAGTAGAAAGAGATGAAGAAGTAGCTCTAGAGGAGATAGGGGTAGCTACTCATTGGGACATGGCTCTCATTAACTCAAGAGACCAAGATGAAGGTCTAAATAAGGGAAATGACTCCATAGGTGAGATGGAGAGTGGAGGAGATAGCTCAAGTGTAGATGACTCCTCATCTAACTCTACAAATGGAAATGTAGAGAATATGGATGTTCATGACTTTATAGTCAAGTGTAAAAGTTCATTGAAGAAGAACAATAGAAAATTGAAGATTTTAGAGGATGAAAATCTAGAACTTTCAACACATAATGACCACTTAAGTAAACAAGTGGAAACATCCAAGATGATTGAAGACAAGCTAAGGGATGAGCTAGCTATGTCTAAAAGGAATGAAGAAGGGTTAAAGAGGGAGCTTGATGAAGTAAAAGAGTCATTGACTCGAATGACCTCAAGCACCAAGAAGCTTAACCACATGCTTGGTGTTGGAAAGAACCCTTGTGACAAGAAAGGTATTGGGTATGAAGATTGCAAGGAGATCTTCACTCCAACCAAGACCATATTTGTCAAGAGTTTGGGCAAGAATGAAGCCTCACCGGTGCACACACCTAGGAAGAAAATCGATCTAGGACAATGCTCAAGAAGTGCACAAGTGAAGGAAGCCCCAAGGAGACAACCTCCAGCTCAAAGCATAAGAGTCTCTCAAGTCAACATTCCTCAACAAATGACTCTAAATGGAAAGAGGCCAATCATGCAAAATGAACCAAGGAAGCAAGCTAGACCGGTTCAACAACAAAGAAGGTTTGAACCCGCTCAACCACAAAGTCATGGGAAGGCTCCTATGCATGCACAAGGACATGGTATGAATTCTAAATTTATCCCTACATGTCACTTTTGTGGTATTGATGGTCACATTAGACCAAATTGCTTTCATTTCATTAAATTGTGTAGAATCAAAAGCATTATTGAAAAGAGAATGACAAGAGCTAGAATGCATGCTAATAGGAAGGAAAATATTCATATTCATGATCCTATTATTTTTAGAACTCTTGAACCATTGACCACTAGGAAGAAAAATGTCATATCTATGTGGATAAGGAAAGATGAACCCATTTGCTACGAGACTAACAAGTCTCAAATAGGTTCAACTAAGTCAAATGGACTTGGTAGGTCCATATGACCTCATGACCTTCATTGATGAAGGATGATGATGACCCCATATGGGGAACTCAAGCAAAAAGAGCTAATTGTATACTTGTTGCATGCAAATATTTGAAAAATCTAATGCTTCTTTGTTGATTGCTTGAGTAAGCTTGGTTGCACATATGCATATATGTTTTCAATTCAATAAGTGTGAACCTTGCTTGTTTACAATCCATGTCATATTTTTGTTCAAACATGCATTTTTGGACTAGGAGATTTACTTAGGAAATATGATTTGAATGACCTATAGCTATCTCTATGACATGATGATTCTTAATAACATGCTAATGTCATATGAAAAGCATGAAATTCATATAACATGCTCAAATGAAAAAGCATGAATTGATGATTGCATATTTTATTAAATGTAAAACTTGTGTGAAAAAGCTTATGAGACTCAAAATAAATAAACGATCTTGCATCCGTTCAAAGGATTTTAAAATCCAAATGTCTCTTTTTCTTTATTAGTTGAACATGGCTACTATCATACGGATATCTTATCCGAAAAAATCAAATAGGGTGCAAAGTCGCTCATGCCATGTTTCGCTTATAAAGTTGGATATAGTTGCTCATAAATTAAAATCAATGAAAACTCTATATCCTTGCTTTTCTCATGACAATGGTGAAATTGGTTTGAATTCTTATTAAAAACCTTTGTCATTTGCTTTGCCAAATACCATTGTATTTTGGACTTGAATGATACATGTCTTGTATGCAAAGCATTTTTTATTCACACATTTTATCAAAATAAATCTCCTTGTTTCTCTCCATTTGATAGAGTTGTATAAAGTGCATTTTATGATTATGCAAATGACTTGAATGCTATCATCTCTCTTTGCTAAATGACCCAGTTGGGGACTACTCCTTTGCCTATATCATGACAAAAAGGGGGAGTAGAATGCTGGTAAGGGGAGTTGCAAATTGTGGTAGCAATTATGCATGTTGGGGAGACAATACATTGAGGGGGAGTTGTAAGGTTTATAATTTGTATTGGCTTGATTCCATTGCAAAACACTCCATATTATGTATTAGTTGTTGCTTAGGATATTCTTTGAAGAAAGGAAGCTTAAAAAGTGAAGAGCAACGTCTAATGCAAAAGTCGTCTTCAAGAGGTGAAAAGCGTCAAAGGTATATCTTGTCTTCCTTTCCTCTTGCAAGGCGTTAGCGCACACACACACAATTCATACATGTGTGTCTCTGCATCGTGGTTCAAACATTTGGTATAACACATTCACACACTTCATAGTATGCTCATGCATTGATCTTGTATAGACAAACATTGTGAAATTGCATGCTTTGTGACTATCTCTTTGATATGGCATGCTTGTGTGAATTTGTGTTTATTTGTTTGTGTGTTTTGTATTTTGAACTTGAATATGTTCTTATTTGATTCCTTATTGAGTTCCGGTCGTTTCGGTTACTCATTCATAAGGTTTCGAGTCCAAACGACTTAGCTATGCTACTTTGCGTTCTCATTCGTTGAGTTGACTTCATCGTCATTTTACGAGATGATTTCTCAACCATTTTTAAAGTTTTATAGTCATAGTCGTGCGTGAGGGAGTCATGGTTCATAATCCAAAAACGGATTCGAAATCGGAGTTCGGATGCCCAAGATACGGCTGAAGAACGTGAGGGAGCGCGGGGGAGGCAAGCATGGCCAAAGGCCATGCATTGGCCACCACGTGTGGAGCCCGTGGGACCCACGGCCAGAGCACCCCTCTGGTCCCGTGTGGCCCACGCGCTCCCCACGGGGTGCTGACGTGGCAGCCTCTGATTGGCTCCCGTCATCCTCTATCTTCTCCATCTCTTTTCCCTCCATTTATATTCGAAATCCCGAGCAGAATTCTTTACAATTTTTGATTTCTTATTTTGATCATATCTCTCTCATTTCAACTCCGAATTGAGTGATTCAAAAGTCAAAATTGTTGGTCTTGAAGAGAGCTACAAACCCCAAGCATTTTTAGAGCCATTTGAGTTCGTCATTTTTCCCAGTGATCTGATTTCAGTACGAGACTCAATTTTTGTATGTGAAACTTCTTCTTCTCACTTTATCTTTTGATCATCTCTTTTAATTTTCCTAATTGATAGATGATATGTGTTTAGAATGTTGTTAGATCATATTCTAGGGGTGGTTGATCTATTGATTGTTGAGTTTTAGCCATTTGATTTCAATTGAACATATATTGCTAAACTTGACCTATCTTGATATTGATTCTAGAAATACTTTTTGTTCTTGATCTTGATTGTTGATTTCTAGGTTTTTGTCACATGTTCATGAACTAGGATTTTTGATTGTGCCATCTATCATTTAAATCTAGTTCTTGTTTGGATTGAATATGTTGTGGATTTCAAGTGTTAACTTGTTCACTTGATTTCAAAGCTAGTTTTGTGATTTTTATTGAAAACTTGTTACTCTAGCTTTGATTGACATGTTTAGGTTTCTAGATATTTTTGTGAATGACTTTGAATGTCTAATCTAGACTTCTAATCACATGTTCATAAGAATTAGCTAAATTTGCTTGTGAGCTTGATTTGTGCAAATCTAATTCTTCATAGAGTGTGTTTGATCTACTTGCTCTATTTGCTTGTGTTTGCATCATTTGCATCACTTAGATCATTGCCTTGTGAAAGGTTGAAGTCTCTTGCAAAGTGAGTGAAGCTTTGTCTTGAGCAAGAAGTCTTGGCTAGGAAAGTGTTCCGCATAGCCAAGCAAGAAGCCTTGATTAGAGTCGGGAGGACTCGGATAGTCAAGCAAGAAATCTTCCTAGAGACGTGAGCGTCTTGGATAGGAAGTTGCTTTCTAGAGGTGTAGGATACATCTCGGATAGGAAGTAGGCTTGGTAGTTCACTTGCCCGAGGGTAGATTAAGAGGTGATAGCTTGAGCGGATATCATGTGTTGATAGCTTGAGTGTGTAAGTCCTTTTCATATAGTGGATTGCTTTGCCGGTGGTTGTGGTATCAACCCGTGGATGTTTCCTCTTTGAGGTTTTACCACGTAAAAACACTTGTGTTCATTTTTGTTTTTACTTATCTTTATCTTCCATATCTTACATTGATTGCATATCTTGTAAATTGATTATCTCTTGTATTAGTGAAATCAATTCATTTGCTAAATCTAATCAAGTGTGCATTTTCTTTGTTATATTCCGCATCATTTTTAATATTGGAAGAATTTGAGTAAATACCTATTCACCCCCCCCCCTCTAGGTATATTTTACACTATATTGCTTAAGGGAATTTCAGGAGTAACCCATTGAGGAGGAGCATTGCATTCACAATTATTGCATGATGTTGTAGTTGTGCTTAAATTCTTAGAATGCAAATGCTTGTTTTTATTCTCACTTGATTCATCTCACTTTTTACTTGAATTGGAAAGTATAGAAACTTTGCTTTCAGGGATTGATTGTTCTACAAGAAATTGAAGACTTCAAGTTTATATATATATATATATACCTCTTTGTAAAGTAGAAAATCATTGTTGACCCGTAGTTTCTAATTTTTGTGAGGAATCTATGTGAGTGGTGGTTTTGTCACGAAATAGTCAAAGGGGGAGATTGTAAGGATTCCCAAGTGTTGATTGACTTATTTCGTGGACAAACCACGTGTTGGGGATTGTATGTAAAGGTAGCTTAAGTGATTCTTTATCAAGCTCAAAACCCTCTCATGTCCTCAAGGTGACAAGCACTCCAAAGGTATATCTCTAAGTGCTTGATTTGCTTTGAAGAGATTAGTTGCACACAGACACACACACATTCTATGCTTATCCATACCTTGTGTATAACATGTGTTTATATATGTGTGCATTCATGATCATATAACATCTCTTCTTGCATAAGTATTGATTGCATCTTGTGATTTTAATGTCATACCATGTTAGGCTTTTAGAATGCATCTAGTTTTACCTTTTTACCCTTGCATGTTGTTTGTGGGATTCAAAGGAGTGGGTTGTGCGCTGGTCGTCATGCGCCAGACCAGCGCAGCTCACCAGCGCAGAACGCCCAGTGGTATGTCGCTGATCTTGCGCTGGTCCACTAGCGCAAGCCCACCAGCACAAATCGCCCAGTGGTTTGCCGCTGGTCGTGCGCCCTTCATGTGCGCTGGTCGTCAAGCGCCTGTGCATTTTTTGCCTGTGCGCTGGTCGTCAAGCGCCTGTGCATTTTTTGCCTATGCGCTGGTCGTGCGCTTGTCGTCCAGCGCACAGAGCAATTTTTGGTGCGTTTTTCAAAATGACCACACTTCACTTATGGCTTCTATATATATGCCACTTTGACTCTAGGTCAATTAAGTGAGTTGATTTTCAGATTTCATACTTAGAATATTTTTCAAGCAAAGAAAAATACAAAAGAACTCACCTTTAACCACTCAAATCAAATCCTTTTTGCATCAAATTTCATATTGCATCTTCTATGTCTATATAGAAAGCATCCATGTATGGGTTTACATCATCACAACTTGCTTGATAAGATTTTGATTAATTTCATCTTATTTTAGTATTTTTACTATCAAGCCATCTCTTTTAAATTACTTTTATGTTTTAGATCATATGCTAAATACAAGAAAAGAGAATTGATTGTGATGAATTGATTGAGTGTTGTATTGTGATAGCTATCTAGGTTTTGCTTAATCTTGATTAGCTAAGCTATTTGACATGTCATCTAGCTCTTGATATCTAGGGTTGATTTAATTGATTATATCATCATCCTAGATAAGCATCTAAGGTTCCCTAGCCTTGTTTGTTATTTGAATATTCATACATATTCACATAGGTTGCATAATCTCTTCATTGAGAATTAACTCTTGGGGCTAAGGCTGCTTAGGCCTCAAGCAATTAAAACTAGAGCCACTTTTAAAGGCCCGCGTGGTAGAAGTGGGGGGTTATTGACCGGAGTGTTAGACGAGGTCTACATAGGTTGTAAACTCCATTTCAATTAGTGGATTTGGAGGTTCGAGTGTGGCGCACTAAATAGCCCGTGGTTTTTCCCAGTGGTTAGGTTTCCACGTATATATCAAGTGTTATTTAAATTCCGCATCTTATTACACTTGCTATATTTTTATGACTAGTTAGGGGTATTTTCGTAATCTTAACATGCATGCGAAAATTGGGTAATAATAGTTAAAATCTATTCACCCCTGAAAGTTTACAAACGTAGTTAAATTGCTTAAGGCATACTTAAGGGGGGTGAATAGGTTTTTACACCTTTTTTCAATCCCTTGAACAAACTTTTGTTTATCCCTCAAGGTAGCCTTACACATAACAAAATAAACCAAGAAAGACATACATAGACAATATGAGAATATAATCATGAGAACAAGGTCTAAGTATATCATCTAGTTGTGTGAGGTATAAGAACAAATAAACACAACAACAAATAAAGCTTGTATTTCAATAGATGTTCAATGAGTTACAAGAGTGATCAAATATCACTATACAAAAATTACAATATACAAAAGAATCAAATATACAAAAATGATCAAAAGAATGAATCCACAAATCACACTTTACAAATACTTGCTTCACTATACATCACAAGTGAGTAATATGAAACAAGATAATAACATACACAAATAAAATATAAAAGATAGAGATAGGAAGAATTAACACAAGAGATTTTTTAACGTGGTAAAACCTCCAAGGAGGAAACATCCACGGGTTGAAATACAACCATTAGGGTATTATATATATTGGATGATAAAAATAGAGAATCCACAAAGTGACCAATCTTTAGCTCACCCAACCTAGTGGAGTCTAAGTCTACCCAACCCTATTGGAAAGTATGAGATCCCTCAATGATGTGAAACCACTATATATTGGACAACACACAAAACCAACATCGATGGAAGATTAGAAATTCCTCAAGAGTGCATACACCTCCCGTGTACCCCGCTCTATTGGAGTCTATGTCTAACCATACGCCTAGGCCTTCCAATATAATAGCCAACGACCTATCCAAGGCACTCATGCCTCTAGGGAGCCTCCCATGCATGACTATCCGAGTCCTCTCGACTCTAGCCATGACTTCTTGCTTACCTATCCGAGTCATCCCGACTCTAGGCAAGTCTTCTTGCTTGGCTATCCGAGTCATCCCGACTCTAACCAAGACTTCATGCCTTTTACAAGGACTTCTTAGTGTGATCATGTGAATGCGAATGATGCAAACAACCAATTCAACATAGAACATGTGATCAATACATTCCATGGTACAAATAGACCTAAACATGTGATATCACAAGTAATAAAAGTCTAGATGCAAAATACAAGAATAAAACCTAAAGCATGTGTAAACACCAAACACATAAGCTCAAAGTCTCATTCACACATACAACACTTGAACAAAATATATTCATGAAGTACAAGTTCAAGATGCTATTATCATACAATAAAATGCTAGATATATGAGATTAAATCAATCAATATTCTAGCCAAAAATATAGAGCAAGGATTCAAGATATAAATCAATCAAATCCTAGATTGCTCTAAAACACATACAAATACAATAATCCTAGATTTCATCAATCAAAGGATCAAATCAAATCTCAAGGTCATTTATCACAAAATTGATTCAATCAAGTCACAAACAACCTAAGATGCCATTCTAATCACGATACAACTCACAAACATGTGAAAAACCTAGAATCATAGAAACTAGTCCACATTTGTCTCTAAATAGACTTTTGATTAGAATGATTATGAAGCTATCTTTCACAATAGCTTTCACCAAACATAAACATACATATAGAAGAAGAAACCCCAAGCAAATTGAAGGTTAAAAAGAAAGAAACCCAATAGATAAGACCAATACCTTGGATTCACGAGCTGGTTCGGATTTCTATGTGGAACCACCAGAAAACTTGATCAAACAGCCACCAACCCACTTGGAAAAGGTAGAGGACTCGATTACGAACGTTCTCCAACTTGAATCACTCAAATCCGACTTCATATGAAGAAGTTATGGTGTTTGGAAGATGAGAAAATTTGGGAGAAAAAATCTGACGGGAATTTTCAAATTTTCTTCTTGGAATGAAATGGAGGGAATGAAGGGAAATAAAATGGAGGAGAGAGAAGACAAAAATTGGCCAACCACAAGGGGCCACGTCAGCCTAGCCCCGTGGGGGGCGCGTGGGCCACACGGGGGCAGAGAGCCCCTTTGGCCGTGGGGCCCACGGCTTGGGCCACACGTGGCCTCTTGGCCACTTTCGCCCTCGCGCGCTCCCTCACGTTCTTCAGCCGTATCTTGGGCATCCGAACTCCGATTTTGAATCTGTTTTCAGATTAAAAACCATGACTCCCTCATGCACGAAGACGACTACACAACTTTGAAAAATGGTTGAGAAATCATCTCGGAAAACAATGATGAAGTCAACTCAACAAATGAGAATGAAAAGTAGCGTAGCTACATCGTTTGGACTCGAAACTAAATGAATGAGTAACCGAAACGATCAGAACTCAATAAGGAATCATGATAGAGCATATTCAAGTCCAAATACAAAAATATGAAAATATACAAACACAAAGACACACACATATGCTATTTCCTAGACATAGTCCTAGAACATGCAATAAGCAAAGTTTGTCAAGATAGTATAAATGCATGAGCATATATTATCAAGTGTGTGAAAGTGATATATCAATGATGTTTAACCATGAAGGAACACACAAGGATGCCATGTGTGTGTGTGTGCGCGTAGCCTTGTAAGAGATATGAGGTCTTATATTACCTTTGATGATCAATGAAGCACATATCTCTTTAATGCCGGCTTCTTGCATGAATTGTGGTCGAGACATTCTTCATCTTCTTAAATCTTCAATATATGAACCACTAAACATTAAAGAGAAACACGTTTTGATATGGAATTTATGCCAACACAAACTATAAACCTAACAACCCCCCCTCTAGATATATTTAGAACACACCGAGTGTTTATTTATTGAACTTTCAAGTTACACATAATGGAAATAAAATGACAAGAGATAAAAAAGATAAAACCCATTGAGGCCTTCAATGAATTCTTCAAATCTTCGATGTTTGAAATCTTCTTCATCTTCAAATCTTCTATGCGTAAATATGGATAAGAGAATTGTGTGATGAGATCTGGTGTGAAACGGTGTTTGGTCTGGAGGGTGAGTGAGAGAGTTCAAACCCTAAAATCTTTCTCAATTTATAAGCCTCAATTTCCTGAACAAGAAAAGACTCCTTGCGCAATATAGATTACCAAACCACTGCGAGTACCGCTGTGAAAGCCGTATCGATCTCGACAACGATCTTCACTTCATGACAAGTGTTGTGGCTTTGAGAGCGTGATCAGGAGCGCTCAGGACAGCAGTCTCAACTGTTCTTGGAACGCTACTGAAATTAGCAGCGCTTTGCCTAATTGCTGAAAAGACCATAGGATTCTTAGAAATAGCACTTTTCTTCTGAAATTCTCCAAACATAACATTTTGATCCAATAACCTGAAAATACTCAAAAACACACATTAAATCCCTAAAAGACCCGAGAAACAAGCAATTGATTAAAGGAATGGGGATAAAAAAACATATACAATAAATGACCGATCAGCATGATATAAGTTCTTTATACAAAACATGAAGCAATGACAAAAGCATATGAGATGATGGAGGCATTGAATGACATGTTTGGGCAACCTTCTGAGCAAAAACAGTATGAAGCTGTTCGTTCAATAATGACTGCTCGTATGAAGGAATGATCATCAATCCAGGAACATGTCCTGGGAATGATGTCCCATTTCAATACTAATGAAGTCAATGGTGGGACCATAGATGAGGCTTGCCAGGTGAGCATCATACTGACAACTCTTTCAAAGAGCTTTGATCAGTTCAAAAGCAACTATGGGATGAACAAGTTAAAGTTCAATCTGACTCAGTTGCTTAATGAGCTCACAACTTTTGAGTCCATGATCAAGGACAACAAAAGTAAGACCGGTGAGGCAAATGTTGCTGAACCATCTTTCTTTGGATTAAAGAAAAGGAAGAGGTATGCTAGCAAGGCAAAGGCTAAGCCCAAGAAGAAACAAGTTCAAAATAATAAGAAGAGCACCACGACTGACAAAGCAAAAGGGAAGTGTTTCCATTGCGACTTTTAAGTCCATGATCAAGGACAACAAAAGTAAGACCGGTTAGGCAGCGCTTCTGAACCATCTTTCTCTGGATTAAAGAAAAGGAAGAGATCTGATGGCAAGGTAAAGGCTAAGCCCAAGAAGAAACAAGTTCAAAATAAGAAGAAGAGCACCACGACTGACAAAGCGAAACGGAAGTGTTTCCATTATGACAAGGTTGGTCATTGGAAGAGAAACTGTTCGTATTACCTTGGGGAGCTCTCTAAGAAGAAGAAAATGAAAGTTAAATCTGATTTACTTGTCATTGAATCGTAATAATAACAATCATAGATATCATGTGTCTACATGTCATATGTAAACTTAGCTATTTAAGATAAAACAATCCTAGATGTCATAGCTATCAAAATACAACTCTCAATCAATCAACATAATAATCTCAATCTTGTAGATAAAATATGTTCTAAAAGCATACAAGTAATAAATGAGATTTCTTGTTAAGTAAGACACTAAAAATAAATGAAATTAGTGAACAACTTACCAAATTAAGTGTGTTGAAGAAGACCCATGCATAGATGCATCCTAGATGATGCTAGATGATGTTTGATGCACATGGAAATGAGTTTGAGTAATCAAAGGTGAGTTCTTGAGTGATTTTCTCTCTTGGAAAATATGCTAAGTTAAAAATATGATTTTGAACTATTAAAAAACGACCTAAAGACAAAGTGGCATATATATAGGATGTCCAAATGAAGCTACATTATTTTGATAAAAAAACACACTTTTTGCCTTGGTCGCTGTACAAAGCATTGTATATACAGCGCATGTACAACGACTCACTTGGAAATGAAGAACAAGTTCTTCATGGTCGCTCTACGTACAGCGACCTTGTAGAGCGACCGAACATCGACTGATTTCTGTTCCTCTCGAGTTTATGATGGTCGTTGTACGAGCGTTGTACGTACAGCGCTTTGTACAGCAACCGAACAACGCCAAAAATAAATCAATCAGGTCTGTACAATGCCTGAGCCAAAATCAATCAGGTCTTAGATGGGCGTTGTACAAACAGCGTTTCATACAACGCCTCCTTTACAAACTTGCATCATAATACCTAACATGTCATGACAATTATCAACCAAGATGCAATCAATTAAAACATGTATGAAGAAAGTTCAAGATCCTGAATGCACACATATTAAACACACAACATGCAAGAAGTATAGATATGCATGAGTTGTGTGTGTGTGCAACTAAGTCTCTTCAATGCAAATAAGCACAAGTGTTTTACCTTTGGAGTACTTATTATTCTGAGGTCTTGAGAGAGCCTTTGCTGAGCTTGATCACCAACAAGTAAAAGCCTAAGCTACCCTTACATTACAAACCCCAAATGTGTCACTGAAATAAGCCAATCAAACTTGAGGAACTTACATTTCACTTACTTGCTTTACTATTTCTTTTTTCTTAAAATGTGGATATTTGTACGGCTGTACATTATAGGATGGCTTCCATGTTGTAAGAGTATATGGTGATCATGCTTTCGCGATGGTGGGAGTCCCGTTGGTTCAGTGAAAACCAAAGAGAATTCATCCAAGATTTGCTGCAATTCCCAATCAGTGGTTAATAAATCAGTAGCAAAGCTTTCTGATTATGTGCACTAGTTAATCTGGAGGAAAAAACTTCGACTCTCTATGTTATTTAATTGGTGATGATCAATTACCTCCAATTCTGAAGGCCTTAACCGTTTGAAGACACATCGCTTGCCGTCATGTTTGAAGACCATGGTTGATTTGTCAGAGTCTTTTTCAATCGGCCCTAACGTGCGTAACTACTAGACTCCAAGAACAATTTGACTAGCAGCTACAGGAAGCACAAAAAAATCTACAGTGATTATTGTTCCTTGAATATCAATAATAATAGATATGAAACACCATTCACATTGAATTTTTTCTTCATTGGCCACCATAACCTGGAATGTTTTATCTTTCAAGATTGGAATACCTAACTTGCTAACCAATGATTTCTCAATAAAGTTGTGGGTGCCTTCGCCATCTATGAGTACAGTAACTTTGGTGCTCTAGATTAGACCCGGTACTTTGATTGTATGAGGATGACAAATCAACCATGGTCTTCAAACATGATGGCAAGCAATGTGTCTTCAAAGGGTTAAAGCCTTCAAAATTGGAGGTAATATTGAACATCACCAATTAAATAACATGGAGAGTCAAGGTTTTTTCCTCCATATTAACTTGTGCACAGAATCAGAAAGCTTTGCTACTGATTTATTAACCACTAATTGGGAATTACGGTAAATCAATATTTCTTATTTCTCAATCTTGTCTTCTTTTCCCTCTAAATTTTCTATTTCTGCAATATTTATTATGCTAAAGTAGTTGTACGCTATAGTAACCGAACACGACCCATTGCAGAATGTTATATTTTAAATTTATTAAAAAGTTGTAAATAAATAGTATTAAAGCATGATCAAACTCATGCAATCAAGTCTACTATAGGCTCCAACATTCTATCGAAAACATATTATTTTTAGAAAAACAAAAATAAACAACTTTAAAATGAAATCTAACATGGCTTCCATAAATCTTCATTATGTTGTGGCTGAAAATCTCAATCCTCACTTACGCTTACAAATGTTAAATCGCTTGTGTTAGAAGACGACTACTTTTAGGGTTATAGTTAGAATATAGTGATACAATCAATTTATAGTTTTAAAGTTGTTAATTTAATTTTTTTTCATTAATTATTCAAATATATTCTAAATGTAATTGTAGAGATTTTTTTTTTTTACTAATTCAACAACTTTAATAAATTTATTTACTATTGAGTTAGTAAATACAAAGATTTTTTTTAATAAATTTCATAAACATATATATATATATATATATATATATTTTAAATCCTTATATTAATGGGTTATAACGAATATGGTTTTTTAAAGGTGAACCCAAAACCTACTCATTATATTATGGGTTTTAATAGGTTGACCCATTAACAACCCGATCTAATAAATTAAACCCATCAACCGCTATTTTCGAATGGGTTTGATTGTGTTAATGGGTCATGTGAAATTTTGATAGGTCTAACATTATACTAGAGTGTCATGCCATAATTAATTAGCATATGATAATTATTTGTTATTGCATTAAATCATATTAAGTACTTAATTTCTTCTTCTTTTTCTTCTTCTTTTTGACAGTATTTATCTATCCACCTATTTAGATTAGGTATTTTTTTTTTTAAGTTTTTGCCATTGGTAAGATTCGAGCTGCTGACTTTGAAGTCATTTGCCCAAACTCTAAGATCGTCCATCTATCAACTAAGCTACGTCCCGCATGCATATTAAGTACTTAATTAAAATAAGAACTTTTAAGATTTAAAATAAAATAAAACGAGAAAAAACAAGCGTCATTTTATTGCCTGCTTCCTAATCCTAGTCACATTTTCTATATATCAATATATTTGGACTAAAGATTTATCAATTATTTATTAGGAAATCGGAATGTGAAGTACAAATTTCATTTTAAAAAAAGTCATGCACAATTGATCCCCTTTTGAAACAATTTCTGCATCAGATTTTTTCTTAATATCTCAAAAGTTTAGTCTAGTCAATTGAGGACCCTGCAAGGACACTTTATGTCATATGAACTGTTTGTTGTCTGTAGCAAGTCTTTGGAGACCAAGACTTTTTTTAAAAATACTATATATATGTGGTGATGACGATTCGAACTATCAAATGAAAGACCGAAAGAGACACCGTAACAACTAAATACATTGTTCATGGGTTATGTATAACTAATCAATCTGTTTTCCATTCCACATTGCAACAAATATTTTAAAAATCTCCTTTTTTCCTGAAAAGCTTCAACAATCTATTTAGGTGGTTGGATACACCCACCATTAGCTGCATTAGAGATTATCTACTTAAAATCATTAATACTTTATCTAAAAATAGCAAAATAAAAGATGTTATGCAACACATCCCATATTAGTATGGGTGGTAATGCACCATGTGTATATTATAAACATATATGGGTAGTTTTTTCCAGGATTATGTGAGTAAATATCCGGACCGCACATATTTTATCTGACATGATCTTAACAGGTCCCGACAATTCTATAAAAATAGTTCCTATAATATTGAAAAATAATAATTGTTATGTCTATGTTTATATATATATATATATATATATATATATATTGATTCTTTTCATTTCAGGTTTCTTTATTAAAGTTTATCTATATTATTGAATATTTTTAAACACGCGTTTAATATTAAAATGGTAAAAATTTTAGAGGTTATAAGTAGAATACAAACTAAACCTTACTGAATAGTTAGATAAAAAAAAATGGTATTACCAAATACTCAATATAAAATTTTAAAGTTTATCTGTATTATCGAATATTTTTAAGCACATGTTTATTATTAAAATGGTAAATTTTTTAGAGATTATAAGTAGAATACAAGCTAAATCTTTCTTAACACAGATACGTCCATCTATTACTCTTAGTATGATGTTTTTGATGAAATTATAAAGTAGATTAATGCATGCCTTATAACTGTACTTACAGCCCCTAAGATACCAATCCCCTCAGTTAAGATACTTAGAATGATGAATATTATCCCATTGAACAATTGAAAGATTTTGTAAGATTTCATATATGGGCTGCCTTTGGGTGCAACGTTACATGATGCAACGAAATTTTTTCGACTGTGATCATGTCTTCTTTGGTACAACCACATCAGCTAATATGTGATTGTATATTCTAACATGCGATCACAATAATGTAATTGTGTGATCATGTGCAATTCATATGCGATAACATTATATATATTTATGATCACATATAATCATATGTGATCACATACTATTTTTTAAAATTGTATGGTGTCATGTTGCCCTCAAGAATGAGCCATTATATATATATATATATATATTTAATTAATTTTGTTTTTACTTTTTTATATATAGTAATGTATTTATATTTGCTTGCAGTTGAACACATATCATGTACTTAACACAAATACATCCACCTATTACTCTTAGTATGATGTTTTTATGAAGATTATAAAGTAGATTAATGCATGTCTTATAACTGTACTTACAGCCCCTAAGATACCAATCCCCTCAGTTAAGATACTCAGAATGATGATTATTATCCCATTGAACAATTGAAAGATTTTGTAAGATTTATATATATATATATATATATATATATATTTAATTAATATTGGTGATTACTAGTAATTCATTGTTTTATATGAATAAAATGTTTTAGAGAAAATTTTATATTGCATATTTTCTCGAACCTAGGTCAAAGCTAGTGTTTCTCAGATAACATTTGTATTTGTTATTTGTATCTGTATTTGAACTCGGTCCACATAAAGCATCAATGACTTAGTGATATGTTGACCCAAAATCCGAGTCTTCCTAAAAATATGTGACAGAAAATTTGTGTAATGAGCACATGGTTAGTGTAAGGTTCCCATTTATTGATTGGCTTATTTCGTGGACAAAACACATGTTGGGGTTTGTTTGTAAGGGTAGTTTAGGTGATTGATGATTAAGCTCAAAGGCCCTTTCAAGACCTCAAAGGACAAGCACTTCAAAGGTATATCTCTAGTGCTTAGGTTTCTTTGAAGAGATTTAGTTGCACAAACTCACTTGCCATGCTTGCATATTTGCTCATTGATCTTGTGTGCATTCTCTTCACATGTCACATTTCACACTTGCACTTTGTTGTTGAATATTGTTGTGTGTTTATGTGTCTTGTAATTCGTTTCCCGAGATTGTTCGGAAACGTCCGCGCATGCACTAATGTATGCTTGGTTTAGTGCGAAGACCGCCCACAGAGAATGCCCTTGGCTACTCCTTTGGTTTCACCACTTTTGGTGAATCGGCGATTTGATCAGCAGCCATGACCGCTGAATGAAACCGGCGTTTAAGTCTAGAAGTTTCTGGAGCATTTCTGTTGTTATGGTCGGCGGCCACGACCGCCGTTAACCACCAATCAGACCTGGTCGATTTAATCTCTCGGGTTTTATTATGCGGTTGAATCGACGGTTTGGTAACCGTCGAATGAAACCGCCGTTGTTCCCCTGTTCTTCTCGGGTTCAATTTGGCGGGTGTGATCGGTGGCCTGGTCGCCAAATAAAACCGCCGATCATGCGTTTTCAGAGGCAAAGTTGTCTTTTCACATGCGCTGTTTTTGATGTTTATAAATACATCACTTTCTCATCTCTCTGAACCTAACTCTTTCAATACAAGAACCCTAAAGTCTATAGAGAGATTTGTGAGAGAAAGACAATCTAGATTGCTCATTTAAACACTCAAAACCATTTTCATATGCATTAAACTTCATCTAGCATCTTCTAGCATATCTAGGAAGCTTGCTTGCATGTGTCTTTTATCAACACACTTGCTTTAGTAAGTTCTCACTATTATCATATATAATTAGTGCTTTATTCATCAAGGCATCTCTTTTATTACTTGCATGTTCTTAGATTAATTTCTAATATTCATAGAGATTGTTGTGTTAATATGATTGAGTGTTGTATTGTGATAGCTATCTAGGTTTATTTAATCTATGTTTAGCTAAGTTTTATGTCATGACATTTAGCTATTTATATCTAGGATTGTTTTAATTGCAATATTATTATCCTAGATAAGCATATAGGGTTCCTTAGCTCTAAATTGCATTTTAGATATTTCATATATTCACATAGGTTTTATTATCTCTTCATTGAGAACTAAGTCTTACGTTGCTTTCAGGATTAGGTTGCTTAAATCACAAGCAATTGAACTAGGTTCACTTATACCGGGATTAGGTAATGGTGGTGAGTTACATACCGGGATTAGGTTGTAATCACCTTTACCATTAGTGGATTCGAGGTTCGAGTGTGGCGTATTTAGCAGCCCATGGTTTTTCCCGTGAGGGTTTCCACATAAATATCTTGTGTCATTTATAATTTCACACATATTACACTTGATATTTTATATTGACTAGATAGGGGCTTTTTCGTAAAATTGACTTATAACAAAAATTGGGTAAAATTGGATAAAATCTATTCACACCCCCCCCCCCCTCTAGATTAATATTAGAACACACTTTAATTTATTTCAATTGGTATAAGAGCAGGTTCCTAGATATACTTAGGTGATCCTTGCTCATTTTGGTGTGTTTAACATTTGTGTGATTTTTGTTCATTCATACATCTTGCATATATTTCATTTCATTCATTATACACAATGAGTGGAAATGGTGGCAACAATAAGGGAGCTTCTAGCACGCGACCTCCTCTTCTCACTGGCTTGAATTATTCCTCATGGAAAGGAAAGATGGAATCCTACATATCTCAAATTCACGACAGTGCATGGATGGTGGTTGAAGATGGATATGATCTACCTATGATGACTCCCACGGGTGGAGGAGAAGTATTGAAGCCTAAAACGCAATGGAACGTGTAAGAGTTTGATGCTTCAAAATGGTATAGGAAGGCTATGCACGCCATCCTATGTGCGATGGACGAAAATCAGTATAAACTGATTCAGAATACTAAGATTGCCAAGGAGGCATGGGATATCTTAGAAGTCGCACATGAGGGCACCGAGGTCATCAAGGACTCGAAGCTTCAAGTTCTCTAAACGCAATTCGAGTTGCTTAGGATGGAAGAGGACGAAGACTTTGAAGTCAAGTTAATGGATATTGTCAATTAAAGCCATCAACTTGGTGACCTGTATTCGGATAGGAGAGTTAAGCAGAAAATTATGAGTTCTCTCCTCAATAGGTTTGAATCAAAGGTTACAGCTTTAAAAGAAAACAGTGGGTATATAGACATGAAGTCGAGCGAGGTAATTAGAAGACTCCTCGCCTATGAATCTAGGAAGGCTCCTAGCTCTACACCTCCGAAAAAGCATAAAGGAATTGCTTTGAAAGCATCTAAGGATAAAAGGAGGTAAAGAATGACTTGGACGAAGACCTTGCCTTATTTGTAAAAAGGTTCAATAAGGTTATGAAGATCGGGAAAAATGGTTTTGGATCAAAAGGTCAAGACTTGAAGAAAAAGGGTTCCTTCAAGAATTTTGAGCCTAGACAAGAGAGGACCGAAAGGAAAGGGGTCTAATCGAAAGGATAGGTCACTTTGCCCCCGAATGTGCTAATCACAATGACAATAAGAAGGGAAAAGTGATGGCTACCACTTAGAGTGGAAGTAGTGATGACTCCAATGAGGGAGATAAGTCTTCGGGTGATGAAGATCTCATGGCTAACTTCCTAGCCTTTGCCTCCTCCCACAAGAGCAAAAGTGCTAGTGAAAAAGAGGAAGGGAGTCAAGAGTAAAATGACTCAAGTGAAGAAGAAAGTGATTCCTCATCTAACTCCATAAATGGACATGTGAAGAAAAAGGTGCTTGCTAAATACCATGCTGAGTTTAATGACTTAGTAATCAAGAGTACGAGAAAGATTCAAAAATTGAGATAAGAGAATCTTGAACTTTCATCCCATAATGACCACTTAAGTGAACAAGTTGAAAGATCTAAGAAGATTGAAGGCAAGCTAAGAGATGAGCTAGCTTTGTCTAGGAGGAATGAAGAAAGTCTAAAGAGGGAGCTTGAAGAAGCAAAATGATCTATGATTAGGATGGCCTCTAGCACCCAAAAGCTTGATCGTATGCTTAGTGTTGGAAAGAATTCGTGTGACAAGAAGGGTCTTGGGTATGAAGATGGTAAAGAGATCTCAACCTCTAACAATATCGAGTTTGTAAAGAGCTTGGGCAACAAAGAAGCTTAACCGATGCAAACTCCTAGGAAGAAAATTGATCTAAGACGATGTTCAAATAGTGCACAAGTAAAGGTGGCGCCAAGAAGGTAACCTCAAGCTCAACCTACAAGAGCTCTTCAAGCTAACATTCCTCAACATATGGCTCACAAAGGAAAGGGACCATTCATGCAAGCTAAACCTCGGAAGTAAGCTAGACTGGTTCAACAACGAAGATGGATTGAACCTACTCAACCACAAAGATATGGGAAAGCTCATATGTACGCACAAGGACATGGTATGATTCCTTATTTCATTCCTACATGTCATTTTTGTGGTTTTGATGGTCATATTAGACCAAGGTGCTTTTGTTATATTAAAATGTGTAGAACTAGAAGCATGATTGAAAAGAAAAAGAATAAAGCCATGATGCATGTTCCTAGGAATGATAAGATTGATTTGCATGATCCTAGGACATTTAGAGCTCATGTACCAAAGACCACTAGGAAAGAAAATGCTTTACCTAGGTGGATTAGAAAAAATGAAAATGTTTGCCATGTTGCTCAAATTGCCTTGAAGGCTAATTCTTCTAATTTTTGGTATTTAGATAGTGGGTGCTCTAGGCACATGACGGGAAACAAGAGTTTCTTCGAAACTCTTGTCATGGAGGAAGGAGGATGTGTCACCTTTAGTGATGGATCCAAAAAGAGAGTCGTAGGGAAAGGAACTATTTCCGTTCTCGAATTACCCTCCTTGTCCAATGCTTTATTTGTTGATGGCTTGAAAGCCAATTTGATTAGCATTTCTCATCTTAGTGATAAAGGATTCTCCGTCTTATTTAGTAAAAATGATTGCTCTATCCTAAAGCCCGATGGACAAACCTTGTTGAAAGGATGATATCTAGTGACAATTGCTATTGTCTTGAAGCTAGAATGGTCTCAAACAATGTGTCCATGGATGAGCAAATTGAGTTGTGGCATGAAAGACTTGGTCACATGAACTTTCGGGATTTACGAATCCTTGGTAAGTTCAATAGTGTGCATGGCCTTCCCAATCTTGGGAAGAAAGCCAATAGTGTTTGTGGACCTTGCCAACAAGGAAAACAAACCAAAAGCACGCACCAAAAGGGCAAGTATCTCTCCACCAAGGAGCCCCTAGAGCTTCTCCACATGAATCTTATGGTTCTCATGCAAACTGAGAGTTTAGGTGGAAAGAGATACATTTTTGTTTGTGTAGATGATTTCTCTAGGTTCACATAGACATATTTGTTTAGAGAAAAATCCGAAACTTTTGACAAGTTTAAAATGCTTTGTAATAAAATTCAAAATGAAATGAACTCAAACATTAAAAGCATAAAACGGATTAGAATTTGTAAGGATCTCATTTATTGGTTGGCTTATTTCATGGACAAACCTGTAGGGAAAATACACATGGCGGAAGCAAAAATAGATTTAGTATAGTTTAAAAATTTTCCCTTTTAAAGATGAACCTTAACCCTTGACTAATTAATATATAATAAAAGTATCATACCTTTATCGCGTGATCCGATTGACGTTGTGTCAATGGTAATCCGTAAGATCTTCCAATCCAATCACGAACGTGAATCACCTAGGAGCGTGGTCTCCCTTTCTTTGAATTGTGTACTTGAGGATGGATAACAAAAACATTTTCTTTTTCGTTAGTCACATAAACTTCCAAAAGACAACAAAGAACGTTCCGGTCACTTTTGAATTCTTAATCTTTTGATCGAAATTCGCGTGAACCTAATTCGAAGTTGTGCACAAAGCCTTTTGATGTAAAAGCTTACTAGTGCACTATCAAAATAAAAACGATTCTTCTCTCTATTTCCTCTTGGCTGAAAATCACACTATTCTAAGAGATGGATTTTATTTTTCAAACAAAAGAAAAATAACTCTCAAGAAAACCTAAGCCTTCGCCAAATTCTTATTGCCATATAAATAATATATATTATAGGCGACTTATTCTGCATGCCATACAAATAATATATATATATATATTGTATATCTTGGAATTCTTCTTACCATATATATATTATATATATCTAGTGGACGACCTCTGCTTTCCACATATATTATATATATATTAGTGGTCGAATTCCTTTTACAATATATTTAGGGTTTCCGAATTCTATGATAGGTCATCTAGAAGGTGGCCGAAATCCTCTCTTCAAGGGGATTTGTGTTTCACCAAAATACCTATCAAGCTTAGAATCCTAACCCTAATCCATCTCTTTAGTGTTTTATTCTTTTATGACTATATCAAAGACTTCCTTATTTGATTAGATAAATAAATCCTTTTTATTTATCTACTTACTAAATAAAGTCTTTGATTCTTATTATACTACCAACAATAGTATATTACTAAGAAACATATTTCCTAGTCAGAAAAAGATTTTGATTCTTAATTAATTAATTAATTAATTCCTATTTAATTAAATAATAAAATAAAATAATATTTTAGACTATTACTATAGTCTTGCTGCCCAAGTAGCATACATGGGCCTTATATTATTTTCTATTTTATTTAATACATTAGACTTTAAATAAATAGCCCACATGTGAATTAGACCCATTCTTACTAAAAGAAACAAGCCCACATGTCTTTTCATTAATATATTAATATAATTAAACAGCCCATTAAATAAATAATGTGCAAATTATATTCTTAATATATTAAATACAATTCTAGATGGACACATAATCAGTCCGATAGAATATATCAAGTGATCCATGCAAGTCCGTGTGGATTGGGGATCTTGGCGGGCTATATAAATTTAAGCTTCAATAGACATAACCTAATCACAATCAACAAATGATTCACTTATGTTCAATCTATTAATTTTAGTTTATTCCACTAAAGAACTAAAATTGCAATCTTAAATAAAGATAGAATAAGTAAATGTATCTCATTCATACCCTAGACAATCTTATTGGAGATAGTGAATCCTCATAAAGAATATCAGTAATCGCCAAGAGCTCATAGACCACCTATAGCTCTCCAAGTTACCATATTTACTCATATGACCACATTTTGAACTTAGATATTTAGACTTGTCCAAAAGCCATGTTTCAATAGACACTATTGAAAACTTAACGTTAAGATTTAATATCCAAAACCTTAAAACATCCATATGATGCTATTCTACTCTCATTTAATAAATGGAGCCACGATGTCCATATCTATAAATGAAGTCCTCTATCGATTAACAAATGATTACCACCAAACTATCGAGGACAGACTATGCTATATAATCGTACTCATTGATAGCTCAAATGATAACACTTGCAACCATAAGTCCATCATTTATCTCAGGATTAAGATAGACTCTCCGATTGTCCTCATAATGAAAAGACTTTTATTTATTGACGGTTCTAGATAAAGTATTTCATTGTGATCCTATTCAATGCACCTAGTGCACTAGATTCTTTTACTTAAAGCCACTTTGATGATTTTAGACTCATCATACCACATTTGATCCCACTCAAATGCTAGCAAAAGAATCTACAACTTTAACAAGATAAAGGTGCCCAACCTTTACCTTAAGTTGTGAACATTATTCAAGACTAACTAAAGAATTGTGTCTATCTCATACATATCCAAATGTACGAACAATTCTTCTATTCTCATAGTCTTTTGACCTTATGATTATTTACTTTTGACAATTATAATAATTAAACTATAAATGCTATAACTCTTGTTAAACCAGAAATCACTTTATTAATATGAAAAGATTATCAAAAACTTATTACACTCTTCCTATCAAGCATAATCCTAACACAAAGTTCATCCATGCATGGTTTAGCATCATCACATCTTGCTTGGTAAGATTTTTACTAACTTCATCTAATTTTAGTATCTTTCTTAACAAGTCATCTCTTTATTCACTTGTATGTTTTTAGATCATATGATAGATACAAGATAGAGATTGTTTGTGATGAATTGATTGAGTGTTGTATTGTGATAGCTATCTAGGTTTTCATAATCTATGTTTAACTAAGCTTTTTGACATGTCTTTTAGCTATTGATATCTAGAATTATTTTAATTGCAATATTGTCATCCTAGATAAGCATATAGGGTTTCCTAGCTCTAATTGCATTTTGGATATTTCATATATTCACATAGGCATTTTGTCTCTTCATTGAGAAAGTAAGACTTGTATAGCTTCCGGGATTAGGTTGCGTAAATCAGTAGCAATTGGACTAGGTTCACTTATACCGGGATTAGGTAGTGGTGGTGAGTTATATCGGGATTAGGTTGTATTCATTTTACCATTAGTGGATTCGAGGTTCGAGTGTGGCGCACTTACCAGCCCGTGGTTTTTCCCGTGAGGATTTCCACATAAATATCAAGTGTTATTTAATATTCCGCACATATTACACTTGCTATATTATATTGACTAGTTAGGGGTATTTCGTAATCTTGACCATACACGAAAATTTGGTAAACTCAGATAAAATCTGTTCACCACCCCCCCCCCCCCCCCCCTCTCTAGATAAAATCTGTTCACCACCCCCCCCCCTCTAGATATATATTGTACACACCTATAATTTGTTTCAAAGATTGCTCATTTAAACACTCAAAAACCATTTTCATATGCATTAAACTTCATCTAGCATTTTCTAGCATATCTAGCATGCTTGCTTGCATGGGTCTTTCATCAACACACTTGCTTTGGTAAGATCTTCACTATTATCATATATAATTAGTGTTTTATTTATCAAGGCATCTCTATTATTATCCTAGATAAGCATATAGGGTTCCCTAACTCTAAATTGCATTTCGGATATTTCATATATTCACATAGGTTTTATTATCTCTTCATTGAGAACTAAGTCTTGTGTTGCTTCCGGGATTAGGTTGCTTAAATCACAAGCAATTGAACTAGATTCACTTATACCGAGATTAGGTAGTGGTGGTAAGTTACATACCAGGATTAGGTTGTAATCACCTTTACCATTAGTTGATTCGAGGTTCGAGTGTGGCGTACTTAGCAGCCTGTGGTTTTTCCCGTGAGGGTTTCCATGTAAATATCTTGTGTCATTTATAATTCCGCACATATTACACTTGATATTTTATATTGACTAGATAGGGGCATTTTCGTAAAATTGACTTATAATGAAAATTGGGTAAAAATTGGACCACTCCTAGATTAATATTAGAACACACCTTCATTTGGCTTATAAGAGAAGACATTGTTGTTGATCTAGATTTTTACAAAAACAAATTTAAGAGTTTTAAAACATTCAAATTCAATGGTTGTTGTTGCTGTTGTTGCTGCGTCTGGTTGGTTGATCATTAAGCTACAAATGTCAGAGAGAGAGAGAGAGAGAGCCCAATCAATCTAACAGAACATCCTATCTTGATAAGGGTGTGATTTATTAAGCCAACATTGCACTCTTTGATTTTTATTTATCACTTACTCACAAATGCTTTTTCTTATTAAGCATATGATATGGTATCAGCCTCAAAAAAAAAAAAAAAAAAAAAAAAAATCATATATATATATATATATATTCTTATTATCTCTTTGACTGTGACAACTTGAAATTCTCTTGACTATGACCAAAAAAAAAAAAAAAGTGGGAGCAATTAAGCAAGTTGATGATCAAACTATTGAAAGGGTGAGAGTAAAAAAAATGGTAATTCAGATCATTAGTATTGATTTACGATCAAAATCTCGTTCGTTATTTTATTAGTTAAAAGCTCAAGGAGTATTTATTAATCAGGAATCTCAATAAGGAAAAAGAACTTCTTGATTTGTAATTTCAGTGTTGTTTAATAAAACTTGTTGGGAATCAAGTTATGTAGACCTTACACACAAATCAGGAATTAAGTTTATGCTCCTCCTATCGAGAGATTAAATTCTTTCACCAAACACCCCTAACCGTTGGTATGGTGGTAAATTTTGTAAAAAGGAAAAACTGTAAAAATATGTTCATCAACTATGTTTTTGAAAGAAATAAAAAAAAAAACATAAAACATATTTTCAATTTTATTGAATAAAAACCGGAATCGACATTTTAATGTTCTTACCATTTTCCATTTTTGTTTTCTACTTTTTCAACCATTAGAATGGGCCACGTCCAGCTCCAAGTGAAGTGGCTTCCATTCCATCTTTTTTTTTTTTTGATAGAAAGAACAAACACTATACGTTAGAGAAAACATTAAAAGGGCTGGGATCCAGCCTTGATTCCATCTATAGAGATCTGAAAACAGAACTTCATATTGATAGCAGACATCCATCTATTGAGTTCTATTACACCGATAAAGATAATTAATATATATATATATATATTTCAGGTAATTTTATTCAAAATCATTTCTTTGAATAAAATAAATAAATTATTAAGATGTGACACTTCCGAATAGTTTATTAATTTAAAGACTATTTATTACTTTTGGCCTAATATATAAACCTTTTGGAATTAAGATTGTTAATTAAAAAATTAAAGTACTTCAATTATTATATAAAAGGAAAATAATTATGATGGTATCTAATGATGAATATACTTCCCAATGACAGGATAATTTAATGTCAGAATCATAATTTTATTTAATTTCTCTGAGGACCCACCAACTGTTTTAGTCAAGATAATTTTATGATATTATACATGCTAAGGTTGAAAAATTATATAGCACCTTTTTTAGGATGCATTTTAAGACTATTCCCATTTTAATAACTTGAGTTTAAATGGCATCTATTATGGTGAACGGGTAAAAATACCCCGTATAGTAACCTTTTTCATCATTTTGGTTTTTTTTTTTTTTTTTTTTCTTTTCGAAATCTTCCATCAATGAAGGTCGAAAGTCGAAATCGGCCTACATTGGAGGTCGATTAAGAAGAAGATTAAAAAAAAAAAAAAAAAAAAAAAAAAAAAAAATGGAAACATAAAAATTGGAGGTCATTTCCGAGACTTTTTAAGTATTTTCAAGACTTTTTGGACAAAAATGAAAATTTTCGAGATTTTTTATTTTTGACCAGAAAGAAGTCTTGAAAAATTTCATTTGTATCCAGAAAGTCTCGGGACTTACCAAAAGTATCGGAAATGCTTGAAAAGTCTCGAAAATTACCTGAAAAGTCTCGAAAATATATGAAAAGTCTCATAAATTACTTGAAAAGTCTTGGAAAAGTATAAAAATCAATTTCGACCTCCATTAAAGGTCAATTTTGATCTCCATGGAGGTCGAACAGACTTCCAACGGAGGTCGAATGACTTCAACATCCAATGGGGGTCAGAGGTCGATTTTGACCTTCAATTGATGTCTGTTTCTATGAAGAAGATGAAAGAATAAAATCAAAAAAAGAAAAACTAAAAAGTAAATAAAAAATAGAGTAAAGTAAGGGTATTTTTGGAAGTCATTTACTTTGGTATCTTTAAAACATAAGTTATTAAAGTGGAGATAGTCTTGAAACACCAACTTAAAAAAGTGACAAAAACCTCTATTTCCTCACTATTGTTTCTCTACCTAAAAACAAAAATAACACTTGTTTTTTTTTTTTTTTTTTTTCTGAGAATAAATTCAAGTTTCAATTTAATTTATATAATCTTAAAAATGTGTTTTAAAAATATATGTTACTGCAAAAAAAATTTATTTGCCGTAAATCTGGAAACTAACAAATCCAGTGTTATTTTTCTTCTTAAACACATAAAAAAATTTAAAATACAAAAATAAAAAAAAAAATAAAAAAAGGAAAGTGAATAATAGAGTGATAATCAAAAGTGTAAGAAATTAACAAAATACAAGACAAACCAATGCCATTTATAAGAAAACAAAACACGTACTGTATTCATACAATCACTGTATCCATAGTTTAAAAATAATAAATAAATAAATAAAATCCCTTGCAAAATTTTGAAGAACCCCACAGAGTGCATTCGAGACGCCATCATGTTGGCATCCCACAATAAACTTGAATATTACGGGAATGACGTAACGATGATGACGCTAGGGAGCTGGGAAGATCAATAATTGTTGAATTGTGAAGGACCCACGGAGTGCATATGAGACCCCATCATATTGACATCCCAGAATAAACTATTAAACTTGAAAATTACAAGGATGACGTAACGATGATGACGCTAGGGATTAAGGAAGATCAATAATTGTTGCAAACAATAATTCTTCCAAATACAACAAAAAATAGCTGCAGACGATAATTCTCCGATGCTTTTCATTAATGAAATGAAGATATATACAATATATGTGCTCAACCCTCTTCTACAATGAATGAACTAACTCACCCATAACCCCAAATAATTGAACCAATAAACCCTCTACCACTAACTAAATATTATTTACTAATTCAAAATAAAAAATTAAATAAATTATAAAGATTAAAATAAAATAAAGAAACTAAATATCATAATAAAATTTATAGGATCGCTTCATTCATTAAAGCATTCTTGTCCTCAAGGATGAAAGATTTTGAATGGATTCATCATCTCTTTTACTTCCGATTTATAATTAAATATAATGATGCCTTGAAAGTCTTTTGAAAATGCTCATTTGATTCACTTATAAATTCATTCTTGCTAACATGCAGTCTTGAGAATTTGTTGCAATGATGTTTAGGGAGTCCAAAAATTAAATGTCACTATTTTAAGGTGGGTTTACAACACTATCACCGTTTTAATAAGTTATGTTTAAAAGACACCTATTATGGTTAACGGACAAAAATGCCCCAAAAAGCAGTTCCACGTCAGCTATTTTAAAAACCCATGTTTCATTGTTTCTCTCTCTATTCGTTTAACTTTTCATTTGACAGAGACTTTTCACTTTCACTTTCACTTTCACTTTCACTTTTTCGACAACTTACATGACTGTTCCAAGACTCCAAGCAACCGGATTTCTACAGTACACGGCGACGATTTGTCCTCCATTTCGAGTTCGTTTTCGGTCAAAAACAAGGTATGTAATTTCAACGATTTGATTTTGAATATCGATTTGATTTTGTTTGTTGGGTTATACATTTATTTTGTATTTTTGCATCATTAGAACTTGCATGTAGTGTTTTTAGTGTCATACCTAGTTTCTAGTTTCTAGTTTCTAGGGTTAGATCGGAGAAGATGATGAACAGTAAATAGGTTAGTAAAAGTCTCGATCAGTGTTAGAAAAGTCTCAATAGTGTTACAAAAGTCTCGGTCAGTGTTACAAAAGTCAGTTTTGTCCTAAACTTTTGTTCGAGACCTTTATATCACACTCCAAGACTTTTGTGTGAGACTTTTGTATCACTCTCTGAGACTTTTTTAATGCATTCTAAGACTTTTATATTGCATCCGAGACTATTTTACTGGGAATAATTTCTTGACCTTTTTTGTATGGTTGTGAATTGTAGATGAGGAATTTAAGGAATTTGAGGGTCAACTTAAAAATTCCCCAGGCCAACTGGTGGTATGACATCAAGATGACTCACCACAACCACATGCAAAAACTGCTGGTAATCGATTAGGCACTTGATGGAGTTGTGAAAAATAGGGCTGAAGTGCAACAAAGTTATCAGCAGTCATGTTTTGTCCATTGGCAACACATGCAGCGAGGAATGACGTTTTCTGGTGGTGTTGTGCATCGGATGCTATTACGTGAGTTACACCACGACGGACCTAGTGATGTTACAAATTAAAAAATGAATTAAACAAGAGTGGTGCTATTGGCACACCCCTACTAATTTATTTATGCTCCACTTGTTTAAATTTTGATTTAATTAAATAAAGTTAAATGTTTTTACTAATTTATTTTATTTATTTCCAAAACTACTCTTTTACTTATTTTTCAAACTTAATAACTCATCTCTAATATCTCTAAATATCTCAGATCTCTTTATCTCTGGCCTCGTTTTTCTCTCACCCACTACAAGAAAATTAGGGGTTTGTTGACAGTTTTATTATTATTATTATTATTTTTTCTTGACAGTTTTTAACTGGCCGAAGACCACCATCGTCGGCAAGTCGCCGACCAGCTGCCGCCGGACCACCTGTGATAATAATAACAATTAAATGTTAGTAGTTGGAGTTGGACTTGAGACCTTGAGAGGTCTCAAGTCTTTACCACTTGACTAAATCCCTTATATGTTTACAATTGAACAATATTTATATATAAACTATATAAGTTGTTAGAAATTAAACCTTGTTAGATAAATTTAAATTTATTCAAGTAATCAAAATTCTAATTTCCACGACAGACATATATTTAAAAATATTTATTAAAACTTTTAATAAAAATATATTTTTTAAACATATATAGTCGAGTTATTGGTCAATACTCTATGGTCACGTTTGGTTACATGGTGGAATGGTAATCGGAATGGTAATGGGAATGAGAATGCAAAGGAAAGGAAAAATAAGTTTTTTTGTTTGGTTGGAACTTTAGAATTAGTCTCTGAATCAGTATTATTTTGTTTTGTTAACAACAGAATGGAATGAAGTTAACTGTATTTTGACCAAAATACCCCTAAATATGAATGTATAATAGCATGATATATTATGGATAATAATAATAAAATATAAAAGTATATTATAATATGATATATTATAAATATAATATATGTTATTTAATATATTAATATATTAATATATAATAATATAATATAGTATATAATACATATATATATATATATTATAATACATATAATAATATAATATATATATATAATACATATAATATATATATATATATAATATTAATATATAAATATATTATATTATATATGTTTATATATCGTTAATATATTATAATAATATAATATATAATAATAATATATTATTTTTGGAAAGGAGCTGAGGGTATTTTTGTAATGGGGTTGGGGCATATGAGGGTATTTATGGAATATAAATTTTAGTTTAGAATGAAATGGCTTTCCATTGGTTTTTGGATGGAATGCCCATTCTACCAAAATGGTGGAATCCCCATTCCAATGGAATCACCATTCCATTGCATTTTAACAAACCAAACGAATGTAATGACTTTCTTTCCATTCCATCCAACCAAACATGGCCTATATGAGACTCGTGACATCAGTTGTAATAAGCATAATTTGGAATACAACTCTCACTACATAGGAGATATTTCTCAACATACATCTTGCAATTTAATGAACAAATATAAGACCTAGATTACTAATTTATATGGGTAATTGGATTATTAATGTGTCTCTTAGTATGAAACAAGAGGGTGCAAAATAAATAAACAATTTTTTTTAAAATTATGTTTTTGAATTTTTTAAAAATAAATGATTTTAAAAGTAAATTTATTAAATTTAAAATTTTACTTATCCAATATCAATTTGCCCAAAAACTGATATCTTACTGTAAAATAAATCCATATCAGGATTTTGTTTGTTGTTGAAAATAGGTAAAAGTTTTAAAAAAATTATTAAAGATAATGAAAAAATTATATATTATGAATGTTTTATAATATAATATCATATATATATATATATTATATATTATATATTATTATATTAAATAATATATATTATATATTTATATATTTATATAATATATAATATAATAAATATTTATATAATATATATTATATATATTATATTATAAAACATTCATAATATATAATTTTTTTTAAAAATTTACTTCCTATTTTCAACACCAAATAAAATCCCGATATGGATTTATTTTACAGTAAGATATCGGTTTTTGGGCAAACCAATATTAGATAAGTAAAATTTTAAATTTAATAAATTTACTTTTAAATCATTTACTTTCAAAAATTCAAAAAAATAATTTTTAAAAAAATTGTTTAATTATTTTGCACTCTCTTATTTCATACTAAGAGACACGTTAATAATGCAATTACCCATATAAATTAGTAATCTGAGTCTTACATTTGTTCATTAAATCGCAAGATGCATGTTGAAAAATATCTCCCCTGTAATGAGAGTTGTATTTGTAAATAACTAAATACTCGAGGCGTGTTATCAATATATTAATCTAGAGGGGGGGTGAATAGATTTTAGCTATTATTACCCAATTTTCGCATACAAGTCAATATTACAAAAATGACCCTACTAGTCAAAAATACAAGCAAGTGTAATATAGTGCGGAATTAAAAATGACACTTGATGTATACGTGGAAACCCAACCACTGGGAAAAACCACGGGCTGTATAGTGCGCCACACTCGGAACTCGAAATCACTAATTGAAATGAAGTTTACAACCTATGTAGACCTCGTCTAACAATCCGGTCTGTAACCCCTCACTTCTACCCTGCGGGCCTTTATTAGCAACCCTATTCCAATTTGCTTCAGGCCTAAGCACTCTTAGCCTCAAGTCTTAATTCTCTAAGAAGAGATTATGCAACCTATGTGAATATGTATGAATATTCAAATAACAAACAAGGCTAGGGAACCTTAGATGCTTATCTAGGATGATGAGATAATCAATTAAAATCAATCCTAGATATTAAGTGCTAAATGACATGTCATAATAGCTTAGATAAACATAGATTATAAAAACCTAGATATCTATCACAATACAACACTCAATCAATTCATCACAATTAATTCTCTAATCTTGTATTTATCATATGATCAAAACATACAAGTAAAATAAAGAGAATAGCTTGATAATAAAAATAATCAAATAAGATGAACTTAATCAAAATCTTACCAAGCAAGTTGTGATGATCCAAATCCAATCATGGATGCATTCTATAGTAATAGAAGATGCAATATGAAATATGATGCAAAAGGGATTTGATTTGAGTGGTTAAAGGTGAGTTCTTGATTTGATTTCTCTCAAATCTCTCTTTCTCTCTCAAGAATATGGAGCCTCTCTCTCTAGGGTTTGATTTTGTGGCACAGCCCTTAAAATGATGAGAAAGATATGTATTTATAATGCCCAAGTGAAACTATGTCGTTTTGGAAGAAATGGAAAAAATATGGGCATTTTCGCGGTACTCGCGTCAGTGCAGTGACTCAAGATTCAAGAGCTTCGAAACATAACCAAACGATATCGAAACCTTTCGTATGATATATCGTTGGAAAGGTATGGAAGTCTACTTTCTACTCGTTTTTATAGAATGACATTTCGATGTCTATAGAAACAGTTATGGTCAATTGAGTGACCAAAGGTCAGAAACGGACAAAAACAGAGTTGCCCTGTTTTGGTTGTAACTTTGGAGATTTTAAAACCAATCCAAACGGTCATGAAATATTACGAATAATATACCGTTGGAAAGGTATGGGTGTCTAGTTTGTACAGAAATTTTCAAAACTCATTTTGAAGCTTTGTATAAAAAGTTATGGTCACAAGACCATGCAAAGGTCAGTTTTGAAAAACATTTAAAACATTGAAATCTAATCTTTTGAAACTAGACACTTTACTCCAAACAATCAAATCAAAACTACCACTTATCCAAGAGAAGAATGAGACCTTCTCAAGTGGTCAACCATCGCGCTAAGACATGCACACCATCGTGCAAGCGCGGACGTTTCCGATCACACAAACGGAAACGAATTATACCACACTTAAGACTAATAATGAAGTGCAAGTGTGGGAAGTGAATGCATCCTAATGCCTAAACATGTCATGGCATTTCAATGAACAAGATGCAATCAAAATAAAACATGCAAGAAGAGATGTTCAAGAACATGCATGCACACATATAAAACACACAACATACAAGAATAAAATTTATGCATGAGTTGTGTGTGTGTGAAACTAATCTCTTCAAAGCAAATTAAGCACATAGAAGTTTACCTTTGGTGCTTATCAACCTTGAGGACATGAGAGGGTCTTGAGCTTGAATATCAATCACTTAAGCTACCCTTACATGCAATCCCCAATACGTGGTTTGTCCACGAAATAAGCCAATCAAGATATGGGAATCCTTACAATCTCCCCCTTTGGCTATTTCGTGACAAAACCACCACTCACATTGATTCCTCACAACAAAATAGAAACTATGGGTCTACTATGATTTTCTACTTTACAAAGAGATAATAAAAATAATCTTGAAGTCTTCAATCTCAAGTAGATCAATCAATCCCTGAAAGCAAGGTTTCTATACTATCCAATACAAGTAAAAAGTGAGATGAATCAAGCGAGAGCATAAACAAGCATTTGCATTCTAAGAAATTTAAGTACAACAAACAACATCATGCAATGTTTGATGAATGCAATGCTCCCCCTCAAAAGGTTACTCCCCCTCAATGTGTTGTCTCCCCAACATGCACAATTGCCACCACAATTTGCAACACCCCTTACCACCAATCTACTCCCCCTTTTTGTCATGATATAGGCAAAGGAGTAGTCCCCAACCGGGTCATTTAGCAAAGAGAGATGATAGCATTCAAGTCATTTGCATAATCATTAAATGCACTTTATGCAACTCTATCAAATGGAGAGAAACAAGGAGATTTATTTTGATAAAATGTGTGAATCAAAAATGCTTTGCATACAAGACATGTAGCATTCAAGTCCAAAATACAATGGTATTTGGCAAAGCAAATGACAAAGGTTTCTAATAAGAATTCAAACCAATTTCACCAATGTCATAAGAGAAGCAAGGATATAGAGTTTTCATTGATTTTAATTTATGAGCAACTATATCCATCTTTATAAGTCAAACATGTCATGAGCAGCTTTGCACCCTATTTGATTTTTCCGGGAATAAAACCCGTATGATAGTAGACATGTTCAACCAATAAAGAAAGAGAGACAATTTGGAATATTAATTCCTTTGAACGGATGCAAGATCCTTTATTCATTTTGAGTCTCATAAGCTTTTTCACACAAGTTTTGCATTTAAGAATTGCAATCATCAATTCATGCTTTTTCATTTGAGCATGTCATTCGAATTTCATGCTTTTCAATATTCATTAGCATGTTAAAAAAACTCATGCTTTTCAATTTTAAAGCATGTCATTAATAATCATCATGTCATAGAGGTAACTATAGGTCATTCAAATCATACTTCCTATGTTAATCTCCTAATCCAAAAATGCATGTTTGAACATAAATATGACATGGATTGTAGATAAGCAAAGTTCACACTTATTGAATTTAAAACATATATACATATGTGCAACCAAGCTTACTCAAGCAATCAACAAAGAAGCATAAGATTTTTCAAATGTTTGCATGCAACAAGTATACAATTAGCTCTCTTTGCTTGAGTTCCCCATATGGGGTCATCATCATCCTTCATCAATGAAGGTCATGAGATCCTATGGATCTCCCAAGTCCATTTGACTTGGATGAACCTATTTGAGACTTGTTAGTCTCGTAGCAAGCGGGTTCATTTTTCCTTATCCACATAGATATGACTTTTTTCTTCTTAGTGGACAATGGTTCAAGAGTTCTAGAAATAATAGGATCATGAATATGAATATTTTCCTTCCTATTAGCATGCATTCTAGCTCTTGTCATTCTCTTTTCAATCATGCTTTTGATTCTACATAATTTAATGAAATGAAAGCAATTTGGTCTAATGTGACCATGAATACCACAAAAGTGACATGTAGGGATAAATTTAGAATTCATACCATGTCCTTGTGCATGTATAGGAGCCTCCCCATGACTTTGTGGTTGAGCGGTTCTTGCTTGCTTCCTTGATCCATTTTGCATGATTGGCCTCTTCCCTTGATGAATGTGAGCTTGAGGGAAGTTTGGTTGAGGAACTTTTTGAGCTTGAGGTTGTCTCTTTGGAGCTACCTTGACTTGTGCACTTTTTGAACATTGTCCTAGATCAATTTTCTTCCTAGGAGTGTGCACCGGCGAGGCTTCTATCTTGCCCAAACTCTTGACAAAGACGGTTTTGGTTGGAGTAGTGATCTCCTTGGTTTCTTCATACCCAATACCTCTCTTGTCACAAGGGTTCTTTCCACCACCAAGAATATGGTCAAGTTTCTTAGTGCTTGTAGTCATCCTAGTCAATGACTTTATAGCTTCATCAAGCTCTCTTTTCAACCCTTCTTCATTCCTCTTAGACATAGCTAGCTCATCCCTTAGCTTGTCTTCAATCTTCTTGGATGCCTCCACTTGATTACTTAAGTGGTCATTGTGTGTTGAAAGTTCAAGATTTTCATCCTCTAAAATCTTCAATTTTCTATTGTTCTTCTTCAATGAACTTTCACACTTGACTATGAAGTCATTTACATCCATTTTCTCTACACTTCCATTTGTAGAGTTAGATGAGGAGTCATCTTCACTTGAGTTATCTCCTCCACTCTCTTTCTCACTAATGGAGTCATTTCCTCCATTAAGACCTTCACCATGGTCTCTTGAGTCAATGAGAGCCATATCCCAATGAGTAGCTACATTTATCTTCTCTAGAGCTACTTCTTCAATTTTTTCTTCTATGGGATCACTAGTCAAGTCATTCTTACCAACAACTTTGCCATCTACACAAGTGGCCCCAAAAGCCGTGTAGTTGATGGTAAGCTCATCATCACTTGATGACTTGTCTCCATTTTCGGAGTCATCACTTTCACTCCAAGTGGTGGCCATCACTTTTGCCATCTTGTTCTTCAAGTTCCCACAATCCGGTGAGATGTGACCTATACCACCACACTCATAGCATTGGACCCCTTTCTTCTCACTACGCTCTTGCTTAGGCTTAAAATTCTTGAAGGGAGCTTTTTTCTTCAAGTCTTGGCCCTTGGATCCAACGCCCTTATTCTCGAACTTGACAAACTTCTTGAATCTTCTAAGTAGCAAAGCCATGTTTGGTCCGAGTCACCTTTTTCCTCCTTCACAACCTTGGAAGCATTCAAAGCAATTCCTTTTTGCTTTTTAGGAGATGAAATACTAGGAGCCTTCCTAGATTCATAGGCGAGGAGTCTTCCAATCACCTCGCTCGGCTTCATATCCTTATATGTGCTATTCTCCTCTAAAGCCGTCACTTTTGATTCGAACCTAGCGGGGAGAGACCTCATAATTTTCTGCTTAACTCTCCTATCCGAATAAGGATCACCGAGTTGATGGCTTTGATTGACAATATCCATCAACTTGACTTCAAAGTCATTGAAGCACTCGTCCTCCTCCATTTTAAGCAACTCAAATTGCGTTTGAAGGACTTGTAGCTTGGAATCCTTAACCACATCGGTTCCCTCATGTGCAACCTCTAGGATATCCCATGCCTCCTTGGCTATCCTAGTGTTCTGAATCAGTTTGTACTGATTTTCATCCACTGCACATAGAAGAGCATGCCATGCCTTCCTATTCCATTTTGAAGTCTCAAACTCTTCAGGTGACCACTGGGCCTTTGGCTTGAGTACTTGTTCTCCACCACTCGTGGAAGTCATCATAGGAGGTGCATACCCATCTTCAATCGCCATCCATGCCCTATCATGGATTTGACACACATACGCCTCCATCTTGCCTTTCCATGAGGCATAATTCACACCGGTGAAGAGAGGAGGCCGTGTGCTTGAAGCACCCTCATGGTTGCCACCGAATCCACTCATAGTGTATAATGAATGAATTCAAATGAATGCAAAATGTATGAATGAGCACAAATCACACAAATGCAAAACACACCAAAAAAATGAGCAAAGGATCACCTAAGTATATCTAGGAACCCGCTCTGATACCAATTGTAAATAACTAAATACTCGAGGCGTGTTATCAATATATTAATCTAGAGGGGGGGGGGGGGGGGGGGGGGGTGAATAGATTTTAGCTATTATTACCCAATTTTCGCATACAAGTCAATATTACAAAAATGACCCTACTAGTCAAAAATACAAGCAAGTGTAATATAGTGTGGAATTAAAAATGACACTTGATGTATACGTGGAAACCCAACCACTGGGAAAAACCACGGGCTGTATAGTGCGCCACACTCGGAACTCGAAATCACTAATTGAAATGAAGTTTACAACCTATGTAGACCTCGTCTAACAATCCGGTCTGTAACCCCTCACTTCTACCCTGCGGGCCTTTATTAGCAACCCTATTCCAATTTGCTTCAGGCCTAAGCACTCTTAGCCTCAAGTCTTAATTCTCTAAGAAGAGATTATGTAACCTATGTGAATATGTATGAATATTCAAATAACAAACAAGGCTAGGGAACCTTAGATGCTTATCTAGGATGATGAGATAATCAATTAAAATCAATCCTAGATATTAAGTGCTAAATGACATGTCATAATAGCTTAGATAAACATAGATTATAAAAACCTAGATATCTATCACAATACAACACTCAATCAATTCATCACAATTAATTCTCTAATCTTGTATTTATCATATGATCAAAACATACAAGTAAAATAAAGAGAATAGCTTGATAATAAAAATAATCAAATAAGATGAACTTAATCAAAATCTTACCAAGCAAGTTGTGATGATCCAAATCCAATCATGGATGCATTCTATATAGTAATAGAAGATGCAATATGAAATATGATGCAAAAGGGATTTGATTTGAGTGGTTAAAGGTGAGTTCTTGATTTGATTTCTCTCAAATCTCTCTTTCTCTCTCAAGAATATGGAGCCTCTCTCTCTAGGGTTTGATTTTGTGGCACAGCCCTTAAAATGATGAGAAAGATATGTATTTATAATGCCCAAGTGAAACTATGTCGTTTGGAAGAAATGGAAAAAATATGGGCATTTTCGCGGTACTCGCGTCAGTGCAGTGACTCAAGATTCAAGAGCTTCGAAACATACCAAACGATATCGAAACCTTTCGTATGATATATCGTTGGAAAGGTATGGAAGTCTACTTTCTACTCGTTTTTATAGAATGACATTTCGATATCTATAGAAACAGTTATGGTCAATTGAGTGACCAAAGGTCAGAAACGGACAAAAACAGAGTTGCCCTGTTTTGGTTGTAACTTTGGAGATTTTAAAACCAATCCAAACGGTCATGAAATATTACGAATAATATACCGTTGGAAAGGTATGGGTGTCTAGTTTGTACAGAAATTTTCAAAACTCATTTTGAAGCTTTGTATAAAAAGTTATGGTCACAAGACCATGCAAAGGTCAGTTTTGAAAAACATTTAAAACATTGAAATCTAATCTTTGAAACTAGACACTTTACTCCAAACAATCAAATCAAAACTACCACTTATCCAAGAGAAGAATGAGACCTTCTCAAGTGGTCAACCATCGCGCTAAGACATGCACACCATCGTGCAAGCGCGGACGTTTCCGATCACACAAACGGAAACGAATTACACCACACTTAAGACTAATAATGAAGTGCAAGTGTGGGAAGTGAATGCATCCTAATGCCTAAACATGTCATGGCATTTCAATGAACAAGATGCAATCAAAATAAAACATGCAAGAAGAGATGTTCAAGAACATGCATGCACACATATAAAACACACAACATACAAGAATAAAATTTATGCATGAGTTGTGTGTGTGTGAAACTAATCTCTTCAAAGCAAATTAAGCACATAGAAGTTTACCTTTGGTGCTTATCAACCTTGAGGACATGAGAGGGTCTTGAGCTTGAATATCAATCACTTAAGCTACCCTTACATGCAATCCCCAATACGTGGTTTGTCCACGAAATAAGCCAATCAAGATATGGGAATCCTTACAGTATTCAAAATCATGCTTATTACAATTGATGTCACAAGTCTTCTATAGACTATGTTTAGTTGGATGGAATAGAATGGAAAGAAAGCCATTCCATTCGTTTGGTTTGTTAAAATGCAATGGAATAGTGATTCCATTGGAATAAGATTCAACCATTTTGGTTGAATGGGCATTTTATCCAAAAACCAATGGAATGCCCTTCTATTCCAAACTGAAAATTTTATTCCATAAATACCCTCATTTGCCCCAACTCCATTCCAAAAATACCCTCCTTTCCAAAAATAATATATTATTATTTATATTATATTAATATATTATATATATGTATTATATATTATATATTATATTATTATAATATATAAAACGATATATAAACATATATAATATAATATATTTATATATTATATTATATTAATATATATTGTAAGGATTTCCATATCTTGATTGGCTTATTTCGTGGACAAACCACGTGTTGGGGATTGTATGTAAGGGTAGCTTAAGTGATTGATATTCAAGCCCAAGACCCTCTCATGTCCTCAAGGTTGATAAGCACCAAAGGTAAATTCTAGTACTTACTTGCTTTGAAGAGATCTAGTTGCACACACACACACAACTCATGCATAAATCTTATTCTTGTATGTTGTGTGTTTTATATATGTGCATGCATGTTCTTGAACATCTCTTCTTGCATGTTTTATTTTGATTGCATCTTGTTCATTGAAATGCCATGACATGTTTAGGCATTAGGATGCATTCACTTCCCACACTTGCACTTCATTATTAGTCTTAAGTGTGGTGTAATTTGTTTCCGTTTGTGTGATCGGAAACGTCCGCACTTGCACGATGGTGTGCATGTCTTAGCGCGATGGTTGACCACTTGAGAATGTCTCATTCTTCTCTTGGATAAGTAGTAGTTTTGATTTGATTGTTTGGAGTAAAGTGTCTAGTTTCAAAAGATTAGATTTCAATGTTTTAAATGTTTTTTCAAAACTGACCTTTGCATGGTCTTGTAACCATAACTTTTTATAAAAAGCTTCAAAATGAGTTTTGAAAATTTCTGTACAAACTAGACACCCATACCTTTCCAACGGTATATTATTCGTAATATTTCATGACCGTTTGGATTGGTTTTAAAATCTCCAAAGTTACAACCAAAACAGGGCAACTCTGTTGTTGTCCGTTTCTAACCTTTGATCACTCAATTGACCATAACTTTTTCTACAGATATCAAAATATCATTCTGTAAAAACGAGTAGAAAGTAGACATCCATAAATTTCCAATGATATATCATACGAAAGGTTTCGATGTCGTTTGGTCATGTTTCGAAGCTCTCGAATCTTGAGTCGCTGCACTGACGCGAGTACCGCGAAATTGCCCATCATTTTTCCATTTCTTCCAAAACGACATAGTTTCACTTGGGCATTATAATACATATCTTTCTCATCTTTTTGAGGGCTATGCCACAAAATCAAACCCTAGAGAGAGAGGCTCCATATTCTTGAGAGAGAAAGAGAGATTTGAGAGAAAATCAAAGCAAGAACTCACCTTTAACCACTCAAATCAAATCCTTTTACATCAAATTTCATATTGCATCTTCTATGTCTATATAGAATGCATCCATACATGGGTTTGCATCATCACAAGTTGCTTGGTAAGATTTTGATTAACTTCATCTTATTTTAGTATTTTTACTATCAAGCCATCTCTTTTAAATTACTTGTATGTTTTAGATCATATGCTAAATACAAGAAAAGAGAATTGATTGTGATGAATTGATTGAGTGTTGTATTGTGATAGCTAATTAGGTTTTTGATTAATCTTGATTAGCTAAGCTATTTGACATGTCATCTAGCCATTTATATCTAGGATTGTTTTAATTGCAAAATCATTATCCTAGATAAGCATATAGAGTAACCTAGCTCTAATTTGCATTTTGAATATTCATACATATTCACTTAGGTTGTTTCTCTTCATTGAGAAGTAAGTCTTGAGGCTAAGAGTGCTTAGGCCTCAAGCAAATTGGAATAGGGTTGCTAATAAAGGCCCGCTGGGTAGAAGTGAGGGGTTACAGACCGGAGTGTTAGAAGAGGTCTACATAGGTTGTAAACTTCATTTCAATTAGTGATTTCGAGTTTCGAGTGTGGCACACTATACAGCCCGTGGTTTTTCCCAGTGGTTGGGTTTCCACGTATATATCTTGTGTTATTTAAATTCCGCACATATTACACTTGGTATATTATTTTGACTAGTTAGGGCCTTTTTCGTAAAATTGACTTGCTTGCGAAAATTGGGTAATATTTTATAAAATCTATTCTCTTCCCCCCCCCCCCCCCCCCCCCCCCCCCCCCCCCCAGCTTTATATTAGAACACACCATGTATTAGTTTCATATATATATATTATACTATTATATATATATTATATATTATTACATATATATTATATAATATTTATATATATATATATTATTATATGTATTATATATATATTATATATTAATATATTATATATTATTTAATATATTAATAATATATAAAAAAATATTGTTATTTGTTGACTGTCAACAATCCTTGACAGTTAAAAACTATCAAGAAAGTTAATATATTATATATATTATATATTATTACATATATATTATATATAATATTAATAATATTAATATATTATTATATATGTATTATATTATATAATATATATTATTATATGTATTATATGTATTATATGTATTATATATAATATATATATGTATTATATATATAATAATATTATTATATATTATTTAATATATTAATAATATATAAAAAAAAAATGTTTGTTATTTGTTGACAGTTTTTAACTGTCAACAAATAACTGTCATCAAAGCCCTATTTTCTTGTAGTAACCTCTCATGAATGAATTTTTTTTTCTTCTTATTTTATTTTATTTTTTAGTGGCTTTTTTAAACATCAAGCTTATAGAAAATGCCAAAAAGTCACAAAATAAAGAACAAGCAAACAACCCCAAGAAAAGAGCAAAGAACAGAGCAACTCAAGACAAAACACAGAGAGAAAAAAAAACGAAACAACCCACAAACAAAACGAAACAAGAAGCAAAGAGCAAGTATTTGTTTTGGTTATCATCATTTCACTTTCAGATTCTTAAAGAGTAATGAGATTAAATAATAATCAATATCTCATCTGTCTAATGCACCCCAAGTGTTTGATTTATTGTTTAAATAAGATCCAGTACAAGTATTTTAGGGTTTAAGAGTTATGAAAAAAACAATTTCAAGAAAATGATTAAAAGAACGTTTTTATTATTTTATTTTATTTTATTTTATTTTATTTTAAGGAATGTGGAGTTTTATTAAATTTACTTTATAGAATATATTTTTTTCTTAAATTGTATGTCTCTTTTAGTAATTTTGATAAAGGAAAAACAACAATACTAAATAATTAAAAAAGTAGGGCATAATAGATCAGTAGGGGGTGTGCCAATAGCACCACTCTTAAACAAATCTTTAATATAAAACTAAATAAAAAAAAATTTATATAAACTAATTAAAAAAAAAAAAACCTATCACTTTCTCTCTCCTCTTATCTCTTTAACATTATCCGACTATCTTCTCTCGTTTATCTTTTTATTTTTATTTTTATTTTATTTTACAAATCTCTGACTCTATTTCAATCTCACTCTCTCTCTTCTAAATCTCTCTGGATTTCTCTGGATTTCTCTGGATCTCTCACTCTCTCAGGTGGTGCCTGCAGCTTGTGTTGATTTGTGGGTGGTGTCTGGAAATCTAGGGTGGTAGGTGGGTTTTTGGGGTTGTTTCTCTTGGTTATGGGTCGAATATGTCCTACCATTTTTACTGCTGTGGGAACCTAGGTCAAAGCTAGTGTTTCTCAAATGAGGTTTAGCTAAATATAAAATTTTTCTCAAACGGGGTATCAACCACAACGAACTCTGTCATTATGTTCTGCTGGAGAGGAGCTTCCCCGATTATCACCGGTAGGATTTTTGACCCAATTGGCATTAGGGAGTCTCCTGTGAACCCATACAGGGGCGTGGTACAACTGTTGTAGAAGGAGTTCTTTAGGTTGAACTTCTCGAGTGCTCCCTTGAACATGATATCAACGTTGTTTTCGGTATCAATTAGGACGCGGTGAACTTGGCAATTGGCTATCTGCAGTGTGATCACCATTGGGTCATCATGTGGTTGGACCGTGTTGTAGACATCCTCCTCTATGAAAATGATTTGGCTTGCACGAGGGAGGTCTTGGGATCCCTTAGTGACTTGGAGTACGTCATGATCGGTAGTGAGACGAGGGATCTTCCTAGCATGGTTCTTTCTTGAATTGTTAGAGGTTTCTGCCAGCGTAGGGCCTCCATTGATGGTGTGAATGATCTGGATCTACTGCATCAGATCCTTCCCCTTATCTTTCCTTCTCTCTTCTGCTTTCTGCATCTCTCCTTGTACCTCCTTCCCCATCTTGATACTATCCCGTACCTGTTGCAAATATTCAATCAAGAGCCCTCCCCTTACAAATCCATCGATCTGGTTGCGAAAGCTATAGCATTTGGATGTGTTGTGTCCCACATCCTCGTGGAAGTTGTAGTACTTGTAATAGTTCCCCTAGCCAATCGGGATCTAAATAGGACCAGGCTTCCTAAGCAAACCCTTGTTGTGGATGGCGAGATATATGGTTTCTCAGGATGCATTGAAGGGGGGTGTAGTGGTTGTATCCATCCTCCTTTCTTGTTATCTGCACTATCTCCCTTGGTGGGGGTGTTGTTCTTGGAGGGGTCCTTCTTACGGGGTACCTCTCCTGACGTTGGGGAAAAGAAGGTGATCGATAGGTGGACCGGTTTGGAGGTTGATTTTGGAACTTCTTGGTTGGAGCTGGCTTTGGTGCCTCTTTCTTTGGGCGCTTGGCTAATCGGGCTTCATCATGCTCGACCTTGATTTGGAGCTGCTCGTTTATCTCCACCTGCTCCAATGCCCTGTCATAGGTCTCTTGGTAAGTTTCAGGTGGATGTTTGGCAAACGATCAGATTAGCCTACCAACCCATAGATTCCTTCGGAAGTTGGCCAAGGTCTCCTTCTCGGTGAATACTCCCATTTGGATCACTTCTTTGTGGAATTTCTCCACATAGGACCTCAACGTCTCACCCCGCTCCTATATCATGTATTAGAGAAGGACGGGGTCTTTGGGATGGGGCTTAATTCCCTAAAACTGAGCATAGAAATCTTTGGTAAGCTGTGTAAAAGAATCCACACTACCTGAAGGTAATTTTCTGAACCAAGTCTTAGCACAGTCTGTTAGGGTTGAAGGAAACATCCTGCACATTGCTGACCAGGTAGCGTTCTGTATCTCCATATGGTGTACAAAGCTTTCCATGTGGCTCACGGGATCCTCTGAATCAGAATACTTCTCAGATGGCATTTTGAACTTGGGGGGTAGCTTTGCCTCTCTGACTCTTCTTGAGAAGGGTGCTTTCATCTCCCCTAAGGGGTTCTTCCGCGTTCCCGGATGCTTTCCCTTCCTTAATTCCTCGAGTTCCTTTGCCATCTTGGCCATCTGGTCTTCGAGGCGTCTGGGTCCACCATTCCCAAATCGGGCCTCTGAACCTTCGTTGTCCGAGGTTTCTGATACCACGATTGCCTCATTACTCTCTTCTTTCTGAGAACAGTTTCCTCTGGGATTCCTTGTAAGATCTCAGTTTATTGATTACATAGGAAGTACAATTTGAATGACCTTATCTCCATGACATGATGATTCTTAATTGACATGCTAATGACATTTGAAAAACATGAAATTCATATAACATGCTCAAATGAAAAAACATGATTTGATGATTGCAATTTTTAAATGCAAAACAATGTGTGAAAAAGCTTATAAGACTCAAATGAAAAGGATCTTGTATCCGTTAATGTCTCTCTTTCTTTATTAGTTGAACATGGCTACTATCATACGGGTATCTCACCCGGAAAAATCAAATAGCCATGTTCCGTTTATAAAATTGGATATAGTTGCTCTTAAATTAAAATCAATGAAATCTCTATATCCTTGCTTCTCTCTTGACAATGGTGAAATTGGTTTGAATTCTTATTAGAAACCTTTGTCATTTGCTTTGTCAAATACCATTGTGTTTTGGACTTGAATGCTACCTGTCTTGTATGCAAAGCACTTTTGATTCATACACATTTTGAAACAAATAACGCACGATGTGTTCAATATCAATCTGGGTGGGGGGTGAATAGATTTGATCCAATTATTATCCAATTTTCACGATTAGTCAATTTATACGAAAATACCCCAAACTAGTCAAATTAACAAATCAAGCATATAAGTGCGGAAATTAAATGACGTTTGATTTTTACGTGGAAACCCTCATGGGAAAAACCACGGGCTGGTAAGTGCACCACACTCGAACCTCACATCCACTAATGATAATGAAGCTTACAACCTAATCCTGGTATGTAACTCACTACCACTACTTAATCCCGGTATGAGTGGACCAAGTCCAATTGCTTATGTGAACACCTAATCCTGGTATACGACTTAATCCCGGTCATCACACAAGATTTACAATTGCTTGTGACAAAAGGCAACCTAATCCCGGAAGCCACACAAGTCTTACTTCTTAATGAAGAGATCATACCCTAAGTGAATATGCAATGATATCTAAATATGCAAGAAGTGCTAGAGGTACACTAAATGCTTATCTAGGATTATATGATGATAATAAAATCAATCCTAGATATGAAAATAGCTATATGACATGGCATACAACTTTAGCTAAGTAAAGGATAACCAATCCTAGATACAATATCTATCAAAAATAATCTCAATCATTTTAATGAGATCAATTAGCTAGATATTAGATAAACATGAAAACCTAGCTATCACAATAACCCAATCAACACATAATCTCAATCTTATATGTAGAAATTAATCTAAACACATACAAGTAATATATGAGATAAAATTGATAAGTAAAAACACTAATTATGTAAGATAATAGTGTTTAACATACCATGCCATGTGTGTTGAAGAAGACTCATGCATTAGCACATACTAGATGATCCTAGATGATGCTTAGATGATGATTTATGCATGTGGAAATGGGTTTGTGTGATTAAAGATGAGTTCTTTAAAAGATTTTCTCTCTTGAAAGATATTCTAAGTTAAAGAGATGATTTTGAACTCATTAATCGACCTAAGAAGAAAGAGGCATATATATAAGGTTTCAAAAAGAAGTGACATCGTTTTGAGAAAATAGGCCTGATTTTCTTCTATGTCACCATTTGTACAAATGGCAACCTCATGGCGACCTTAAATGGCGACAACATATTTTCTTCTATGTCGCCATTTGTACAAAGGGCGACCTCATGGCGACAACATATTTTCTTCTATGTCGCCATTTGTACAAAGGGCGACATCGTGGCGACCTTATGGCAACCTCATACCAGATTGAATTTCAGGAGTAAATGTCACTATCGCCATGGCGACACCATCAAATGGCGACCTCAACAAAGGGCGAAAATGCCCTGTTTCCACATTGTGCACAACATGCAAGTGTGCAAAGTGTTGAATCTTAAGGAGAAGCCAATGGCATTCTCCGAAGGCGATCTTCGTGCAAGACAAGCACACCAACGTGCACATGCGGACGTTTGCGAACCATGTTCGGGAAACGAATTATACCATGCTTAAAACTAACATACATGAAGTGCAAGTGTGGGAATTGAATGCATCCTAATGCGTAACTTGTCATGGCATTATCATAGAACATGATGCAATCAATTCAACATGCATGAATAAAATTCATGGCTTTGCATCCTAATGCCTAAACATGTCATGGTATTTTAATAAACTAGATGCAATCAATTAAAACATGCAAGAAGAGATGTTCAAGAACATGCATGCACACATATAAAAACACACAACATACAAGAATAAGAGATATGCATGAGTTGTGTGTGTGTGCAACCAGATCTCTTCAAAACACGTAAGCACTAGAATTTAACTTTGGTGCTTTTTCTCTTGAGGTCTTGAGAGGGCCATTGAACTTTCACCAATTCCTAAGCTACCTTTACAATAAGCCCCACATGGGGTTTGTCCACGAAATAAGCCAATCAATAATTGGGAATTCTTACAATCTCCCCCTTTGGCTATTTCATAACAAAACCGCCACTCACATTAATCCTCACAATAAAATAGAAACTAAAGGGATTTTCTACATTACAATGAGATGATTAAAAGCTATATCTTCAAGTCTTTAATCTCTTGTAGAACAATCAATCCTTCAACAACAAAGTTTCTATACTTTTCAATACAAGTACATGTGAGATTAATCATGTGAGATAAAATAAGCATTTGCAATAAGAATTTAAGTACAACATCATGCAATGTATGTGTGATGCAAATGCTCCCCCTCAATGGGTTACTCTCCCTCAAGGTAAGTAAACTCCCTATTCATGCAAGAATGCTACAATAAATTAGCAATAAGCATTCTCCCCCTAACTACATACTACTCCCCCTTTTTGTCATAAGATGGGCAAAAGAGTAGTCCCCAATCAGGTTACTTGTAGCAAAGAGAGATAGTAGCACACAAGTCATCTGCATAATCATATAACGCACTTTATGCAACTTAATCAATTGGAGAGAACAAGGAGATTTATTTTTCATAAAAAAATGTGTGATTAATATGCTTTGCATGCAAGTCATGTTGCATTCAAATCCAAAAACAATGGTATTTGGCAAAGCAAATGACAAAGGTTTCCTTTAAGAATTCAAACCAATTTCACCATTTGTCATGAATAAAAGCAAGGATATAGATTATTCAAAGAGTTCAATTTAATGAGCAACTATATCTATCCTTACAAGCAAAACATGGCATGAGTGACTTTTTGCACCCTATTCGATTTTTCCGGGTAAGATACCCGTATGATAGTAGCCATGTTCCACAAGTAAGGAATGAGAGATATTTTGATTATCATTTAAGTCTCATTTGCTTTTCACACATTATTTTTGCATTTAAGAAAATGCAATCAACAAATCATGCTTTTCATTTTTAGCATGTCATTTGAAATCATACTTTTCACATTTTAAGCATGTCATATAAAATCATGCTTTTCTCATTTTAAGCATGTTATTTAACAATCATCATGTCATGGAGATCATTTTAGGTCATTCAAATAGTACTTACTATGTATATCTCCTAGTCCAAAAATGCATGTTTAAACATAAATATGACATGGATTACAATACAAGCATTGGTTCACACTTATTGAAGTAAAAACATGTAAGCACATGTGCAACCAAGCTACTCAAGCAATAATTAAAGAATCATAAAATTTTTCAAATTTTTGCATGCAACAAGTATGCAAGTGCTCTCTTTGCTTGAGTTCCCCAAATGGGGTCAAAAATTCCATACCGCTTCAATGAAGGGCATGAGGTCCTAAAGACCTACTAAGTCCATTGGACCTAGTTGAACCTATTGGAGACTTGTTAGTCTCGTAGTAAGCGGGTTCATCATTTCTTTTCCACCTAGGTGACACATTATCATTCCTAGTGGTCAAAGATTGCATGTTCTGTAAGATCCTAGGATTATAGACAAATGATTTCCTAGGCACATGCAAATGGGCTCTTCTAAGCCTCTTCCTCTCTATCATGCTTTCAATTCTACATCTTTTTATGTAGTTAAAGCACTTTGGTCTTATATGACCAATCATACCACAATAACGACAAGTAGGTATAAAAGAAGAATTCATACCATTGCTTTTAGCTCTCATCGAGGCATAGCCTTATTGAGGTTGTCTTTGATAGTGCATCAGATGGCTTTTCTTTAGAGCATTAGCTGGATGTTGGCACCTTTGTGGTTGAACCGGTTCTCTCCTTCTTTGATGTTGAACCAGGTTGTTTTGCTTCCTTGGTTGGTTAGGCCTAGGTAGAGCAACACTTGGGGTGTGTAGCTCTTGGAGGATGAGGTTGAGCTACACCCTTAGTTGGCATCTTCACTTGGCCAATCTTCCTCCTAGGATGATGAGGAGGTGAAGCTTTGCACTTGCCTTGAGCTTGAGGTTGTAAAATCTTACCCTTTTTCATGTCTTGAAGGTGCCTCTTCTCTTTATCCCTAAAAATTCTTAAGGAATTTTCCTTGTAAGCAAGTTCATCCTTCATTGTCATCATCCTTTGATGACAATTTTCAATCTCCTTCTCGTATTTAGACACATCAACTATGTCTTCCTTTAAGGAGTCACCCATGTCCGAACCCGAAGTCATCTTAGCAAGAGATGTTCTTGCCTCTTCAAGTTCCATCTTCAACTTGCCTCTAATGTCTTGTACACATCTCACTTTATCATCCAAGTGAGTCATCTTGGCATGTAGTTGAAGATTATCCTTTTCCAATCTAAGGATATCATTCTTTTTCTCCTTCAAAGACTTTTGAAGGGAGTCAATGAACTCTTGGTTGTCCACCAAATTTCCATAAGAGTTCCCAGAGCATGAACTACCATGATCGAAGCATCTCTCACTTGAGCTCGTGAGAGTCATTCCTTCAAGGCCTGCTTCTCTCAAGCATGCTCCACTTCGATTTCCAAGCTTCAAGTCACCAATCTTGAAATCTTCAAGTGATACACATTTTGTAATGGCTTGTGTTTCTTCATGGTAGGAAACCGAAAATGTGAAGTAGTTGTTCTCACACTCAACCGAGCTTGTGGAACATCCTTCAACTACTTCAACTTCGCTATCTCTCCAAGTAGTGATCAAAGCTTCCCCTTTCTTCTTTGACGGGGTCATCTTCTTCTCCTTTTTCACCTTAGGAGTCATCTTTTTCTCCTCCGTCCCTTTAGAGGTCATCTTCCTTAGAGATTTCACAAATCTCCTAAATCTCTCTATAAAGAGAGTCATCTCCTCATCGGAGTCAATTTCTTCTCTCTCAAAATCACTCATAGTGTTTGAGTCAAATGAATGCAAATGAGAAGAATGTAAAATGTATGAAAGAATCAAAAAATCACACAAAATGCACAACACACCAAAATGAGCAAAGGATCACCTAAGTATATCTAGGAACCCGCTCTGATACCAATTGAAACAAATAATGCACGGTGTGTTCAATATCAATCTGGGGGGGTGGTGAATATATTTTATCCAATTATTACCCAATTTTCACGATTAGTCAATTTATACAAAAATACCCCAAACTAGTCAAATTAACAAATCAAGCATATAAGTGCGAAAATTAAATGACGCTTGATTTTTACGTGGAAACCCTCACGGGAAAAACCACGGGCTGGTAAGTACGCCACACTCGAACCTCGAATCCACTAATGATAATGAAGCTTACAACCTAATCCTGGTATGTAACTCACTACCACTACCTACTCCCGGTATGAGTGAACCTAGTCCAATTGCTTATGTGAACACTTAATCCCGGTGTATGACCTAATCCTAATCATCACACAAGACTTACAATTGCTTGTGACAAAAGGCAACCTAATCCCGGAAGCCACACAAGTCTTACTTCTCAATGAAGAGATCACACCCTAAGTGAATATGCAATGATATCCAAATATGCAAGAAGTGCTAGGGTACACTAAATGCTTATCTAGGATTATATAATGATAATAAAATCAATCCTATATATGAAAATAGCTATATGACATGGCATACAACTTTAGCTAAGTAAAGGATAAACAATCCTAGATACAATAGCTATCAAAAATAATCTCAATCATTTTAATGAGATCAATTAGCTAGATGTTAGATAAACATGAAAACCTAGATATCACAAATAACCCAATCAACACATAATCTCAATCTTATATGTAGAAATTAATCTAAACAAATACAAGTAATATATGAGATAAAATTGATAAGTAAAAACACTAATTATGTAAGATAATAGTGTTTAACATACCATACCATGTGTGTTGAAGAAGACCCATGCGTTAGCACATACTAGATGATCCTAGATGATGATTTATGTATGTGGAAATGGGTTTGCGTGATTAAAGATGAGTTCTTTAAAAGATTTTCTCTCTTGAAAGATATTCTAAGTTAAAGAGATGATTTTGAACTCATTAATTGACCTAAGAAGAAAGAGGCATATATATAAGGTGTCAAAAAGAAATGACATCGTTTTGAGAAAAGAGGCCTGATTTTCTTTTATGTCGCCATTTGTACAAATGGCGACCTCAAATGGTGACAACATATTTTCTTCTATGTCACCATTTGTACAAAGGGCGACCTCACGGCGACAACATATTTTCTTCTATGTCGCCATTTGTACAAAGGACGACATCGTGGCGACCTCATACTTGATTGGATTTCAGGAGTAAATGTTACTGTCGCCATAGTGACACCATCAAATGGCGACCCCAACAAAGGGCAAAAAAGCCCTGTTTCCACATTGTGCACAACGTGCAAATGTGCAAAGTGGTGAATCCTAAGGAGAAGCTGTAAGGATTCCCATTTTATTGATTGGCTTATTTCGTGGACAAACCACATGTTGGGGTTTATTTGTAAGGGTAGTTTAGGTGATTGAGGATCATGCTCAAAGACCCTTTCAAGACCTCAAGGGACAAGCACGCCAAAGGTATAATTTCTAGTGCTTGGTTTTCTTTGAAGAGACTAGAATGCACACACACACTTAGTATACTTGCATTTGTGTGCATACTCTTCACATGTCACTTTACACACTAGCACTTTGATTGATATCTTGTCGTGTGTATATGTGCTTAGTAATTCGTTTCCCGATATAATTCAGAAACGTCCGCGCTTGCACTAATGAGTGCTTGGTTTCGCGCGAAGACCGCCTACGGAGAATGCCCTTGGCTTCTCCTTGGTTTTCACCTCTGTTGGTGATCGGCGGTTATGATCGGTGGCCTGGCCGCCGAACGAAACCGCCATTTAGACCTGATTGATTTTTCTCTCGGGTTTGATTCGGCGGTTGGATTGGCAGTCACGAAACCGGCGAATGAAACCGCCGTTGTTCCCCTGCCTTTCTCGGGAGCCATTCAGCGGTTGTGAACGGCAGCCTGGCCGCCGATTGAAACCGCCGATCGTGCGTTTTCAAGGGCAAACTTGTCTTTTCACATGCTCTGTTCTTGATGCCTATAAATATCACACTTTCTTATTCTCTAAACCATGTTCTTTAACTCTAAGAACCCTAAACTTCAAAGAGAGACATTTGAGAGAAAATCAAATCAAGAACACATTTTTAACACCCAAAAACCATTCTCATATCCATCAAATTATCATCTAGCATTTTCTAGCATAGTTAGGATGCTTGCTTGCATGGGTTTTGGTTAACACATATTCTTTGGTAAGTTCTTCACTATTATCATATATATTTAGTGTTTTATTTATCATTGACATCTCTTATATTATTTGTATGCTCTTAGAATATATTCTAGATACAAAATAGAGATTGTTGTGTTGACATGATTGAGTGTTGTATTTTGATAGTTATCTAGGTTTTCATAATCTATGTTTAGCTAAGCTATTTGACATGTCATCTAGCTTTTAATATCTAGGATTGAATTTATTGCAAAATCATTATCCTAGATAAGCATATAGAGTAACCTAGCTCTAATTGCATTTTTGGATATTTCATAATATTCACTTAGGTTGTATTATCTCTTCTTAGAGAATTAAGTCTTGTGTTGTGACCGGGATTAGGTTACTTAATTCGCAAGCAATTGGACTAGGTCCACTTATACCGGGATTAGGTAATTGTGATGATTATTGATCGGGATTAGATCATTAAACCGGGATTAGATTGTAATCATTTCAATTAGTGGATTCGAGGTTCGTGTGTAGCACACATAACAGCCCGTGGTTTTTCTCGTGAGGGTTTCCACATAAATATCAAATGTTATTTACATTACGCACCTTATTACACTTGTTATATTATTGTGACTAGTTAGGGGCATTTTCGTAAAATTGACATACATGCGAAAATTAGGTAAAATCATTTAAAATCTATTCACCCCCCCCCCCCCCCCTCTAGATAGTTTTATACACACCGTGCAATATTTCCTTTCAGAAGCCAATGGCATTCTCCGAAGGCGATCTTCGAGCAAGATAAGCACACCAACGTGCACGCGCAGACGTTTCCGAACCATCTTCATGAAACGAATTATACCACACTTAAAACTAACATACATGAAGTGCAAGTGTGGGAATTGAATGCATCCTAATGCCTAACATGTCATGGTATTATCATAGAACAAGATGCAATCTGTTGACGGTGATTTTTGATGGTCACCGAATCAATGATTTATTTTCGAATTGCTATAGTTTATGAATGAGAATGATTAAAGATCAAGAAGAAATAACAAGCAATTACGTGGTAAAACTCCAATGATTGGAGAAACATCCACGGGTTGTTGCCTTAGCAACGAAGCCAAATTCACTATGAAGAATCGTTACAAGAATACTCTCTTTCTCTTCGCTCATTCTCGCATACCCCATATTCAAATATAAAAGGGGGGTCTTTATACATGTTGTTTTTTAGGGTTTTAAGGTGGCCGCTAGGGTTTAGTGTTGTGGTGCCCAAGTCTCAAGCGGTTGCCTAGTCCTAGTTGGATTATGTTTCCTCTTTGGGCGTGATATGTTTCCTGTTTTGGCTGAGTCCAATTCTGGACGAGATTCTTTCTCCTTTATTCGCGGGAGAACTGCTTGTTTCCTTGTTAAACTCTAATGGTCTACACTGTTGCTTATCGTGGATGCGCTGGTCGCTGATTATGTCCTGTGTTTGGAATATGAACGCTGGTGACTATCTGTCTTATTGATTCCCGAGTATGCCCGAGTATGTGCTCGAGTAAGATTTACTGCCCGAGCTGATTGTCTTTGTTTGCGGTCAGACTACTTACTCTTTTTCCGAGTAAGTTGTCGTGGGGGATTTCTACTCCATAAGTTGACTTATCTTGACTCTTGCTTTCCTGGCCTTTTGTGGTGATGACGTGTCCTTCACGACTAATTTTTACCTATAACACAATCAATTCAACATGCATGAATAAAATTCATGGCTTTGCATCCTAATGCCTAAACATGTCATGGTATTTTAATAAACTAACTATAATCAATTAAAACATGCAAGAAGAGATGTTCAAGAACATGCATGCACACATAAAAACACACAACATACAAGAATAAGAGATATGCATGAGTTGTGTGTGTGTGCAACTAGATCTCTTCAAAGCACTTAAGCACTAGAATTTACCTTTGGTGCTTCTTTTCTTGAGGTCTTGAGAGGGCCATTGAACTTTCACCAATTCCTAAGCTATCTTTACAACAAGCCCCATATGTGGTTTGTCCACGAAATAAGCCAATCAATAATTAGGAATCCTCACACATTTTCTTTAAATAAATCTCCTTGTTTCTCTCTAATTAATTGAGATGCATAAAGTGACTTATATGCTACTATCTCTCTTTGCTAGAAGTGACCCAGTTGGGGACTACTCATTTGCCTATATCATGAAAAAAAAAGGGAGTACAAGTGGTAAGGGGAGTTGCTTATTGTAGCAATTATACATGTTGGGGAGATTACATATTGAGGGGGAGCATTGCATTATTTTTTCATTGCATGATGTTGTTCTTAAATTCTTAAATGCAAATGCTTGTTTTAAACTTCACATGATCATCTCACATACACTTGCTTTGGAAGTGTAATCTTTTTGTTTTGAAGGTTTGATAATTCTACAAGAGTTTGAAGACTTGAAGTTTTATTTTCTTATCTCTTTGTAATGTAGAATATCATTGCTATCCCATAGTTTCAATTATGTTGTGAGGATCTATGTGAGTGGTGGTTTTGTCATGAAATAGCCAAAGGGGGAGATTGTAAGGTCTTAGTTTATTGATTAGCTTATTTCGTAGACAAACCACATTTGAGGTTTTTTTAAGGGTAGCTTAGGCTCTCAAGATCTCAAGAGGAGAAGCACCAAAGGTAAATTTCTAATGCTTACTTTGCTTTGAAGAGATTTAGTTGCACACACACACATTCCATGCATATCCATACTTTGTGTATATTGTGTGTTTTTATATGTGTGCATTCATGTTTAAATAATATCTCTTCTTGCATATTTTATTGATTGCATCTAGTGGTTCAAATGCCATGTTATGATTAGAACTAGGATGCATTGTGTATGTATGGGCGCTGTTTACCCGCCCTACAGGCGCTCTTCGAACAGAGCCCAAAAGTGGCTTTGAGCTAATGATGCGTTGAAAATTGGCTACGTGATAATTCTATAAACTATCGTAAATGATCGGACGTGCGAGTTTTTACCCTCTCGCAAGTATACGAATCGTTCGCCACGTATAGTGGTTACGAGTAAAGGTATCGTTCCCACGGAGGAGTTGGTGTTTACCTTAAGTTGGTCCTAGGTCTTAGATAATATATACACTATATATATATATATATATATATATATATATATATAATATTTACACAATATACGCTAATTACATGCAAGAAAATAAATAGCAATTGTCACAAACAAATAAACTAACTAATCTAAAATTACACTAACAAGCTTTAATCTAATTACTACTAAGTTAACTAAATCTAACTATAACTAAGGTTTGTCAATCCTTAGCAATTAACTAATCCAAACAACTAAACTACCAATAACAATTATACTAAATTACACTAATTTAACTAATTAGCTAAATTAATTACCACTAATGCAAAGTTATGCAAGAGTGATAATGAGATATGTTATGGACTAATGAATCATGCAACCTATCTAATTACTAGTGATAACATTAAGCACTTCAATTAGAGGTTAACTAAATTAAGCAAGGTTTGCATTAATCTAGTAAATCCTATTTTGCATGTTAACAATTGGATTAATTAATTAACAAACATATATCAATTAAAGCTCAAATCAAATGATAGATACAACTAGTATCATAGATAATAATACATAAATACACCAAATCCTTAACATAAATATTTAATTACACATTAACAACAAACTAAGGAAATAAGAGAGAAAATAGAGACAACCCAATGATGTTGGAGAAGTCTTCAAGCTAGCTCACTCATCTTGCTTCCCCAAGCTTGGAATCAACATGTAGATGGCTTGGATCGAGATTGGTGGCTGGAAAACCACCTTACACACTAGTTAAAAGCTAAGTGAAGTGGTGTGTGTTTATTCTAAGCTATTGGGTGTAATCTATGATATAAGGATGTAATATTTGCTTGTTTGGATATTTAGGGATGTGTTTAGGTTTAGGGAAAGGTAAATATATATAGTAGGGAAGGTTTGGGAGAGTTTGGACGTGCAAAAACCAAGGTCGGTCAAGTGGCCGGGTTCAAATCGTCGAGTTCGCGGGTTCTTGCCCGCCGTCGGAAGTCGCCGCCCATTTTTGGAAGTTGGAGGCGAGCTTGAACCTTCTGGATGGCGGTAAAGAAGCCGCCGCATGAACCCGCCATCGTTTGGCGAGTTTGAACACTCTGGAACGCGGGAAAGAAGCCGCCGAAGTTGGCCTTGAAGCTTGCACATCCATGGAGTTTTGGAGACTTGGATGGCATGGAAAATGTTTGCATGGATGCCAAAAATGGGTGCAATGGAACCTCCAGGATGTGGGCTGCAATTTTGGGCAGAAAACAGTCGGAAAATCGATCGGAAAATGGTCGAAATACGACGCCGAAGAGGCCGGGTTGACCGGGTCTGAACCAGGTCCGATGCGGGTCGGGTCGACCCGGCAGCAACTAGAAGACGACCTGACGTCATGCTGACGTCAGGCGTGACGCAGCAGGCGCAAAACGATGCCGTTTCTGGGGGTGACGTGGCAGCTGATCTGACTTTTGCTGGCAAATTACAATTTGCACCCCTGAACTCTGCTCAAATCACAGAATGATCAATATATTCCCGAATATTTCACTTTAGTCCCTGATTTCTCCATAATTACCAAAATGCCCCTGAACTTCCCTAATTCCCTGAAACACTTATTTACACCATATTAAATACACAAAAATGCTCGGAAACAAATACAAAAGATAGGAAAAGGGAGCGCTAAATGTGAACATTTGGAACGCGATCAGACCCCCAAATCTAACTTTTGCTCGTCCTCGAGCAAAACAAAACAAAAATGTAAATAAAACATACTAAGTAAAACTAAACATAAACTAAGCTAGTCCCCTTTCGTGGGACAAACGATGGCACTTAGCACGTGCCACAAGCCTTTTAAACCTCTAGGTGCCCCTAGTAGGAGGAGTGAAGTCTCCTGAGGGTTTACTTGATACGATACCCACAAACGTAACTCTGAATTTTAACAAAGAGAAGCAAAAAATATATATATATACAAACAAAAACTTCATGCAAGCTAAGCATTCTAAGTTAAGACTAGTAAAATTCCATTTTCATTAAAACAACACACAATGCCAGTTTGCCAAAACTCGGGATGTTTTCGATCTATGAATCATTAAACTAATTGCCTAGGGGTGAATTCGCCTTGACTTCTATATCTCACGGATTCAACTCTTTCTTCTCTATGAGTCTTAGGCAATCTCTCATTAACCACATGCGTTTATGAAGATTATAAAATTCGAATTCAACACATGTGAATCTATGAAACAACGCACTTTTAAAATGAATGATCTAATGAATGAATTGATGCACCAAGAACGTGGAAAGAACATGTTTTGACTCGTATTCCCAAGCTAGACTTCTAAAAGATCAGCTAGGGCTTCCCTTTGGTTGTAATGGGGCCATGGGTGATTTTTGATGAATGGAATGAATTTTTAATGGAAATCTAAAGATGTTGATCAATTTAACAATGATATCCTACTAGCTCATTATTCATATGTCTACAAGCGTCTAGGCTAAGATTAACATTTTAATGATTGTGCTAATTGGTACTCTATTCGAGTATTTAATCAATTAAGTACTAAGGCCTTAAGCATTTTTATATTTTGAACACTTTTACAGTTTAGCCTCTATATTGCACATTATCTATCATCGCCTGAGTACACGCTATTTACAGATTGAGCTAATCAATTGCATTTATAACTTATGCAAAACTATGATCAACAACTAAAGATTTCATGTGAATGATGTGTATGGATATATGTGGTGATGAAGTGAATGGTTTGTGTTTGGCCTCAAATTTGGCAATTGGAGCACACATTCATAAGGACAGTGTTTGGGAAATGGAGTTAAGCGCACACATGCCTAGAATCATATCTGTTAGACTTTCTAACAAGGGAATACAAGTCGCACAAGCAGTCCACAATATTCATGTTCATGGCAATCAATACTAAATGCTTTGTGAATGAGATCTCGATGCAATCCTAGTTTCGAAAAGTGCTCTTTAATGAGTAGACTAGAATACCCTCTCAAATGATAGTTAAGGCTCAATGTCTCACACGGGTAGTCTCCACAATTCTCCTAGGAACAAAAAGTCTAAGATTCATTTTTCTCAACATCCAAGTATTGGCACTGAACAAGCATATTTATAGTGGTGTAACAACTTAGATGGCATGCAAACTAGTCAAAATTTAGACTTCAAAGCATAGCATGACATGTTCCTATTGGTATACACAAGTAAACAACTCCCAAAACACAAAATTTTGACAAAATTTTTCAGAGATTTGAAAATTTTTGACACAAAAATAAAAACACAATATTCACAACACAAAAAACAAAAATGACACATATGTGTCCACACCCCCAAACCTAAACTCGACATTGTCCTCAATGTTGAAAAATTGAAGCACATGGACAAAGAGTTCATGATTTGGAAATCCGGACACAAACATACTAACTCATATATACAACTAAACATAATTAAAAACAAAAATAACATGTGAAGAAGTTTCTAAAAATAGAGGAAAACATTTCGAGAAAAACTGTCAACTTTTGAACTTCGCACAACGTCTGCGTTTGAATGCATATTTTCAAAGATACTCCATACAACTTGCTCAAATTTTGACACAAGAATATAGACATGCAAATGAACACTTTTCATGAAGAAAACATTTTAAAATTCAAATTAGAAAAGTGTCAAAACAGACGTTGAAAACAGGTCACGGGCATAATTTTAAAAACAGGGCACGCTTGTGACCTTCGGTCGAAGAAATAGTCATAACTTTTTAACCACCACCCAGACCTTTACGTTGAACCATATCGAAAAAAAGATGAACCCAGCATGGGCGGAAAAATTTATTTCTTTACCAATTAGTACAGTTTTAAAGAAACATATCGCCTCAAAATTTCAAAACAAGGCATCTTCACAAGTTTTGAAAAATAACACTAAAAATAAAAAACAAAAATAAAACTATATCATATATAAACAATCCTAATATCTACAACTAACATGTAAACACATATATACAATCCTAAATATCCACCACTAATCACATTACAACAACCAATCCTAATCACTAGGCAAAACAATCACTTCACACTCTTAAGCTAAACATGAGATATCAACTTGAATTAAAAGCTCAAGGGTAAGAGATTGGACCTTCAAAGGATGGTGTGGCTCCGTGGTATGGTGTATTGTGCATGGTGTGTGTGTGGCTTTAAGTTGCGGACAACTCTCTGGAATCTTCCGCGGGCTTTGATTCTTCTGTCCAGCAGGCTGTTGCTTGCTGATCTGAATTCGCAGCGAATCTTGGAGCTTTCCCGCGAGTTCATACATGCAGCAAGGCGGGCATTTTTCCACGAATCCGAGGTCGCGGTGAACTCCACGAGTTCTTTCCTTCCGCTCCGCTGGTTCCTTCCCGCGGTTACTTCTCGCGCAAAGTATTTCTTTTTGAGTCCATGCCCTGCACACATACAAAACAACACCAAAAACTACAAGCATATGCTATACAAGTTTATAAGTAAGGAGCATAACCCCTAAACCTATCTATTTTCATGCATCTCATAGCACATTTGTAATATGGTAAGTGGATAAATACAGACTCAAGACTCCTAAACTAAACGAAACCTAAAAATAACAAAAATAAATATGTTCATACGTGTAATGAAACACGTAATTCACTCGAAAAGTGATCATGCAATTTGTGGAAACTCGAAGGTGTATCTAATTTAACATGACCTCCATTGTGGTTCTTCACTACCCACACCTTACCATTAGGTGTGTCATTTCTTGCAACGAACGGCAACACTTTGGTTTGGTCAAGTTTGTCCGTACGGATCCAAACTTTCCTCACCTTTCTCACTCTCCCCCTAAGCATGCTTCTATTTTTGCAAACCTTAACATATTTGGCACAGTGGGTCTTTTGTGACCCCTAATAGAGCAAAAATAGCATATAGGAGAAAAATTTGAATTACTACCTCGGTTGTCTTTCTCTGTTGCTTTGGCTTGCTTGTGGGCAACCTTCGGAAGGATTGCTCCACTCTGGGTAGTGCGGGGCTTCTTGGTTGATGTTTGTTTGGTCCCCTTCTTTTTCAAAGCCTTGATTGGCAATTTGGCTTTGTCCATCTCCACAATGTAGTCACATCTCACTGGTTGTGACACCTTCAAGGCATGGTCTTTCTTGATGCATTCCACACTCATAGACTCTAATGCCTTGTCCCTCTCTTCTGCCTCCACTTGCATTCTGCTCGCTTTCTGAGCGAATTCCACCTCTTGTTCCGCCACCAATATGGAGAGCTCTTGTGCTTTCTTCATTTCAGAGTCTCTCTCATCCTCAAGCATGGCAATCTTCAATACTAAGTCTACACTTAGACTTATCAACTCGTTCTCCTCGACATCCTCTTCCTCATGGACCTCTTTCTTGAGTTGATCTTCAAAGATACTAGGGAGCTTGTCCATGTAGTCATCCGAGCTATCCGGAGAAGTCACCAGTTTGAGCACCTCTTGTGGCCTTGACTCACCACTCCCATGAATGGTAAGTATATTTACTTGCTCACTTTGGGTCGGAAAATCTTCATTGTCTTGTCTTTGGTAATTTTCCGCCACATGCCCCACTTGAGTTGCCAATCTCTCGGTGGATTCTTCAAGGCAAATCATCCGTTGCTCGATGAATGAGGGGTTGTCTTGATTGCCCCATTGGTGGTCTTGCCATTCTTAATCCTTGCTTGTCTGACGGTTGTAGTGTTGATGCGGATACACGGATTGTACTTCTCCTACTACCGGTTGTTGCCCACGGTATGCCATGAGGTTCTCCATATCTCGTGACAAGTCGACCACTTGCATTGCTAACTTTGTCTTAGCTTTCTCCTCATGAGCACCATTCCTTCGGCTTCGTTGTTGCGAATTTTCACCCAACATCTCATAGACCGCATATACCTCCTGGGCGGTTTTCTCCCTCATTGCTCCCCCACAAGCATTGTCAACTGTGGCTTGTGTGAGTCCCGTCAATCCGTCATAGAAGCATTGTACTAGTAGGACGAAGGGGAACATGTGATGCGGGCACTGTGCAAGGAGTAATTTAAACCGGTCCCAAGTCTCATTGAAGGCTTCCTCTGGTTCTTCTTCAAAGGCTGCTATCTTCCCTCGTATTTCTCGTGTCTTCCAAGAGGGATAGTACCTTGAGAAAAATTTGGTCTCTACCCGCCTCCCAAGTAATCAATGATCCTGCGGGTAGAGCCAATAACCAATTCTTTGCCTCATCCTTCATACAGTCTGGGAAGCATCTCATCCTCAACTGATCTTCCGTGAGCTCTCCGAGTCGGATGGTGGTAATGACATCGTAGTACTCCTTCATGAACTGAAGGGAATCCTCATCCGTTTCACCTCGGAAGACTGGAAGAGTATTGAAATGAGAATTCTTCAACTCGTAGCTCCGTTGCAAATCACTCAACAGAATTGCTGACGGTTGAGCTCCCATAATCGGAAAAGCAAAGTCCTTCATAAGTCTCTGAGTATCGGGCACATTGGTAGGGTTCTTCATGTTTATCCGAATCCTGAAATAACCAACAAACAAAGATCAAATCGAACAAGATAATATATGAACACTAAAAAGTAACACTAAAAATACGAAAAATAAAAATACGACTAAAACAAACTAAAGATAACACGCTGTTATTCCTCGGCAGCGGCACCAAAAACTTGATGCGCCGAAAATTGGTTACGTGATAGTTCTATAAACTATCGTAAATGATCGGACGTGCGAGTTTTTACCCTCTCGCAAGTATACGAATCGTTCGCCACGTATAGTGGTTACGAGTAAGGGTATCGTTCCCACGGAGGAGTTGATGTTTACCTTAAGTTGGTCCTAGGTCTTAGATAATATATACACTATATATATATATATATAATATTTACACTATATACACTAATTACATGCAAGAAAATAAATATCAATTGTCACAAACAATTAAACTAACTAATCTAAAATTACACTAACAAGCTTTAATCTAATTACTACTAAGTTAACTAAATCTAACTATAACTAAGGTTTGTCAATCCTTAGCAATTAACTAATCTAAACAACTAAACTACCAATAACAATTATACTAAATTACACTAATTTAACTAATTAGCTAAACTAATTACCACTAATGCAAAGTTATGCAAGAGTGATAATGAGATATGTTATGGACTAATGAATCATGCAACCTATCTAATTACTAGTGATAACATTAAGCACTTCAATTAGAGGTTAACTAAATTAAGCAAGGTTTGCATTAATCTAGTAAATCCTATTTTGCATGTTAACAATTGGATTAATTAATTAACAAGCATATATCAATTAAAGCTCAAATCAAATGATAGATACAACTAGTATCATAGATAATAATACATAAATACACCAAATCCTTAACATAAATATTTAATTACACATTAACAACAAACTAAGGAAATAAGAGAGAAAATAGAGACAACCCAATGATATTGGAGAAGTCTTCAAGCTAGCTCACTCATCTTGCTTCCCCAAGCTTGGAATCAACATGTAGGTGGCTTGGATCGAGATTGGTGGCTGGAAAACCACCTTACACACTAGTTAAAAGCTAAGTGAAGTGGTGTGTGTTTATTCTAAGCTATTGGGTGTAATCTATGATATAAGGATGTAATATTTGCTTGTTTGGATATTTAGGGATGTGTTTAGGTTTAGGGAAAGGTAAATATATATAGTATGGAAGGTTTGGGAGAGTTTGGTCGTGCAAAAACCAAGGTCGATCAAGTGGGCGGGTTCAAATCGTCGAGTTCGCAGGTTCTTGCCCGCCGTCGGAAGTCGCCGCCCATTTTTGGAAGTTGGAGGCGAGCTTGAACCTTCTGGATGGCGGGAAAGAAGCCGTCGCATGAACCCGCCGTCGTTTGGCGAGTTTGAACACTCTGGAACGCGGGAAAGAAGCCGCCGAAGTTGGCCTTGAAGCTTGCACATCCATGGAGTTTTGGAGACTTGGATGGCATGGAAAATGTTTGCATGGGATGCCAAAAATGGGTGCAATGGAACCTCCGGGATGTGGGCTGCAATTTTGGGCAGAAAACCGCTGGAAAATCGGCTGAAAAATGGCCGGAATACGTCATCAAAGAGGCTGGGTCGACCGGGTATGAACCAGGTCAGATGCGGGTCGGGTCGACCCGGCAACAGCTAGAAGACGACCTGACGTCAAGCGTGACACAGCAGGCGTAAAACGACGCCGTTTCTGGGGGTGACATGGCAGCTGATCTGACTTTTGCTGGCGAATTACAATTTGCACCCCTGAACTCTGCTCAAATCACAGAATGATCAATATATTCCCGAGTATTGCACTTTAGTCCCTGATTTCTCCATAATTACCAAAATGCCCCTGAACTTCCCTAATTCCCTGAAACACTTATTTACACCCTATTAAATACACAAAAATGCTCGGAAACAAATACAAAAGATAGGAAAAGGGAGCGCTAAATGTGAACATTTGGAGCGCGATCAACTAATTTGCTCTTAACCACTATACACCCGCTCTACGTAGAGTAGGTGAACAGCAGTGCCATTGGTTGATTTTTATCAACTTTTGTTTCGCCTGAAATTCGCTCTACGTAGAGCAGGTGAAATGCGGCTCTCCAAACTCGAGAGCAACCGCCCCTAGGTTGCCTAGAATCCGCCCTATGTAGGCCGGTCACGAAGAACTTTGTTCTTCATTTCCCAGGTGAACCGCTGTACACCCGCCCTACGTAGAGCGAGTGAACAGCGGTCAAGGCATAAATTTTGCAAACTTTTCAAAACGTTGTCATTTCAATATGACACACTATATATATGCCTCTATCATTTTAGGTTGAGTTAGAGAGTTCAAAATCATATTTTTACTTAACATATTTTTCCAAGAGAAAAATTTCATTAAAGAACTCACATTTGATTACTCAAACACCTTTCCATGATCATCAATCATCATCTAGCATCATCCTAGATAATCTAGATATCATTTTGCATGGATTCTTCAACACACTTTGCTTGGTAAGCTTTTCACTAATATCTTACATATTTTGTGTCTTTCTTAACAAGTAATCTCATTTATCACTTGTATGTTATTCATATATATTTTAGATACAAGATTGAGATTACTGTATTAATTGTTTGAGAGTTGTTTTGTGATAGTTTCATAGGATTTCCTAATCTATGTTTAGCTAAACTTTATGACATGTCATTTAGCTATTGATATCTAGGATTACCTTAATTGCAATATTGTCATCTTAGATAAGCATATAGGGTTTCTTAGCTCTAATTGCATTTTGGATATTTCATATATTCACATAGGCTCTTTATCTCTTCATTGAGAAGTAAGACTTGTGTCGCTTCCGGGATTAGGTTGCGTAAATCACAATCAATTGGACTAAGTTCACTTATACCGGGATTAGGTTGTAATCTTTATCACATTTAGTGGATTTGAGGTTCGAGTGTGGCGCACTTACTAGATCGTGGTTTTTCCCGTGAGGGTTTCCACGTAAATATCAAGTGTTATTTAAATTTCGCACATATTACACTTGTTATATAAATTGACTAGATAAGGGCATTTTTGTAATCTTGACCATACACGAAAATTGGGTAAAATCGGTTAAAATCTATTCACCCCCCCCCCCCCCCCCCCCTCCCCTCCCCTCCCCTCCCCTCTAGATTATATATTGAACACATTGTAATTTGTTTCATTCCTTTTGGGTTCGGTACTACCACTCTCATCAGGCTGTGGAGCCCTCTCCTCTGCTACCAGTTTGGCTGTTGGCTGGTTCCTCCTAGGAGGGATATTAATCGTTGATTTCACCTGTCGAGGTCTAAAATCTATGGGGCGGTTTGGAGCTGGAAACGGTGGTCCAAGCCTATCGAAGACCGGTACCCGGGTACCCGATCCTACTTCTCTTGTGGTTCTAGGCACTTCAAAGAGTATTCCCTGGGTGATCTTCCAGAGGCGAATACTCTCTACGTAGGCAACAACCTACTGTTCCAAGATATCCCAATTGATTTCCTGAACAGCCGGGTCCTAAGGCATGGAGCCCGCATTTGGTGGAGGGACCGGTGCCTTGTTATGGTTTCCCGATCCCCTTCTCTACCGTTGGACCCTCTAGGTAGAGGCAGGGATTGGGGTCTCGATGGGTCGGGCTGCTCTTGAGAGGATCATAGTCTCATCTTAGTGTCTTCTGGGTAGAATTGGATAGCTTTCTTCGTAAATGGATAAGAGGATACCTCCCACAGACAGCGCCAAAAAGTGTTAGTAGGAAAATGGTAAATGGGTCAAATTCCAATTAACACAATATATTATTGAGATGAAGAAATAATAACACTGTTTTATTGATCATTCAAATGAAATACATGACACAATAGAGATAACACATAGTTTTGATAGAATGAGGGTTTTGATGAGGTTTAGGTATGAGATTTCTGACACAGTTGGCGATGGCGATCTCGTGTTAGTCAATAAGTAGAATTTCTGTAAGGATGTAGATAAAAAATTAGATCCTTCTCTTTCGAGAGTCTCTTTGAATTTATAGATCATTTTTCTTGCTCATTACTCTGGCAATCAATCAATCAATTAAGCAATCAATGGGATGTTGATGGTGGCTTTGTTTTAGGCGCGGGAATGGTTCCCATAATCAAGTGATTCTGTTCCCTTTCATGATAATCTTGACAGAGTTGGCTAATCTCGTTCAAAATGGCGGGAGAAGTCAACTTTCCTTGTATTTAAAAAGTTGGCGTATACCGTCCTTCTTGTAACATAAATCCAGTTCCTTGGTGTATCAGTTCATTCTTCCTTGATAATCTTCTCTTTACTTCGATCCCCACTGCCTGGTAGCCTGGTTCTAAAAGGGGTCGGGGTATCCAGGTATCTCGCATCCTATTGAACCGAGGTACCAGTATCCTTTGAGTAGTGGGGTATCGGGGTACCGGGATACCTGGTCAACACAGTAGCGGGGTACCGGGATAATGCAATAGCGGGGTAAAAATGGTGGTTTAAAAGCCCTCGCGACGGTAGGAGTCCTGTTGGTTCAATGAAAACCAAAGAGAATTCATCCAAGATTTGCCGCAATTCCCAATCAGTGGTTGATAAATCAGTATCAAAGCTTTTTGATTATGTGCACTAGTTAATCTGGAGGAAAAAACCTCGACTCTCTATGTTATTTAATTGGTGATGATCAATTACCTCCAATTCTGAAGGCCTTAACCCTTTGAAGACACATTGCTTGCCGTCATGTTTAAAGACCATGGTTGATTTGTCATAGTCTTTTTCAATCGGCCCTAACGTGCGTAACCATTGGACTTCAAGAACAATTTGAATAGCAGCTACAGGAAGCACAAAAAAATCTACAGTGATTATTGTTCCTTGAATATCAATAATAATAGATATGCAACGCCTTTCACATTGAATTTTTTCTTTATTGGCCACCATAACCTGGAATGTTTTATCTTTCAAGACTGGAATACCTAACTTGCTCACCAATGATTTCTCAATAAAGTTGTGGGTGCTTTCGCAATCTATGAGTATAGTAACTTTGGTGCTCTGGATTAGACCCGGTACTTTGATTGTTTGAGGATGACAAATCAACCTTGGTTTTCAAACATGACGGCAAGCAATGTGTCTTCAAAGGGTTAAGGCCTTCATAATTGGAGGTAATTGAATATCACCAATTAAATAACATGGAGAGTCGTGGTTTTTTCCTCCAAATTAACTTGTGCACAGAATCAGAAAGCTTTGCTACTAATTTATCAACCATGGTCTTCAAACATGACAGCAAGCAATGTGTCTTCAAAGGGTTAAGGCCTTCAAAATTGGAGGTAATTGATCATCACCAATTAAATAACATGGAGAATCGAGGTTTTTTTCCTCCAGATTAACTTGTGCACAGAATCAGAATGCTTTGCTTTTGATTTATTAACCACTGATTGGCAATTGCGGCAAATCAATAGTTCTTATTTCTCAATCTTGTCTTCTTTTCTCTCTAAATTCTCTATTTCTACAATATTTAGTATGCTAAAGTAGCTGTACGCTGTAGTAACCGAACCCGACTTATTGTAGAATGTTATATTTTAAATTTATGAACGAATTACACCCACCTCCTCTGAGGTTTGCTAAATTACAAATGAAAACGACTTTATCATTAACTAACACTTATCTTCCCCACCGTCAGTCAACGTCCGTTACATTTAACCGTTGACCATATCAAGAAGGGTAATATCGTCTTTCAACTTATATTGAACTGTACATGTCATAAAAAAAACGAATAATTTTTTTTAAAAAAAAATCTTATCATTTCTTCTTCCTTCACCGTCCATCACATGATGGACATTAGAGATCAGATTTGTTAGGTTGATAATTAGTGTTAGCATTAATTCCATATCAAAACGTGTTTTACTTGTAATGTTTAGTGGTTAGTAAATGAAGGATTTCGAAGACGAAGGACGTCTCAACCATTATTCGTTCAAGTTGCCGGCTTTTAAGAGTTTCAGGCATTATCGGTCTACAAAGGTATTCTAAGTCCTCTTATCTCTTACAAGGCTAGGCACACACTCACACATATCATTCTTGTGTGTCCCTTCATGATTTTATTTCATTTACATTTCACTTTCACACACTTGGCAAAATATGCTCATGCATTCACATTTAGTTAATAAACTTTGTGTTTTGCATTTTCTAGGACTATGTCCGGAAACTAGCATATGTGTGTGTATTTGTGTTTGTATGTTTCCATATTTTGTGTTTAGGACTTGAACATGTTCTTATTCAATGCCTTATTGAGTTCCGGTCGTTTCGGTTACTCATTCATAAGGTTTCGAGTCCAAACGTGTTGACTATGCCACTTTACGTTCTCTTACGTTGTGTTGACTTCATCGATGATTTCCGAGATGATTTCTCAACCGTTTTTCAAAGTTGTATAGTCATTATCGTGCGTGAGAGAGTCACGGTTTGTAATCCAAAAACGGATTCGAATTCGGAGTTCGAACGCCTGAGATACGGGCCGACAAACCGAGGGAGCGCGCGAGAGGACAGCCCAGGCCGTGGGCCACAAGGGCTGGCCGTGGTTGAGGCCGTGGGCCCCACGGCCTGGAGCAGCCTCTGCTCCCGTGTAGGCCACGCGCCCCCCACGGCCAGGGGGTGACGTGGCACCACATGGTTGGCCGGTTCCCTCCTTCTCTCTCCTCCTATTTCTTCCCTCTCTCTCTCATTTTGAAAATTTAAGAAGAAAAATTTCAGTTTCCCGTCTAGAGTTCTCTCCAATTTTTCCAAACTTCAAAACACCATATCTTCCTCATCCGGAGTCGGATTTGAGTGATTCAAGTTGGAGAGTGTTCGTATTTGAGTCCTCTAACATCTCCAAGTGGTTTGGTGGCTGATTGATCGTGATTTCAAGTGGTTGGACACTGAATTTTGCACCAGCTGCAGAATCCGAGGTTTGAGTCTCAACTTTGGGATTTCTTGTTATTTGACCTTTCATTTGCTTGGGGTTTCTTCTTCTATATCTATGTTATTGTTTTATAAAAGCTATTTGGAAAGGTAGCTTGATTTTCATTCTAATTGAAACTCAATTTGTGGACTCATGTTGACTAGATTTTATGATTCTAGGTTTTACATTTGTTTGTGAGTTGTATTGTGATTAGAATGGCATCTTAGGTTGTTTGATACTTAATTGAATTAATTTTGTGATAAAATAACTTTGAGATTTGATTTGGTCCTTTGATTAGTGAAATCTAGGATTTGTGTATTTTTATGTGATTTAGAGAATATAGGTTTTGATTGATGTAAATCTCAAAACCTTGCTCTATATTTTTGTCTAGTATATTGATTGATTTTAATCTCATATATCTAGCTTTTAATTGTATATTGATAACATCTTGAATTTGTACTTAATGAACATTTTGTGATTCAAGTGTTATGTGTGTGGATGAGACTTTGAGTATATGTGTTAGGTGTTTCACATGCTTAGGTTTCTATTCATGTATTTTTGCATCTAGACTTGATTAATTGTGATATCACATGTTTAGGTCTATTTGTGCCATGGAATGTATTGATCACATGTTCTATGTTGTATTGAATGTTTGCATCATTTGCATTCACATGATCACACTAGGAAGTCCTTGTAAAAGGCATGAAGTCTTGGTTAGAGTCGGGATGACTCGGATAGCCAAGCAAGAAGTCTTGCCTAGAGTCAGGATGACTCAGATAGGTAAGCAAGGAGTCATGGCTAGAGTCGGGAGGACTCGGATAGTCATGCATGGGAGGCTCCCTAGAGGCAAGAGTGCCTTGGATAGGGAGTTGGCTATTGTATTGGTAGGCCTAGGCGTATGGTTAGACATAGAGTCCGATAGAGCGGGGTACACGGGAGGTGTATGCACTCTTAAGGAATTTCTAATCTACCATCGATGTTGGTTGAGTGTGTTGTCCAATATATGGTGGTTCCGCATCATTGAGGGATTTCATACTTTCCAATAGGGTTGGGTAGGCTTAGACTTCACTAGGTTGGGTGAGCTAAAGATTGGTCACTTTGTGAATGTTCTATGTTTACTTTCCAATAATATAGTACCCAATGGTTGTAGTTCAACCCGTGGATGTTTCCTCCTTGGAGGTTTTACCACGTTAAAAAATCTCTTGTGTTAATTCTTTCTATCTCTTTCTCTTATATTTTAATTGTATATTTTATTGTCTTGATTCATAATATCCACATGTGATATATTGTGAAGCAAGTCTTTGTATAGTGTGATTAGTATATTCATTCTTTAGATCAATTTGTATCTTTGATTCTTTTATATATTGTAATTTTTGTATAGTGATATTTTGATCACTCTTGTAACACATTGAACATCTTATGAAATACAAGCTTATTTTGTTGTTATGTTTATTTGCTATTTTACCTCACATGACTTGTTGATATACTTAGACATTTCTCTTATGATTGTAACATCGTATTGTCTATGTATGTCTTCCTTGGCTTATTGTGTTGTGTGTAAGGCTACCTTGAGGGACAAACGAATGTTTGTTCAAGGGTTTGAAAAAAGGTGTAAAAACCTATTCACCCCCCTCCCCCCCCTCTAGGTATGCTTTAAGCAATTTAACTTCGTTTGTGTACATTCAATTGGTATCAGAGCGGGTCGTCGGACGGCACTCGACGAGATCTGGTTTATACTTACGAGTGGATTGCTTAGGTTTTTGTGTCATAGTTGTCCTCCTTTATTTGTTGTGGAAAAGGTTCTTCTCATTTTTCATTGCATTTGTCTACTAACAAATTTGTTGATAAGCTTGAAAGAGTGTTAGTTACAAAAGCAAAGAAGAAGATGTTCTTGTGTTCCAAAGGTTGATCAATTTAGGTTTGATCACTTACTCAAGCAACATATGAAGAAATCCACATGGAGTGATTATGTCTCTAGTGATGAGGAGAGCTCAAGTGATAAGTCTTCTGGTGAAGAAGAGTTGGTAAGCAACTTTGTTGCATTCATGACCTCTCACTCTATCCTAGAGGATGTATGTCAAGATTCGTTGGATGAGGAGGTTGATCCAAATCATTAAGAGTGCTTAAGATGATTTGATCAAGCTACAAGTGGATGAGTTTGTCTCAACAACTCGGAGGCTCTTAGGTGAAAAGAATGTTCTTGATAAAGAAGCTTAGAGAAGTTGAAGGGTTTGTTCTTGAAAGGGTTTGTTCTTGAAAGGGATAGGATAATCTCTAGTTTGACTCTAGGAGGCTCAAGCGACTTTGTAGTTGAGGAGATTCTCATAGAAGTATCACTTCCTACAAAGCGAAGATCATGTCATTGTTGACAAGATAGCTCCTAAGAAGAGACGTTCCAAGACCAAGATCAAATTGAAGAACAAGTTACCCCTTGAAACTCCCACTTGTCCTCCACCACCACCGGAAGGTAAATCTCTCCTTTTGTTCCCATATGTCATTTTTGCAATACCTTAGGCCATATCAAGCCCAAGTGCTATAAATTCATTGAATATTGCAACTTAAAAAATGCATCTAGGAATAGAGAGATTGGACCTAATTCTATGCATGCTAAAGTTTTTGAATATGGAAAGCATGATAATTTGTCAAAGCATGTTAAGAATATCCGGAAGGTGAAGAATGCATATCCTACAAAGTTTGACCATGCATGTGTTGCTAACAATGTTGAGAAGAAGAGTATTAATGATATTATTGTGAATCAAGTTGTGGAAGAACTTTACTCTAGGTTCAACATTGTGGTCAAAGAGAATCTTGATGATGTTCGTGTATGTCCACCCAAGACAAAATTTGTCAAGGGTGAGTGCTCTTACCGTTAGTGTAAGTTGCACATGTGAGTTAGCTTTAAGACTAGTGTCGTTGTTAAGAAGCTTAGCTTTTTGCTTTGTATCTTTACAACTTGACATGAACTTAGCTATCTCACTTTGTTTGTTTTGATAGTCAAAATTTGTTGATTAACTTTTGAGAAGTTTTTTTTGGAATCTATTTGGTAACATATTTGTTATGGCTTTTAGAGAAAGTCATTTTTTTTGTTTGTTTGAGTTGGATTACATTGTCTTTAGTCTCTTGGAATCGACACACCTATAACTTGTAGTCATGAGGACTTACAAGCCAAGAGGACTTATAAAAAGGGTGAAGGCTTTGTATTTGGTGAAAATAGCTTGAGAAGGTATCTCTATATCATATTGCTTGCTTACTTGATTTTTCATCTATCAACTCATTGTTTGTATCACATTCATGAAGCATGTCATAATTGAGAACTAATATAGTGTTTATATGGTACTCTTTGACATTTGCTAGTTTAAGATCTTTTGGTGATAAGTGTTCACATTGATCTTATTTCATGAAGCGTGTTGTTATTTGTATGATTGTTGAGTGGCTAATTTTTGAATAATGTGAGCTTCATATTCTTTGATAGCTACTCTCTTGAGAAGTAGAGATCTTAAGTAAGTCTCTTTATTTGCTTCTAGATCATGTGCTTTTAAGCCTTGAAATTGGTTTCAAAAATGCACTTTGCTTATCTTGTATGTTTTGTTAAGTATGTTGAGCTTGATTGATGTTCGCTTTGGATACACCTTGAAGTCCTAAGGACTAGTACATTTAAAAATGACCAATGGTTGGTATCCATTTGCTTCGGCAACATAGAACTCAACGAGCACCCTCATGGAAAGGGCTACACACCTTGGTTGTGAAGCCACCCAATGTTGGAAAGGGCTACGTCATTGTGATGAGTGAAAGCCGCCATGAGGTGTATATGTTTATGTTAGAAAAATCAAAGAAGTGTTGAATTGAATCATAAAAAAAAAAAAAAAAAAAAATCTTTGATTCAAGCCTTAATAAAAAAAAAAATAATAATAATAATAATAAAAGGCTTTTGGAGTATAGTTGAATAATCAGATGAGCTCGGGTTGACAAATAGAAATGGGTTGACGAGCCACATGCACACACACGCTCACATGTTGAAATCTATTCTCTTTATAAGCAAAATTTCGGATGATAACCGGTTTGACCTTATCTTCACACACTCACTTTTGCTTAATTAGTATTTGTGATACTTTAGCAATTTTTGATGACATATGAGAGTGATTGAAAATCTTGATGTAACTCTCTTAGATATGTGAAGCTTATTTGCAAATCTAATAAAAATTGCTTGTGATGTGATTGTGTGGTGATTTTTGTGAACATTTGTCTATCTTGATTTTAGATGAGGCACTTGTCAAGGGGGAGCATAATATGCTAAATTCTTATTCTCTTTTATGACATGTTCACATGTTCTTCAAGGTTGTTAATTGTTGGCATTATTCTTATTTTGATAAATCATGAAGATGCTATGATAAATTCTTACTTGCATGGTGATTTATTAAATATAGTGTTTTGTCTTTGTATATGTTTATTGGTTTCTTATTTGTTTCTTTGTTTCCTCCCACTTTGTTTTTAGTTTGTTTTGTGTTGCAAGATTATGGGTAAAGCAAAGAAGGTTGGTGGAAACACTTCTTCATCTCCCATTGCCAAGTCCAAACCTACCATGTCTTCCAAAATTTCCAAAGGTAACAAAGTTGATGAATTGGGAATTTTTGGGTGCAAAAAGATAATTCAAGAAAAGGGTATTGACTTGGACTCTTGTGTTGGATCATATGTTTATGATGTGCTTAAGAGTAGGAATTGGATTTCATGGGTCAACATGTTAGGAATATCTAATGAGACCATTGTTAGAGAATTTTATAATGCTTACAAATCCGGTTCTACTGTGACTAGTGCTACTCTTAGCATAAGGAAAGTTGTCTTTAGAGTTTGCCCTAGGAAGGTTAATGAATTTCTTAACTTGTCCGATGACATTGAATCGGAATTCCTTGATGTTGATGTCTTGGAAAACCTTGATTTAATGGGTAAGACTTTATGTGATGATGATGATTTTGTATGGGGGAAACGTGCTTTTATTAGGCAAGGTGAGCTAACAAAAATTAGTGCATTTTGGCATTTATTTGTATGCTCCAATCTTGTTGTTTCTACTAATGCTTCGGAGCTTAATAGAGACAAGATTAAGATTATGTATGCCTTGGTTACTAACCAACCTATAAACCTTGGTGAATTGCTTGTGGAGCAAATTCAAAGTGCGGCTTGTACTAGTCGTTTGGACAAGAAATTGGCTTTTCCGGGGTTTATAACTCAATTGTGCTTAGCTAAAGGTGTGAGGAATCTTAATGGTGATGTTATGCTTCCTCCCTTAGAGAAGTTGAGTGAGAAACGTATGGCAACCATGTCGTACAAGGACAAGGGAAAGTCTAATGATGTACTTAGGCTTTTTGGTGATTCTCTTGATTCTAACTATGTCCCTAACTCACCTGCTCTTCCTAGTTGGGCTTTAAAATTGAGGAAAGAGGTTGAAGAATCTCATAGGTTGATTGAGGCGTCACAAAGGAAGATTGAAGACCTTAGTGCAAAGCTTGTTGCTTAAGATGAGAGGATCAAAGAGTTGGAAGGAAAATCAACTCCAACAAGGCAATATGTGAGATCTGCACACCGTTCTTCTTTCCTTGGTGGCACAAGTGGCTAGAGAGCTTCATGAGGTATAATTTCTTACTCTTTCCCTTTGGCTTCATATCATGTCAAAAAGGGGGAGAAATATGAGAAACACATGGGAGATATCTAGCTTACTTAGTCTTATGTTAGTTGTTTTATATTTTTGTATATTTGGTATCTAGCTTGAACTATATGGCATGTAATATTTTTGTTGAATCTTGGCTTAGAATATATTGATGGATAGTATGTATTAAGGGGGAGCATACTTGATCCATTTGAACTTATATGTTATTATTTTCTTGCCTAAGATTGGATATTGCCATACTTGTTGTCTCTTGGATATTCTTGTGCTTTCAAGTTTTTTTTAGGTGATATCAAGAGAAGACCAAGATGAAGTTCAAGACTTGATTTATAATTTGTGTCTATATGTGTAACTCATTGTACTCATTGTGACCAAATTTTCTTTGTAATTGTTTTAGTGTTTGTTTAGGGGTTTTGTCATGGAATTTGCCAAAGGGGGAGATTGTTAGGTTGATAATTAGTGTTGGCATTAATTCCATATCAAAACGTGTTTTACTTGTAATGTTTAGTGGTTAGTAAATGAAGGATTTCGAAGACGAAGGACGTCTCAACCATTATTCGTTCAAGTTGCCGGCTTTTAAGAGTTTCGGGCATTATCGGTCTACAAAGGTATTCTAAGTCCTCTTATCTCTTACAAGGCTAGGCACACACTCACATATATCATTCTTGTATGTCCCTTCATGATTTTATTTCATTTACATTTCACTTTCACACACTTGGCAAAATATGCTCATGCATTCACATTTAGTTAATAAACTTTGTGTTTTGCATTTTCTAGGACTATGTCCGTAAACTAGCATATGTGTGTGTATTTGTGTTTGTATGTTTCCGTATTTTGTATTTAGGACTTGAACATGTTCTTATTCAATGCCTTATTGAGTTCCGGTCGTTTCGGTTACTCATTCATAAGGTTTCGAGTCCAAACGTGTTGACTATGCCACTTTACGTTCTCTTACGTTGTGTTGACTTCATCGATGATTTCCGAGATGATTTCTCAACCGTTTTTCAAAGTTGTATAGTCGTTATCGTGCGTGAGAGAGTCACGGTTTGTAATCCGAAAACAGATTCGAATTCGGAGTTCGAACGCCCAAGATACGGGCCGACGAACTGAGGGAGCGCGCGAGAGGACAGCCCAGGCCGTGGGCCACAAGGGCTGGCCGTGGTTGAGGCCGTGGGCCCCACGGCCTGGAGCAGCCTCTGCTCCTGTGTGGGCCACGCGCCCCCCACAGCCAGGGGGTGATGTGGCACCACATGGTTGGCCAGTTCACTCCTTCTCTCTCCTCCTATTTCTTCCCTCTCTCTCTCATTTTGAAAATTTAAGAAGAAAAATTTCAGTTTCCAGTCTAGAGTTCTCTCCAATTTTTCCAAACTTCAAAACACCATATCTTCCTCATCCGGAGTCGGATTTGAGTGATTCAAGTTGGAGAGTGTTCGTATTTGAGTCCTCTAACATCTCCAAGTGGTTTGGTGGCTGATTTATCGTGATTTCAAGTGGTTGGACACTGAATTTCGCACCAGCTGCAGAATCCGAGGTTTGAGTCTCAACTTTGGGATTTCTTGTTATTTGACCTTCCATTTGCTTGGGGTTTCTTCTTCTATATCTATGTTATTGTTTTATAAAAGCTATTGGAAAGGTAGCTTGATTTTCATTCTAATTGAAACTCAATTTGTGGACTCATGTTGACTAGATTTTATGATTCTAGGTTTATATTTGTTTGTGAGTTGTATTATGATTAGAATGGCATCTTAGGTTGTTTGATACTTAATTAAATTAATTTTGTGATAAAATAACTTTGAGATTTGATTTGGTCCTTTGATTAGTGAAATCTAGGATTTGTGTATTTTTATGTGATTTAGAGAATATAGGTTTTGATTGATGTAAATCTCAAAACCTTGCTCTATATTTTTGTCTAGTATATTGATTGATTTTAATCTCATATATCTAGCTTTTAATTGTATATTGATAACATCTTGAATTTGTACTTAATGAACATTTTGTGATTCAAGTGTTATGTGTGTGGATGAGACTTTGAGTATATGTGTTAGGTGTTTCACATGCTTAGGTTTCTATTCATGTATTTTTGCATCTAGACTTGATTAATTGTGATATCACATGTTTAGGTCTATTTGTGCCATAGAATGTATTGATCACATGTTCTATGTTGTATTGAATGTTTGCATCATTTGCATTCACATGATCACACTAGGAAGTCCTTGTAAAAGGCATGAAGTCTTGGTTAGAGTCGGGATGACTCGGATAGCCAAGCAAGAAGTCTTGCCTAGAGTCAGGATGACTCAGATAGGTAAGCAAGGAGTCATGGCTAGAGTCGGGAGGACTCGGATAGTCATGCATGGGAGGCTCCCTAGAGGCAAGAGTGCCTTGGATAGGGAGTTGGCTATTGTATTGGTAAGCCTAGGCGTATGGTTAGACATAGAGTCCGATAGAGCGGGGTACACGGGAGGTGTATGCACTCTTAAGGAATTTCTAATCTACCATCGATGTTGGTTGAGTGTGTTGTCCAATATATGGTGGTTTCGCATCATTGAGGGATTTCATACTTTCCAATAGGGTTGGGTAGGCTTAGACTTCACTAGGTTGGGTGAGCTAAAGATTGGTCACTTTGTGAATGTTCTATGTTTACTTTCCAATAATATAGTACCCAATGGTTGTAGTTCAACCCGTGGATGTTTCCTCCTTGGAGGTTTTACCACGTTAAAAAATCTCTTGTGTTAATTCTTTCTATCTCTTTCTCTTATATTTTAATTGTATATTTTATTGTCTTGATTCATAATATCCACATGTGATATATTGTGAAGCAAGTCTTTGTATAGTGTGATTAGTATATTCATTCTTTAGATCAATTTGTATCTTTGATTCTTTATATATTGTAATTTTTGTATAGTGATATTTTGATCACTCTTGTAACACATTGAACATCTTATGAAATACAAGCTTATTTTTTGTTATGTTTATTTGCTATTTTACCTCACATGACTTGTTGATATACTTAGACATTTCTCTTATGATTGTAATCGTATTGTCTATGTATGTCTTCCTTGGCTTATTGTGTTGTGTGTAAGGCTACCTTGAGGGACAAACGAATGTTTGTTCAAGGGTTTGAAAAAAGGTGTAAAAACCTATTCACCCCCCTCCCCCCCCCCCCCCTCTAGGTATGCTTTAAGCAATTTAACTTCGTTTGTGTACATTCAAGATTAAATTTAAAATAAAAAAAAAACGAAATTAAGAAAATAAATTTAAAAAACTTCATCATCATCGTCCCCAATCTCAGTTCATACAACCATACATACCACTTCTCCTTCATCATCGTCCCACAACCTCATCATCTTCATCATCATCGACCATCACCATTATCTTCCTCATCATCCCACAAATCCAAACCCAAAAATCTTTCTTTCTTCAACAACCATCATCCCCAAATACAAAATCCAAACTGGAATCGAAATCCACAACACCAAAAACCCATTCAAAGCAAACTCCACAACATCTAAATCAACAAAACTTTAACATTGACATCTCCAAACAAAAAATTTCCAGATTTTTGTTTTTCTTTGAAAAACAAATTTTCCAGATCTCTCCAGATCTTTCCAACCCATCATCATCAAAAGATCCTAATCTTTCCACCCTTATCATCATCCTTATCTCTCCACCGCCAATATCAACCTCATCTCATCTCTCCACCATTGTCACCAAACCAAAATCTAAAAACAAATCGAACTGAAAAACAAAATCGAATCAAACCCAGAACCTAGAAACGTTTTTGATCGTCATCGAACCCAGAAGCCCACCATTGACTCAAAATCCATCATTGAGGGTTTGTGGGGTTGGTGGGGCTCGATATGGTGATGGGAGGAGCGGCTAGGGTTTGCCGGTTTCGCAACGGCCAGCAGGAGATGGATTCAAGTAGCTTCTGAGACTTTATGGAGGTCAGAGAGAGACTGAGAAAGGAGAGGAGAGAGATCGAGAAAGATGGAGATGGTGTCTGGTGTCATGGTGTGTGAGAGTGATGATGATCGAGTGAGAGAAAGAGAAAGATTTAGTTTTTTTTTTTTTTAATTTTAATTTTAAATTTAATTTGTTTTGTTTTTTTTTTTTAATTATTTGTAATATTATTATTTTTTTAAAATATTTATTTTTCTTTTTTGTTTAAATGAATGAATTTATATTTTAATTTTAAATTTAATTTGTTTTGTTTTGGGAAATAATTAGTTATAATTTTTTATTAATTTTTAATAATCTCTATTTTTTAAATAATTTCCTTTTATTTTATTTTATTTGTAATTTGATTTTTTTTTTTAGTTTTTGTCTTTTTCTGGGGTTATAAAAGTAAATAGACATACTTAGGGTATTTTAGACTTTTACACAGTCTGACAAGGTCAACGGCTAAATGTAACAGACGTTGACTAACAGAGAGGGAGGTGAGTGTTAGTTAATGATAAAGTCGTTTTCATCTGTAATTTAGCAAACCTCAGGGGAGGTGAGTGTAATTCGTTCTAAATTTATTAAAAAGTTGTAAATAAATAATACTAAAGCATGATCAAACTCATGCAATCAAGTCTATCATACGCTCCAACATTCTATCGAAAACATATTATTTTTAGAAAAACAAAAATAAACAATTTGAAAATGAAATCTAACATAGCTTCCATAAATCTTCATTATGTTGCGGTTTAGAATCTCAATCCTCACTTACGCTTACAAATGTTAAATTGCTTGTGTTAGAAGACAACCACTTTTATTGTTATAGTTAGAATATAGTGATACAATCAATTTATAGTTTTAAAGTTTTTAATTTAATTTTTTTTCATTAATTATTAAAATATATTCTAAATGTAATTATAGAGATTTTTTTTTTACTAATTCAACAACTTTAATAAATTTATTTACTATTGAGTCAGTAAATACAAAAAAAAAAAAAAAAAATTCATAAATTTCATAAACACATATATATATATATATATTATATAAATCTTTATATTAATGGGTTATAATGAATATGGTTTTTCAAAGGTGAACCCAAAACCTACTCATTATATTATGGGTTTTAATGGGTTGACCCATTAACAACCCGATCTGATAAATTAAGCCCATCAACCGCTATTTTCGAATGGCTTTGATTGTGTTAATGGGTCGTGTGAAATTTTGACAGGTCTAACATTATACTAGAGTGTCATGCCATAATTAATTAGCATATGATAATTATTTGTTATTGCATTAAATCATATTAAGTACTTAATTTCTTCTTCTTCTTTTTTTTTTTTTTTTTTTTTTTTTTTTTTTTTTGACTTGACTTTATCTATCTATCCACCTATTTAGATTAGGTATTTTTTAAAAGTTTTTACAATTGGTAAAATTCGAGCCGCTGACTTTGAAGTCATTAGCCCAAACTCCAAGATCATCCATCTACCAACTAAACTACGTCCTGCATGCATATTAAGTACTTAATTAAAATAAGAACTTTTAATATTTAAAATAAAATAAACGAGAAAAAAAAGCGTTATTTTATTTCCTGCTTCCTAATCCTAGTCACATTTTCTATATATCATATATTTGGACTGAAGATTTATCAATTATTTATTATGAAATCGTAACGTGAAGTACAAATTTCATTAAAACAAAAAAACAACAAACACAAAAATAAAAAATAAAAAATAAAAAACGTGATACACAAATGATCCCCTTTTGAAAAAAATTCTGCATCAGATTTTTTCTTAATATCTCAAAAGTTTAGTCTAGTCATTGAGGACCCTGCAAGGACACTTTATGTCATATGGACTGTTTGTTGTCTGTAGCAAGTCTTTGGAGACCAAGACTTTTTTTAAAATACTATATATATATATATATTATGTGATGATGACGATTCGAATTGTCAGATGACAGACCGAAAGACACACCGTGACAACTAAATATATTCATTGTTCATGGGTTATGTATAACTAATCGAATCTATTTTCCATTCCACATTACATGCTTTAAGTGGTTGGATACACCCACCATTAGCTGCATAAGAGATTATCTACTTAAAATCATTAATACTTTGTCTAAAAATAGCAAAATAATAGTTTTTTTTCTTGGATTAGGCGAGTAATATCCGGATCACACGTATTTTATCTGACATGATCTTAACAGGTCCCGACAATTATATTATAATAGTTCCTGTAATATTGAAAAATAATAATTGTTATTTCTATGTTTTTTTTTTTTATTATTATTTTTTTTTATATATTGATTCTTTTCATTTCAGGTTTCTTTATTAAAGTTTATCCGTATTATCGAATATTTTTAAACACACGTTTATTATTAAAAAGATAAATTAAAACTTGAATTCATTCTCAGAAACACAATACTTATTATTTGTTTTAGGTAGAGATGTTTGAAATTTGAACTGATGAACGCGGAAGCGATATGCCTAATATTTGCCTATAACTCATAGCAATTAATATCTATAGTAGAAAAATAAGATGAGAGAAAATAAACGATCACATAATATAAGATATATGTGGAAAACCCTAAATTAGGGAAAATACCACGAGTCGTCAGGACAACAAAGAAAGTTCCACTATATGATAAATTGTTACAACCATATACTCTATGATTCTCTCTCACACCTCAACCCCAAACCACAGAGCCTTACCAAGTCCCCAAGCTCACAATCAAGCTTTACATCATAACTCTCAGCTCGTAACACTCACAAGAACTCCCCCAATATCCCTTAGTCTCCCCTAAATATCACCCACAGATCTCTAACTTGATCCACTGATATTCCTCGGATCCCTCCTCGGATATTCCCTAGGGTCTCCTCCGGATCTCACCACTCTAATGTTACAAGTGTTCTTTTGCTCCACAAGAATAACCTAATTACAAGGTTCTATTGATATTAGTTACAGGGAGCTAAGAACAACAAGAAAATCTCTCCTATAAGTACAAGACTTACTTGTTCCACATAAATACTATTTCCTTTTATGACAAGTCTTCTTTAAAGAGAAATCTTTTTCCTTCAGGCATAAGAACTTCCAGAAGAATTACTTTCCTTTTCACCGAAGATTTCCTGTTCCACGCATGCTTATGATTGACTATGGTTCGTGTTACGGTTGGCCACCAACACCCTACATCATCACCAGTCACTCATTTTGGTAAACTGTTATCCATAGCTATCCCTACCGATGTCCCTGCCATAGCGTTCTTGATAGTGTTTTCCTTTGGACTAGACCGCTATGGAAACCGTTGTCAATGCCACAATGTTACCCACAGCGGTTGTCTTCAGCCTTTGATTCTTCAGTTATTCTTGGTCTTCAAACTTCCCTCAAACACCAACTCCAACTTCCAAATATTATCCCATGTCTCCAGTAAGTTTCACATCAGTTGAGTCTCGTTTGGTTCACACTGGGTTCACTTGAGAATATGAGCCAAAACCTAACAATTCTACCCTTTGGCAAGTATTCCAAGACCTTTGTCCATAGCCACAATTCTCATCACCAAGAATCATTGTACCGCACCATAAAGTATAACCACTCTGGAACAAACCATCCTAAGATTTTTATTTATTATTATTATTATTTTTATTTTTATTTTTTTTTTTTTTTGTGTTTGTTGTTCCGGCACTGTGTTGAAATAATTTGCTGAAATTGTGGTGTAACTCCTCATGTCAGATTTTCAAAGAGTTTGTCAGTCATCGACATCCTTGTCCACCCACACACCTTACATCACCTTCTGACCGATGCCCATGTGCAAACTTGTGGACCTCTAGCAACAACATATTATCTTCCATGACAAGTGAGGAAAACTGCCAAAATGATAAATGTGTCCTTGCATCACCTAACCCTGTGAAAGACCTTTTGTCCTTGTACCACTTATCATGGTGAAAGACTTGCTACTAGTACCAGGTGCGCTTTGTCGGATAGGCCCCAAACCACACTGGTTTTTTTTTTTTTTTTTTTTTTTTTTTTTTTTTTTTTTTTTTTTTTTAATCGCCTTGTGTAACCCATATTGGATCTCTATGACTCGTACTTGCCACAACAAGCTAAATTTCTCCTCTATCAATATTCTTCTTTCTTCAAACCCTACCAAGTTCAAAACCGCTTTCAAGACGTATCTCATTTGCTAAACCATACTAGGCAGCTATGAATCATCATCCTAATGTCACTAAATCCTACATACAATCTCTCGTAAAGACTTGAAACTGCCATCGGCAAACCATGTGGCTCTGATACCAATTATTGGGAATTTGAATTGATGAACGCATAAGGGACACACCTAATATTAGCCCATAACTCATAGCAATTAACGTCTATAGTAGAAAAATAAGATGAGAGAAAATAAACAATCACACAACACAAGATATATATGGAATACCCTAAATCAGGGAAAAAACCACAGGCCGTCAGGACGACAGAGAAAGTTCCACTATATGATAAATTGTTACAACCATATACTGTAGGATTCTCTCTCATACCTCAACCCCAAACCACAGAGCCTTACCAAGTCCCCAAGCTCATAATCGAGCTTTACATCATGACTCTCAGCTCAAACAACTCATAAGAACCACACCCCCCCCCCCCAAAAAAAAAAAAAAAAAAAAAAAAAAATCCCCTAGGTCTCCCAAGAATATTACCCACGGATTTCTAACTTAATCCACTGATATTCCTTGGATCCCTCCCCGGATATTCCTTGGGGTCTCCCGCAGATCTCACCACTCTCTAATGTTACAGGTGTTCTTTTGCTTAACAATAACCTAATTACAAGGTTCTATTTATACTAGTTACACAGAGCTAAGACCAACAAGGTAATCCATCTCCTATACGTATAAGACTTACTTGTTCCATATAAACACTATTTCATTTTATGACAAGTCTTCTTGTAAAGAAAATCATTTTCCTTCAAGCACAAGAACTTCTAAAAGAATTACGTTCCTTTTCCCGTTCCACACATGCTTACGATTGACTACGGTTCCGGTCACGGCTGACCTCTCACACCCTACACCGTTACAAGTCACCTAGAATGCACCACATTTTGGTAAACTGCTGTCCACCACTGTCCCTACCACAACGTTCTTGACAACGTTTTCCTTTGGACTAGATCACTGTGGAAACCGCTGTCAATGCCACAGTGTTACCCACAACGGTTGTCTTCAGCCTTTGATTCTTCAGTTCTTCTTGGTCTTCAAACTTCCCTCAAAAACCAATTCCAACTTCCAAACGTTATCCCACATCTCCATGAAGTTTTACATCAGTTGAGTCTCATTTGGTTCACATTGGGTTCACTAGAGAATACGAGCCAAAACCTATCAAGAGAAACAACCGAATCTATAACAACATAAGAGGTTGTGGCTCATGAGAGAAATTGAATAAAAGTATGAATGTGACATTAAATTATCAAGCAACTGGAAAGTACGTTCACCTAAAAAAGAAAGATACAATCATAATTCCACATATCACTTTTACATAATAATTGAAGCACTTTTATAATGAACTTTTACATAATAATTGAAGTACTTTTATAATAATCTTAATTACAAGCGGTTTATATATATATATATATATATATATATATATATAATGTCTCTCATGAAGGATCCCTTATTTTAATTTCAACAAAATTTGAGAATTTTCCGAGTACTAAAACTATTTATCCAAATTTTGTTAAATATGAAGGCATAGGAAAATAGGTAAAATAGGAAAATTCAAAAAAAATAGTTCTAGAATTTGAAAATTTGTCAAACTTTGTTCACAGGTAGATTTCAATGAACTCATAATCCATAAAAAAATCCAGATAAAATTCATTAAAATCAATGTAATTTCATCTAGGTCCTTACCGAAATTAAAAAAAGGGATGCCCCATGAGAGACTCACTAAACTACATCGATTGTAATGAATTTTGATCTGAATTGTTTTGTGGATATGAGTTCATTGAAATCTATATATAAACAAAATTTGAGAATTTTTCCGTGCACTATTTATCCAAATTTCATTAAATATGAAGGCATCGGAAAATAGGTGAAATATAGGTAAATTCAAGAAAAATAATTCTAGTATTCGAAAAATTTGACGTAGATTTCAGTGAATTCATCATCTACAAAAATATTCAAATCAAAATTCATTTAAATCGATGTATTTTCTTCACGGTCATTACCGAAATTAAAATAAGGGATCCCTCATGAGAGATTCACTCATATAGAGTGAGTCTCTCATGAGTGATCCCTTATTTTAATTTTGATAAGGATTATGATGAAAACACATAGATTTGAATAAATTTTAATCTGAATTTTTTTTTGTGGATAATGAGTTAAATTAAATCTACATATGAACCAACTTAGAGAATTTTTCGAACACTAGAACTATTTATCCAAATTTTTTAAATATGAAGGTATTGGAAAATAGGTGAAATATAGGAAAATTCACGAAAAATAGTTTTAGTATTCAAAAAATTCTCAAATTTTGTTCATAGGTAGATTTTAATGAACTCATCATATACAAAAACTTTCAGATCAAAATTCATTAAAATCAATGTGTTTTCATCAAGGTCCTTATCAAAATTAAAATAAAGGATCCTTTATGAGAGACTCACTCATGAAAGACTTTTTGTGGATGATGAGTTCAATGAAATCTATATATGAACAAAATTTGAGAATTTCTGAGCACTATAACTATTTATCAAAATTTTGTTAAATATGAAGGCATCGCAAAATAGGAAAATTCAAGAAAATAGTTCTAGTATTTGAAAAATTCTCAAATTTGTTTTATAGGTAGATTTCAATAAACTCATCATCAACAAAGAAATTCAGATCAAAATATCATTAAAATCGATGTATTTTCATTAAGGTCCTTACTGAAATTAAAATAAGGAATCCCTCATGAAAGACTCAATATATTGGGTGCAACGTTACATTATGCAATATAGAAAATTTTGACTGTCATCATGTCTTCTTTGGTACAACCACATCAACTAATATGTGATTGGATGTTCTAACTTGCGATCACGATAATTTAATTGTGTGATCACGTACAATTCATATGCGATAACATTATATATTTGTGATCACATGCAATCATATGTGATAACATACTGATGTATCGTGTAATGTTACACCGAAGAATGACCATATATATATATATATATATATATTAAGTCTCTCATAATGGTTCCCTTATTTTAATTTTGGTAAGGACCACTATAAATCACATTGATTTCAATGAATTTTGATCTAAATTTTTTGTGTGGATGATAAGTTCATTGAACTCTACCTATAAATAAAATTTGAAAATTTTTAAACATTAGAACTGTTTATCCCGATTTTTTTAAATATGAAGAGATCAGAAAAATGAACAAAATATAGGAAAATCAAGAAAATTAGTTCTGGTACTTGAAAAGTTCTCAAATTTTATTCATATGTAGGTTTTGATGAACTTATCAACCATAAAACAATTCAAAACAAAATTCATTCAAATCGATGTGATTTGATGGTGGAACTGTATTCTAACTCAAGCACCTGAAGTTCCGAATTCAAAGTCAATATAGTACTTGAATTTCTAAATTTTAATATAAATTATTAAATCTAAAGTCGAAGTTCTTAAATTTTGAACCTAAAGTTCTAAATAAAATAATGATTTAAATTTACATAATTTGGTGAATATTTGGTAATCCAACTATTTGAAAAAGAAATTACATAGGCATGAAACTTTAAATATTAATAAAATAAAATTTGAAGTTCTGCCTACTAATTTTATTAGAGCAAAATGCTCTCATCAATTTCAAAATAATCATACTTAAAGCTCATAATTCAATTGAAATTGTGATATTAAAATTTTTAATATCAGTTTATAAGAACCATAAATTCTCAATCTTATCAAGTTATAATTCTTTCATTTGAAAAGTCAAATTATAATTTACACTATATGCAAGCAGTGGCAGCGACTTGAACTGTGAGATGACAGACCGAAAGAGGCCCCATTACCACTAAGATACATTGTTTATGGGTTATGGATAACTAATCGAATGTGTTTTCCATTCCACGTTACATGCTTTTTAAGTGGTTGGATACACCCAACATCAAGTGCATAAAAGATTTTCTACTTATGCTTCAAAAAAAAAAAAAAAAAAGTTATTCCGATTATATCCACCCATTCAAATTATTCGGGTTGCTAACTCAATGGTAGAGTACTCGGATTTTCTACTTAAAATCATTAACACTTTATCTAAAAATAGCAATAATAAAGATGGTATGTCACTTAGGCCTCTTGCCAATGTGGTTGGACCCTCCCTTAGAAGCCTCCACCACCACAGTTCAACGCCCGGTGTGTGCATATATATATATATATATATATATATATTATTTATCCCCTTGGCCATTAATCCCAAGGGTGGGTGCTCCCTCCCTGCTTGTGGGAGCTGCAGTCCAGGCTGCGTTAATAGAGCCTAATATCGACGGTCCCGATAGTCGTTGTATATTCAAAAAAAAAAAAAAAAAATGGTATGTCACAACACATCACCTATTAGTATGTGTTGTAGTGCACCATGTGTATTTTATCTGATATGATCTTGACAGACTCCGACAATTCTATTATGATAGTTCCTGTAATACTTAAAAAAAAATTTTATGTCTATTATTTATTTATTTATTATTATTGATTCGTTTCATTTCAGGTTTCTTTAGTAAAGTTTTTCTGTCCTATCGAATATTTTAAAACACACGTTTATTATTACAAAAATAAATTAAAACTCGAATTTATTCTCAGAAACACAATACTTATTATTTGTTTTAGGTAGAGAAACAACCGAATCTATAACAAGATAAGAGTTTGTTGGTCCTGAGAGAAATTGAATAAAAGTATGAATGTGACATTAAATTATCATGCAGTTGGAAAGTACGTTCACATAAAAAAGAAAGATACAATCATAATTCCACATATTGGCTGCCTCTTGCCAATGTGGTTGAACTCTCCATGGGAGCACTCCACCACTATGGTTCAAAGCCCATGACATTCCTATATTTTTATATATATTCTTTGTCCCTTCTTGGCTTTAATTCCCAAGTGTGGGTGTCCTCTCCCCACTAATGGGAGTAGTATTCCAGGCTGTGCTTGTAGAGTCTAATTCTCACAGGGTCCCATCAGTTATTGTAAATAAAAAAATTATAAAAATTATAAAAAATTCCACATATCACTTTTACATAATAATTAAAGTACTTTTATATTATAATCTTAATTCCAAAATAGTTTATATATATATATTTATATATATTATATATATATAGATACAATCATAATTCCACAATCACTTTTACATAATAATTAAAGTACTTTTATATTATAATAATCTTAATTCCAAAATAGTTTATATATATATATATATATATTTTTTTCTATTGTTAGTTCGAATTGACAGTTCCTTACATGTGAACCATTGGATTTAAATACTATAACTTGGTTGCATGCACTAGTCAAAATATCTTTTAATTTTGAACTGTATATATATATATATATATTATATATACAGTCTTTCTATTATCAGTTCGAACTGATAAAAGTTATATTAGTTCCTTGTATGTGAGCCACTGGATTTAAATACTTTGACTGACAAGTGCATACAGCCAAGTCAAAGTATTTAAATCCAGTGGCCCACATGCAAGGAACTGATATAACTTTTGTCAGTTTAAACTGATAATAGAATTTCTGTATATATATATATATATATATATATATATATATATATATATTAATATTTGTCTAATCAGGACCGTCCTGAATTTATAATTTCAGGACGTCCAACTATAACCATACATTCACAGTGAGCCCACAACCCCACACTAACAAATAACCACACCCAATATGAATATATGGCTGTGGTTGAACGACCTTAACTTATAATTTCATGACGTCCTTACTAGAAACCACCTATATATAAATTATAAATATAAATATATATATATATATTGAGCCTCTCATAAGGTATCCCTTAATTTAATTTTGGTAAGGACTACCATGAAATCACATTGATTTCAATGAATTTATTGAAAAACTTTTAAACATTAGAATATTTATCTAGAATTTTTTTTAAAATATGAAGGCATTAGAAAAATGGACAAAATATTGGAAAATTAAAGAAAAATAGTTCTAGTGCTTGAAAAATTCTCAAATTTTATTCGTAGGTAGATTTCGATGAACTTATCAACTATAAAACACTTTAGAATAAAATTCGTTCAAATTGATGTGATTTCATGGTGGGACTATATCTCAAGCACCTGAAGTTCCGAATTCGAAGTCAGTATAGAACTTGAATATCTAAATTTGAATATAAAGTATTAAATCTAAAGTCAAAGTTCTTGAAGTTCTGAATAAAATAATAATTTAAATGTACATAATTAGGTGATTATTTGGTAATCCAAATTGGAAAAGGAAATTACATAGGCATGAAACTTTAAATATTAATAAAAATCAAAATTTGAAGATCTGCCTATTAATTTTATAAGAGCACAATGTTCTCATCAATTTCAAAATAATCATACTTAAAGCTCATAATTGAATTTAAATTGTGATATTAAAATTTTTAATATCAGTTTATAAGAACTATAAATTCTCAATCTTATCGAGTTATAATTCTTTCATTTGAAAAGTCAAATTATAATTTACACTATATGCATGTGGTGGCGGCGACTCGAACTGTGAGATGACAGACTGAAAGAGACACCATTACCACTAAGACATTGTTCATGTGTTTAGATAACTAATCAAATGTGTTTTCCATTCCACGTTACATGCTTTAAGTGGTTGGATACACCAACATCAGGTGCATAAAATTTTCTACTTAAAATCATTAATACTTTATCTAAAAATAACAATAATAAAAGATGGTATGTCACAACACATCACCTATTAGTAGGTGTTGTAGTCAGGGACGTAACCAGGATTAAACACTAGGGTGGGCTAGAATATTTTTTTTCCCGATCATTAACAATAAGAAAATTGTATTAATTAAAAATAAAAATACACCTAGTTAAGAAAACATGGTCAAGATTACACTGTAAATGTAATATATAAATAAATATGTTAACAAAATTAAAAAATAAATAAAGTCAAAACAAATTATAGAATAAACATGAAATGCAAATACAATCAAATATTAATTAAGTTGTATCCTATGGTTTTTCAAAAGATCAAACTTATCAATTATGAAATCATGATCAATAACACCATCATTTCTCTTTCAATGTAGACAACCATGGAGTTTGTTAAAAATTCATATTCTATCTTATTGCGAAGTGATGTCTTGATAAGCTTCATTGTTGAAAAAGTTCGTTCTGAGTTTCGGATCTTTTATTCTTGGGAGGAGATCCGTGGGACATTTGGCTTACTTGATGACTCACCATCATCCTTTTTATCGAAATAATGGAATATATTTATTTTTTGCATTATGACCTATATAAATAACAAAAAGATAGAAATAAGTTATGTTCTGAATTTATATTTCTATTTACCAAAAAGATTGTCAGTGTCTCAGTGAGACAAACAACTCTTCAAGTCCTCATTTGGTAGTTTGTAACTAAATTTTATGGAAATTTAGGTTAATAGTAGATTAGCAGCAGGGATTATGGACATATTTTCTAGTTTGTACTGCTTTTCTATTAATGTAGTAATTTATAACCACAAATCTAAAAAAAAAAAACAATTGATATCTGATGACTCTTGCATCGTGGATTTGTGGGTACCGGATGGTAAAGTGTGATATAAAGTAGACAAGTTATATTAAATATAATTGTTGCATTGTTTAGATCATAGATTCCTATTAATAAATTTTTTTTTCAATTTTTTTTAAAATGCTAGGGTGGATGCCGGGTGTAAAGTGTGATATAAATAGATAAGTTATATTAATATAAGGAGTTGGCTAGTATACCCATATAGAAATGGGCAGGTATGATGGCAATTGAATTTGGCTGCCAATTGGCACCCAATTGATGCCCTCAACCGGTCACTTTTGTATATATTAAAAAGAATTGCTTTACCTGCTGCTGGTTGCAGCCTAAAAAAAAAAGAATTGTTTTATACAATAAAGTTTATTAATATCTATTTATATATAAAAAATTACATTAAGAATTGAAAAACTCAAAGCATTAATATAATATTGTTGATAATAATATAATCACATTTATAATAAATAAATATAGTAGCAATAAACATTAAAAATTATTAACATTACATTAATAGTTAATGTAATTTTATAGTTATTGTAATTAAAATTATGATGGCAAATATTAAATATTATAAAAAATTGAAATTATTATTAATATAATTAATATTAGTAATTAATATAATTATTTTGCTAATAAAGAAAATTTTGAAAGTATTATTAACATCATAATAATTTTGAAAAAAAAAAAATGAATACAATATAAAAATATATTAGATAAAAACAATTCATGAAATTATATAATCAAAGAAAATAATAATTTAAAGTAAATGGAAAAGTTAAATATAAAATAAATTACTTTTAAAATAAATTAAGTAAACATTGGTGGAAACGTTGTAGTTGTTTCCAGGAACCACTCGACTTGAACAAAGAGAACAACTTTTACATTATGGAAACTACTTTAACGTTGTAATGGACGTCAAAGTTGTTCCCGGGAACAACTACTCGTTGGGAACAACTTCAACATTGACGGAAACCACTTTAACGTTCTAACCAACGTTGTAGTTGTTTCCAGGAACCACTCGACTTTAACAAAGGGAACAACTTTTATATTGTGAAAACTACTTTAACGTTCCAATGAACGACAAAGTTGTTCCCGGAACAACTTCAACATTGACGGAAACCACTTTAACGTTCTAACCAATGTTGTAGTTGTTTTCGGGAACCACTCGACTTTAACAAAAGGAACAACTTTTACATTATGGAAACTACTTTAACGTTGCAATGAACGTCAAAGTTGTTACCGGGAACAACTACTCGTTGGGAACAACTTCAACATTGTTGGAAACCACTTTAACGTTCTAACCAACGTTGTTGGAAACCACTTTAATGTTCTAACCAACGTTGTAGTTGTTTTTCTGGGAACCACTCGACTTTAACAAAGGAAACAACTTTTACATTATGGAAACTACTTTAACCTTGCAATGAACGTCAAAGTTGTTCCCAGGAACAACTACTCGTTGTGAACAACTTTACCGTTGACGGAAACCACTTTAACGTTCTAACCAATATTGTAGTTGTTTCCGGGAACCACTCGACTTTAACAAAGGGAACAACTTTTACATTATGAAAACTACTTTAACGTTGTAATGAACGTCAAAGTTGTTCCCGGGAACAACTACTCATTGGGAACAACTTCAACGTTGACGAAAACCACTTTAACGTTCTAACCAACGTTGTAGTTGTTTCCGGGAACTACTCAACTTTAACAAAGGGAATAACTTTTAAATTATGGAAACTACTTTAACGTTGCAATGAACGTCAAAGTTGTTCCCGGGAACAACTTCAATGTTGATCGAAACCACTTTAACATAATAAATTGTAATAATATAAATTAATCTATTCCTCTCCTTTTTTTTTTTTTTTTTTAGTTTCTATTTTCTATTATATATATATATATATCATTGAAGATGAATAAAAACAATCCCTAATTCCTTATAATGTTTTATCATAAACATTTAATTCTTGCATTCAAAATTAGATTTGTATGTATGCCAAATAATATTTTTTTAATTAATTATTAAATAAATGATTTTCTCATTGCAATCCCATTTTATCTTTATGCAGTTCTTTTTTTTTTTTTTTTTTTAAATACATTTGATTCTAAAAATTTAAATTTTTTAAAATTCTATAGTTATTAATTGTAATAATATATATTTTTTTCTAAAGAGATGTAGGGCTGCTTTAATTTTAATAATTTTTATTTTTTAAACCAATTATAATAATGTTCTTATTAATTAGTAATAGGGTCAGGGTATATCAACTCAAATTTCTAACCCTAACCCATAATGGATCGTTTGGTATGTGATAATGTTTATATGTGAATGAGAATCTGATAACATTCTCATGTTTGTTACTAGGTTTGCGTTTTTTGATTCCTAGGAAATTGAATTCTATGGGAATCACATTACCCTCCAAGGGGGTAATGTGAAACCCATCCTAATAGGTGAGTTTCAAATTACCATCCATCTAATTCTCACCGTGGGACCCTCATTAAAAAAGAAAAAAAACAAATTATTATTATTATTCTTTATTCGATTCTTTTCTTCTTCTTCATTCTTCTATTTTTTTTCCTCCTTTTCTATTTTCGTCTTCTTCTCTTTCTAATTTTTTTTTTTTTTTTTGGTTTGTAATCAATCAATCATGCAATTTTTTATTTTTTATAATTAAAATTTTAACTCACATTTTTGTTTTAATTGTAGATGAAAACAATTGATTTTATAAATAATATCATAACATGTAAAGGAAACCAGTCTATGACGAGAAATAGAGATGCAACGAGTTCGAGTAGTTTTCTACCCAAGAGTTCTCTTAGAATATAAAACGGGTTCAACAAGTTTTCTATTTGATACTTATTTCTTTATCCTTTGAATAATTGATGGTAATTAAAGTAAAAGATACATGTTTTTACGTCTACACATGTTAGCTTTTGAACTTGAAAGTTGATTTTTTTATGGATGTAAAATTCAGTGAAAAAAGTTTGAGAATTATTTTAGCTGTAAACTTTTTTTTTTCCTTCATATTATTATAACTGAAATAATAATTTGACAAAAGAATCATATCCACAATCAAATAATATTTGTACAATCAAATATTATTTTAACACCTCATACCGTCATACTGCTCAAACATGAGAATAGTGCATTTAATATTTGTATGGTTTTAATCTATCTATCTAATATTTATATGATCTTATTTTACAAGACTTATAAATCTATTCCAATAATATATTCAATAATTATGGATACCCCAAATTGTTATACTCAATTACTCATCAATATTCAAGAGTTTCGAGTTTCGATTTTTCCCAAATTATAAATTAAATATTTGGTATTAATAATTTCCAATTATAAATCGATATAAGTTTTACGATAATAATTTCATAATAATAAACATCAAAACTACTTAAAATTTAAATTTCAATAAATTAATCCGCAGTCAAATATATTAAGGGTAACAATACATTTCCAAGTCATATATATAACAAAATGAATAATTTTAGTACTTAAATTTCAATAATTAATTTATAAAACAAGAAAAGGATTGGTTCAAAAAAAAAAAAATTACTAATCATTTTAAAGAGTTTCTATTTTTTCCCAAATTGTAACAATACAAAAATAAAATGAAAATTGGTAAGATCATCCCTGTTAAAAAGAACACCTAAATTTTCTTAACTCCTATATAGTATATATCAATTTTTCAAAATAATAGGCAAAATATCATTACACACAAAAAAATCAACTTAACAGAGCTGCAACGAATTCGAGTAGTTTTCTACCCAAGAGTTGTCTTAAAGTGTGTGTGGAAATTTGAGAAGAAATGGATGTAAATGGAAATTTGAGTAAACGTTTCTAAAAAAACAAACATCAAACTCCGCCGGTGGTGGCTCTTCCTGCGAGAGTTGGAAGGTCTCCTCTAGTCAAAGATTGGCATTGTCAGTGTGGAACTCTTCCGCCACTAGAGAAGATCGACGCTCGTCTAGTTGATTTCCTACTGTGGCGGAGGTGATCGATGTTGATCTCCTCTGATTGGAGTAGATCTGACTCCTCCGATTGGAGTAGATCTGACTCCTCCGCGTTGGATCTCCACGTCTATCTCCTCCGACTAACTGTGGAGATCTGATATCTTCGACCGGCAACGGAGGCGATGGAGACCAACCTCTAGAAATCAAGACACAATCCAGCGCAAACATTCGAAGGTTGGGATTTGAGGTCAATAAAGTTCTAATTTTTGTTTGAAATGGATGAGGTAGAGATAGAATGGAGTGAGAGACATAACAAAAGGGCAAATTGAATGAGAAAGAAGAAGGTGAGAGTGAACAAATGCTGGAATCTGGAATGTGGACTGCAATGGGAGAGAGGTTTTTTCATGGAACCGGTGTAACCGGTTGCTTGTTAATTGTTTATTTCATTGTTTATCTTTTTTCCACTGTTGGATTGACATTTTTCTCAATCCAATGGTTGTGTGTAATTTTCAAAAGGCTAGGTATCATACCAAGGACTTTCCCTGCGTACAGTAGCCGGACGCCCGGACCCTAAATATAATTGTTGCATTGCCTAGATCATAGATTCCTATTAATAATTTTTTTTTCAATTTTTTTTAAAATGCTAGGGTGGGCTTAGCCTACCCTAGCCCACCCCTAGTTCCGTCTCTAGTTGTAGTGCACCATGTGTATTTTATAAACATACGTGGGTAGTTTTTTTCAGGATTATACAAGTAAATATCCAGGTCGTACGTATTTTATCTGATATGATCCTGACAGGCCCCGACAATTCTATTATAATAGTTCCTGTAATACTTTTTTTATTGATTCGTTTCATTTCAGGTTTCTTTAGTAAAGTTTTTCTGTCCTATCGAATATTTTTAAAACACACGTTTATTATTAAAAAAATAAATTAAAACTCGAATTTATTCTCAGAAACACAATACTTATTATTTGTTTTAGGTAGAGAAACAACCGAATCTATAACAAGATAAGAGTTTGTTGGTCCGGAGAGAATTGAATAAAAGTATGAATGTGACATTAAATTATCATGCAGTTGGAAAGTACGTTCACATAAAAAAGAAAGATACAATCATAATGCCACATATCACTTCTACATAATTAAAGTACTTTTATATAATTATATTATAAAATCTTAATTCCAAAACAGTTTATATATATATATACCGAAATTTTCTATCAGTGCGCATTTATAGAATTATAATGACATTGAATGTGAGTCACTCATTTTACATACTTTGACTTAGTATGTATGCACTTGTCAAATTACTTTTATAAATGAGTGGCTCACATTCAATATCTTAATAAAGTTATATCAGGATGCACTGATAGGAACGGGACTGTATATATATATATATATATATATAGTTTTTCTATTGTTAGTTCAAACTGACAGTTTCTTACATATGAGTAATTGGATTTAAATGCTTTGACTTGCATACATGCACTAGTCAAATCATCTTTTAATTTCGATTTGACAATAGAAAAACTATATATCTATATATATATATATATATATATATAATATTGTCTAATCAGGACCGTCTTGAATTTATAATTTCAGGACATCTAACTATAACCACACATTCACAGTGAGCCCACAACCCCACACTAACAAATAACCACACCCAATATGAAGGTATGACTGTGGTTGGATGTCCTTAACTTATAATTTTAGGACGTCCTAGAGAACCACCCATATATATATATATATATATATATATATATTGAGTCTCTCATAAGGTATCCCTTAATTTAATTTTGGTAAGGACTACCATGAAATCACATTGATTTCAATGAATTTTGATCTAAATTTTGTTTGTGAATGATAAGTTCATTGAAATCTATATATAAATAAAATTTGAAAAACTTTTAAACATTAGAATATTTATCCAGATTTTCTTAAATATGAAGGCATTAGAAAAATGGACAAAATACTGGAAAATTAAAGAAAAAGTTCTAGTGTTTGAAAAATTCTCAAATTTTATTCATAGGTAGATTTCAATGAACTTATCAACTATAAAAAACTTCAAAAAAAATTCGTTCAAATTGATGTGATTTCATGGTGGGTCTGTATTCTCAAACACCTGAAGTTCCGAATTCGAAGTCAATATAGAACTTAAATATCTAAATTTGAATATAAATTATTAAATCTAAAGTCGAAGTTTTGAATAAAATAATAGTTTAAATTTACATAACTAGGTGAATATTTGGTAATCCAAATATTGGAAAAGGAAATTACATAGGCATGAAACTTTAAATATTAATAAAAATCAAAATTTGAAGATCTGTCTATTAATTTTAGAGTAATGCTACTTTGCCCAAATTTGGTGTCCAAATCTAGTACCCAAATGACGTGGCAACACTCTCATTCATTCATTTAAATCAAGCAAATATAATACAATCTAAATGAATGGATGAGAGTGTTGTCATGTCATTTGAGCACCAGATTTGGACACTAAATTTGGGCAAAGTAGCATTACTCTTAATTTTATTAGAGCACAATGTTCTCATCAATTTCAAAATAATCATACTTAAAGCTAATAATTCAATTTAAATTGTGATATTAAAATTTTTAATATCATTTTATAAGAACCATAAATTCTCAATCTTATCAAGTTATAATTCTTTCATTTGGAAAGTCAAATTATAATTTACTTGCAGCATGTGTTTGGTATGGCTTTTCAAGTAGAGTTTCTAAAGTATATCTTTTACTAATGAGGCTTTTTTTTAGTAGAACTTTCAAAAAAAAAAGCTTTTGGTTGTATAAATTATAAAAAAGGTATTGACAATGTATTTTTTAAAATAGCTTTGGGTTGTGTAAATTACAAAAAAAAAAAAAAATAATAAATAAATAAATAAAATAAAAAATAAAAATTCTGCAATGTATTTATAATGAAAGAGTTGTATGGTGAAATATCTAAAATTATAAAGGTAGTTGAGACAATTCATAAGTTTTAAAAAAGCTCAAGATAGTTTTTATAAAGAGTAGTTGAGGACAATTCATATAATAAGAAGGGTAAATTGCAATAAAGTACCCTCACGTTTGCCTATACTACTGCTAGATCGAACTTTTTCCTTTAATTACAGAAAAGTACATTTAACTACTTTGACCACCATTAGATTTAACAATGTACTTAACGGTGCAAGGGCAAAATGGTTGTTTTATAGTAAATACATAACATTGGTGGTCTGGTATGAATCGCACTGTGAAGTACACCATTAAGTCTAATGGTGGTCAAAGCAGTCAAAGGTACATTTTTGTAATTAAAGCAAAAAGTTCAATCTAGCAGTAGTATAGGCAAACGTGAGGGTACTTTATTGCAATTTACCCTAATAAAAAAACTGATTTGATTTTTGCCTAGCAACCAAAATAAACTTCAAATAGCTTCTAGTATCAAAAAAACACTTTTGGCATTTACAAAAGCCATACTAAACAAACACTCGGTATTATTTTAGAGGTATTTTATTATAGCTAAAAAAATGTAACAAATTATTTCAATATTGAGTGGAAGAATTAGATTGTCAGCCATAATTAATTAGCATATGGATTACATTCAATAGAATACAATCAGGATTGATAATTATTTGTTATTGCATTAAATCATATTAAGTACTTAATTTTTTTTTTATAACTTTGGAGTCATTTGTCTAAACTCCAAATTCGTTTATCTATCAGCTGAGCTACGTCTCGAAGACATATTAAGTACTTAATTAAAATAAGAACTATTAAGATTTAAAATAAAATAAAACGAGAAAAAACAAACGTCTTTTTATTGCTTGCTTCCTAGTCACATTTCTCTATATATCAATATTTTTGGACCGAAGGTTTATCAAATATTTATTATCAAATCGGATCGTGAAGTACAAATTTTATTCAAATAATAAAAAAAAAAAACGTGAAGCACAAATGATCCCTTTTCGAAAACGTTTCTGCAAAAAAAAAAAAAAGAAAAAAAAAAATAATAAATAAAAAAAAGTTAGTCTCAAAGTTTTTTTTAATATTTTTTTTTTTCTTAATATCTCAAAAGTTTAGTCTAGTCAATCGAGGACCCTGCAACGCCACTCTATGTCATATGGACTGTCTGTTGTCTGTAGCAACTCTTCAGAGACCAAAACTTTTTTGTTTTTTTTGGTTAAACACTGTATGCATGAACGACTTGAACCGTGGGATGACAGCTTGAAAGAGGCGCCATTACCACTAAGATACATTGTTCATGTGTCATGTATAACTAACGAATGTGTTTTCCATACCCCATTACATGTTTGAAGTGGTTGGATATACCCACCATTAAGTGAATAAGAGACTTTCTACTTTAAATGATTAATACTTTATCTAAAAATAGCAATAACAGAAGATGTTATGTCACAACAAATCACCTATTAGTATGGGTGGTAGTGCACCATGTGTATTTTATAAATATACGTGTGTAGTTTTTTTCTTGAATTGTGCGATTAAATACTCGAGTCGCATGTATTTTATCTGATATAATCTTAACATGCCCCGACAATTTTATTATAATAGTTCCTGTAATACTTTAAAAATAAAATGTTATGTCTATATTTTTTTTTATTGATTCTCTTAATTTCAGGTTTATCTTTAGTAAAGTTTGTCTAGTATCTATAACAACGTAAGAGTTGGTGACTCCAGAGAGAAATTAAATAAAACTATGAATGTGACATTAAATTATCATGATGCAGTTGGAATTCGGAAAGTATGTTCACCTACAAAAGAAAGATACAATCATAATTCCACTGATGCACTTTTACATAATAATTGAAGTACTTTTATAATAATCTTAATTCCAAATGGTTTATATAATAATAATAATAATAATAATAATAATAATAATTAGTCTTTAATAAGGGATCCCTTATTTTAATTTTGGTAAGAACCACCTTGAAATCATATTAATTAATTTCAATGAATTTTGATCTAAATTTTGTGTGTATATGATAAGTTCATTGAACCCTACCTATGAATAAAATTTGAAATTTTTTAAATATTAGAACTATTTATCCCGATTTTTTTAAATATGAAGACAACCGAAATATGAATAAAATATAGAAAAATTCAAGAAAGTTAGTTCTAGTGCTTGAAAAGTTCTCAAATTTTATACATAGGTAGATTTCGAAGAACTAATCAACCATAAAACAATTCATAACAAAATTCATCCAAATCGATGTGATTTCATGGTGGGATTGTATTCTAGCTCAAGCAGAACTTTTAGAGTAGATCTTTTACTAATGAAGTTTTTATTGAGTAGAGCTTTCAACAAAAAAGTTGTATAAATTACAAAAAAGGTGTTGACAATGTATTTTAAAAATAGCTTTAGGTTGTGTAAAATACAAAAAAATGCTGACAATGTATTTATAATGAAAGAGTTGTATGGTGAAATATCTAAAATTTATAAAGGGTAGCTGAGTCAATTCATAAGTTTTAAAAAAGCTCAAAATAACTTTTATAAAGGGTAGTTGAGACAATTCATATATTAAAAAAGCTGTTTTGATTTTTGCCTAACAACCAAAAAAAACTTCAAAATAGCTTATAGTATTAAAAAAAGCGCTTTTGGCAATTACAAAAGCCATATCAAACACACTCGGTATTATTTTAGAGGTATTTTATTATACTGTAGCTAGAAAAATGTAACCAATTATTTCAATATTGAGTGGAAGAATTAGGGAGTGTCATGCCATAATTAATTAGCATATGCATAACATTCAATAGAATACAATCAGGATTGATAATTATTTGTTTTTGCATTAAATCATATTTAGTACTTTATTTATTTATTTATTTATTTTTTTGATGACTTGGGAGTCTTTTTCTAAACTCCAAGTTCGTCTATTTACCAACAAGGTCGGTCCTGACTTTGTTGAGGCTCAGGGCAAAAATATAAAAGATAGGCCCCAGTGCATGTTTATAGTTTTTTCAATATATAATGTTTTCATATATTTTAAAATTTAATATATATGTTAATAAACTACAAGACTAATCAATAGGAATTCGAAAACTAAACTGCGAGGATTAATTAATATCATCAGTTTTTTTTAATGATTCAAAATAATATAATCGATTTCAATTCAAAAACATACTTATGTGCATTTTATATAAAAAGAAAAAACATACCTTGACCTTTGGCAACCAGGGGCCAAGTGCGGTCAACACGCAAGGAGTCACCGGTTTACATAACTCTCTCAAACGAGAACACTCAACCTATAATCAAAACGCGGAGCATTACAAATAAAATGTAATTAGAATAGAACATCAAAATAAATATTAAATTATAAATCAAACAATAGAGTATTAAAATAAAAATTACAAACAAAAACCAAATTAGAAATTACCTGGGGCCGGGGCAGTGAGAGACTGAGAGTGTGACACATAAGAGTTGAGACTGAGAGATTGAGTCATTGAGAGAATGTAGTTACAGAAAATGAGAAAAAGAATGGAGAATTTTGAGACCTTGAGCATCTCCAATTAACACACTAAATACACCAAACAAACCAAAAAAACCTTCTCCAACCAACACACCAAACGCACCAATTAAATTTGGTGGTGCTACAGTGCTCACCAAATCTGGTGTCAACTGTAGCTACACTAAACCTTTTTATTTATTTATTTATTATTATTTTTTACAAAATGTTACATCAGCAATTAATATTTGTTAAAATTACTAATTTAACTCTTTTATACTTAATTATAACAATATGTATTCCCAAAAAAATACTGTTAGAAAGATCCCGTTGAAATCTTTAAAATAATACTCACTTTAATATATATTTTATGTCAATAAAATTATTGAATATCATATAAGCTAACTAATAGAAATTAATTGGTATTATATAAATATTTATTGGGAGAATATATGCTCTTTTGGTTTAAAATTTGATGTGGATACATTGGAGTGGAAAAAAATTTGGTGTAAGAAAGATGCTTTTTTTATGATAAGTTGGTGTAATATTTGGTGTATTTGGTTGGAGATGCTCTTAGAGAGTTGGAGAGAGGTGTGAGGTGAGAGCTGAGTAAAAGATGAATAAATATTAAAGAAAAGATGAGTAATGATTAATGAAAAAATAATAAAATATGAGTAATGATTTTTGTCTCTGGTGCCAGATTGGGGATCGAGATTCGAGAATAACAAGAAATTAATAGCTATTTTTTTAATTTTTTTTTTTTATATATAATCATGTGAAGTTCGAAAATTAATAATTATCTGGATCAATGGATCTCTTGTTTAGTTGTGATCATTACACACAAAAAAAATTAAAAAGTAGGCCCTTTTCTGAGCCATTTTTCCTTGGGCCCTGGACAGGTTTGTCTACCAGCTGAGCTACGTCTCAGAGGCATATTAAGTACTTAATTAAAATAAGAACTATTAAGATTTAAAACAAAATAAAACGAGAAAAAACAAACGTCTTTTATTGCTTGCTTCCTAGCTAGTCACATTTCTCTATATATCAATACTTTTGGACTGAAGGTTTATCAATTATTTATTATGATTAAAATAATAATAATAATAATAATAAAATTTAAAAAAAAAAAAAAACGTGAAGCACAAATGATCCCTTTTCGAAAACTTTTCTGCATAACAATTTTTTTTAATTTTTTTTCTAAGATACATAAGATTTTTTCTTAATATCTCAAAGTTTAGTGTAGTCAATTGAGGACCCTGCAAGGCCAATTTTTGTCATATGGAATGTCTGTTGTCTGTAGCAAGTCTTCGGAGACCAAGACTTTTATTTTTAAACACTGTATGTATGCGGTGGCAGCGACTTCAACTGTGGGGACAGACTGAAAGAGGTGTCATTACCACTAAAATACATTGTTCATGTGTCATGTATAACTAATGAATGCGTTTTCCATACCACATTACACGTTTTAAGTGGTTGGATACACCCACCATTAAGTGAATAAGAGACTTTCTACTTAAAATGATTAATACTTTATCTAAAAATAGCAATAATAGAAGATGTTATGTCACAACACATCACCTATTATTATGGGTGGTAGTACACCATGTGTATTTTATAAATATATATATGCGGGTAGTTTTTTTCGGAATTATGCGATTAAATATCCGAGTCACATGTATTTTATCTGATATGATCTTGACATGTCTCGACAATTCTATTATAGTAGTTCCTTTAATACTTCAAAAATAAAATGTTATGTCTATGTTTTTTTCATTGATTCTCTTAATTTCAGGTTTCTTTAGTAAAGTTTGTCTAGTATCTATAACAACGTAAGAGTTGGTGGCTCCAGAGAGAAATTAAATATAACTATGAATGTGACATTAAATTATCATGATGCAGCTGGAATTTGGAAAGTATGTTCACCTGCAAAAGAAAGATACAATCATAATTCCACTGATGCACTTTTACATAATAATTGAAGTACTTTCATAATAATCTTAATTCGAAATGGTTTATATATATATATATATATAATAATTAGTTTCTCATAAGGGATCCCTTATTTTAATTTCGGTAAGAACTACTGTGAAATCACATTGATTTCAATGAATTTGGAACTAAATTTTTGTGTGGATGATAAGTTCATTGAACTTTACCTATGAGTAAAATTTGAAATCTTTTTAAACATTAGAACTATTTATCCCGATTTTTTTAAATATGAAGACATTTGAAAAATGAACAAAATATAGGAAAATTCAAGAAAATTAGTTCTAGTACTTGAAAAGTTCTCAAATTTTATTCATAGGTAGATTTCGATAAACTTATCAACCATAAGACAATTCAAAACAAAATTCATTCAAATCAATGTGATTTCATGGTGGGACTGTATTCTAGCTCAAGCACCTAATTCGAAGTCAGTATAGAACTTGAATATCTAAATTTGAATATAAAGTATTAAATCTAAAGTCGAAGTTCTTAAATTTTGAACCTGAAGTTGTCTAAAATAATAATTTAAATTTACATAATTAGGTGAATATTTGGTAATCCAAATATTGGAAAAGGAAATTACATAGGCGTGAAACTTTAAATATTAATAAAAATCAAAATTTGAAGATCTGCCTATTAATTTTATTAGAGCGCAATGTTCTCATCAATTTCAAAATAATCATACTTAAAGCTCATAATTCAATTTAAATTGTGATATTAAAATTTTTAATATCCAAGTTTATAAGAACCATAAATTCTTATTCTTATCAAGTTATAATTCTTTGAATTGAGAAGTCAAATTATAATTTACTTTCGGTGTGTTTGGTATGACTTTTCAAACAGAGCTTTTAGAGTAGATCTTTTATTAATGAAGCTTTTATTGAGTAGAGCTTTCAACAAAAAAGGGCTTTTTATGTATAAATTACAAAAAAAGTGTTGACAATATACTTTTAAAAATAGCTTTTGGTTATGTAAATTTCAAAAAAATACTGCCAATGTATTTATAATGAAAGAGTTGTAGGGTGAAATATCTAAAATTTATAAATGGTAGTTGAGACAATTTATAAGTTTTAAAAAAGCTCAAAATAACTTTTATAAAGGGTAGTTGAGACAATTAATATATTAAAAAGCTGTTTTGATTTTTGCGTAACAAAAAAAAAAAAAAAAAATTTCAAAATAGCTTATAGTATTAAAAAAGCACTTTTGACAATTACAAAAGCCATACCAAACACACTCAGTATTATTTTAGAGGTATTTTATTATATTGTAGCTAGAAAAATGTAACCAATTATTTCAATATTGAGTGGAAAAATTAGAGTGTCATGCCATAATCAGGATTGATAATTATTTGTTATTGCATTAAATCATATTAAGTATTTAATTTCTTTTTTGATGACTTGAGAATTATTTGTCCAAACTCCACGTTCGTCCATTTACCAGTTAAGCCACGCCTTGGAAGCAGATTAAGTACTTAATTAAAATAAGAACTATTAAGATTTAAAATAAAATAAAACGAGAAAAAACAAATGTCTTTTTATTACTTGCTTCCTAGTCACATTTCTCTATATATTCAATATTTTTGGACTGATGGTTTATCAATTATTTATTATGAAATCGGAACGTGAAATACAAATTTTATTCAAAAAAAAAAAAAAAAAAAAAATGTGAAGCACAAATGATCCCTTTTCGAAAACTTTTCTGCATAAGATTTTTTTTTTTTTTTTTAGGATACATAAGATTTTTTCTTAATATCTCAAAAGTTTAGTCTAGTGAATAGAGGCTGCATTGCTGCAAGGCCACTTTATGTCATATGGACTGTCTGTTGTCTGTAGTAAGTCTTCGGAGACCATGACTTTTTTTCTTAAGCATTGTATGTATGCGGTGGCAGTGACTTGAACTGTGAGATGACAGACTAAAAGGGGCGCCATTACCACTAAGATACATTGTTCATGTGTCATGTATAACTAACGAATGTGTTTTCCATACAACATTACATGTTTTAAGTGGTTGGATACACCCACCATTAAGTGAATAAGAGATGTTCTACTTAAAATGATTAATACTTTATCTAAAAATAGCAATAATAGAAGATGTTATGTCACAACACATCACCTAATGGTATGGGTGGTAGTGCACCATGTGTATTTTATAAATATATGTGGGTAGTTTTTTCCAGAATTGTGCGATTAAATAACTAAGTCGCACGTATTTTATCAGATATGATTTTGACATGCCCCGATAATTTTATTATAATAGTTGCTGTAAGACTTAAAAAATAAAATGTTATGTCTATGTTTTTTTTTTATTGATTCTCTTAATTTCAGGTTTCCATAGTAAAGTTTGTCTAGTATCTATAACAACGTAAGAGTTGGTGGCTCCAGAAAGAAATTAAATAAAACTATGAATGTGACATTAAATTATCATGATGTAGTTGGAATTTGGAAACAATAATGCTAGAGGACCCAAAAAGTGACCCAAATTTTGGACCCAAACCTATGTGGCAACATCACACACAACATGGGCCCACGTCACTCTTCCCAAAGATCCCATGTGATGTTACCACATAGGTTTGGGTCAAAATTTTGGGTCACTTTTTTGGATCCTCTAGCATTATTGATTTGGAAAGTATGTTCACCTGCAAAAGAAAGATACAATCATAATTCCACTGATGCACTTTTACATAATAATTGAAGTACTTTGCCAATGGCCTCTTACTAACGTGGTGTGACTCTCCAAAGAGAGACTCCACCACCAAGGTTCAAGAGCCATGGCATGCATGAATATATGCAAATTTTCATAGTCTCACCAATAGTGTGGGTGTTGTCCCACCAATGAGTGGATGCTTGATGTGTAAAATCGTGTTATAAAAAACCTAACTCGCAAGTGCACGAATCGTGAGATAAGTACAGCGACAAGTAGGGATCGTTCCCACGAGGAAAAGTGATTTACTAGTTATAACTAATTCTAATTAAAGCTAAGCAATTAAAAGTAACCAAGAGAGTTTGTTTGATGATTGATTTGATTAAAACTATATTAAACTAAGAAAGCAATTAACAAGAATATGTGAATGTGATCAAGAGGTGAGCGGAATAGGTCATCAATACTCCCCAACTATGTTTACTCAATGCTTCGAACTGACTTTGATAAAAGATGTAACTCAAGTTAAAGATTCGTTCTTATCTTATTTATGATTGTTACCGTATGATCCTGGGATGAATCAAGTGTTCTCAATTATAATTTACCCATAGATCAATGGCGCAAACTACAACCGAGAACCCATTAAGTGCAAGAACTAATGAACCAAAACCTACTTGCATAGATCAATGCTAAGATCAGTTTTACCCATTCAATTGAATATTAATTAAGGTTACGTGTAGATCAACACTCCAAACTTAATTGTTAAATTATCAAAACCCTAAATTCATGCCAACGTATGATCATGCATCAACACAAACAAAGAATTGAGACGTAGAATGAATTGAATGAATCAAAACTTAAATTAAGAAAATATAGTCAATTCTAACAAAGAGTATTCATAGAGGTTCACATTGATTCCCTAGTATGGATTAGTTACACATCATGAAAATAACAAGACAAGAGATAGAGGAGATAAAACCCATTGAGGCCTTCAACGACTTCTTCCCATCTTCCATGGTGAGTCTTCTTCGTCTTGCAAACCCTCGATGTGTAAAGATGGATGATGGTAATGGGGGATGGCCCCCTTGGTGGCTTGGGACCTCCCTTGGGTGGTTCTCCAGCTGGTCTCCTCCTCTCTATATATCCTCCCCGAAATTAGGCTTACAAGGGGTTTAAATAGGTGTAGATGCAAGGCCATGACCTAAAACAACAAGGAAATCTATTCCCTTTGAGAATACAAGCCTATTTGGAATTCTATTTCTTTCCTAATCCATCCAAATTGATTACTTATTGAAGGAAGATAAGGATTAGATGTCTACTTGCTTCCCAAGACTCTCACATATGTCCAAGAAGGTAATATTTCCCGTTCCGACAACTTGCGAAACAAATCCCAAAAGTATTCGCGGATTTTATGACTGACTGATCTGACCTTCGGGCACTAAAACCAACATAACTTCTTCTAGAAAATTCGGATCGACAAGCTGTAAATTGGGTTGGAAACTAGACTTCCGGGGCTTCAAATCCATAGGTGGCAGGACACACAGTTCAACCGGAGCTGAGAGATATGGGCCCCGCAATATTGATGATCTGCACTATGACGGGCTACCGCTGCGCTACCGCTGCGAGAGCCAGAGCGGTTTTGGCAGCGGTTTACACTGTTTTGCACCGCTTTCATGCCGCTGTGTGGAAATTGACAGCGGTCTTTCATGATGGTTGATGGCCATTTGCATAAAAGTCCCTCAAATCTATCAAAATCACCTTTTTTCTCTGAAATACTTCAAACATATCACTTGGATCCAATAACCTGAAAAATGCTCAAACACACAAATTAAATCCCAAAAAGACTCGAGAAATAAGCAATTGATTGGAGGAATGGGGATCAAAAACATATACAATAAATGACCGATCAGTGCTCTCTCCCCGTTCGTGGGAGCTGCAGTCCGGGCTGTGCTAGTAGAGCTCAATCTCGTCGATCCCGACAGTTGTTGTATAATCCAAAAAATAAAAAATAAAAAAAATAATTGAAGTACTTTTTTAATAATCTTAATTCCAAATAGTTTATATATAATAATAATAATAATAATAATAATAATAATAATAATAATAATTAGTCTCTTTTAAAGGATCCCTTATTTTAATTTTGGTAAGGACCACCATGAAATCATATTGATTTCAATGAATTTGGATCTAAATTTTTGTGTGGTTGATAAGTTCATTGAAATCTACCTATGAATAAAATTTAAAAAAAAAATTAAACTTTAGAACTATTTATCCCGATTTTGTTAAATATGAAGGCATCGTAAAAGTGGACAAAATATAGGAAAATTCAAGAAAAATAGTTCTTGTGATTGAAAAATTCTTAAATTTTCTTCATAGGGTGATTTCGATAAACTTATCATCCATTAAAAATTTTTGATCAAAATTCATTCAAATCGATGTGATTTCATGGTGGGACTGTATGTCTGTATTCATTCAATTCTCAATATATATATATATATGTATATATTTATATTTATAGTTTTTCTATTGTCAGTTCGAACTGATATAAAATTTATCAGTTCCTTGCATGTGGACCATTGCATTTAAAAGATGTTGTTAAAGCATTTAAATCCAATGGCCCACATGTAAAGAACTGATATATTTTATATCAGTTCGAACTGACAATAGAAAAATTATATATATATATATATATATATATATTGCAGTATTACAACTATTACAATAGGACTGTTGGGACGCCTTAAGAACAAATAATACATATGTGGTCCGGATATCTACTCACAATAAATTGGGAGAAAACTCTCTACACGTTTTTTAAAATGCGTATGGTGTTACTCGAACCCCTCACCACTAGTGTGGAAAGGAGGTGAACTACAACCTATGCCAAGTTGTGATGTTGCAAATGGTATTTTGGTATTAATTTTTGATAACTTGATAGTGGAATTAATTATTGACATAAAATATGCTTCTTGAACTTTGATAAGTTGGCTTGCTGGTCAGTCATCAAATACAATGTTTGTTTGGTTATGTAACTTGTTACTAGTAGAAATAAGAAGACTGCCAAGTCAGCACATTTACCCTAAAAAGGGGAACAGGGGGTGATGTGTCATCAATGACAAGGATGAAATACTAGTCCTAGATGACCAATGAAAAAGCTCGAAGAACTCAGTCCGGTTTACCTAAACGATCGGATTAGAATAACCTGGTCGGGGTAAGCAGGTGAGCCAAATGGAGGCACCTTGATTGGGGTAACTAGATTGATCGGGACAAGACACCCGGTCGGGGTCAGGTAGCCGATCGGCTAAATGACACGTGGAAGATTTTAAGTTCAATACAATCACGATTCGAAGCATGCCGAAGAAGAATCTCACTCAAACAAGGCACCTTGATACATACTCCAATAAGGGAATGAATCTCCTTATAGATACCAGTGTCTAAATCCAACAGTGAAACCGATTACCTAATGTGCGGAACGCATGAAACAAGATAAGAACGACTCCGATAAGTTAGAGTCCTATTAAACCTCGACAACTTTCCTTACTTGTACATCAAGAATTATGGTTCTATACACATATAAATAGACCTTAAAGCGCCATTGTAAAGAACAAACACAGATATAGACTGAAAGTGAGAAAGAGAGATCAAGTGTGTAACCTTAAGTGTTCATAGTGAAATTCTCTCTTGCCACCTCCGGCAACCATGGTTTTTTCCCCTTTCTAGGTTTTCCACTAAAATTATGTCTTGTGCGATTGATTTCTATTTCTTAATTTACAGTTCGCTTACCAATTAATATAAACTTGTTGGATGTGTGGATAATTCAACATAATCCAGAATTCATCGTCAACAATTAGCGCTAGAAGGAGGGGGTGAACCTTAGAACCTATTAACAGAAAACATGTCAAACGGTAGAGATGGAAGTCAGTCCCCACATGAAAATAACACCCCACGTCATATCGACGCATCTGACATAGTAAACGCTAGCATCACCGATAAAGACTTGCCTTCAAACGGCCAAGCCATCCTAGCTTTCCTAGACGTCATTGCTAGGATCGCCCTAGATATGTTCCGCCAGCTACGGAGGGTTATTGAGGATGCAGCTAAGTAGGGAATCAGTATAACTGTAACCACCAACCTGACCTCTCTACACCAACTATCTACACCTATAGTATCTCAAGACCTTAAAGTGAGTTTAGAGATAGTGGGTGTAACCCCGGGGCTCCTCGTAAGGTAGGAAAAGATAAGGCAAACTATCACAATAGGATGGGACATTCCCAAAGGAGAGGTGATCGCCAAGATGGCTAGGATTACGAGATCCACAAGGGGTGAGAAGAGCGAGACACAAGAGATCACAGGGAGTCCAATTTCCAAGGAGGCATAGATAGATACGATGGAAATAAAGCAGGACATGCTCTAGAAGACAAGTTTGGGAACCTCAAAAGGAGATCCCGATCGGCTTCTACGGATGAGGACATCCCACCTAGAAGGCGCTAAGCCGCTAGTCCCCAAGTTAGATACAACCTTCGCGACACCCAGAATATGGGACGAGTACTAAATGATCTTTATGGGCTCACTATCCAGCAAAAATTTGACGAGTGTGGGGAACCAGAAGGCGAGCGGGAGATTATGTTGAGAAGGATAGAAGTGCTGGAACGGAGATAAGGCAGAAAGGACTTGGTAGTTAGAAACTTGAACATCTCGTTTTCTAACATAATTCGGCAAACTAGATTATCAGAAAAATTCAGAATGTCGCACATGGAACAGTTTAAGTCAAACACCGACCTCCAGGATCATGTTAGGAGTTATCAAAGCGCGATGGCATAATATGATTACGATGATGCGCTTATGTGTAGGATGTTCCTACAAACTTTGGGTGATCATGGGTCTAGGTGGTTTGGTAGCCTTGCTAACAGATTGATCAGGATTTTCGAGGAGTTGATTCAAGCCTTCACTAGACAGTTTATGGGAAATATACAGAGGAGAAAATCATTATTCGTTCTTGTTAACCGAAAATTCACTTTGGGTGAGGAATTTCAATTAACACCCTCAAATTGCTACCCGGTAGGCTACAGCAGGGTAGGTACCTCTAGGTACCATGGTTTGGTATGACTGATATATCCGGAGTAAGGTGTAGTAAGTAGGAGAAAAAATCACCCCGCCCCTCGGGGTTTTATTGTGGCATGTCATGCGAATAGGCGGATAAGAGCTTGGATCAGCGGGGTCAGACTCGTACTCACATTCATGCAAAATAAAAGAGATAGAAGGGAGAATAACAATTCTTTTGGCAGAAGGTGGACTAGCCTAGGGGGAAAAAGCATCACGTATGATCATATGCTGAAAAACCCCTAGGTAGTGTCTGGTGGAGAGAGATCCTTTATATATTTATCAATAAGGCGTGCTCCGGGGAGCTTACACAAGTAGGAGAATAATACAATATAAGTTCTCCAGAGAGCTTACAATCATAGGCGAGCATAAGCCCTTTTCTGAAATTAATATCCAAGAAGAAGAAGAAGAAGAAGAAGTAGAAGAAGATGTTGGGGAAGAAGCCGCCAGTCTTTTTTGGGAGAAGACCAAGAGATCCAGATCAATAGAGAGCCTTGTCATATTTATAGGTTCTAATTCTTGTTGCCCACTCCATCAATTTAGTCAACCAATCCACAATTATAGGAACACTGATTTGGCATTGATTGAGTTGAATATTCTTTCATTAATGGCGTTGTGAATGGCCATTAAAGAGTTGCCTGATCTCTCATTAATGGCATTGTGAATGGCCATTAAAGAGTTGACTATCTTCATTAATACGGTTGATTATCTCCATTAATAGGGTTGACTAACTCTATTAATGGTGTTGTGAATGGCCATTAAAGAGTTGACTATCTTCATTAATGGCGTTGTGAATGGCCGGAAAGGTCAACCTTCCTTGTATTTGAATGCTGGCGCATATTGTCCTTCTTGTAGTATGGTTCTGGTCTTCCTTGGTAATCTGACAAATGGTGTATTAAGACCTCCCTTGTTGATGCCTTCTATGTTAGGTGGTTAGGAGGTGCCTAGAGGACCGGTCTGGGTAGGAACCATGGTACGGGGTACTGGGATACGGGATACGGGATACGGGATATCGGGGTACGGGTGCGGGGTACCGGGTACCAGGTACGAGGTACGGGGTACCGAGTGCGGGGTACCGAGTACCAGGTGCGGGGTACCAAGTATCGAATACGGGATACGGGGTACGAGGTACCGGGATGCCGATGTGGCACGACATTAACATACTGCGTATCATTGATCATGTGGTAGCGGGGTACCAGGATAGTGTGGTAGTGGGATCCTCAGGATCCTAGGTTCATTCTTTCAACAATCAAATGACCTTGATATGGATGGAAAATTCTTCTTTAGACCCCTGCCAAAAAGGGCGGTTAACAGTTCTTTCTACCTTTAGGCAGCGGAAGGATGAGAAGTTGAAAGACTACTTAAGCAGATTTTCTCGAGAGGTGTCAGAAGTTCAGGACCCTAACGATGACGCGGTAGTGTTAGCATTTGTTAACATCTTGCAACACAGTCAGTTGTCGCTCAGTTTAAGGCAAAAGGGTGCAACCACTTATGTGCATCTGGTAGATAAGGTTGGAGGATACGCGATGGCAGAAGAAGAGCAAATGGCTCACGATGGAGAACTCATTCATGGTGGCCGACCTGAGGAGAACCAAAATCCTAGGGAGGCCAATCCAAAAGGCAACTAGAGGTGGGACCAGAAGCATAGCAACCGGGCAAATGAAAGGATGGTCGTAAAGATGATGACCAATGAAACAAATTATAGGTGTGTATAAAACTATCTAGGAGGGGGGGGGGGGGGGGGGGGTGAATAGATTAATATTCGATTTTACCTAATTTTCGTGTATGGTCAAAATTACGAAAATGCCCCTAATAGTCAATATAATATAGCAAGTATAATATGGTGTGGAATATAAATAACACTTGATATTTACATGGAAACCCTCGCGGGAAAAACCACGAGCTAGTAAGTGTGCCACACTCGAACCTCGAATTCAATAAATGTGTTAAAGATTACAACATAATCTCGGTATATAATCACACACCTACCTAATCTCAGTATAAGTGGACCTAGTCCAATTGCTTGCGATTTAAGCAACCTAATCCCGATCACAACACAAGACTTAGTTCTCTAAGAAGAGATAATAAAACCTATGTGAATACGTGAATATGTGAAATATTCAAAATGCAATTTAGAGCTAGGTAACCCTATATGCTTATCTAGGATGATGATTGAAATTTCTCTTAAGTAGTAGTGAAATATACCTAGGAGGGGGGGGGGGGGGGGGGGGGGGGGGGTGTGAATAGGTATAGGCTCCAAATTCTCCCAAGTTAAAAATAATGCGGAATATATCAATGAAAATGCACACTTGATTAAATTTGACAAATTAATTGATTTCACTTATACAAGAGTTAATCAATCTACAAGATATGCAATCAATGAAAGATATGGAAGATAAAGAAAAGTAAAAACAAAAATGAACACAAGAGTTTTTACGTGGTAAAACCTCAAAGAGGAAACATCCACGGGTTGATACCACAACCACCGGCAAAGCAATCCACTATGTGAAAAAGGACTTACACACTTAAGCTATCACTCATGATATCCGCTCAAGCTATCAACTCCTAATCTACCCTTGGGCTAGTGAATCACCAAGCCTAATCTACCCTTGGGCTAGTGAATCACCAAGCCTACTTCCTATCCGAGATGTATCCTACTTCCTATCCGAGATGAATCCTACACCTCTAGAAAGTAACTTCCTATCCAAGACGCTCACGTCTCTAGGAAGATTTCTTGCTTGCCTATCCGGATCCTCCCGACGCTAGACAAGACTCCCTTGCTTGATTATCCGAGTCCTCCCGACTCTAATCAAGACTTCCTTGCTCTATCCACAAAGCTTCACTCACTTTGCTAGAGACTTCAACCTTATGCAAGGCTATGATCTAAAGTGATGCAAATGATGCAAACACAATCAAATTAAGCTAGATGATCAATCAAGCAAAATATACATGTTCAATGATAAACTAGAATATGCTTTCAATACACAAACACAAGATTATCTAGAAATCAAGACATGCAAATCAATAAGAACAAAGGTATGAATATTCAATTTATCACACTAAAAACCTAGTCCTTAGATCATGAAATAAAATCTACAAAATAATATGAGACATATCATATATTCATTTTCTAGAATCAATTTCACACAAAATCAAGTTTAGCACATATATGTTCAAAACAAATTACAAAGCTAAATCTCAATTAACAAATGATCAAACACCCCTAGCATATGATCTAACATGCTTCTCAACAAATTTCATCAATCAAATAGTAAGAATCAAAAGAAGATCAAAGATGAAATTGAAAAAGAAGAAGTTGAACAAACAACCTTGACCTCGGACTGAAAATCGATCAACTGAGAAAAATGGCGAAGTTAGCTACCTCTGGAAATGCTTGGGGTTTGTAGTTCTCTTCCCAACAATTGTGGCTTTTGAATCGATTGATTTCGAGTTCGTATGAGAAAGTTATTATCAAATTAAGAAAACAGCAGAATTTCGTGAAATGTTCTTCAATTTCTTCAACAAGTGTGGAGGGAAGGAGATGAGTTTAAAAGGAGGAAAGAGAGAGAATTTTCGAGCCAATCACCACCTACCACGTCACCCTCCTGTGGGGGGCACGTGGGCCTCACGGGGGCAGAGGGCTCCCTTGGCCGTGGGGCCCACGGCCTCCATCACGGCCAGGCCTTGTGGCCTCACGCGTTCCAGACCACTCTCGCGCGCTCCTTCAGTTCTTCAGCCCGTATCTTGGGCATCCGAACTCTGATTTCGAATCCATTTTTGAATTACAAACCGTGACTCCCTCACGCACGACGAAAACTACACAACTTTGAAAAATGGTTGAGAAATCATCTCGGGAAAACGACGATGAAGTCAACTCAACGAATGAGAACGAAAAGTAGCATAGTCACATTGTTTGGACTCGAAACCTTATGAATGAGTAACCGAAACGACCAGAACTCCCGGAACTCAATAAGGCATTAAATAAGAACATGTTCAAGTCCTAAACACAAAATACACAAACAAATAAACACATATTCACACAAGCATGCCATATCAAAAGCATGCCATATCAAAGAGATAGTCACAAGGCATGCAATTTCACAATGTTTGTCTATACAAGATCAATGCATGAGCATACTATGAAGTGTGTGAATGTGTTATACCAAATGTTTAAACCATGATGCAGGGACACACATGTATGAATTGTGTGTGTGTGTGCTAACGCCTTGCAAGAGGATAGAAGTCAAGATTTACCTTTGATGTTTTTCACCTCTTGAAGACGACTTTTGCACTAGACATTGCTCTTCATCTTTTAAGCTTCCTTTCTTCAAAGAACATCTTAAGCAATAACTAATACAAACATAGAGCGTTTTGCAATGGAATCAAGCCAATACAAATCATAAACCTTACAATGATTTTGCAATTAATTCAATCCTAGATATTAAAAGCTAGATGACATGTCAAATAGCTTAGCTAAACATAGATTATGAAAACCTAGATAGCTATCACAATACAACACTCAATCATATCAACACAACAATCTCTATCTTGAATATTATAAATTAATCTAAAAACATGCAAGTAATAAAAGAGATGCCTTAATAAATAAAACACTAATTATATATGATAATAGTGAAGAACTTACCAAAGCAAGTGTGTTGATGAAAGACCCATATAAGCAAGCATCATATATATGCTAGAAAATGCTAGATGAAGTTAAATGCATATGAAAATGGTTTTGAGTGTTTAAATGAGCAATCTTGATTGCCTTTTCTCTCACAAATCTCTCTATAGACTTTAGGGTTCTTATATTGGAAGAGGTAGGTTCAAAGAGATGAGAAAGTGATGTATTTATAGACATAAAAAATAGAGCATGTAAAAAGACAATTTGGCCCTGAAAACGCACAATTAGCGGTTTCATTCGGCGGCCAGGCCACCGATTACAACCACCGAATTGAGCCCGAGAAGAATAGAGCATCAACGGCAATTTCATTCGGCGGTTTTGAAACCGCCGATTAAACCGCATAAACAAACCCAAGATAAAAAATCAATCAGGTATGAACAGTGGTTTCATTCGACAGTTACGAAACCGCCGATTCAATCGCAAAATTGATCAAGAACTTTCTGGACAAAAATGGCGGTTTCATTCGGCGGCCAGGCCACCGATCACAACCGCCGTTTCGCCAAATGAGGTGAAACCAAAGGAGAAGCCAAGAGCATTCTCTGAAGGTGATCTTCATGCTAAACCAAGCACAACATTGTGCAAGTGTGGACGTTTCCGAACAATATTCGGGAAATGAATTACACGACACATAAACACACAGTAAGATATAACAACAAGTGTAAGTGTGAAATGTGAAATGTGACATGTGAAGAGAATGCATACAAGTGCAAGTATGATAAGTGTGTGTGTGCAATCTAAATCTCTTCAAAGAAACGAAGCACTAGAGATATACATTTGGAGTGCTTGTCACCTTGAGGACTTGAAAGGGTCTTTGAGCTTGATCCTTAATCACCTAAACTACCCTTACAATTCAAACCCCAACATGTGGTTTGTCCACGAAATAAGCCAATCAATGAATTGGAATCCTTACAACCAAAAGGTAACAAATCTTTCAAAAGGCAGTACATTAATTACACTCCCTTGGCCAGAAAACAAGAGGAGGTTCTAGCTATAATTGAAGACAAAAGCCTATATAAGAAGCCCATAAAGCAGTCAAATTTTGTTAGGAGAGATACCTCTAAGTATTATCGGTTCTACCGTGAAAACGGTCATGAGACCTCGAAGTTCTACCAATTAAGAGATTACATCGAGAAGTTGATCAGAGAAAGGCATTTGAAAGATGTAATCCTGAAAAGTGGAAAAGATCGACAAAAGGACCCACAGAAGAATGACCAAGACAAGAATAGCAGCCCCAAAGGAAGCACAAATGGTGGGGCAATCAATACAATCTTTGGGGGACCTTACACAAGGAGAAGTAGTCGGGAGAGAATGACCGAAGTTTGTGAAGCAATAGATGGCCAGAGAACCTTAGAGGTAAACATGGTCAGACCCGACCAGAAAACAAAACCAAACAAGGATGAGACTCGATCGTATTCTTAGAAGCATATGCACAAGGCTTGAAGTCAGACCAAATGATGCAATTGTAGTATATGTGCGTATCGGCCACAAAGAAGTAAGAAGAGTGGTGATAGATAACGGGAGTTCTGCTGATATTTTTAGCATAACAGTCTACGATCAGTAAGGTTTGCAAATGAAGGACTTATAGCCATTGGCAATCCCATTCCGGGGGTTCGGAGAAGCAGAAGTCAGGTCTTTGGGAACTGTTAGGCTACCAGTCAAGATCGGGGCTTTCCCTTACCAGAAAATAGTATACCTCGACTCTGTAGTAGTGAACACGGGAAATTGGCCCTACAAACCATATTTGGGGTTATGATGTAAGGGTAGCTTAGGCGCTTAATTGTTGGTGATCAAGCTCAAAGGCCCTATCAAGATCTCAAGTTGATAAACACTTCAAAGGTAAATCACTTGTGCTTAATTTCATTGAAGAGACTTAGTAGCACACACACATCTCATGCATGCCTTGTCTTCTTGCATTTGTGGTTATTGCTTAATGTGTGCATTCTCTTCACACTTCACAGTTGCACCTCTTTGATGGTTTATATGGTGTTGATAGTGTGTCTTGTAATTCATTTCCCGAAGTTTGTTCGGAACATCCACACATGCACGTTGGTGTGCTTGGTTTAGCGCGAGGATCGCCTTCGTAGAAAGCTCTTGTCTTCTCCTTTGGTTTTACCACATTTAGTGAAACGGCGGTTATAATCGACGGTCAGGCCGCCGAATGAAACCGTTGTTTGAGACAAGATTGGTTTTATCTCTCGGGTTCAAAACCGTAGTTTGAATGAAACCGCTGTTGATATCTGATGCTTTCAGGTTCAATTCGGCGATTGTGATCAGTGGTTTCAAACCGCCGAATGAAACCACCAAACGATGTGTTTCAAGGGCAAACTTTTCTTTTCACCAAGCATTTTCTTGCTCTCTATAAATATACAATTATCTCATTCTCTTGAACTCAGCTTGTTGACGGTGAAATTTGGATTGCCACACACAACAATTATATCAACTTAAAGTAAAACGAGAAAATAATCAATGCATGCAAGAGACAGATTTTTACATGGAAAACCCTTGAATGGGAAAAAACCACGGCACCCTAAAGGGCAGAAAAATAATACTAGTCTTATTGCTTTGTTACACACTCAGATCTCTCATACGATTGCTCTCTTCTCTCTCTCTCTAAGTTTTCGAACCCCTTCCTTATGGGATAGATGGTTCTATTTATACATGTCTAATTAGGGTTTCCCCTTGTTTTTAGCTGCGTTGGTGGTAGGTTTCCCTCTTTGATTCGTACTAGGATTCCTATGTTTGTCACGGACCTGGATGTTTCTCTTATCTCTTTTCCTCTTTACGATTCCATGGGTCTTCTAAAGTTTAGGGTTGATTTCTGTGTTTCTACCGAGTCGGTTCGGGCCCAGTACGCTAATGCAGCGAATACCTTCACTTCTGGGCTTTTTCCTTTGGCGACCACGTTTCTACCTGTGGCGAGTATATATCTAGTTCTGGCGACCACACCTTTGACTTTATTGATTTAAGGCATCGACATTCTGGCTTGCCACATTTTCTCCCTTTGACTCAGTCAATGAGTGACGCGGCAACCTTCTCTTCATCATTTATTGACTCCTTTGGTGACGTGTCTGCTTGGCGAATTTATACATACAACAATACCCCCATAAATACTTCGAGCCTGGCGAATGACTTGTTCTTTCTACTTCGTTTGCCTCTGTGAGCAGTATTTGTATCTATGCTTTTGAGATTTCGACGCATTTTGTAATTAACTCCCTCTTTCTTCTTTTCACCACGTGTTGCATTGATTGGTTGATTCTTCCGGTGCAAGCTTTTAATTTTGGCCACACAACTTTCGGTGCTTCCACTTACTTTGACAGGTGAAGGGACATTTTGACTGCTTGGTGATCCTCGAGACGCCACATGTCCAATACTTGGTGGTGACTATTACGGCTGGTTACTGTGGCCGTCACTCACATTAATTGCATATCTTTTATTTGATTTTCTCTTTTTTTTTTTTTTTGAATTTCAAAGTTCCCTCTTTTCAAGGCCCGATCGTTTCTTCTTCCTCACTTTGTTCTTTCCATTTATTTTTCCATTTCCTCCTTTCTTCTCTTAAAACAGAGTTCCTTCATCTCCCTTAGAAATTTCTGCCACGAATTTCTTCTGTTCTATTTCACTGTCGGACGGCTTGCCTCGAAATCGATCGTGCTTATTTCTCGACGTCCCCAAATCTCTTGCTCATCCTCCGAACCTAGGGTTTTTCTGGTGAGTTTTCATGGATCCCTCCTTACGCTCTTCTCTTTTTAATTGGATGATGCAAGCTATGGAGCTTGGTGACAAATGTACTGCAGACAAAATTGAATCTCTGATTCGTAATTTTCGCCCGGTTCTCCGGTCCCAATTTCTGTTTACGTTCCGTCTTCTGAAGATGATTTTATTCCTAACATTTCTCCTCCGTCTTCCAATAGTGATTCTCCAGTGATGCCGAGATCCTCTACACCAGGTGGTAGTAAACGACGCGCCTCTAGGGCTCCTTGTGAATCCCTACTGGATGCGCAGACGATTGTTGACTCTGACATCGAAGATCATCAAAGGGATAGGCTGCATTTTTCGTTGGATCGTCCGTGTTCCTTTGACATGGAAGTTAACGTGGTTGGCGAGGAGGAGCTATACAAGTATAAGAGTCGTTTTGATATTCCAGACTCAGTAACTTTGATGTTACCTGGTGATCGAGCAGTGTGGAATCCTCCTGAAAATGCGGTCGCCATCTATGGTGCTATGCTCAGCTGTGGGGTAACCCTTTCTCTTCAGCCTTTTATCGCCAGGTTTCTTGCGGAGGCTCGAATTGCGCCGGCACAACTTGCTCCAAATAGTTATAGGATATTGATGTGCTTGTGTCTAATGTGGAAGCTAAAGGGTTATGGGCCCCCTACACCTCGCGAGATCCGCCATTTTTATACGCTAAGACAGGCGGGCAATGGTGGCACATATTTCCTTCTCTCTTCGCCTGTGGAAAACTGGATCCCTGAGGGTGTGGCGAACCCTGGTCAAGTGGAGGTTTCCAGTGATGAGAAGAAGAAAGGTTATATTTGGGGCTTTCCCACTTCAAACAAGAGGTGGAAAAATAGTTGGTTTTTTGCTGGTGGCGAGTGGGGCCGAGATGTTCCTGCCAGCAGTCGCCGTAACCTTTCAGCGAAGAAAGTTCCCAGGCACTTCACATCTCCTGAAGTCTGGTCGAAGGCAGTCCCTGTTTTGCTGGATAGGGAGATCTCTCACCTTGCCGCGGCGGCTGTCCTTCCTTTGGACTCGAGGGATAGATCCTTCCTTTTAGATGAGGAGAAAATGATCTCTCAGCAGATTTTCACACGCCTACCTGCTAGGCTTCCTCGTCGTAAGTCTTTATCAGTTTCTCCTTTTGTATTACTGTTTTGTTTTATTCTGTTAGTGACAATTGGTTTATTTTTCTCACAGTGTGTGACTTTGATACCATTTGCGATTTGCAAGCCCAGGCAGTGAAGAATTCCGAGGCTGCCAGCAAAAGACACGCTGCTGGTTTGGCCAAGGAGGGAATTGCTAGCCCGGATGGTGATGATCCTTCAGACGGTGAGGAAGCTGGTGATGTTTCCGGGGGAGGTGCCGAGTTGGGGCGACCCCCCATTCGTGCAGAGGTTGCTGCGAATACTCCTTGAATGTACACAAACGAAGTTAAATTGCTTAAAGCATACCTAGAGGGAGGGGTGAATAGGTTTTTACACCTTTTTTCAAACCCTTGAACAAACATCCGTTTGTCCCTCAAGGTAGCCTTACACACAACACAATAAGCCAAGGTAGACATACATAGACAATACGATGACACAATCATAAGAGAAATGTCTAAGTATATCAACAAGTCATGTGAGGTAAAATATCAAATAAACATAACAACAAAATAAGCTTGTATTTCATAAGATATTCAATGTGTTACAAGAGTGAGCAAAATGTCACTAAACAAATATTACAATATACAAAAGAATCAAAGATACAAATTGATCTAAGGAATGAATACACTAATCACACTATACAAAGACTTGGTTCACAATACATCACAAGTGAATATTATGAATCAAGACAATAAAATATACAATTAAAATATAAGAGAAGAGATAGAAAGAATTAACACAAGGGATTTTTTAACGTGGTAAAACCTCCAAGGAGGAAACATCCACGGGTTGAACTACAACCATTGGGTACTATATTATTGGAAAGTAAACATAGAACATTCACAAAGTGACCAATCTTTAGCTCACCCAACCTAGTGAAGTCTAAGCCTACCCAACCCTATTGGAAAGTATGAAATCCCTCAATGATGCGGAACCACCATATATTGGACAACACACTCAACCAACATCGATGGAAGATTAGAAATTCCTCAAGAGTGCATACACATCCCGTGTACCCCGCTCTATCGGAGTCTATGTCTAACCATACGCCTAGGCCTACCAATATATTAGCCAACTCCCTATCCAAGGCATTCTTGCCTCTAGGGAGCCTCCCATGCATGACTATCCGAGTCCTCCCGACTCTAGCCATGACTCCTTGCTTACCTATCCGAGTCATCCCGACTCTAGGCAAGTCTTCTTGCTTGGCTATCCGAGTCATCCCGACTCTAACCAAGACTTCATGCCTTTTACAAGGACTTCCTAGTGTGATCATGTGAATGCAAATGATGCAAACATTCATTTCAACATAGAACATGTGATCAATACATTCTATGGCACAAATAGACCTAAACATGTGAAAACACAATTAATCAAGTCTAGATGCAAAAATACATGAATAGAAACCTAAGCATGTGAAACACCTAACACATACACTCAAAGTCTTATTCACACACATAACAATTGAATCACAAAATGTTCATTAAGTTCTAATTCAAGATGCTATCAATATACAATCAAAGGCTAGATATATGAGATTAAAATCAATCAATATACTAGACAAAAATATAGAGCAAGGTTCTGAGATTTACATCAATCAAAACCTATATTCTCTAAATCACAAACAAATACACAAATCCTTGATTTCTTCAATCAAAGGACCAAATCAAATCTCAAAGTCATTTTAACACAAAATTAATTCAATTAAGTATCAAACAACCTAAGATGCCATTCTAATCACAATACAACTCACAAACAAATGTAAAACCTAGAATCATAAAATCTAGTCAACATAAGTCCACAAATTGAGTTTCAATTGGAATGATAATCAAGCTACCTTTTCAAATAGCTTTCATAAAACAATAACATAGATATAGAAGAAGAAACCCCAAGCATTTGGAAGGTCAAATAACAAGAAATCCCTAAGATGAGACCATTACCTCGGATTATGAATCTGGTTCGGAATTCAGTGATCAACCACTGGAAATCACGATCAAACAGCTACCAAACCACTTGGAGATGTTAGAGGACTCAAATACGAACACTCTCCAACTTGAATCACTCAAATCCGACTCTGAATGAGGAAGATATGGTGTTTTGAAGTTTGGAAAAATTGGAGAGAATGCCTTACGGGAAAACTGAAAACTTTCTTCTTGGAAATTCAAAATGAGAGAGAGAGGGAAGAAATAGGAGGAGAGAGAAGGAGTTTTTCGGCCAATCACGTGGTGCCACGTCACCCCCAGGCCATGGGGGGCACGTGGCCCACACGGGAGCAGAAGGTGCTCCAGGCCGTGGGGCCCACGGCCAGCCCATGTGGCCCACGGCCTGGGCTGTCCTCTCCCGCGCACCCTTGGTTCGTCGGCCCGTATCTCGAGCGTCCAAACTCCGAATTGAAATCTGTTTTTGGATTACGAACCATGACTCTCTCACGCACGAAAACGACTATACAACTTTGAAAAACGGTTGAGAAATCATCTCGGAAATCATCGATGAAGTCAACACAACGTAAGAGAACGTAAAGTAGCATAGTCAACACGTTTGGACTCGAAACCTTATGAATGAGTAACCGAAACGACCGGAACTCAATAAGGCATTGAATAAGAACATGTTCAAGTCCTAAACACAAAATACGGAAACATACAAACACAAATACACACACATATGCTAGTTTCCGGACATAGTCCTAGAAAATGCAAAACACAAAGTTTATTAACTAAATTTGAATGCATGAGCATATTTTCCAAGTGTGTGAAAGTGAAATGTAAATGAAATAAAATCATGAAGGGACACACAAGAATGATATGTGTGAGTGTGTGCCTAGCCTTGTAAGAGATAAGAGGTCATGTATACCTTTGTAGACCGATAATGTCCGAAACTCTTAAAAGCCGGCAACTTGAACGAATAATGGTTGAGACATCCTTCGTCTTCGAAATCCTTCATTTACTAACCACTAAACATTACAAGTAAAACACGTTTTGATATGGAATTAATGCCAACACTAATTATCAACCTAACACTCCTGTTGCGACTACTGCTGCGACTACCCCTGCTGCGGCTACCCCCAACCGTAAAGGTAAGGAGAAAGTTGGTGCTTCAGGGAGGGTCAGTGACATTCCAGATTTTAACGCGGATGTCCCTGAGACTCCTCATGATCCTGCGAGTGATCTAGCCCCTAGAGCTGGTAGAGGTAAACGCCCAGCTGGGAGTACACTTGATCATGCTGCTTGACCCCCTAAGCAGGCATCAATGGTGGTGCAGTATGTCGTTTCTTCGGATGAGGAAGGTGCTGGCGAGCTAGCTCTCGTCGAAACTCCCTCTATTCAGACAGATGTTCGCGAGGATCCTGCTGAGGGGACTAATGCCGCGGTGCCTCCCCCCGAGGAGGTTAATGAATTGAATATACCTGCCGCTACTCTGCCCCGAACAGCTTCTCCTCCAGTGGCCACGGGCGAGTCAAATGTCTCTTCAGATCAGCCTAGACTGTCTGGTCGGCCAGAATCGGTTGATCGACCAAGACCATTGAAGCAAACTAGGACTTCTACTTCTGGTTCGGGTTTTACCCATGAAGCCCCTCCCGCGGGACCAACTGGAGCCGATGAAGGGAACGTGTCTCTTTCTGATTTTTCAGCTACCGAAATCTGCTCCCACTTGGTTAATAATGATGTGTACATTGGTGAAAGCTGGGGGCATGTTAAAGGCAAGTCCTGCAACAGAAAGATGGAATTCTTCTTCAACTGCCACTCTTTGGTAAGCTTCTCGCCACAAATCTCTATATTTTTTCTTATACACTTCCTAATTCAGCTATTTTTCGTTTCAGATGATGTCTGAGTTGGCTGAGAACTACAAGCATGGGAACAAAGCTTCCCGGGAGATTAAGCGCTTGCGCGAGCAGGCTTCTATTTTGGCTGTGAAGAAGCTTTCTACTGAAGAATCTCATGCTCAACAGCTTGCTCAGCTAAGAGAATCCTCAGATGGTCATCTGTCTACTCAGCTAGCCACTGAGGAAAAACTATCTGCTGCTGAAGAGGAGATCCGCTCGCTGAAGGAGCATTTATCTGCTAGTCAAGAATCCTTCGCAGCATGTTTGGAGGCTAAGCGGGTGGCTGAGGAGGCAAGGGAAAAAGCTGAACATGAGGCGCTGGATTTGCGCAATCAGTTGTCTTCACGTGAACTCATCTTTGATAACTTGAAGGCTGTGCTAGAGGTTGAAGCGGTTGATCGTTTCAAGAGATCCCCTGCCTACGACATGCTTTTGCTGCGTGAGTTTGAACGAGGCATGAGGCAGTCGAAGAAGTTCTTCGCCATGAAGGATCATTCGAATGAAAAGGCTTTAAGGCGCTTCGACAGGTCTCTTCAACAACATATGGCCAGCGGAGCGGGTTCGATTAAAGAGCAAATAAAACAATGGAAAGCCCACTGCCGTTATAACAGGACTAAGCCTCATCCTATGCATTTAGAAATCCCCAGCAAGCGTGCCTTCAATACTTACTATTCGGGTCAGAAGGGCAGCTTTTTGGTTCTGGTGCTGAGCCCGACTTGGGTCTTGTCGCTGGAAGGGATTATGAACCTTTTATGCCGGATAGGGATGAAGAAGTCACTTGGCCTTCCGAAGAGGAGATCGAAGATGAGGAAGACAGCAAGGGCCCTCCTGCAGCTAGTTGAGCTTTAGGTCTTTACAGACTGTTAAGATTGTAAATTTTTATATCTTTTTTGCACCTTCATTTGTAACTCTTCAATTGTAAATGACTTTTTTAAGTTATAAACTCTTTTGTTTTTGTTCAGCTGCCTTTGCTGAGTTTTCGGCTTACTCAGTATTTCACCGAGTTTTTGGCATGCTTTATTGTAGGGAAAAATAACAAAAGTAGTACACGCAGCGGAAGCGATACTAAAATTAGATTTAGTGACTTTAAAAAAAATTTTCCTTTATGAACCTTAAACCCTTTTAATCAATAAACATGCATATGCATTAACAAAAAGTAGATTACCTTTTGTCGCGTGATCCGATTGACTTACGTCGATGGTAATCCGCAAGACCTTCAATCCGAGCACGAACGTGGATCACCTAGGAGCGTGGTCTCCCTTTTCTTTGAATTGCAAACCTGTGAATGGACAAAACAAAACTATTCTTTTCTTTGTTAGTCACAAAACAATCAAAAGAATGTCTAAGATTATTCCGGTCACTTTTGAGTTCTCAATCTAATGATCGAAACTCGCGTGAACCTAGATCGATATCGTATACACAAGCTTATTGATGATTAAGCAATAGTATACTATCAAAGAATAATCTATCACTCTTTTATGTTTTAGTAGAATAAAAATAATGCTCTCTATGAATTAAGAAGAAGAAGAAAATTGTCTCTCAAGCACAAAACCTTAGGGTGGCCGAATTCTATAAGTCCACTTATATAGGTGGCCAAATTTTCTTTCCTTCTTTTTATTAGGGTGGCCGAATTCTACACTAAAAGGGACTAGGGTTGCCGCAATACACAAGCCAAAAAGAGTTTGTGTTGCACCCTAATTACCATCTAGTTTAAGACTTCAAACCCTAATCCAACTCATAGATATTTTATTCTTTTATTTGACTAAATAAAAAGACTTCTTATTTGATTAAATAAATAAAATTAATTATTTATTTTCTTATCAAACAAGTCTTTTAATTTTAGTATACTACTACCAATAGTATAACTCTAGGAATCATATTTCCTAATCAGAAAAGATTTGTTTCTTAATTAAACAATTAATTAATAAATTAATTAATTCTTATTTAATTAAACAATGAAACAAAATAATAAATAGGCTAATATATTAACCCTTTCCGCCCCACTTAAAATAAATGGGCCATATATTATTTTCTTATTTCATTTAATCCATTGGACTTTAAATAAAAAGCCCACATGTGGACCAGACCCATTCTTACTAAAAGAAACAAGCCCACATGTCTTTCATTAATATATTAATATAATTGAGCAGCCCATTAAATAAATAATGTGCAAATTATATTCTTAATATATTAAATGCAATTCTAAATGGACCCATAAATTGGTCCGGTAGAATAAATCAAGTGATCCATGCAAGTCTGTGTGGATTGGGGATCTTGGCGGGCCATCTAAATTTAAGCTTCAATAGACATAACCTAATCACAATCAACAAATGATTCACTTAGGTCCGATCCATTAATTTTAACTCATTCCACTAAAGAGCTAAAACTGAACTCTTAAATAAAGATAGAAAAGGAAGATGTTCCTCATTCATACCCTAGACAATCATATTGGAGATAGTGTATCCTCGTGATTAATATCAGTAATCGCCAAGAGTTCATAGACCGCCTATAACTCTCCAAGTTACCATATTTACTCATATGACCACGTTTTGAACTTAGATATTTTGACTTGTCCAGAAGCCATGTTTTCAATAGACACTATCGAAAACTCAACGTTGAGATTTAATATCCAATTACCTCAAAACATCCATATGATGATATTATACTCTCATTTAATTAAATGGAGCCACGATGTCCATATTATAAATGAAGTCCTCTATCGATTAACAAATGAATATCACCAAACTATCGAGGATAGACTATGCGATATAATCATACTCATTGATAACTCAAATGATATCACTTGCAACCATAAGTCCATCATTTATCTCAGGATTAAGATAGACTCTCCGATTGTCCTGATAATGAAAAGACTATTATCTACTGACGGTTCTAGATAAAGCTTTTCATTGTGACCCAGTTCAATGCACCCAGTGCACTAGATCCTTTTGCTCGAAGACACTCCGATGATTTTAGACTCATCATATCTCATTTGATCCCACTCAAATGCTAGCAAAAGAATTCTACAACTTTAACAAGATAAAGGTGCCCAACCTTTAACTTAAGTTGTGAACATTATTCAAGACTAACTAAAGAATTGTGTCTACCACATACATATCCAGATGTACGAACAATTCTTCTTTTCCCATAGTCTTTAGACCTTATGATTATTTACTTTGACAATTATAATATTAAACTATAAATGTTATATGATTTGTTAAACCAGAAATCACTTTATTAATATGAAAAAGATTGTTAATTACAACATTACACTCTTGCTATTGAGCATAATCCTAACATTTATAGCTTTATTCAACTGCCATTGCTGCATTTTGGCATACTCAGTGTTTGTCAGGACGTATCCGACCATACACCAAGTTTTTAACATGTTATTTGTTTGTTCAGCTACCATTGCTGAGTTTCAGCATCTTATTGGGACGTCTCCCTCTTGCTTTTGCTTCTTTTTGTTTTCAGCTGGCTTTCTCGCCTCTTTAAAGATTTTATTTTCCCGTAATGGCGATCGCCGATTTTTATAACTTGGGATTTTATTTTTTCTCGCCAGTTCTCATTGCTGCGAGTATGAAACTCGTCTTTACGCGATGGTAGTGATGTGCGAAGGCGAATGCCCTTTGTGACTGGCGAGTGAAATCGTGAATTTTCAGTAATAAATTACTCTTTATTGAATGCTTCCTGCAACTTTTGTTAACATAATCACAGAAAAAAATGCTAAAACGAAAACTGTTCTAAGAAATAAAAAGGTTGAAATAAATCCTAAAAGCAATGAAAAAGTCAAGGGTAATATATCTTCAAGTACTGTGCATTGCATGGACGGGCTAGTTTACCTATACCCTCTCGAGTAATGCGATATGCCCCGTGACCAGCTATGCCTGTGATTTGATAAGGCCCCTCCCATTTGTCTGCGAGTGATCCTGCAGCTTTGTCTCTTGTTCCTGGGTTCACCCTTTTCAGCACTAAGTCGCCAAGCGAGAACCTTCTTTCACGCACATGTGAGTTGTAATATCTGGCTACCCTCTGTTGGTACGCAGTATTTCTTATTTGTGCGCGCTCTTTTCTTTCTTCTAATTCATCCAGACCGCATTTTAGCATATCAATGTTAAGTTCCGGTTGAAAGAGTTGTACCCTTGGTGAAGAGAAAGATGTTTCCACAGGAATGACAGCTTCAGCTCCATAGGCCATGGAATATGGGGTCTCGCCTGTTGAACCCCTTTCTGTGGTTCGATATGCCCAGAGTATCTGTGGTAATTTATCTGCCCAGCTACCTTTTTTCGCCGCCAACTTAGCTTTTAGGTTGTGTTTAATGATCTTGTTCACTGCTTCAGTCTGGCCATTCGTCTGCGGATGTGTTGGGGAGGCATAGTAGTTGTTGATGCCGTACTTGTCAAACAGCTCCCTGAATTTCTTACAATCGAATTGGGTCCCGTTGTCCGTGATGATGGTGTTTGGTATCCCGAATCTGTACATGATAGTTTTCTTCACAAAGCTTATTGTGTTTGCTTCTGTTATCTGTACCAAAGGTTCGGCTTCTACCCATTTTGTAAAATAATCCACGACTACTATAGCGTGCTTCGCTCCTCCAGTTGCTGTTGGCATTGGGCCGATCAAGTCAATTCCCCACATGGCGAATGGCCAAGGCGAGGTAATACTCTACAAGAGTTTAGGTGGTTGGCGGATGTTATTGGCTATTTTTTGACATGCCTCACATCTTGCTGCCACTCTTTTGGCGTCGGCGAACAGTGTTGGCCAGTAAAAACCCTGCCTTAATGTTTTGTGGGCTAAGCTGACACCCCCAGCGTGATTCCCACAATTTCCACTATGTATGCTTCTTAGGATACCTTCTGCTTCTTCAGGTCCGACACATCTCTGCAGTGCCCTTGAGTACCCCCTTTTGTACAGTTCTCCATTGAGTACTGAATATCTCGTAGCTCTGTACTTCAATCGTTTTGCTTCTAATGGGTCACTTGGGAGTACATCATTGACAAGGTACTCTTTGATTGGTGTGATCCAGCTGTCTTTCTCGCCAAAGACTACCCCAACTTCCTTTGATTTGAATATACTCGGCTGCCGTAGGCGGATCATAGAGATAGTTTTGGGCCAGATGTTGATTGTGGCGGATGCCAACTTGGCCAGGGCATCAGCCTTCTCATTTTCTTCTCTGGGGACATGAACAATTCTGTACTTTTAAATCTTTCTAACAGCTCCTTTGCTAATTCCAGGTAGGTGATCATGCTTTCATCTCTCGCATGGTATTCATCTAGCACCTGATTGACAACAACTTGAGAGTCGCTGAAAATTTCCACCTCGTCTGCTCCTAGGACTGTGCAAACTTTTAAACCTGCTATGAGTGCCTCGTATTCAGCTTGATTGTTAGTAGCTTTGAAGTCAAAACGCAGGGCACATTCGACTGAATCTCCTTCCGGGGTTGACACCACTACCCCTGCCCCGCTGCCGTGCGTGTTTGACGACCCGTCAACGCGGAGTTGCCATTTGAATACTTTCTTATTTTGCTCCACCATCATTCTCGCTACCTCTATGCTTGGCTCGGTGAACTCCGCTACAAAGTCTGCCACTGCTTGGGCTTTAATTGCTGTCCTTGGAAGATACTCTACATCGAATTCACTTAACTCGATCACCCACTTCGTTAACCAACCGGATACTTCTGGTTTCTGCAGAATTAATTTCAGTGGGTAGTTGGTGCATACTCCGATTCTATGAGTCTAGAAATATAGCCTTAACTTCCTTGCTGCTGTTATTAGAGCGAGTGCCATTTTTTCGGTTGGCGAGTACCTAGTTTCGACTGGTAACAGTGCCTTGCTAGTGTAGTATATTGGTTTCTGGATCCCCTCTTCCTGTCTTACCAGCACGGAACTTGTGGCTGCTTCAGAGACGGATAAGTACATATATAGTGTTTCTCTCGTTTCTGGTTTTGATAGCAGCGGTGCCTGCCTAAGGTACTCTTTCAAGGCCTGGAAAGCTCTTTCACAATCCTCATTCCACTCGGCTCCCTTTCCTTTCTTTAGAGCTTTGAAAAATGGTAGGCATCGGTCTGTTGATTTAGCTATGAACCTGCTCAATGATGCCAGGCACCCCGTGAGTCTTTGGACGTCCTTCAAAGTTCTTGGCGAAACCATTTTTGCTAATGCTTGGATTTTTTCAGGGTTCACCTCTATTCCTCTTTAATGTACTTGATATCTGAGAGACCTCCCAGAAGGTACGCCGAATACGCATTTTGCTGGATTCAACTTCATTCCATACCTAGCCAACACATCGAATGTCTCCCTCAGGTCATCTGTATGTCTGTCTGCTGTGATGCTTTTTGTTAGCATGTTGTCAACGTAAACCTCCATATTTCTTCCTATTTACCTGGCGAACATTTTGTTGACCAGGCGCTGGTAAGTTGCTCCAGCGTTCTTCAAGCCGAATGGCATGACTGTGTAACAGTATAACCCCTGGTCAGTGGTGAACACTGTCTTCTCCTCATCTGGCTTATGCATCTTTATCTGGTTATATCCTGAATATGCATCCATGAAGCTCAACGTCTCATGTCCGGCCGTTGCATCGACTAACTGGTCAATTCTTGGTAGCGGGAAGCTATCTTTGGGGTAGGCCTTGTTCAGATCGATGAAGTCGACGTACATCCTCCATTGGTTGTTCTTCTTTTTCACTAGAACTACATTCGCCACCCATTCTGGGTACTTGACTTCTCTAATTGATCTTGCGGCAAGCAACTTTGACACCTCCTCTTTTATTGTTGCATTTCTTTCTGGGTTAAAGCTTCTCCTTTTTTGCACAACCGGTTTGCATTTTTCATTCACAGCCAGGTTGTGTGAATCACGCTTCTATCAATTCCCGGCATGTCTTCATGGCACCAAGCGAAAATCTCCTTGTATTCTCTTAACAAGTTTGTCACATCTCTTTTAACTCGTTCAGTCAGCCTTGCTCCGATCTTAACTGTTTTGTCTGGTTCTGCTTCGTTTAAAACAATCGACTTAGTTGGCTCTTCTTTTTCTCTGCTCGTTTTGTCCCTTGGGTCCAGTTCAAAGGTTTCCGGATTATCTTCCTGCACTTCCTTGTCTACTTCGAATATGCTCAAGGTCTCCATCCCTGCCTTATCTTTGAAGATTGATAAGTTGGCGCGGCGAGCCATCTCCTGTGACCTTTTCAATTCTCCAACTCCAAATTCTGTAGAGAACTTTATTTTCAATGCGTGGGTTGAAGTAACAGCTCGAGCTTTGTTAAGAAATGGTCGGCCGAGCAAAGCGTTGTACGGCTAATTATGGATGTCGACTATAACAAAGTCTAGCAGGATTGTTCGCCAGCATGGTGCTGTACCAAACCTTACCGGCAGCTTCACAGTTCCCAATGATCTCACTTCTGCACCCCCGAAACCTTTCAATGGCACATGGAATGGTTCAAGATCTTTTCTGTCCAGCCGCAACTCATCGTATACCTGAGCACTTAAAATATCAGCTGAAATCCCATTGTCAATCATTACCCGGAGGACATCCCTGTGGGCTATTCGAACTCCCACTACGATTGCATCATTAGGCTTCGCATCAATTCCGTCCGAGTCTTCTGCTGTAAACATTATGGGATCATGTCCTTCTCTTCCTTTCTTGGGGTTTCTTTGCACAGAATTAATCTCCATGCTCCTGCTTTCATACATTACTTCTCGGACTTCTGACATTCTTTCTCGATTGCTCCTCCCGGTATGGGGCCCGTCAAAAATGGTATTTATAGTGGCGTTAGGGCTGTTTCCCCTTGGACTCTTCCTTTCCCGCACGTTTCCTTGGCGGCTGTCCTGGCGACCACCATGCTTGTCCCCTTTCAAAGCAAAGTCCTTTAGGTGCCCATCTCTGATCAAGCTTTCAATGTGATCGCGCAGCTGGAAACATTTTGAAGTTTCATGCCCATGGTCTTTGTGAAATCGGCAGTATTTAGTTGTATCTCTCCTGGCATTTGCTGATTGCTGCCGAAGGTATTTAGCGAGTCCTTTGTCTTCTACCACAGAAAGTATCTCCTCCTGATCGCCAGTTAAAGGGGTGTAATGGTTGTACCTTCCTCGAAACGTATTGGCTCGAGCGTTTCCTCTGCTTTCTCTTGGATGTCCCTTTTGGCCCTTCTCATCTCTCTGGCGATCACGTGACTGCGTCTTTTTGTCATCCTTATGGTCCGATTTTGAGTCAGGCTTGTGTCCATGTATGTAGCTACCCCCTTGCGCTACTTCTTCTTCTTCTGCCAGTGCATAGTCGCCAGCTATTTCCATCATCTCCTTATAATTTTTTGGTCTCTCCCTTCGCAAGTCAAAGGATAATCGCCCACTTTGTAACCCATTAGTAAAAGCGGTGATCACTGCTACATCACTGGCGTCCTCAATTTGAGCAACCTCCTTCCCGAATCTTGCTAGATACTTCTTGATCGATGATCGGTCATTTATTGTATATGTTTTTGATCCCCATTCCTCCAATCAATTGCTTGTTTCTCGAGTCTTTTTGGGATTTAATGTGTGTATATGAGCATTTTCAGGATTTTGGATCCAGATTAATATATTGAAGAATATCAGGCAAAAAGTGCTATTTTGAAGACTTCAGGGGCTTTCGTGCAAATATCCAATAGTGCAGCTGAAATCGCTCCCAATTCTTTAGCAGTGATGCAGCAGTGTTCACAGCACAGAAGCTATCGCTGCCAGGGCGCTGCCGCTGCGGCAGCGGTTCCCCGTTTCTTGTCTAGGGCGCTGCCACGCCGCTGCCACGCCGCTGCCACACTAGCAGCGGTCATGGCAGCGGTTTTGCGATAACAGGCTTGACGAAGGAATTTTTTCGTAGTCAGATTGAAGGGGCCTATAAATATGTTATGTTGTCTATTAGGGCTGGAGCTCGCTCTCGCTCTCTCAGGCTGGTTCGGAAACTCTCCCATTCAGACATCCACACTTTTTGCTCATCACACAAATTCATCTTTATACATAGAAGATTCGAAGACGAAGGAGTTCATTGAGGATTTGAAGAATTTGTTGAAGCTTTTCAATGGGTTTTATCTTTTCCCCCTCTTGTTTCTTTGTTTCTAATATGTGTAACTAACTCCATACTAGGGAGTCAATGTGAACCTCTATGAATACTCTTTGTTAGAATTGACTATATTTCCATTAATTCAGGTTTTGATTCATTCAATTCATCATTTATCTTAATTCTTTATTCTTGTTGATGCATAGTTTTATGCTAGGTAGGAATTTAGGGTTTTTAATTGTGATTTATATCTCAAGTTTTTGAGTTAAATTAAATTATAATTGAGAGCTAATATTTAATTGAATGGATAAAATTAGCAACCCCAAGTTTTTGGGACGCAATTTTGGTTCACTTGTTCTTATGCTTAATGGGTTTTTGGTTATGATTCATATCTCAAGTTTTTGAGTTAAATTGAATTGCAATTGAGAACACTTGATTCATCCCAGGATCATACGGTAATAATCATAAATAAGATAAGAACGAACCCTTAACTTGAGTTACATCTTTTGTCGAAAGTCAATTCGAAGCATTGAGTAAACATAGTTGGGGAGCATTGCTGACCTAGTCCTCTCACCTCTTGATCACATTCACATATTCTTTTCAATTGTTTTCTTAGTTTAATTTAGTTAATCTTACTCAATCAATCAATCAATCAATCAAACAATCTCTCTTGGATACTGTTAATTGCTTAGCTTTAATGAGAATTAGTTATAACTAGTAGATCACTTTTCCTTGTGGGAACGATCCCTACTTGTCGCTGTACTTATCTCACGATTCATGCACTTGCGAGTTAGGTTTTTATAACACGATTTTACACATCAATCGACTCATTGCGCTCCTGCTTCAAGTTTGATAGATGAGCAAGTGACTTTCTTCTCTGGACACTCCCCATGAATTGCCTTATGAATGCTTTGCTGAGGTTTGAGAAACTGCTTATACTTCCGGGTGGAAGTCTTCCAAACCACCTGGAGGCAAGGTCGCTGAATGTTTGCGGGAAGATGAGGCACAACAGCCCGTCATTGGATGAGTACTGGGCCATAATATTACGGAATTGGTGAACATGCTCCTTCGGATCCCTGTTCTCCTTATACTGCTCAATGGTTGGCATTCTAAATCTGTCTGGAAATTGGGTGCGAGCAATATTTTCAACGAATGGGCTATCTGACTCATCATCCGAAGATACGTTACGACCATACCTTCATGCCATCGCTGAAACTTTTCTTGATAGCTCTTGTAGGGTGACATCTCGCTGACCAGTTGGTTCTCCCGCTGGATCGAGTCTGCTCTTGATTGTCATTCTCCCATGGTTGCCTCTATCATCTGGGCTCCTTCGATCTTCTGTGCTCTCGGATCTCCTTCGTCATGCTCTTTTGGATCGTAATTCCCTTTGTGGACGAGGACTTTTATCTTCAAACGAGATAGAACGGTGTCTCCGCCGGTTCCGTTGATATGTGTCACTGGAATTGACCCCATGTGTTCGTGCCTGGTCTTGCTCCTCCCTAGATTCTTCATTCATCACACCTTTTCCCTTCTTTTGTTTCCTCCCTTCGAAATTTTCAGGGTGGTCCTGAGGAGTCTCCTCAGTGGATTGTCTTGCTTGAGCATCAGGGGTTGCAATGTGAACTTCCGATCGTAACCTTCCGGGCGGATGGATTCCAGGAGTGGTTAACTCGTAAGGAGAAGAAACTCCCAACCCTATGGGAAGCGAAAGCCCTATTTTGCTAGCCTCGCTGATTAAGTTTACCAATGCAGTTTGGAAGTGCTGCAGAACCCCGAGGTCGGCTGCCCTAGTTCCTGGCATTGCCGCCGATTGTTCCCCGATCGCCACCGCCCTATCTCCTGTCGGCGCGGTTAGTTCAACAATTAGATCTCCGCTGGAGTTACCATCTCTATCACTGTCGTTGTTCATATTCTTCAATTAACAAGGGTTCCTCGAAGTTTTTGTTCAAAACCCCCTCCTTCTAGCGCCAATTGTTGACGGTGAAATTTGGATTGCCACACACAACAATTATATCAACTTAAAGTAAAACGAGAAAATAATCAATGCATGATGTAAGGTTCCCATTTGTTAATTGGCTCATTTCGTGGACAAACCACATGTTGGGGTTCTTTGTAAGGGTAGTCTAGGTGTTGGTAGGTTTGTTCGAAGCCCTTTGAAGATCTCGTCTTGATAAGCACCGAAGGTAATTTCTATGTGCTTACTTGTCTTGAAGAGATAGTTGCACACACTCACAACTTATGCATATGTTTAATCCTTGTATGTTGTGTGTCTTATTTGTGTGCTTTAATGTTCATTAACATCTCTTCTTGCATGTTAGTTTGATTGCATCTTGCATATCCAATTGCCTTGTCATGCTTAGACTTAGGATTGCATTTTTGCATTGGGCGCTCCCAAAAGCGCTCTACAAAAGCACTGTACGAACAGCCCCCGTTGGGCACTGTACAGACCTGATCGATTTAATTCGATCACTGTACAAAGCTCTGTACAGGGCACTCTACGTAGAGCGCCCCTTTGTTTTCTCGTGAGAACAGAGTAGGGGTGCTGTACAGGCGCTGTACAGAAGCGCCCTACGTATTGCGCCTAAGGCAAATATGAGGCCAACTTATCAAAACGACCACACTTTGATTTGGCCCCCTATATATATGCCACTTTGACTTTAGGTCAATTAGAAGAGTTCATATTCAGATTTCATACTTAGGATATTTTTCAAAGAGAAGAAAAATTCCAAGAACTCATTTTTATTAACTCAAACACTTTTTCATGATCATCAATCATCATCTAGCATCATCTTAAATCATCTAGATGTCTTCTTGCATGGATTCTTCATCATACTTTGCTTGGTAAGCTTTTCACTAATATCTTACATATTTTGTGTTTCTCTTAACAAGCAATCTCAATTAATTACTTGTATGTTATTTTATATATTTTGGATACAAGTTTGAGATTAGTGTGATGTATGTTTGAGAAGTTGTATTGTGATAGCTAATTAGGTTTTGTGCTTAATCTTGATTAGCTAAACTATTTGACATGTCATTTAGTTTGTGATATCTAGGATTGTTCTAATTGCATATTAATCATCTTAGATATGCATATAGGGTTTCCCTTGCTCTATGTTGCATTTGGATATTCATATATTCACTTAGGGTGTTATTCTCTTCATAGAGAAAGTAAGTCTTGTGTGTAGCATCCGGGATTAGGTTGCTTAGATCGCAAGCAAATTGGACTAGGTTCACTCATACCGGGATTAGGTAGGTGTGTGATTACTTCCGGGATTAGGTTGTAATCGTTTTACACATTTTATGGATTCGAGGTTCGAGTGTGGCTTACTTACTAGCCCATGGTTTTTCCCGTGAGGGTTTCCACGTAAAAATAAAGTCTTATTTAATTTCCACATTTTATACTTGATTTGTTGCTTTATCTAGTTAGGGGTAATTTCGTAATTTTGACTTAATACGAAAAATTGGGTAATAAGCTTAAAATCTATTCACCCCCCCCCCCCCTCCCTCTAGATAGTTTTATACACACCGTGCTATAATTAGTTTCATATGCAAGAGACAGATTTTTACGTGGAAAACCCTTGAATGGGAAAAAACCACGGCGCCCTAGAGGGCAGAAAAATAATACTAGTCTTATTGCTTTGTTACACACTCAGATCTCTCATACGATTGCTCTCTTCTCTCTCTCTTTAAGTTTTCGAACCCCTTCCTTATGGGATAGATGGTTCTATTTATACATGTCTAATTAGGGTTTCCCCTTGTTTTTAGCCACGTTGGTGGTAGGTTTCCCTCTTTGATTCATACTAGGATTCCTATGTTTGTCACGGACCTGGATGTTTCTCTTATCTCTTTTCCTCTTTACGATTCCTTGTTGCCATGGGTCTTCTAAAGTTTAGGGTTGATTTCTGTGTTTCTGCCGAGTCGGTTCGGGCCCAGTACGCTAATGCAACGAATACCTTCACTTCTGGGCTTTGTCCTTTGGCGACCACGTTTCTACCTGTGGCGAGTATATATCTAGTTCTGGCGACCACACCTTTGACTTTATTGATTTAAGCATCGACATTCTGGCTTGCCACATTTTCTCCCTTTGACTCAGTCAATGAGTGACGCGGCAACCTTCTCTTCATCATTTATTGACTCCTTTGGTGACGTGTCTGCTTGGCGAATTTATACATACAACACAGCTCTTGCATATTAAGAACCCTAAAGAGACATAGAGAGATAATTGAGAGAAAAGGCACAAAGATTGCTTCTTTAATCCTCTAAACTCATTTCCATGTTGAACACCCTTTTTCTATCATTAGGAAATCGCGATTCAAAAGATGTTTATAATGAAATTCCTACGCAAAGTGCTATATGTTTTGAAAATGAGTAAAGTGGTAAGCGAGGGTTCATTCCACATGGATTAGGTTAGATTAATCAATTTGCGATATAATCTAAGTTAGTCTAATCTATGTGCATAAAACATAAATCATATTTTGGGTTTTTGGTTGGTTAGAGATAATAAACTAGAAAAGTAAATAACAATAATATAAAGAGAAATTGAATAGATAAGAATCCAATATCAACAATACTAGATAGGAGAATGGGTTTAATAATTAATATAGATTATAAGAGATCGATGGAATTACAAGTGAGTATGGGTAATGCCTTCAAAGCCTCATTAATGGACAAATCTCATATATGATAACCATTTGTTTTCTAGGTTGTGTTTAGGTCATTATTATGAACACTAAACATCTTCCCACCAAGATGCCTAACCGATTAAGGAAAGGGGGTCAATGTGGGATTGGTTGGTTACAAATAAAGGTTTAGACTGGTGTGGTTGATATACCCTCCACTAGTCTAGCCTATTCACTAAGTTCTTTAACCAATCAAGGGTGTCAATCCAAGATTAGTTTCACAACTATTTATCCCACACAAGAGTATGATCTACTAGTGATATACAGTGCAAATCATATAATATGTAGAATCTAAATATAAAGTGAATAGAAAGCATATAATGATTCAATTACAAATAGCTTAAGCAATTACCCACAACCACAAGTTCCTCATATCTATCCCCTAGATTAGGGGTCTAGTTACACATAGTTACAATCAAATAAAAATAAGTGATAGATAAGTAAATCACCCTTAGGTCTCCTTCTTTAGTGCTTGCTCCTTCTTTTCCTTAGATTGCTCCTTGTGCAAAGAGTGGTGGAAGAGGGATGTGTCTTGATAGATGGTGTCTAATGGTGAGTGACAAAGTTATTGAAATGTAGAGAATGGGAAGAGAGGAATGATTTAGGTGAGGTAATCTAGTTGTTTGTTGAAAGATTGGAGTGGAGAAATGGGTGGATTAGGAATGGTGGAAGAAGGAATTTCTTGCTTGAACAAGTATATTTTCAAAGGAAAAATAGGATGAATTTATAGTGTTTTCAAATCAGATCACGAGTGGATAATTACCAAAACATCCCCTGAGTTTACGAATTACCATTTTATCCCCTCAAGGGGGGCTTTTGGTAATTTTTAGACCAATCACAAGTAAACACAGTAGAGGTCGCTGTTTGCATTTCATGGCAACGATTTGAGTGACACTCGGGGCGACACAATCAGGGCTAAAAACACTCCCTGTCGTCGTGGCGACAATGAACAAGCAAAAAGGAGACAGTAAGGGCGACACTGATGGCTTGGAGGCGTGATTTGGATATTGATTTTCGACGATTTGGAGGGCAGAAAATGGATGATTGGGTTGCCGCTGAGTCCACCGTCTGTCTGAGCTGAAGACCAGCCGACGATAGGTCGAGTACGACCACTGTCAGGTCAACGGTAGAGGTTAGGGTTTGGGGTGGCCATGGCTGCTCGTGAGCTGAAGGAAGAATATGAAGTTAGGTGAAGGTGGGGTGCATTTAGTCTTGGGCCAAGGTGCAGATAGCCTGCTTCTTCTTGTCTCTACTGGGGTGCAAATAGAAGAAGGCTAGGGTGTGTTTGGTCTCCATTGCGTCAGACTGGGATGCTACATGGTCTTAATGCCTGGGGTGCAATTAGAAAATAGTTGGGGCGTGTTTGAGCGAAGGCGACCACAGGTTTGGGCCACATCTAGGCTTGTGTTCTAGGCTACGCCTTTGGGCTTGTTATTGGGCATGTGCCCAATTTCTTCATTTAATCAAAACGCATAGTTATAATGACGTGGCGTGGCTTAGCTTATTTACTTGGCAAATTACATCTAGCTCCTCTGCTCTCTTCCAATATTGTGGAAACTTCAATCCTCTCCTTATATTTTACGCTTTTGCCCCCAGTTTCACCAAATTACTTCAATGCCCTTCAACTTTATAAATACCTGAAAATACCTAATTAACAACATTAAAACACGGGGAAATGCCCGAGACTCAAGCATAAGGAAATGGGAATAAGGGCCAAAATCGTACCAATTTTGGTCTGATCAAATACCCCCAAACCTATCTTTTGCTCGTTCTCGAGCAAAACAATCACAATCAACCTCCAAAGGCATGCATCAAGCCTTGTCAAAGATTTTCAATAAAGTTATAACTCACTCTAGCAATGATCTACTATCCAATGATTAACATGCAAAACCAAAATGAAGAGATTAACACAATGATGTAATAGTGAGGACTTATACATGTAAGAAAATGTTAAGTAAAGATTAAGAGCATGCCACTCTAGATATGATTGTACGCTATGCAACCTTACATTCAAAATGCCAAAGCTTCAAAGCAAATGTGCCATTCGATTTAGAATGTAATTCTCCTTGATTTCTAATCCTCATCGAAATCTCTCTTTTCTTCTCATTGATTCCTAGGTTTCGCTCTAAATACATATGCAATATGAATTCATGTCATGGATATCTAATTGATTGCATATGATGACATTTAAAACACAATTTATGAAAAGTAAGTCTCATGAATGGAATTGCAAGCCATGAATTAAAAAGAACATGCATCAACAACATTTTACAATGTGGACACTCCTAAAGATCATGAAGGTCTTTCTTTTGGTTGTAATGGGGCCTTAAGTGATGGTGAAATAAAGAATGGGGCAATAGATAACAAAGAACCCAATGATTACACTAAGGCACACATTCTAATCATGAGTTCAAATGCTTCACACATATTGCTCACACACTACGCGTCAAAGCTTACAATTTCAATTCACATGTGCATTCTACTCTAATTTTTCATTTGAGTAACCATTCCACTTTTCACCTCCTCTCTAGGCCAATTGTGCCTAATTTTTGGTTCTCTTTCCTTGATTTTTCTTCTTTTCTTTTCTTTTCTTTTTGCTTTTCTTTTTCTTTGCTTTTCATTTTCTTTTCAAGGTTTTCATTTTCTTTTCGAGCTTTCTTGCTTTGCAAGACTTTTTACACATATTTACATGCCTAGGTACACACCTTTACATTTTTAAGTACAAGATCTTACATTGATTTCCTAAGCCTTGGTAATCATTTGGTCAAGGTAAGTCAATCATGTAGGCTATAAGGTTCATGTAGATGTGGTTCATGAATAAAAAGTTTAAGACGTGTTTGGCTTCAAAGGGGCTTGGGAGCACACACATTAGAGGGTTGGAAGTATTTTAGGCCAAGTAGTGGTTTACACACGCATTGCCTAAACTCATTTCTAAAGGCTTGTCCACAAAGCAAAATAAAGCATCCACAAGTAGTCTATAATATTCTATGGCAAGCAATATTTAAGTGCAAATGAGACCTATACATGCTTGAATGAGTGTTTGAGAGTGAATATTTGACAACTCAAAAATGCTTTTTAAGGCCGTGTTTGTGATCCTCACGGGAATCTCCACTATTAATTCCTAGTCTTCAAGCAAAATTGATAATTCACCCTAACATTATGAGAAAAAGATTATCGCACTTTGTTCAATGACGTCCTAAATGGCATGACGTTAATCTAAACCAAACAATGGCAAAGATGCGCAATTCCTCACTACTCATGTAAAGCACAATTTCAACAAGCAAAGTATGCTCAAATATGGCATTATCGCAAAGATTTGAAAAATTCAACTTTTAAAAACCAAGCAAAGTAAGCAAAGTGGTGTTGCGCAAATGTACCCCCAAACCTAAATTGGACATTGTCCTCAATGATCATGGGAGGCAAAAAAATTTCAAAAGGCGTAACCCAACAAATCCAAAGCAATTGATGCATATAAGTCCATGAATAATCAATGTATTTTCAAAAATTTTGGCAACATGTCCTCTCATCCTAATATGCATAAAATCATCCAAAAAGATGCTCAATTATCAATAGCATATTCTCAACATTCCTATCATCCAAAAATTGATCAATAACGCACATACATCCTAAATCCACTACCAAAATCCATCTCACACCCTTATTCTAAACAAGAAAACTAAAAAGCAAAATAAAATCAACAAAGAAAGAAATTAAACCTAGGTGGGGTGCCTCCTACCAAGCGCTTGATTTTACGTCTTCGGCTAGACGAGCTACTTGGATCAATCAACCGAATTCCAAGGCTTCGAATTTGCGCCTATATGCAATTAGGTCTTGAAAGTATTTGTTGCCTACTGGCGTGTTCCTAATCACATAAAACAAAAGCAAGTAAATGTTCACTTGAAAAAGTGATTTAGTTAGTTCGGAAAACAACCTACACCATTTGCTTTTTCGTAGGCGACATGGAAAAGTAGTGGGAGGGATATAAGGCTTGGGCTCCTTCACATTATCTCTCATTTCCTCCTTTCCTACTTCTTCACCTGAAATACTAGAAGAATAATTAGCAAAATGATGAATGAAATCATGCTTTACATTTTCACCACTCAAAGGGATGGTGGTAACTTCTTCTAGATTTGGTGGAATTGGGAACTCTTCACTCTCTTGGCTTTGCATGGCCTCCATGATTGTTCCAATGTGCACTTTTATTCTTCTCAATGAAGCTTCTAGTCCCGAAAATCGAAGTGCACTTGCCTCCAAACATCCATTCAACGTATGCTTGGATGACATTTGTGATGCTCGGATGGCCTCTAGCATCTCTTCCTTAGGATTCCCTTTCTTCGGCCCCGTGTTAGAAGAATTCGAGTCATGAGCTCTTTCTTCCCTCGAGTGCCTTAAGGCAAACAATTCCATTTCCCGATAGAAGTTGGCCAATTGCAAGTCAAAAGAATCCATTGTTCCTGCAAAGAAAATAAAAAAAGAAAAATGACACAAGACACAAAAGAAAATAACACTTCAAAATCTAAAATTAACAAAAATGACACACTACCTAGAAAATCTAACAACAAGGAAAGTTACACAAATCAACTACTCTAAACACCAATCCCCAGCAACGGCGCTATTTTGAACACGCTTTTTCTGTCGTTCGGAAATCGTGATTCAAAAGATGTTTGTAATGAAATTCCTACGCAATGTGCTATATGTTTTGAAAACAAGTAAAGCGGTAAGCGAGGGTTCGTTCCACAGGGATTAGGTTAGATTAATCAATTTGTGATATAATCTAAGTTAGTCTAATTTAGGTGCATAAAACATAAATCATATTTTGGGTTTTTTATTGGTTAGAGATAATAAACTAGAAAAGTAAATAACAATAATATAAAGAGAAATTGAATAGATAAGAATCCAATATCAACAATACTAGATAGGAGAATAGGTTTAATAATTAATATAGATTCTAGGGAATCGATAGAATTACAAGTGAGTATGGGTAATGCCTTCAAAGCCTAATTAATGGACAAATCTCATATATGATAACTATTTGTTTTCTAGGTTGTGTTTAGGTCATTATTATGAACACTAAACATCTTCCCACCAAGATGCCTAACCGATTAAGGAAAGAGGGTCAAGGTGGGACTGGTTGGTTACAAATAAAGGTTTAGGCTAGTGTGGTTGATATACCCTCCACTAGTCTAGCCTATTCACTAAGTTCTTTAACCAATCATGGGTGTCAATCCAAGATTAGTTTCACAACTATTTATCCCACACAAGAGTATGATCTACTAGTGATATACAGTGCAAATCATATAATTTGTAGAATCTAAATATAAAGTGAATAGAAAACATATAAAGATTCAATTACAAATAGCTTAAGCAATTACCCACAATCACAAGTTGCTCACATCTATCCCCTAGATTAGAGGTTTAGTTACACATAGTTACAATCAAATAAAAAGAAGTGATAGATAAGGAAATCACCCTTAGATCTCCTTCTTTAGTGTTTGCTCCTTCTTTTCCTTAGATTGCTCCTTGTGCAAAGAGTGGTGGAAGAGGGATGTGTCTTGCTAGATGGTGTCTAATGGTGAGTGACAAAGTTATTGAAATGTAGAGAATGGGAAGAGATGTTAGGTTGATAATTAGTGTTGGCATTAATTCCATATCAAAACGTGTTTAACTTGTAATGTTTAGTGGTTAGTAATTGAAGAATTTCGAAGACGAAGGACGTCTCAACCATTATTCGTTCAAGTTGCCGGCTTTTAAGAGTTTCGGACATTATCGGTCTACAAAGGTATTCAAAGACCTCTTATCTCTTACAAGGCTAGGCACACACTCACACATATCATTCTTGTGTGTCCCTTCATGATTTTATTTCATTTACATTTCACTTTCACACACTTGGCAAAATATGCTCATGCATCCACATTTAGTTAATAAACTTTGTGTTTTGCATTTTCTAGGACTATGTCCGGAAACTAGCATATGTGTGTGTATTTGTGTTTGTATGTTTCCATATTTTGTGTTTAGGACTTGAACATGTTCTTATTCAATAACTTATTGAGTTCCGGTCGTTTCGGTTACTCATTCATAAGGTTTCGAGTCCAAACAAGTTGACTATGCCACTTTACGTTCTCTTTCATTGAGTTGACTTCATCGATGATTTCCGAGATGATTTCTCAACCATTTTTTAAAGTTGTATAGTCTTCGTCGTGCGTGAGAGAGTCACGGTTCGTAATCTGAAAACGGATTCAAATTCGGAGTTTGGACACCCGAGATACGGGCTTACGAACCGAGGGAGCGCGCGAGAGGACAGCCCAGGCCGTGGGCCACATGGGCTGGCCGTGGTTGAGGCCGTGGGCCCCACGGCCTGGAGCAGCCTCTGCTCCCGTGTGGGCCACGCGCCCCCCATGGCCAGGGGGTGACGTGGCACCACCTGGTTGGCCGAAATCTTCCTTCTCTCTCCTCCTATTTCTTCCCTCTCTCTCTCCATTTTGAATTTAGTTGAAGAAATTTTCAGTTTTCCCGTAATACATCCTCTCCAATTTTTCCAAACTTCAAAACACCATATCTTCCTCATCCGGAGTCGGATTTGAGTGATTCAAGTTGGAGAGTGTTCGTATTTGAGTCCTCTAACATCTCCAAGTGGTTTGGTGGCTGTTTGATCATGATTTCAAGTGGTTGAACACTGAATTTCGCACCAGCTGTAGAATCCGAGGTTTGAGTCTCAACTTTGGGATTTCTTGTTATTTGACCTTCCATTTGCTTGGTAAAAGCTATTTGGAAAGATAACTTGATTATCATTCTAATTGAAACTCAATTTGTGGACTAATGTTGACTATATTCTATGATTCTTGGTTTTACATATGTTTGTGAGTTGTATTGTGATTAGAATGGCATCTTAGGTTGTTTGATACTTAATTGAATTAATTTTGTGTTAAAATGACTTTGAGATTTGATTTGATCCTTTGATTGATAAAATCTAGGATTTGTGTATTTGTGTGTGATTTAGAGAATATAGGTTTTGATTGATGTAAATCTCAAAACCTTGCTCTATATTTTTGTCTAGTATATTGATTGATTTTAATCTCATATATCTAGCTTTTAATTGTATATTGATAGCATCTTGAATTTGTACTTCATGAACATTTTGTGATTCAAGTGTTATGTGTGTGAATGAGACTTTGAGTATATGTGTTAGGTGTTTCACATGCTTAGGTTTCTATTCATGTATTTTTGCATCTAGACTTGATTATTTGTGATTTCACATGTTTAGGTCTATTTGTGCCATAGAATGTATTGATCACATGTTCTATGTTGTATTGGATGTTTGCATCATTTGCATTCACATGATCACACTAGGAAGTCCTTGTAAAAGGCATGAAGTCTTGGTTAGAGTCGCGATGACTCGGATAGCCAAGCAAGAAGTCTTGCCTAGAGTTAGGATGACTCGGATAGGTAAGCAAGGAGTCATGGCTAGAGTCGGGAGGACTCGGATAGTCATGCATGGGAGGCTCCCTAGAGGCAAGAGTGCCTTGGATAGGGAGTTGGCTATTGTATTGGTAGGCCTAGGCGTATGGTTAGACATAGAGTCCGATAGAGCGGGGTACACGGGAGGTGTATGCACTCTTGAGGAATTTCTAATCTACCATCGATGTTGGTTGTGTGTGTTGTCCAATATATGGTGGTTCCGCATCATTGAGGGATTTCACACTTTCCAATAGGGTTGGGTAGGCTTAGACTTCACTAGGTTGGGTGAGCTAAAGATTGGTCACTTTGTGAATGTTCTATGTTTGCTTTCCAATAATATAGTACCCAATGGTTGTAGTTCAACCCGTGGATGTTTCCTCCTTGGAGGTTTTACCACGTTAAAAAATCCCTTGTGTTAATTCTTCCTATCTCTTTCTCTTATATTTTAATTGTGTATTTTATTGTCTTGATTCATAATATCCACATGTGATGTATTGTAAAGCAAGTCTTTGTATAGTGTGATTAGTGTATTCATTCTATAGATCAATTTGTATCTTTGATTCTTTTATATATTGTAATTTTTGTATAGTGACATTTTGATCACTCTTGTAACACATTGAACATCTTATGAAATACAAGCTTATTTTGTTGTTATGTTTATTTGCTATTTTACCTCATATAACTTGTTGATATACTTAGACGTTGCTCTTATGATTGTATTATCTCATTGTCTATGTGTGTCTTCCTTGGCTTATCGTGTTGTGTGTAAGGCTACCTTGAGGGACAAACGAATGTTTGTTCAAGGGTTTAAAAAAAGGTGTAAAAACCTATTCACCCCCCCCCCCCCCCCTCTAGGTATGCTTTAAGCAATTTAACTTCGTTTGTGTACATTCAAGAGAGGAATGATTTAGGTGAGGTAATCTAGTTGTTTGTTGAAAGATTGGAGAGGAAAAATGGGTGGATTAGGTATGGTGGAAGAAGGAATTTCTTGTTTGAACAAGTATATTTTCAGAGGAAAAATAGGATGAATTTATAGTGTTTTCAAATCAGGTTACCAAAACCCCCATAAGTTTGCGAATTACCATTTTAGCCCTTCAAGGGGGCTTTTAGTAATTTTCAGACCAATCACAAGTGAACACAGTAGAGATCACTGTTTGCATTTCATGGCGACGATTGGAGCGACACTCGGGGCGATGCAATCAGGGCCAAAAACACTCCCTGTCGCCGTGGCGACAATGAACGAGCAAAATGGCGACAATATGGGCAACAAATGGCGACACCGACGGCTTGGAGGCATGATTTGGAGATTGATTTCTGGCGGTTAGGAGGGCAGAAAAAGGGTCAATTGGGTTGCCGCTGAGTTCGCCGTCTATCTAGGCTGAAGACCGGCCGACAATAAGTCAGGAACAACCACTGTCAGGTCAACGGCAGAGGTTAGGGTTTGGGGTGGCCATGGCTGCTCGTGAGCTGAAGGAAGAAGATGAAGTTAGGTGAAGGTAGGGTGCATTTAGTCTTGGGTTGGGGTGCAGACAGCCTGCTTCTTCTTGTCTCTGCTGGGGTACAAATAGAAGAAGACTGGGGTGTGCTCGGTCTCCATTGCGTCAAACTGGGTTGCTACATGGTCTTAATGCTTGGGGTGCAATTAGAAAATAGTTGGGGTGTGTTTGGGATAGGGCGACCACAGGTTTGGGCCACATCTAGGCCTGTGTTCTGAGCTACGCCTTTGGGCTTGTTATTGGGCATGTGCCTAATTTCTTCATTTAATCAAAATGCATAGTTTTGATGACGTGGCGTGGCGTGGCTTATTCACTTTGCAAATTACATCTAGCTCCCCTGCTCTCTTCCAATATTGTGGAAACTTCAATCTTCTCCTTATATTTTACGCTTTTGCTCCTAGTTTCACCAAATTACTTCAATGCCCTTCAACTTTATAAATACCTGAAAGTACCGAATTAACAACATTAAAACACGGGGAAATACCCGAGACTCAAGCATAAGGAAATAGGAATGAGGGCCAAAATTGTACAAATTTTGGTCCGATCACATGTGCATAAATCATCATCTAAGCATCATCTAGGATCATCTAGGATGTGCTTATGCATAGGTTTTCTTCAACACACATGACTTGATAAGTTGAACACCATCATTATTCATTTTGTGTTCTTACTAAACAAAAAACCTCATTTAAGACTTGTTGACACTTAAATTAAGATTTATCTATAAGTTGAGATTATGTGTTGAAAGTATATAAACGTAGTTAAATTGCTTAAGGCATACCTAGGGGGGTGGTGAATAGGTTTTTACACCTTTTTTCAATCCCTTGAACAAACTTTCGTTTGTCCCTCAAGGTAGCCTTACACACAACAAAATAAACCAAGAAAGACATACATAGACAATATGTGGATGTAATCATGTGAACAAAGTCTATGTCTATCATCTAGTTGTATTAGGTATAAGAACAAATAAACACAACAACAAAGAATACTTATATTTCAATAGATGTTCAATGAGTTACAAGAGTGATCAAATATCACTATACAAAATTACAATATACAAAAGAATCATACATACAAAAATGATCAAAAGAATGAATCCATAAATCACACTTTACAAATACTTGCTTCACTATACATCACAAGTGAATAATATGAAACAAGATAATAACATACACAAATAAAATATAAGAGATAGAGATAAGAAGAATTAACACAAAAGATTTTTTAACGTGGTAAAACCTCCAAGGAGGAAACATCCACGGTATTGTATGTATAAATTCGCCAAGCAGACACGTCATCAAAGGAATCAATAAATGCTGAAGAAAAGGTTGCCACGTCACTCGTTGACCGGGTCAAGGGAGAAAAATGTGGCCAGTCGGTATGTCAACGTCTTAAGCCAATAAGTCAAAGGTGTGGTCACCAGAGCTAGATATATACTCGTCAAAGATAGAAACGTGGTCGCCGAAGGGTAATATCCAGGAGTGGAGGTGTTCGCTGCATCAGCGTACTGGGCCCGAACCGACTCGGAAGAAACACAGAAATAAACCCTAACTTCTAGAAGACCCATGGCAGCGAGAAATCAAAAGAAGTTGGAATAAGAAGAAAATCCTAATCCATTACGACGTGGGATTCCTAACACGAATCAAAGAGGAAATCCTACCACCAACACGACTAGAACTAGGGGAAAACCCTAATTATCATGTATAAATAGAACTACCTATCCCACGAGGGAGGGTTTCGAAAACCTAGAGAGAAAAGAGCAATTGTATGAGAGATCTGAGTGTGTAACAAAGCAACAAGCCTAGTATTATCTTTCTGCCCTCTGGGGCGCCGTGGTTTTTTGCCATTCAAGGATTTTCCACGTAAAATCTGTCTCTTGCATGCATTGATTATTTTCTCGTTTTACCTTGAGTTGATATAATTGTTGAGTGTGTGGCAATCCAAATTTTGCCGTCAACACATGGGTTGAACTACAACCATTGGGTACTATATATATTGGATGATAAAAATAGAGAATCCACAAAGTGACCAACCTTTAGCTCGCCCAACCTAGTGGAGTCTAAGTCTACCAACCCTATTGGAAAGTATGAAATCCCTCAATGATGCGGAACCACATATTGGACAACACACAAAACCAACATCGATGGAAGATTAGAAATTCCTCAAGAGTGCATACACCTCCCATGTACCCCGCTCTTTTAGAGTCTATGTCTAACCATACGCCTAGGCCTACCAATATAATAGCCAACTCTCTATCCAAGGCACTCATGCCTCTAGGGAGCCTCCCATGCATGACTATCCGAGTCCTCCCGACTCTATCTATGACTTCTTGCTTGCCTATCCAAGTCCTCCCAACTCTAGACAAGTCTTCTTGCTTGGCTATCCGAGTCATCCCAACTCTAACCAAGACTTCATGCCTTTTACAAGGACTTCCTAGTGTGATCATGTGAATGCAAATGATGCAAACAATCAATTCAACATAGAACATGTGATCAATACATTCCATGGTACAAATAGACCTAAACATGTGATATCACAAGTAATAAAAGTCTATATACAAAATACAAGAATAAAACCTAGAGCATGTGTAAACACCAAACACATAAAGCTCAAAGTCTCATTCACACATACAACACTTGAACAATATATATTCATGAAGTACAAGTTCAAGATGATATAAACATAAAATAAAATGCTAGAGACATGAGATCAAATCAATCAATATTCTAGCCAAAAATATAGAGCAAGGATTTAAGATGTAAATCAATTAAATCCTAGATAGCTCTAAAACACATACAAATACAATAATCCTAGATTTCATCAATCAAAGGATCAAAACAAATCTCAAGGTCATTTATCACAATATTGATTCAATCAAGTTGTGATAAATACCAAGAAGCACACGCAGCGGAAGCGATACTAAAAAATTAGATTTAGTGACTTTTAAAAATTTTTCCTTTATGAACCTTAAACCCTTTAATTAATTAAACATACATATACAATAACAAAAAGTAGAATACCTTTTGTCGCGTGATCCGATTGACTTACGTCGATGGTAATCCGCAAGATCTTCAATCCTAGCACGAACGTGGATCACCTAGGAGCGTGGTCTCCCTTTTCTTTGAATTGCAAACCTGTGAATGGACAAAACAAACTTTTCTTTTCTTTGTTAGTCACAAAAACAATCAAAAGAATGACTAAGATTATTCCGGTCACTTTTGAGTTCTCAATCTAATGATCGAAACTCGCGTGAACCTAGATCGATATCGTATACACAAGCTTATTGATGAATAAGCAAATAGTATACTATCAAAGAATAATCTAACACTCCTTTTTATTTTAGTAGAATAAAAAACTTTCTATGAATTGAGAAGAAGAAGAAATTTGTATCATGAACACATGTGGTGGCCGAATTCTATACTTGTCAATATATAAGTGGCCTAAGTTTGCTTCTTCTTTTCTTTTATTATTAGGGTTGCCGAAATCCTAACCTAGAAATAACTAGGGTTGCCGAAATCACATGCCCACCATAGGCTTATGTTGCACCCTAATTTCCATCTAGCTTTTAAGACATCAAACCATAATCCAACTCATAGATCTTTTATTCTTTTATTTTGACTAAATAAAAAAGACTTCTTATTTGATTAAATAAATAAAACTAATTATTTATTTCCTTATCAAACAAGTCTTTTACTTTTACTTTTAGGAAATATATTTCCTGATTAGAAAAGATTTGTTTCTTTAATTAAACAATTAATTAATAAATTAATTAATTCTTATTTAATTAAAACAATGAAACAAAATAATATATTAGGTTAAACTAACCCTTGCCGCCCCACTTAGAGTAAATGGGCCAAAATATTATTTTCTTATTTCATTTAATCCATTGGACTTTAAATAAAAAGACCACATGTGAACTAGACCCATTCTTACTAAAAGAAACAAGCCCACATGTCTTTCATTAATATATTAATATAATTGAGCAGCCCATTACTAAAATAATGTGCAAATTATATTCTTAATATATTAAATGCAATTCTAGATGGACCATTAAATTGGTCCGGTAGAATATATCAAGTGATCCATGAAAGTCCATGTAGATTGGGGATCTTGGCGGGCCATCTAAATTTAAGCTTCAATAGACATAACCTAATCACAATCAACAAATGATTCACTTAGGTCCGATCCATTAATTTTAACTCATTCCACTAAAGAGCTAAAACTGAACTCTTAAATAAAGATAGAAAAGGAAGATGCTCCTCATTCATACCCTAGACAATCATATTGGAGATAGTGTATCCTCGTGATTAATATCAGTAATCGCCAAGAGTTCATAGACCGCCTATAACTCTCCAAGTTACCATATTTACTCATATGACCACGTTTTGAACTTAGATATTTTGACTTGTCCAGAAGCCATGTTTTCAATAGACACTATCGAAAACTCAACGTTGAGATTTAATATCCAATTACCTCAAAACATCCATATGATGATATTATACTCTCATTTTATTAAATGGAGCCACGATGTCCATATCTATAAATGAAGTCCTCTATCGATTAACAAATGAATATCACCAAACTATCGAGGATAGACTATGCGATATAATCGTACTCATTGATAACTCAAATGATATCACTTGCAACCATAAGTCCATCATTTATCTCAGGATTAAGATAGACTCTCCGATTGTCCTGATAATGAAAAGACTATTATCTATTGACGGTTCTAGATAAAGCTTTTCATTGTGATCCAGTTCAATGCACCCAGTGCACTAGATCCTTTTGCTCGAAGACACTCCGATGATTTTAGACTCATCATATCTCATTTGATCCCACTCAAATGCTAGCAAAAGAATTCTACAACTTTAACAAGATAAAGGTGCCCAACCTTTAACTTAAGTTGTGAACATTATTCAAGACTAACTAAAGAATTGTGTCTACCACATACATGTCCAGATGTATGAACAATTCTTCTTTTCCCATAGTCTTTAGACCTTATGATTATTTACTTTGACAATTATAATATTAAACTATAAATGCTATACGATTTGTTAAACCAGAAATCACTTTATTAATATGAAAAAGATTGTTAATTACTACATTACACTCTTGCTATTGAGCATAATCCTAACAGAATGGTTGAGGGCAACCCAGGTTGTAAACATCATTACAAATAGTGGATTTGAGGACCGTGTGTGACTAGAAGAATAGCTCGTGAGTTTTTCCCAGTTGTGGGTTTCTCACGTAAATCAATCAACGTGTAATTTATTGTTTTCCACACTTAAATTTAGTTGATTGTATTTCATTGAATTGGGTTTCTTTTTGCATATTGACAAATCCGAAAATTTGGTAACTAATCGGATTAACAACCCATTCACCCCCCTCTAGGTTGTTTAGACATGCCTATAATTTGTTTCAAGGTTCTAAGTGGACGGCCTGCATTCCATCTTCGAACTCATCGCTATTTCGTGTACCTTGACGATTTGGCATGGTTTTATGTTGTGGAGACTTGGTTTCGTGAATTCCGCTTTTTATGCTAACTTGTCATGCTGACTAAGATTTCCCAAACAATACCCCCTAAATTTGCAAGGAGAGTTACTGGCGAATTGCTTTTCTAGTGAGAAGGTAACTCTCCAAAGTGGATTTGCAAAGATCTTTCATTTAATACTGCATTAATGAGTTGTCTGACATTTAATTCATATCAGTTATAACGCTTGTAAGTTCCTCAATGTTTGATTGGCTTATTTCAGTGACAAACCACAATTGGGTTTAAATTGTAAGGGTAGCTTAGGTGAATGATGATCAAGCTCAAAATCTCTTTCAAGACCTCAAGGTGATAAGCACTCCAAAGGTATAATCTCTAGTGCTTAGTTTTCATTGAAGAGATTTAGTTGCACACACACACTTGTAATGTTTGCATAGGTATGCTTTACTTTTGTGTGCATCCTCTTCACATGTCATATTTCACACTTGCACTTTGTTGTTGTATCTTGTTGTGTGTTTATGTGTCTTGTAATTCATTTCCTAAATACTGTTCGGAAACGTCCACGCATGCACAATGGTGTGTTTGGTTTAGCGTGAGGATCGCCTTCAAAGAATGCCCTTGGCTTCTCCCTTGGTTTCATAAGAATTGGTGAATCGGCGGTTTGATTGACGGCCATGATCGCCGAATGAAACCGCCGTTTTTGTCCAGAAGGTTCTGGAGCAATTCGGTGGTTATGATCGGCAGCCATGACCGCCATTCAAAACCGCCGTTCATACCTGATTGATTTTAATTCTCAGGTTTGATTATGCGGTTGAATCGACAGTTATGAAATCACCGATTGAAACCGCCGTTATTCCTCTGTTCCTCTCTGGTTCAATTCAGTGGTTGTGATCGGCGACCTAGCCGCCGAATGAAACCGTCGATCGTGCGGTTCAGGGGCAAACTTGTCTTTTCACACGCCCTATTTTTGATGTTTATAAATACATCACTTTCTCATCTCTCTGAACCTAACTCTTTCAATACAAGAACCCTAAATTCTGTAGAGAGATTTGTGAGAGAAAAGGCAATCAAGATTGCTCATTTAAACACTCAAAACCATTTTCATATGCATTAAACTTCATCTAGCATCTTTTAGGATATCTAGGATGCTTGCTTGCATGGGTCTTACTCAACACACTTGCTTTGGTAAGTTCTTCACTAATTTCATCTAATCTTAGTGTTTAACTTAAAAAGGCATCTCTTTAATTACTTGTATGTTCTTAGATTATATTCTTATATACAAGATAGAGATAGTTATGTTGTTTTGATTGAGTGTTGTTTTTGTGATAGCTATCTAGGTTTATTTAATCTATGTTTAGCTAAGTTTTATGACATGTCATTTAGCTTTGATATCAAGGATTGTGTTAATTGTCATATTATCATCCTAGATAAGCATATATGGTTCCCTAGCTCTATTTGCACTTTGGATATCATTATATATTCACATAGGCGTTATTATCTCTTCATTGAGAATTAAGTTTTGTGGCTAAGATTGCTTAGGCAATAAGCAATTGGACTAGGTTCACTTTTATAGGCCTACGGGTAATGGTGGTGGGTTATATATCATGATTAGTTTGTAAACACCATCACAATTAATGGATTCGAGGTTCGTATGTGGTGCACATAACAGCCCGTGGTTTTTCCCGGTTTGGGTTTCCACGTAAAAATAAATTGTTATTTAAATTCCACAACTTACACTTGATTTATTACTTTAACTAGTTTGTGGTATTTTTGTAATATTGATTAATCACAAAAATTGGTAATAATAGTTTAAAATCTATTCACCCCCCTCTAGATAGTTTTATACACACCGTGCATCATTAGTTTTAATTGGTATCAGAGCGTGTTCCTAGATATACTTAGGTGATCCTTTGCTCATTTTGGTGTGTTTTGCATTTTGTGTGATTTTTTATCATTCATACAATTTGCATTCATTTCATTCATTCATAAACACTATGAGTGGAAACGGTGGAAATGGTAGTGGTAATGAAGGTGCTTCTAGCACGAGGTCTCCACTTCTCACCGGGTTGAATTATGCCTCTTGGAAAGGCAAGATGGAGTCGTACATTTGCCAAATCCATAATAGGGCATGCATGGCAATTGAAGATGGCTACACATCACCGATGATGACTCCTACGGGTGGAGGAGAGGTTGTGCTCAAGCCTAAGGCGCAATGGAACGCGCAAGAGTTTAAGGCATTGAAATGGAATAGGAAGGTGATGCATGCCATCCTATGTGCAATGGATGAGAATCAATATAAATTGATTTAAAACACTAGGATCGCTAAGGAGATGTGGGACATCCTAGACATTGCACATGAGGAAACCGAAGTAGTGAAGGACTCCAAGCTTCAAGTCCTCCAAACCCAATTCGAGATGCTTAGGATAGTGCTTCAACGACTTTAAGATCAAGTTGATGGACATAGTCAACCAAAGTCATCAACTTTGTGACCCTTACTCGGATAGAAGGATCAAGCAAAAGATTATGAGATCGCTTCCCTAGAGGTTTGAGTCCAAGGTGACGGCTTTAGAGGAGAATAACACCTACAAGGATATGAAGCCGAGTGAGATGATTGGGAGGCTTCTAGCTTATGAGTCTAGGAAGGGTCCTACCTCCACACCTCCTAAAAAGCAAAAGGGAATTGCTTTGAAAGCCTCTAAAGTTGAGAAGGAGGAGAATGATGACTCGGATGAAGACATGACCTTGTTGATGAGAAGGTTCAAGAAATTTGTCAAGACCGAGAATAAGGGTTTTGGATCCATGGGCCAAGACTTAAAGAAAAGGACTCCCTTCAAGAAGTTTGAGCCTAGACAAGAGAAGACTGAAAAGAAAGGGATCCAATGCTATGAGTGTGGTGGCATAGAACACTTTGCCCCCGATTGTGCTAATCTCAAGAACAACAAGAAGGGAAAGGTGATGGCCGCCACTTGGAGTGGTAGTAGTGATGACTCCTATGAAGGAGATGAGTCTTCGGATGATGAATAACTCATGGCTAACTTCATAGCCTTTGCCTCCTCCCATAAGAGCAAATGTGCTAGTGAAGAAGAGGAAATGAGTCAAGAGGAAAATGACTCAAGTGAAGATGATTCCTTATCTAACTCCACAAATGGAAATGTGGATAAAATGGATCTTCAAGACCACATAGTCAAGTTTGAGAGTTCAAGGTTAAAGAACAAGAGAGAAATTAGGAGATTGATGGAAGAAAACCTAGAGCTCTCAACACAAGTTCACCATTTAAGTGAAGAAGTGGTGAGAACCATGGAGAATGAAGATAAGCTAAGAGAGGAGTTAGTCTTATCTAAGAGGAATGAAGAAGGTTTGAAAAGGGAGCTTGAAGAAGCTAAAGGGTTAAGGACTAGGATAGTTTCTAGCACCGAAAAACTTGACCACATGTTAAGTGTTGGAAAGAGTCCTTATGACAAAAGAGGTCATGGGTTTGAAGATGGTGATCAAGTCAAAATTGGTATGATTTTGGCCCTCATTCCCATCTCTTTATGCTTGATTCTCAAGTGTTTCCCCGTATTTAATGTTGTTAAATCAAGTGTTTCGGGTTTTATTAGGCCTCAGGGCATTTGTGAAGAAAAAAGGAATTTGGTGCAAAAAGGAGCATAAAGATGTGAAACAAAGGCATTTTTACCATTTGATCAAGTTATGTCGCTATGGCGACAGGGATGTGCTTTTTAAGAGCACAAATGTCGCCATGATGTCACCCTGAGATCGCCATGGCGACAGAAGAATTATTCCAAAAAGAAAGCATCAGGTGTTGTTGCCATTTGGATGTCGCCATGGCGACACACAATGGCCAATGGCGACATCTCTCATATTTCCTCATTGTCGCTATTTGCACCATGGCGAAAAAGATGAGATTGGTGGCGACAAATGAATCTCAGAATGCGCAACCGTTTGACGCCATGATGTCGCCATGGCAACAAGATAGCGACATCCTTGCCACATCAGCTTTTCAAGCAGTTACCAGTACAAGTCCGAGAGCCACTATATATACTCTTCCTCTCCAACTTGAAGAGGGATCTAAGCATTAATTTAGCATGAATTTTACAGAGATTAGATCTAGTTTTTCTCTTCCATACTTCATCTTTCAACTTCCTCCATTCTCTAAACTTGTACTACCTTTTCCATCAAAACCTTGTTAGGATGCCCATATTTGATTGGCTTATTTCGTGGACAAACCACATGATGGGGTTGTTTGTGTAAGGGTAGTTTAGGTGATTGATCTTTAAGCTCGAAGGCCCTTCCAAGACCTCAAGGGACAAGCATGCCAAAGGTATATTTCTTGTGCTTGGTTTGCTTTGAAGAGATGTAGTTGCACACACTCACAACATGCATAACTCTTATTCTTGAATGTTGTGTTTATATTTTGTGTGCATTGTGCTTTATTGATTTTTTCAATATCTCTTCTTGCATTGAATTGAGTGCATCTTGTTCTATGACAATGCCATGACATGTTAGGCATTAGGATGTATTCAATACTCACACGCATGCACTATTGCATGGTTCTTTTGTGAGAAGTGGCTTAAGAAGGCGTGTCCTTCTTGTGCAGCGGTTGTGCTGCCACGGTTGCCTAATTTTGGCAAACCGCAGCATGCAAGCGACAGAGACTTCCATGTCTTTGCCGCGGTGCAGCTGCCGCGGTTCCACAACCGCGGTAGTCGAGCGACAGCAATGTTATTGCTGTGTCGCGGTTATAGTGCCGCAGTTGAGAAACCGCGGCAGTCGAACCACAGTGAAATTTCTCGTGCGTTTTTTTCAAAACGACCACACTTCACTTATAGCCCCTATATATATGCCACTTTGACTTTAGGTCATTTATGTGAGTTGATTTTCTGAATCCATACTTAGAACATTTTTCAAGAAAGAAAAATTCAAAAGAACTCACCTTTAACCACTCAAATCTAATCCTTTTTGCATCAAATTTCATATTGCATCTTCTATGACTATATAGAATGCGTCCATGATTGGGTTTGCATCATCACAACTTGCTTGGTAAGATTTTGATTAAGTTCATCTTATTTGAATATTTTTATTATCAAGCTATTCTCTTTAATTTACTTGTATGTTTTGATCATATGATAAATACAGGATTAGAGAATTAATTGTGATGAATTGATTGAGTGTTGTATTGTGATAGCTAATTAGGTTTTTGATTAATCTTGATTAGCTAAGCTATTTGACATGTCATTTAGCATTTGATATCTAGGTTTGATTTAATTGAATATATCATCATCCTAGATAAGCATCTAAGGTTCCCTAGCCTTGTTTGTTATTTGAATATTCATACATATTCACATAGGTTGCATAATCTCTTCTTAGAGAATTAAGACTTGAGGCTAAGAGTGCTTAGGCCTCAAGCAAATTGGAATAGGGTTGCTAATAAAGGCCCGCAGGGTAGAAGTGAGGGGTTACAGACCGGAGTGTTAGACGAGGTCTACATAGGTTGTAAACTTCATTCAATTAGTGATTTCGAGTTCCGAGTGTGGCGCACTATACAGCCCGTGGTTTTTCCCAGTGGTTGGGTTTCCACGTATACATCAAGTGTCATTTTTAATTCCGCACTATATTACACTTGCTTGTATGTTTGACTAGTAGGGGCATTTTCGTAATATTGACTTGTATGCGAAAATTGGGTAATAATAGCTAAAATCTATTCACCCCCCCCTCTAGATTAATATATATTTAACACGCCTCGAGTATTTAGTTATTTACAATTGGTATCAAAGCGGGTTCCTAGATATACTTAGGTGATCCTAGCTCATTTTAGGTGTGTTGTGCATTTGTGTGATTTTTGCTCATTCATACATTTTGCATACATTTCATTCATTCATTTGGTACAATGAGTGGATTCGGTGGCAACCATGAGGGTGCTTCAAGCACACGGCCTCCTCTCCTCACCGGTGTGAATTATGCCTCATGGAAAGGCAAGATGGAGGCATATGTGTGCCAAATCCATGATAGGGCATGGATGGCGATTGAAGATGGGTATGCACCTCCTATGATGACTCCCACGAGTGGTGGAGAAGAAGTACTCAAGCCTAAGGCCCAGTGGTCACCTGAAGAGTTTGAGACTTCAAAATGGAATAAGAAGGCATGGCATACTCTTCTATGTGCAGTGGATGAAAATCAGTACAAACTGATTTAGAACACTAGGATAGCCAAGGAGGCATGGGATATCCTACAGGTTGCACATGAGGGAACCGATGTCGTTAAGGATTCCAAGCTACAAGTCCTTCAAACGCAATTTGAGTTGCTTAAAATGGAGGAGGACGAGTGCTTCAATGACTTTGAAGTCAAGTTGATGGATATTGTGAATCAAAGCCATCAACTCGGTGATCCTTATTCGGATAGGAGAGTTAAGCAGAAAATTATGAGGTCTCTCCCCGCTAGATTCGAATCAAAGGTGACGGCTTTAGAGGAGAATAGTACATATAAGGATATGAAGCCGAGCGAGGTGATTGGAAGACTCCTCGCCTATGAATCTAGGAAGGCTCCTAGTATTTCACCTCCTAAAAAGCAAAAAGGGATTGCTTTGAATGCTTCCAAGGTTGAGAAGGAGGAAAAAGGTAGCTCGGACGAAGACATGGCATTGTTGCTTAGAAAATTCAAGAAATTTGTCAAGTTCGAGAAGAAGGGCTTTGGATCCAAAGGCCAAGACTTGAAGAAAAAAGCTCCCTTCAAGAGTTTTGAGCCTAAGCAAGAGCATAGTGAGAAGAAAGGGGTCCAATGCTATGAGTGTGGTGGTATAGGTCACATCTCACCGGATTGTGGGAACTTGAAGAACAAGATGGCAAAAGTGATGGCCACCACTTGGAGTGAAAGTGATGACTCCGGAAAGGGAGACAAGTCATCAAGTGATGATGAGCTTACCATCAACTACACGGCTTTTGGGGCCACTTGTGTAGAAGACAAAGATGTTGGTAAGAATGACTTGACTAGTGATCCCATAGAAGAAAAAGATGAAGAAGTAGCTCTAGAAGTGATAGGCAAAGCTACTCATTGGGATATGGCTCACATTGACTCAAGAGACCAAGGTGAAGGTCTTAATGAGAGAAATGACTCCATAGGTGAGATGGAGGATGGAGGAGATAGCTCAAGTGAAGATGACTCCTCATCTAACTCTACAAATGGAAGTGTAGAGAAAATGGATGTAAATGACTTTATAGTCAAGTGTGAAAGTTCATTGAAGAAGAACAATAGAAAATTGAAGATTTTAGAGGATGAAAATCTTGAACTTTCAACACACAATGACCACTTAAGTAATCAAGTGGAGGCATCCAAGAAGATTGAAGACAAGCTAAGAGATGAGCTAGCTTTGTCTAAGAGGAATGAAGAAGGGTTGAAGAGAGAGCTTGATGAAGCTATAGAGTCATTGTCTAGGATGACTACAAGCACCAAGAAACTTGACCACATTCTTGGTAGTGGAAAGAACCCTTGTGACAAGAGAGGTATTGGGTATGAAGAAACCAAGGAGATCACTACTCCAACCAAGACCGTCTTTGTCAAGAGTTTGGGCAAGATAGAAGCCTCGCCGGTGCACACTCCTAGGAAGAAAATTGATCTAGGACAATGTTCAAGAAGTGCACAAGTCAAGGTAGCTCCAAAGAGACAACCTCAAGCTCAAAAAGTTCCTCAACCTAACTTCCCTAAAGCTAATAAAGCTAATATTCATCAAGGGAAGAGGCCAATCATGCAAAATGAAACAAGGAAGCAAGCTAGACCGGTTCAACAACAAAGAAAATTTGAACCCGCTCAACCACAAAGTCATGGGATGGCTCCTATGCATGCACAAGGACATGGTATGAATTCTAAATTTATCCCTACATGTCACTTTTGTGGTATTCATGGTCACATTAGACCAAATTGCTTTCATTTCATTAAATTATGTAGAATCAAAAGCATGATTGAAAAGAGAATTACAAGAGCTAGAATGCATGCTAATAGGAAGGAAAACATTCATATTCATGATCCTATTATTTCTAGAACTCTTGAACCATTGTCCACTAAGAAGAAAAAAGTCATATCTATGTGGATAAGGAAAAATGAACCCGCTTGCTACGAGACTAACAAGTCTCAAATAGGTTCATCCAAGTCAAATGGACTTGGGAGGTCCATAGGACCTCATGACCTTCATTGATGAAGGATGATGATGACCCCATATGGGGATCTCAAGCAAAGAGAGCTAATTGCATACTTGTTGCATGCAAATATTTGAAAAATCTTATGCTTCTTTGTTGAGTGCTTGAGTAAGCTTGGTTGCACATATGTATATATGTTTTAAATTCAATAAGTGTGAACCTTGCTTATCTACAATCCATGTCATATTTATGTTCAAACATGCATTTTTGGACTAGGAGATTAACATAGGAAGTATGATCTGAATGACCTATAGTTATCTCCATGACATGATGATTCTTAATGACATGCTAATGAATATTGAAAAGCATGAAATTTATATGACATGCTCAAATGAAAAAGCATGTATTAATGATTGCAATTTTTTTCTTTAAATGCAAAACTTGTGTGAAGAAGCTAATGAGACTCAATGAATAAAGGATCTTGTATCCGTTCAAAGGAGTTTAAAATCCAAATGTCTCTCTTTCTTTATTTGTTGAACATGTCTACTATCATACGGGTTTCATTCCTGGAAAAATCAAATAGGGTGCAAAGTTGCTCATGACATGTTTGACTTATAAAGTTGGATATAGATGTTCTTAATTTGAAATCAATGAAAACTCTATATCCTTGCTTCTCTCATGACATTGGTGAAATTGGTTTGAATTCTTATTAGAAACCTTTGTCATTTGCTTTGCCAAATACCATTGTATTTTGGACTTGAATGCTACATGTCTTGTATGCAAAGCAATTTTGATTCACACATTTTATCAGAATAAATCCCCTTGTTTCTCTCCATTTGATAGAGTTGCATAAAGTGCATTTAATGACTATGCAAATGACTTGAATGCTATCATCTCTCTTTGCTAAGTGACCCGGTTGGGGACTACTCCTTTGCCTATATCATGACAAAAAGGGGGAGTAGAATGGTGGTAAGGGGAGTTGCAAATTGTGGTAGCAATTATGCAAGTTGGGGAGGCAATACATTGAGGGGGAGTAACCCTTTGAGGGGGAGCATTGCATTCATCAAACATTGTGTAAGGATTCCCATATCTTGATTGGCTTATTTCGTGGACAAACCACGTGTTGGGGATTATATGTAAGGGTAGCTTAAGTGATTCATTATCAAGCTCAAGACCCTTTCAAGTCCTCAAGAGACAAGCACGCCAAAGGTATAATCTCTAGTGCTTATTTTTCTTTGAAGAGATTAGTTGCACACACACACTTAGCATACTAGCATTTGTGTGCATTCTCTTCACATGACATTTTTCACTTGCACTTCTTTGTTATATTTTTTATGTGTGGATTTGTCCATAGATGAGTTCCGAGCGATTCGGAGACTTTTCTATATGTTTCGGATGATTTCCGAGACATTTGGGATATTCCGTATTTTTATCGGAAACCGGATTTTAATTTCGAGCTTAAATTGGAAAGTTATATAATTTTCTATATTTATGATTAAGTCCGGGTCAATATTCCGAAGACGGAATTGGATTCCAAGATTTAAAATCAACTGGACTGAAGAACACTCGGATCCGAAGTCAGCTTAGTGTGGCATGTTAGCCACACCTAGCAAGGCACACAAGGGGGAGGCGTGAGCCACAGGCTGCTCACGGCAAAGAGAAGTCTCTGCCCCCGTGCACACCACGGCGCTTCAACGCGCACATGCTTGCCTTTATTCTTTGATTTCATTGTTTGAATTGTTTGTGTCTTCTGTCTGTTTGTGTGATAATATATTATATATATATATATGTTTAAATGTGCACAGCCTAATATATATATATATATATAATCACTAAATCACCGTTTCACACTTTCACCTAAAAACTATATATATATATATATGTATAAAAAGTGTGCGTTTTGTCTGTTGCTCACACCTAATATATATATATATATATTTATATAAAAAAAAAACGGTGCCTTAGTTTTTAGAAGACCTAATGCATATATATCTCTTTATATTTGCTTTCTTCTTTACTTGACACATACACACTTTGAGAGAGCAAAAATATATTCAAGAGAGAAACTCCCAAGAACTTGTCTTTAACTCTCAAAACCCATTTTCATATGCATCAAAATATCATCTAAACATTTTCTAGCATAGTTAGGATGTTTACTTGCATGGGTCTTGGTCAACACACTTCCCTTGGTATGTTCTTCACTATTATCATTTATAATTAGTGTTTTATTTATCAAGGCATCTCTTTTATTATTTGCTTGTTCTTAGATTAACATCTATTATTCAAAATAGAGATTGTTGTGTTGACATGATTGTGTGTTGTATTGTGATAGCTAATTAGGTTTTTAATTAATCTTGATTAGCTAAGCTATTTGACATGTCATCTAGCCATTTATATCTAGGATTGTTTTAATTGCAAAATCATTATCCTAGATAAGCATATAGAGTAACCTAGCTCTAATTTGCATTTTGAATATTCATACATATTCACTTAGGTTGTTTCTCTTCATTGAGAAGTAAGTCTTGGGGCTAAGAGTGCTTAGGCCTCAAGCAAATTGGAATAGGGTTGCTAATAAAGGCCCGCTGGGTAGAAGTGAGGGGTTACAGACCGGAGTGTTAGACGAGGTCTACATAGGTTGTAAACTTCATTTCAATTAGTGATTTCGAGTTCCGAGTGTGGCGCACTATACAGCCCGTGGTTTTTCCCAGTGGTTGGGTTTCCACGTATATATCTTGTGTTATTTAAATTCCGCACATATTACACTTGATATATTATTTTGACTAGTTAGGGGCATTTTCGTCAAATTGACTTGCATGCGAAAATTGGGTAATATTTGATAAAATCTATTCACCCCCCCTCTAGCTTTATATTATACACACCGCGTATTAGTTTCACATTGCATGATGTTGGTTGTTGTACTTAAATTCTTAGAATGCAAATGCTTGTTTATACTCTCACTTGATTCATCTCACATTTTACTTGAATTGGAAAAGATAGAAACCTTGCTTTCAGGGATTGATTGTTCTACTTGAGATTGAAGACTTCAAGATTACTTTTATATATCTCTTTGTAAAGTAGAAAATCATAGTAGACCGTAGTTTCTATTATGTTGTGAGGAATCAATGTGAGTGGTGGTTTTGTCACGAAATAGCCAAAGGGGGAGATTGTTAGGATTCCCATATCTTGATTGGCTTATTTCGTGGACAAACCACATGATGGGGTTGTTTGTGTAAGGGTAGTTTAGGTGATTGATCTTCAAGCTCGAAGGCCCTTCCAAGACCTCAAGGGACAAGCATGCCAAAGGTATATTTCTTGTGCTTGGTTTGCTTTGAAGAGATGTAGTTGCACACACTCACAACATGCATAACTCTTATTCTTGAATGTTGTGTTTATATTTTGTGTGCATTGTGCTTTATTGATTTAATTAATATCTCTTCTTGCATTGAATTGAGTGCATCTTGTTCTATGACAATGCCATGACATGTTAGTGTAGGGAAAAATACCAAGAAGTGCACGCAGCGGAAGCGAGACTAAAAATAATTAGATTTAGTGACTTTTAAAATTTTTTCCTTTATGAACCTTAAACCCTTTAATTAATTAAACATACATATACAATAACAAAAAGTAGAATACCTTTTGTCGCGTGATCCAATTGACTTACGTCGATGGTAATCCGCAAGATCTTCAATCCTAGCACGAACGTGGATCACCTATGAGCGTGGTCTCCCTTTTCTTTGAATTGCAAACCTGTGAATGGACAAAACAAACTTTTCTTTTCTTTGTTAGTCACAAAAACAATCAAAAGAATGACTAAGATTATTCCAGTCACTTTTGAGTTCTCAATCTAATGATCGAAACTCGCGTGAACCTAGATCGATATCGTATACACAAGCTTATTGATGAATAAGCAAATAGTATACTATCAAAGAATAATCTAACACTCCTTTTTGTTTTAGTAGAATAAAAAGCTTTCTATGAATTGAGAAGAAGAAGAAATTTGTATCATGAACACATATGGTGGCCGAATTCTATACTTGTCAATATATAGGTGGCCTAAGTTTGCTTCTTCTTTTCTTTTATTATTAGGGTTGCCGAAATCCTAACCCAGAAATAACTAGGGTTGCCGCAAACACATGCCCACCATAGGCTTATGTTGCACCCTAATTTCCATCTAGTTTTTAAGACATCAAACCCTAATCCAACTCATAGATCTTTTATTCTTTTATTTTGACTAAATAAAAAGACTTCTTATTTGATTAAATAAATAAAACTAATTATTTATTTCCTTATCAAACAAGTCTTTTACTTTTACTTTTAAGAAATATATTTCCTGATTAGAAAAGATTTGTTTCTTTAATTAAACAATCAATTAATAAATTAATTAATTCTTATTTAATTAAAACAATGAAACAAAATAATATATTAGGTTAAAATAACCCTTGCCGCCCCACTTAGAGTAAATGGGCCAAAATATTATTTTCTTATTTCATTTAATCCATTGGACTTTAAATAAAAAGCCCACATGTGAACCAGACCCATTCTTACTAAAAGAAACAAGCCCACATGTCTTTCATTAATATATTAATATAATTGAGCAGCCCATTACTAAAATAATGTGCAAATTATATTCTTAATATATTAAATGCAATTCTAGATGGACCCTTAAATTGGTCCGGTAGAATATATCAAGTGATCCATGCAAGTCCGTGTGGATTAGGGATCTTGGCGGGCCATCTAAATTTAAGCTTCAATAGACATAACCTAATCACAATCAACAAATGATTCACTTAGGTCCGATCCATTAATTTTAACTCATTCCACTAAAGAGCTAAAACTGAACTCTTAAATAAAGATAGAAAAGGAAGATGCTCCTCATTCATACCCTAGACAATCATATAGGAGATAGTGTATCCTCGTGATTAATATCAGTAATCACCAAGAGTTCATAGACCACCTATAACTCTCCAAGTTACCATATTTACTCATATGACCACGTTTTGAACTTGGATATTTTGACTTGTCCAGAAGCCATGTTTTCAATAGACACTATCGAAAACTCAACGTTGAGATTTAATATCCAATTACCTCAAAACATCCATATGATGATATTATCCTCTCATTTAATTAAATGGAGCCACGATGTCCATATCTATAAATGAAGTCCTCTATCGATTAACAAATGAATATCACCAAACTATCGAGGATAGACTATGCGATATAATCGTACTCATTGATAACTCAAATGATATCACTTGCAACCATAAGTCCATCATTTATCTCAGGATTAAGATAGACTCTCCGATTGTCCTGATAATGAAAAAACTTTTATCTATTGACGGTTATAGATAAAGTATTTCATTGTGATCCAGTTCAATGCACCCAGTGCACTAGATCCTTTTGCTCGAAGACACTCCGATGATTTTAGACTCATCATATCTCATTTGATCCCACTCAAATGCTAGCAAAAGAATTCTACAACTTTAACAAGATAAAGGTGCCCAACCTTTAACTTAAGTTGTGAACATTATTCAAGACTAACTAAAGAATTGTGTCTACCACATACATATCCAGATGTACGAACAATTCTTCTTTTCACATAGTCTTTAGACCTTATGATTATTTACTTTGACAATTATAATATTAAACTATAAATGCTATACGATTTGTTAAACCAGAAATCACTTTATTAATATGAAAAAGATTGTTAATTACAACATTACACTCTTGCTATTGAGCATAATCCTAACAGTTAGGCATTAGGATGCATTCAATACTCACACGCATGCACTATTGCATGGTTCTTTTGTGAGAAGTGGCTTAAAAAGGCGTGTCCTTCTTGTGCAGCGGTTGTGCTGCCGCGGTTGTGCTGCCGCGGTTGCCTAATTTTGGAAAACGCGGCATGCAAGTGACAGAGACTTCCATGTCTCTGCCGCGGTGCAGCTGCCGCGGTTCCACAACCGCGGTAGTCGAGCGACAGCAATGTTATTGCTGTGCCGCGGTTATAGTGCCACGGTTGAGAAACCGCGGCAATCGAGCCACAGTGAAATTTCTCGTGCGTTTTTCAAAACGACCACACTTCACTTATGGCCCATATATATATGCCACTTTGACTTTAGGTCATTTATGTGAGTTGATTGTCTGAATCCATACTTAGAACATTTTTCAAGAAAGAAAAATTCAAAAGAACTCACCTTTAACCACTCAAATCTAATCCTTTTTGCATCAAATTTCATATTGCATCTTCTATGACTATATAGAATGCATCCATGATTGGGTTTGCATCATCACAACTTGCTTGGTAAGATTTTGATTAAGTTCATCTTATTTGAATATTTTTATTATCAAGCTATTCTCTTTAATTTACTTGTATGTTTTGATCATATGATAAATACAAGATTAGAGAATTAATTGTGATGAATTGATTGAGTGTTGTATTGTGATAGCTAATTAGGTTTTTGATTAATCTTGATTAGCTAAGCTATTTGACATGTCATTTAGCATTTGATATCTAGGTTTGATTTAATTGAATATATCATCATCCTAGATAAGCATCTAAGGTTCCCTAGCCTTGTTTGTTATTTGAATATTCATACATATTCACATAGGTTGCATAATCTCTTCTTAGAGAATTAAGACTTGAGGCTAAGAGTGCTTAGGCCTCAAGCAAATTGGAATATGGTTGCTAATAAAGGCCCGCAGGGTAGAAGTGAGGGGTTACAGACCGGAGTGTTAGACGAGGTCTACATAGGTTGTAAACTTCATTTCAATTAGTGATTTCGAGTTCCGAGTGTGGCGCACTATACAGCCCGTGGTTTTTTCCCAGTGGTTGGGTTTCCACGTATACATCAAGTGTCATTTTTAATTCCGCACTATATTACACTTGCTTGTATGTTTGACTAGTAGGGGCATTTTCGTAATATTGACTTGTATGCGAAAATTGGGTAATAATAGCTAAAATCTATTCACCCCCCCCCCCCCCCCCCCCCCCCCTCTAGATTAATATATATTTAACACGCCTCGAGTATTTAGTTATTTACAAACCTCAACACCAAATCTTGACTACTTCACTCAACCATTCCTCTCTTCCCATTCTCTACATCTCAATACCTTTGTCACTACCCATTAGACACACACCCATCTAGACACATCCTCTACTACCACTCTATGCACTATGAGCAATCAAGGAGAGGAAGGAGCAAGCACTAAAGAAAGAGGCCTAAGGGTGATTTCCTTATCTATCACTTCCTTTTTATTTGTTTATGACTATGTGTAACTAAACCTCTAATCTATGGGATATATGTAAAGAACAATTGGTTGTGGGTATTTGCTAAGCTATTTGTAATTGAATCTCTTTATGTGTTCTATTTCACTTTATATTTAAATCCTATTCACTATATGATTTGCTTGTATATCACTAGTAGATTATAATCTTGTGTGGGATAACTTGTTGTCAAACCAACCTTAGATTGACACCCTTGATTAGCCAAGAGCATAGTAATTATGATAGATTAAGTGGTGGAAATACCAACCCCACTAATCTAAACCTTAATTTGTAACTAATTAATCCCACTTTGACCCCCTTTCTTTAATCGGTTAGGCATCTTGGTGGGAAGGTGATTCGGGTTCATAGTGATGACCCAAGCACACCTTAGAAAAATAAATGGTTAACATATAAGGGATTGGTCATTAAAAAGGCTTTGATAGCATTACCCATTCCTATTTGCAACTCCCTACATTCTATCTTAATTGTTTACATTCATACTCTTATCAAGATTGTTGAGTCTTCTATTTGTTTTATCACTTTTATATGTTTATTATATTAGGAAATTTGGTGGTTTATGAAACCACACAACTATCATTTACAATGATTTATTCTGTTGCACTTAAGTTTAGTCAATCAATATAACATATTACTCAATCCCCCTGTGGAACGAATCTTGCTTACCACTTGTTAAGAATTAACATCTTAAAGGATTTTTAAGTGGCTAAAACATGGTTTTCAAAAGATCAAATTAAAACATCATTTTGTGAGTACAAATGACGACTCATCAAAATTGGCGCCGCTGCTAAGGAAATTGTAGCGATTGTTAAATTAATTGACTTTTCTTTGTAGTTTATAATTTTGCTAGATAGCTCACTAACTTTTACTTTTACTTAATTATTTGTAGTTTTATTTGCTTATAGATTTTCGTAGTTCTTTTTACCTTTTTCTTGTGTTTTCTTTATCTATTCCATTTTCAGGAGTTTAGGTGTATGCACGGTAGGAGATCCTTAGGAAGAGGATTACACCCACCATTGGAAGAATCTAGCCGTGTTGGAATAATTGTAAGGGAATTTGAAGAAATTCCAAGGCAAGCTCTGAATATGGAAGGACAAGGACCAAGGAGGGAGGACGAAGCACCTCCTATGGAAAAAGTGACTCAAGAGACTTTTACTAACCAAGGCCAAAGGATGACCATGGGGGAGTACTCATTACCCACAATTGGGAATCAACCTTCACCAATTGTCTTAGATCCGGTTGCAAGGGGATATGAACTAAGGACTATGCACGTAAACTTCTTACCTTCCTTCTATGGGAAGTTGAATGAGGATTGTTTGCAATTTATGAAGGAGTTTAGTGCAATCATTGAGACATTCCCGATCATGCTCCTCTCTAAGGAGCAACTTCACATGAGGTGTTTCCAATATTGCCTAAAGGACTTGGCAATGAAGTGGTTGATGGGGCTTAGGCTGGGTTCTTTGACAAGTTGGGGACAAATCTGTGGTGTATTCTTCAATAGATTTTTCCCAACTATGAAGGCTAAAGATCTTGAGGTGAAGATAGCAGACTTCAATGGGAGTGAAGGGGAGCTTATTCATGAGTCATGGGAGAGGTATCAACTCCTTTTGGCCCAATGCCCTCCTCACATTTCACGAAAGAGTACAAGGTGTCTTGTTTCCAAGGTGGTCTCACTCGTTTCTCTCAAGTATTGGTGGATAATGCTTGCGAAAGCTCTTATGACACAAAGACCACAACAGAGATATATGAGATATATGAGATGTTAGAACAAAACTCTCAACAAAGGAATGCAAATAGTGTTCAGGGTGGAAGGTTTGATGTGAGTGCTAACATGGAAACTGCTATCGAGATCTCTAGGATAAATAAGAAAATGGAATCCTTGACATCCTACATTGAGAGCATGGGATTTCCCAAGGCCGGAGTGAAGATGCTAGGAAGACAAGAGGCAAGCCCTAGTGATCAATTCAGTGATAGTGTAAGATTCAATGACATGAATCAAGGGCATGAGCAAGAAGAGGTCCAAGCTATAGGTTTCCAAGGTCAAGGGAACAACCCTTACTCAAACACTTACAACCTAGGATTGAGAAACCATCCAAATCTCTCTTGGTCAAACAACAAAAACATATTGAACCCATAACCTAGGAACCAACAAGGAGGATACCAACAAGGCGGAAACAATCAAGGTGGATACCGTCAAAGAGAGCAATAAGACAGGTATCAACAAGGAGGATACCCCTAAGGAGGAAACCAATGGGGAGGAAATCAATGGAACGACAACAACAATGCTCAATCTAGTAACTATCAACCTCGCTGTAATGTTGATGAAAAATTGAGAGGAATGATGTAAGGCTTCCAAAGAGCTGAACACACATTGACAAACTTTATACAAGCTAGTGGCCAAAGGTTTGGCAACTTAAAGGCATCGTTTGGAAAGTTGGAAACTCAAATAGGGCAAATTGCCGAAGCCCTCCAAAAATAAGACAAGGGAAAGTTTCCAAGCCACACCGAATAAGCAAATGAGGGGAATTTTGTCAATTTGGATGGAGCTAGAGATGAAGCAATGATGTTTGAAGAAGCATTTCCACAAAAGGTTGATGATCCGAGGAGTTTTGTGATTCCCATATCGGTTGACTTGGGTGCAAGCATTAGTATGATGCCCCTATCGATATATGAGAAGTTGGGTTTGATAAGTTTGAAACCAATCGGGAAGAAGCTTATGTTGGCGGATCAAACTTCACGGGCGCCGCATGGGGAGATAAAAGATGTACCTATTCTAGTAGATGGAATAGTGGTCCTAACCGACTTCGTGGTGTTAGACATCGAAGACAAATCCAATGACAATAGGAAGTGGCAAGTTTTATTTGGTAGACCTCTCATGACTACCGCTTAAATGAAGATTGATGTGTGCAAAAAGAGAGTTGTTATGCACTCATTTGAGAGAGAGCTTGAGATTGATACTATCACGTGCAATGATGATCTAAAAAACATTGGGAGTTGTTATGTGGTGGATGTGCAACCACCGAAGAACAAAGGTAGAAAGGTGAGCAACTTGGTCCAATTGTATGAGAAGAATAACCAAGAAGATGAAGAGAGTGTAGGTGATTCTGAGATTGAAGGGCTCAAAAATGCCAATCAAGAGCTCACGCTTGAAGTAAAGGTACTCAAGGCGAAAAAATATGCTCTTGAGAAGAAGGTTGAAGACCTATCTAGGAGGAATCACAAACTTAAGAAGATTAATGTGTCTCTTACCAAGGAGAATGAGCCAACAGTGCAAGAGCTTGAGGACTTAGCCAAGCTAATCAAAGAATTTGAGGAAGAAGCCTCAAGGAAGATGAGAAAGACCCTTATGAGTGTTGAAGCCAAGAACAAGGCATTAGAGGAAGTAAAAGAGGAAATGAGCAAGAAAGAGGTGGCAATAAAGATTGCAAAAGTGAAGGAGTGTGACTATTTGGTGGAGATAGATTGGATGGAACAAGCCATCAAGACACTCACAAAGGATGGTCATTCAAAGCCTCAAGCTCCAATGCAAAAAGGGAGATTTCCTTCTTTTCCTCTATCTTGTTATTTTTGTCATAGGAAGGGTCATACTAAATCTAAGTGTTTTGAATTTTTGAAGCATGCTAATCATGAACAAACTAGACCTAGGATGAGACCTAGCCATGTTAAGAAAATTTGGATTAGGAAGGATTTGGTGGACCAAGTCCGGGTTGAATCTAGGGGACCAATTTGGGTAGTCAAGAGAAAGATGAATGAAAGTGTGGTTAACACTTGTGATGAGCATCATGGTCCCAATTTGCATGATAGGATGTGGTAGTGTTGACTTGCAATTTTACATTTTTATGCTTTGAATAAATTTTGTGTGTTTCTTTTGACCACAAAAAGGGCAAGTATCTCTCCACCAAGGAGCCCCTAGAGCTTCTCTACATGGATCTTATGGGTACGATGCAAACCGAGAGTTTAGGTGGAAAGAGATACATTTTTGTTTGTATAGATGATTTCTTTAGGTTCGCATGGACATATTTTCTTAGAGAAAAATCCGAAACTTTTGATAAGTTTAAAATGCTTTGTACTGAAATACAAAATGAAATGAATTCTAACATTAAAAGCATTAAACGGATTAGAAGTAACCATGGGAGGGAATTTGAGAATGCCTCTTTTGAAAGCTATTGCAATAGCTTAGGCATCTCCCATTACTTTTCGGCTCCTAGGACACCTCAATAAAATGGAGTTGTTGAGAGGAAAAATAGGGTCCTTCAAGAAATGGTCCGTGTGATGTTGCTTAGCAACAATGTCCCTAGGAACCTATGGGCCGAAGCCGTCAATATGGCTTGCTATATAGGAAATAGAGTTTTCCTAAGGCCCGGATCTAGAAATACCTCCTATGAGTTATGGAAGGGTAGAAAGCCAAATGTTAGCTACTTCCACACCTTTGGAAGCAAATGCTACATTTTGAATGACCGTGATCAACTTGGCAAGTTTGATGCTAAGAGTGATGAGGGTATATTTATTGGCTATGCCTTGAATAGTAGGGCCTATAGAGTTTTCAACTTGAAGACTCGAACCGTCTTGGAATCATCCAATGTTGTCATTAATGATACAAGGCTCAAGACTAATGACCATAAGGAGGAGGTTGCTTTAGATGATGATTCTCCATTGGAGAAGGTTGTGGAGACTCCTAATGTTGGGACGTCCAACCTTGATGAAGATGCCACTCAACCTCTTGATAGAGTTCCTCTCGTAGACTCTAATGAACCCGCTCTATGGGTTAGAAGACTCCATAACAAAGAGAATGTTATTGGAGATGTGAATGATGGTGTAAGGACTAGGTGTCAAATTGCTAATCTCATTAGCTTTACATGCTACACCTCTTAAATTGAACTCAAAAAGGTTGATGAAGCCTTGAATGATGAACTTTGGGTTCTTGCCATGCAAGAAGAGGTAAAACAATTCGAAAGGAATGAGGTTTGGACTCTAGTTCTTAGACCTAAAAGCACACATGTTATAGGCACTAAGTGGATTTATATGAATAAATCCGATGAGGATGGCAACACAATGTGGAACAAGGCTAGACTTGTAGCACAAGGGTACTCTCAAATTGAGGATATCGACTTTGAGGAGACTTTTGCTCTCGTTGCCCGTTTAGAGTCCATTAGGCTTCTGTTGTCCATATCTTGTATTCACATGTTCAAATTACACTAAATGGACATCAAGACTGCCTTTCTCATTGGCTTCTTGCAACCCAAGGGGTTTGTGGATGCACAACACCCCAACCATGTCTATCGTCTCAAAAAGGTTTTATATGGGCTGAAACAAGCACCGAGGGCTTGGTATGAGTGCCTCGAGCTTGGTATAAGTGCCTCACTCAATTTCTTGTTGACAATAACTACACAAGGGGTAGTGTTGACAAGACTCTATTCATCAAAAAAGACAAGGATGAGCTCTTTATAGCTCAAATCTATGTTGATGATATAGTGTTTGGCTCCACCAACAACACCAAGGTCCAACAATTTATTGATGTTATGTCTCATGAATTTGAGATGAGTCTTGTTGGTGAGCTAAGTTACTTCCTAGGTTTGCAAATTAGGCAATTAGATGATGGGATCTTCATTACCCAAGTCAAATATGCTAAAAACCTAGTGAAGAAGTTTGGTCTAGAAAATGCAAAACATTGTGATACACCCATGAGTACCAATTTGAAGCTTAACAATGATACTAGTGGAAAAAGTGTGGAACAAACTCTATATCGGGGCATGATAGGTAGCTTGCTTTATTTGACCGCAAGTAGGCCCGATATATCTTTTAGTGTGGGTGTGTGTGCTAGGTACCAAGCGGATCCTAAGGAGTCTCATCTCTCTTCCGTAAAGAGAATCATTCGTTATGTGAATGGGACATCCAACTATAGGATTTGGTACTCGTTTGACACTAATGCTAGTCTTATAGGCTTTAGTGATGCTGATTGGGCAGGAAATTGCGATGATAGGAAAAGCACATCGGGCGGTTGCTTCTTTCTAGGCAACAACTTGGTGTCTTGGTTTTGCAAGAAGCAAAACTCGATTTCCTTGTCCACGGCTGAGGCCGAGTACATAGCCGCGGGGAGTGGATGCATACAACTCCTATGGATAAAACAAATGCTAGTTGACTACGGATTCAACCAAGGTACTCTAACCCTCTTTTGTGATAATATGAGTGTTATTAATATTTCCAAGAACCCGGTACAACACTCTAGGACTAAGCATATTGACATCCGTCATCATTTCATTAGAGAGCTTGTTGAAAATAAATGCATAGTACTTGAACATGTAGGTACTAATTATCAACTTGCAGACTTATTTACTAAACCCTTAGATGCTACTCGATTTAAAACACTAAGTAGATCTATTAGGATATGTCTTGTGAAGTGATGTGTTTTGGTGATTGACCCCATATGGGAAACTCAAGCAAAGAGAGCTATTTTGCATACTTGTCACATGCAAAAATTTGAAATATCTTATGCTTCTTTTTTAATTGCTTGAGTAAGCTTGGTTGCACATATGTATATATGTTTTTAATTTAATAAGTGTGAACCTTGCTTTATTTACAATCCATGTCATATTTATGTTCAAACTTGCATTTTTGGACTAGGAGATCTACATAGGAAGTATGATTTGAATGACCTATAGTTATCTCCATGACATGATGATTCTTAATTAACATGCTATTGTCTTATGAAAAGCATGAAATTCATACAACATGCTTAAGTGAAAAGCATGATTTGATGATTGCGTTCTTAAATGCAAAACTTGTGTGAAAAAGCTTATGAGATTCAAAATGAATAAAGGATCCTGTATCCGTTCAAAGGAATTTAAATTCTAAATGTCTCTCTTTCTTTATTAGTTGAACATGGCTACCATCATACGGGTATCATTCCCGGAAAAATCAAATAGGGTGCAAAGTTGCTCATGCCATGTTTCGCTTATAAAGATTGGATATAGTTGCTCTTAAATTAAAATTAATAAAATCTCTATATCCTTGCTTTTCTTATGACAATGGTGAAATTGGTTTGAATTCTTATTAGAAACCTTTGTCATTTGTTTTGCCAAATACTATTGTATTTTGGACTTGAATGCTACATGTCTTATATGCAAAGCATGTTTGGTTCACACATTTTCTTTAAATAAATCTCCTTGTTTCTCTCCAATTAATTGAGATGCATAAAGTGACTTATATTGATTATGCAAATATCTTGTATGCTACTATCTCTCTTTGCTAGAAGTGACCCGGTTGGGGACTACTCCTTTGCCTATATCATGACAAAAAGGGGGAGTAGAATGTGGTAAGGGGAGTTGCAAATTGTAGTAGCAATTGTGCATGTTGGAGAGAATATTCATTGAGGGGGAGTAACCCATTGAGGGGGAGTATTGCATTCACATATATTGCATGATGTTGTACTTAAATTCTTAAATGCAAATGCTTGTTTTATTTTCACTTGTTCATCTCACATACACTTGTTTTGGAAGTGTAATATTTTGTTTTGAAGGGTTGATAGTTTTACAAGAGATTGAAGACTTGAAGTTGTTTACTTTTTAGTATCTCTTTATAATGTAGAATATTTTTGTTATCCCGTAGCTTCAATTATATTTGTGAGGATCAATGTGAGTGGTGGTTTTGTCACGAAATAGCCAAATGGGGAGATTGTAAGGTTCCCGTTTATTGATTGGCTTATTTCGTGGACAAACCACATGTTGGGGTTCATTGTAAGGGTAGCTTAGGTATTGGTGTTCAAGTTCAATGCCCTTTGAAGACCTCATCTTGATAAGCACCGAAGGTAAAATTCTATGTGCTTACTTGCCTTGAAGAGATAGTTGCACACACTCATAACTCATGCATAGTGTTTAATTCTGGTATGTTGTGTGTCTTATTTATGTGCATTAATGTTCATTAACATCTCTTCTTGCATGTTCTTTTGAATGCATCTTATATGTCCAATGCCATGTCATGCATAGGCTTAGGATTGCATTCTTGCAAAGGGCGCTGTCTAAAGCGCTCTACAGAAGCGCTGTTTGAACAGCGCCCATTTCAGACTGATGGAAAATGGCCTTTTAATGCATCAAACCTGATGCATTTTATTGAAGGCGTTGTACGGTCGCTCTACAAAAGCGTTTTACGTACAGTGCCTATCTGAGACCCGAGGATCAGAGTTGTGGTGCTATTGAAGCGCTTTACAAAAGCGCTCTACGAACAGTGTCTATAAAGATGTTCTTTATATTTTTCAGGTAGGCGCTGTACAAGTCGCTCTACATACAGCGACTCGTATAGCGCCCAAGGCAAAAACAGGGAAACTTATCAAAACGCACCACTTTGACTTTGACCCCCTATATATATATGCCTCTATGACTTTAGGTCACTCAAGTGAGTTGATTTTCAGATTTCATACTTAGGATATTTTTCAAAACAAGAAAAATACACAAGAACTCACCTTTGATTACTCAAACACTATTTCCATGATCATCAATCATCATCTAGCATCATCTTTGATCATCTAGATATCATTTTGCATAGATTTTTCAACACACTTTGCTTGGTAAGTTTTTCACTTATATCTTACATATTTTGTGTCTTTCTTTGCAAGCAATCTCATTTATCACTTGTATGTTATTCATATATATCTTAGATACAAGTTTGAGATTGGTGTTTTGAATGTTTTAGAGTTGTATTGTGATAGCTTTCTAGGTTTGCATAATCGATGATTAGCTAAGCTTTTTGACATGTCATCTAGCTTTTAATATCTAGGATTGAATTTATTGTAAAATCATCATCCTAGATAAGCATATAGGGTTACCTAGCTCTTTATTGCATTTTGGATATTTCATATATTCACATAGGCTCTTTATCTCTTCATTGAGAAGTAAGACTTGTGTAGCTTCCGGGATTAGGTTGCGTAAATCACAAGCAATTGGACTAGGTTCACTTATACCAGCATTAGGTAGGTGTGTAATTACTTACCGGGATTAGGTTGTAATCGGTTTACACATTTAGTGGATTCGAGGTTTGAGTGTGGCTCACTTATTAGCCCGTGGTTTTTCCTATGAGGGTTTCCACGTAAATATCAAGTGTTATTTAATTTCCACACCATATTACACTTGCTATACTATATTGACTATTAGGGGCATTTTCGTAATCTTAACCATACACGAAAATTTGGTAAAATCGATTAAAATCTATTCACCCCCCTTTAAATTAATATTAAACACACCAAGTATTTGTTTCAGAGAGAGTTTGAGAATGCCCTCTTTGAAAGCTATTGCAATAGCTTAGGGATCTCCCATGAGTTTTCCGCTCTTAGGACACCTCAACAAAATGGAGTTGTTGAGATGAGGAATATGGTCCTTCAAGAGATGGCCCGTGTGATGTTACTTAGCAACAATCTCCTTATGAATCCATGGGCCGAAGCCGTCAATACGGCTTGCTATATAGGGAATAGAGTTTTCCTAAGGGTTGGATCTAGAAATACCTCATATAAGTTATGGAAAGGTAGGAAGCCAAATGTTAGCTACTTCCACACCTTTTGAAGCAAATGCTACATTTTGAATGACCGTGATCAACTTGACAAGTTTGATGCTAAGAGTGATGAGGGTATATTTATTGGCTATGCCTTGAATAGTAGAGCCTATAGAGTTTTCAATTTGAAGACTCGAACAGTCATGGAATCATCCAATGTTGTCATTGATGATACAAGGCTCAAGTCTAATGACCATGAGAAGGAGGATGTTTTAGATAATGACTCTCCTTTGGAGAAGGTTGTGGAGACTCCCAATGTTGGGATGTCCAATGGTGACAATGAGGATACATAACCTATTGATAGAGTTCCTCTCTTGAACTCTAAAAAACCCGTTCCATGGGTTAGACAACTCCATGATAAAAATGACATCATTGGAAAAGTTAATGAGGGTGTTAGGACTAGGCATCAAATAGCTAATCTCATTAGCTTTACATGCTACACCTCTCAAATTGAACCCAATAGGTTGATGAAGCTTTAAATGATGAATTTTGGGTTCTTGCCATGCAAGAAGAGCTAAACCAATTTGAAAGGATTGAGGTTTGGACTTTAGCTCCTAGGCCTAAAAGCACACATGTTATAGGCACTAAGGAGATTTATAGGAATAAATCCGATGAGGATGGCAACATAGTGAGTAACAAGGCAAGACTTGTTGCACAAGAGTACTCTCAAATTGAGGGTATCGATTTTGAGGAGACATTTGCTCCCGTTGCCCGTTTAGAGTCCATTAGGCTTCTCTTGTCCATATCTTGTATTCACAAGTTCAAATTACACCAAATGGATGTCAAGAGTGCCTTCCTCAATGGCTTCTTGCAAGAGAAAGTGTTTGTTGAACAACCCAAGGGGTTTATGGATGCATAACACCCTAACCATGTCTATCGCCTCAAAAAGGCTTTATATGGATTGAAACAAGCACCGAGGGCTTGGTATGAGCGCCTCACTCAATTTCTTGTTGACAATGACTACACAAAGGGTAGTGTTGACAAGACCTTGTTCATCAAGAGAAACAAAGATGAGTTATTTATAGCTCAAATCTATGTTGATGACATTGTATTTGGCTCCACCAACAACACCAAAGTCCAACAATTTGTTGATGTTATGTCTCATGAATTTGAAATGAGTCATGTTGGTGAGCTTAGTTACTTCCTAGGTTTGCAAATTAGGCAATTAGATGATGAGATTTTTATTACCCAAGTCAAATATGCCAAAACCCTAGTGAAGAAGTTTGGTCTTGAAAATGCCAAACATTGTGATACACCCATGAGTACCACTTTGAAACTTAACAAGGATGCAAGTGGAAAAAGTGTGGAACAAACTCTATATCGGGACATGATAGGTAGCTTGCTTTATTTGACCGCAAGTAGGCCCGATATCTCTTTTAGTGTGGGTGTGGGTGTGTGTGCTAGGTACCAAGCGGACCCTAAGAAGTCTCATCTTTCTTCCGTTAAGAGAATCATTCGCTATGTGAATGGGACATTCAACTATGGGATTTGGTACTCTTTTGACACTAATGCTAGTCTTGTAGGCTTTAGTGATGCGGATTGGGCAGGAAATTGTGATGATAGGAAAAGCACATCGGGCGGTTGCTTCTTCCTAGGCAACAACTTGGTGTCTTGGTTTTGCAAGAAGCAAAACTCAATTTCCTTGTCCACGGCCGAGGTCGAGTACATAGTCGTGGGGAGTGGATTCACACAACTCCTATGGATGAAGCAAATGCTAGTAGACTACGGATTCAACGAAGGTACACTCACTCTCTTTTGTGATAATATGAGTGCCATTAATATTTCCAAAAATCCGGTGCGACATTAGTCAATATTAATTACAATTAACCCAAACAAACAAACAAACAACAAAAAATCAAATGTAAAAAGTGGAATTAAATAGACACTTGTTTTTTTGCTTGGGAAACCTTCAACAAGGAAAAACTCACTGGACTACCCACGTTAGCCACTTAGTCATAGAACTCCACTACTTTAATAATTGTTTACAAGTTTAGTTGACAACCTAGTCACACTTCAAGATTCGTAACACAATATATTCTACCTGTAAGCCTTTAATAGTGAGCCTTGACAAATGCTTGCCAACCAACCCTTGGTTGCAAGACTTCACCTGCTTATGCAACTACCACATGTAGCCACAAGACAATGACTTATTGAAGAAAATTAAAGTCTAAGTGAATATATGAATATTTTAAATGCAATAAAGTGCAATACTAAACACTATATGCTTAATTAGCTGTTGAGATGCAAATCTAATAAACTAATTATCAAACAAGCATACATGCACATACTTGGAGTCTCAATTAGATGTAGAATGATTTTAGCAACCTAATTGTCAAAGAACATGCAAATAAACATTTATGAATTTGACTAGATGAACAAAGTCAACCTAATCATCAACTATAGTAATTATTTTTACTTGATTTGAAAAATATAGTTAAAAAAAGTTAGAATTTCATTAACAATATCAAAACTCAAATATACTAAAAAAAAATACAAGATGTTTAACTGGATTATACAAGTTGAGGCAAAAATGAATGATCATGTTGGTCTGATTAAGTAGGCCCATGTTTTTATTTTTATTTTTAATTTTTTAATTTTTTTTGTTTTTTATTGTATTCTGTTGGTATTTGCGTTCCTTTAGGGCATGCTATGAGGTGATGTGCAAATGGTATTTATATATTAATTATTGGAATTAATTATTGACATATAATATGCTTCTTAAACTTTGATAAGTTGGCTTGCTAGCTAGTGGTCAAATACGGTGTTTGTTTAGTTATGTAACTTAATGACATTGGCTTGTTTTTTATTTTGTATTAATTCCTGCCGGTCTTCATTATCAATCTAATGATCACAATATGTATTTTAACATGTTATGTGCTTGCGGGAAACATAACAATCTAAGTTTGTTATGTTATGTTCGGTTATATTTTCCATTTTATAAAGAAGAGTGCTAGAATCACTTTCTCGGGTCACTCTCCCAATACACTCTTTCTTCTCCTTTTGACGCTTGCTCATCATTTACTTTTTGGAAATAAATTTTAGAACCATTATTAATGAATTGTTTTTGCATATTATTTACATTTCAAACCATTATATCTTCCCAAATTGCCCTTTTTTTTACAATGAATTGTCATAATCTTTTTCTTAATTATTAATATATTTTTTTTCAACTAAAAAAAATATTAATTTTTGTTTTTATATACCTCTTTTTTATTTTCTGAAATGTCATTACAAACACAATTTATACATGAAAAATTATCGTTTTGTCTATATTATTATAAGTTCATCATATTTTATAAAGTAATTATTTTTACATGATTTGAAAAATATAGTTAAAAAAAATGTCATTATAATATCAAAACTGAAACATACTAAAAAAAACGCAAGATGTCTAATTGGGCTGCACAAGTTGAGGCAGAAAGGAATGATTCTGCAGGGCTGATTAAGTAGGTTCATACCTTTTTTTTCATTTTTCATTTTTGTTCTGTTGAGGTCTGCATACCTTTTAGATTAATGTGTTTTAGGGTCTGCACGCCCCTCTGCTTTCATTTTTCTTTTCCTGTTTTTAATTTTAATTTTTGTTATTTTTAATAAAAAAAAATGAGGTTAGAAAAAAATAATTTTAATATTGTTAATAATATATTTTCTAAGCTAATTTTCTTTTTAAAATAAATATAAAATAAATTTAATAAATATTATTCAACCAATTTTAACTTGGTATAAAAAAGGACAATTAGGGAAGATGTGGATGGTTTAAATTTTAAATAACATGAAAAATCAATTCATTAACATGGCTCTAATTTTTTATTTTTTTTTCAAAAAGTAAATATGGGACAAGTGTCCAAAAAAGAAGGGAGAGTGGGTTGAGAGAGTGTATCTAGCACTCCTCTTTTATAAATTTTCATATAAGAAATTGATTTTTATTTTACTTTGAAAGGGATTTTTATTTTTTCAGAATCTGAAAACATGACTAGTAACAATAATCGAAAACAATATTATATAATAATAATAATAATAAGTATTATTGTTTAGAAAAATTTTATAAGAGTAAAGTGTACAGATGAATTAATTTTATATATATACACCCATTATTTCCTTGTCCCACCTCATGTGTGGGTGTCCTCTCTCCTCTTGTGGGAGTAGTTGTCTGGGCTGTGCTAGTAGTGTCTAATCCTCGCAGGGTCCCGGTAGTTGTTGTACATTCAAAAAAAATTGACTTTATTAATTTACTATATATACAGAGAGAAAGGGTGAGTAAAACTTCGATAAATTGATTACCCGTTTAAATAATAAAATCCTACGGTCCTAACTCGTTAAAGGCACAAGATAATTGTTTTATTGTTTAAGAAAAAAAAAATCTTTTAAGACCCAATGAATATATAAATTAATTTGAGGTGGGCGCGAATCGGTTCGATTCGATTTTCGGCCGAAATCGTCCATGATTCACTTATTATCATTTTTTTTTTAATTAAATTGACTCGTCTAAACAGGGTGACTCAACTTGACTTGAACCTGGTTTTTCCGATTTAAGTTGATTTGGGGATGATGTCAAAAATCTCAAACTTGGTTGTGTGCAAACTAGCATCTTGGTTGTCAAAAATTTAGCAAAGTCTTTTGAGACCAATACTAGTATTATTATTATTATTTTTAAATACCACATGTGGTGGGCGGTGGCTAAGGGCGAAACCAAGATTTATTGTCTAGGTGGGTTATGTATAATTGTTTTTTGGGTGTACACCTGCGGTTTGTGCGGCAACCCGTGCATGCGATATTATTAGGTTGAATTAACATAATTTCCTACCCAAACCACACTGAGCGGTAGTGAAACTAATTACAGTGTGATATAATATAAATTTTTGGATCACATGATACTCATATACGATCATAATATAAATTTTTTAAGGTGTATGATATACTAGTGTTCTATATATACATGTGACTATCAGTACTTATCAATATCAAGCAATACATGTGTAGCTATGATATCTACTCCAACAAGTCAGGAAAAAACACCTCATATATGCTTGTAAAATGTGCATGGTATGACTCGAACCACTCACCATTCACCACTAATGTGGAATGGATTTTCACTACCACCAGTCCTAAAAGGTAATGTGACAAGACATAACATCTTCTAATATTGTTTTTTTTTTTTTGGTTGTAGATGATGTATTAATCATTTTAAGTAGAAAATCTTTAATGCACTTAATGGTGGATGTATCCGAGCACTTAAATTAAAGTATGTCATATGGTATGGACAGAGCCGGTCCTGACTTTGTTGAGGCCCAGGGCGAAAATATAAAAGATAGGCCCCAGTGCATATTTATAGTTTTTTCAATATATAATGTTTTCATATATTTTAAAATTTAATATGTTAATAAACTACAAGACGAATCAATAGGAATTCAAAACTAAACTGCGAGAATTAATCAATATCATCATTTTTTTTTAATGATTCAAAATAATATAATCGATTTAATTTCAAAAACATACTAGGTGCATTTTATATAAAAAAGAAAAAAACATACCTTGACCTTCGGCGACCAGTGGTCAAGTGCGATCAACGCGCAAGGAGTTACCGGTTTACATAGCTTTCTCAAATGAGGACACTCAACCTATAATCAAAACACGGAGCATTACAAATAAAACGTAATTAGAATAGAACATTAAAATAAATATTAAATTATAACTCAAACAATAGAGCATTAAAATAAAAATTATGAACAAAAACCAAATTAGAAATTACCTAAGGCGGGGGCAATGAGGGATTGAGAGTGTGAAACATAAGAGTTGAGACTGAGAGATTGAGTCATTGAGAGAATGTAGTTACAAAAAATGAGAAAAAGAATGGAGAATTTTGAGACTTTAAGCATCTCCAATTAACACACTAAATACACCAAACACACCAAAAAACATTCTCCAACCAACACACCAAACTCACCAATTAAATAGGGTGGTGCTACAATGCTCACCAAATTTGGTGTCAACTGTAGCTACACTAAACCTCTTTTTTTTTTCTTTTTGTTTTTTTACAAAATGTCACATCAGCAATTAATATTTGTTAAAATTAATAATTTAACTCTTTTATACTTAATTATAACAATATGTATTCCCAAAAAAATATATCATTGAAAAGATCTTGTTAAAATCTTTAAAATAATACCCACTTTGATATATATTTTATGTCAATAAAATTATTGAATAACGTAGAAATTAACTAATAGAAATTAATTGGTATTGTATAAATATTTATTGGGAGAATATTCTTTAAAGATGCTCTTTTGGTGTAAAATTTGGTGTGGATACATTGGAGTGGAAAAAAAATTGGTGTAAGGAAGATGCTCTTTTTATGATAAGTTGGTGTAATATTTGGTGTATTTGGTTGGAGATACTCTTAGAGAGTCGGAGAGAGGTGTGAGGTGAGAGGTGAGTAAAAGATGAATAAATATTAAAGAAAAAGATGAGTAATGATTAATGAAAAAATAATAAAATTAAAGACTAAATTAGTTGTTTTTTGTCTCTGGTGCCAAAGTGGGGATCGAGATTCGAGAATAACAAGGAGTGAATAGTTATATATATTTTTTAATTATAATCACGTGAAGTTCGAAAATTAATAATTATCTGGACCAGTGGACCCCTTGTTTAGTTGTGATCATTACACACACAAAAAAATAAAAAAGTAGGCCATTTTCTGAGCCATTTTTCCTTGGGCCTTGAGTGGGTGCCCCTAGTGCTCCGCCTTAGGGCCGACTCTGAGAGAGTCGGAGATAGGTGTGAGGTGAGAGGTGAGAGGTGTGAGGTGAGAGGTGAGAGGTGAGTAAAAGGTGAATAAATATTAAAGAAAAAGATGAGTAATGATTAACGAAAAAATAATAAAATATTAGTAATGATTAAAGACTAAATTAGTTGTTTTTTTGTCTCTGGTGCCAAAGTGGGGATCGAGATTCGAGAATAACAAGAAGTGAATAGCTATTTTTTTTTTTTTAATTATAATCACGTGAAGTTCGAAAATTAATAATTATCTGGACCAGTGGATCCCTTGTTTAGTTGTGGTCATTACACACAGAAAAAATTAAAAAAGTAGGTCCTTTTCTGGACCATTTTTCCTTGGGCCCTGGGCGGACGCCCCTAGTGCCCCGCCTCAGGGCCGGCTCTAGGTATGGAAAATACATTTGATTGGTAGTAAGAGCCTTTTTACAATTTAAAAAAGTATGTCATGTGGTATTTAAAAAAGAAAAAGTAAAGTCTTGGTCTCCAAAGACTTGCTACAGCCTGCTGACAGTCCAAATGACATAATATGCCCTCGCAGGGTCCCCAGTTGAGTAGACTAAACTTGAGATTAAGGAAAATTTTGATGCAGAAATTCTCTGAAAGAGATCATTTGTGCTTCACGTTCTAATTTTATAAAAAGTAATAGATAAATCTGCAGTTAGAAAATATAAAATAATATTTAATTGATATACAGAAAAAGGTGTACTTACTACTTACATTGTTTTTTTTTTTCTATTTATTTTAATATTTCTTATTTTAATTAAATACTTAATATGATTTAATACAATAACAAATAGTTATCAATCTTGATTATTCCAAAGTTATCCAAATGCTAATTAATTATGTCATGACACTCTAATGTGATTTAATTTTTGGGCTAATATATTGTCACATTCTTACTTTTATTTAATTTCTCTCAGACCCACTAACCCTTATGTTATGATAGATACCGATGTTTCTCTACCCAAAACAAATAAAATAATAATTGTTGTGATTCCTAATAACATTCAAGTTTTTTTTTTTTTTTTAATTACATCAACAACAACCGGGATCAGAGAGATCGGGCTCTACAAGCACGGTCCGGACAAGCAACTCCCATAAGGGAAGAACACACACACACGAAGATGGGACAAGACCCACACACGTGGTGGGAAAACCTCCATATACACACCAAGCCAGTATTCGAACCTTGATGGCGAGAGTCTTAGGAAGACTCTAGGCCACCAAGGCATAGGGCCCGTGTGTAACATTCAAGTTTTAAGGATATATATGATACGACAAACTTTATAAAAGAATTAGGAAATGAAAAGAACGAATCAAAATTTAAAAAAAATAAAATAAAATATTGTCATCAATGAAAATACAGTGATTTAACATTTTTCTTTTTGAAATGTTACAATAATTATTATAATAAAATTGTCGAGTCTACGTGGTTGATGGCTCTATTACCACCTAAAATATTTCTCTCATGAGTCTCATCACCCATAATTTATTTAAATATTTAATTACATAACTAAATTACTAACGAACTTTCGTCTTCTTTCTTATCTTCCAAGGAATTTTTTTTTAGTCTCTTGCACAGATTTCATAAGCAGATAATTTTCTACCTTCTTAAATTATTTTAATTTTGTATGTTAAATAACATGATAAGAAAAACTTACTATACGTTTTTCAATGGGAAAATGAAGGCATTCTTTAATCTCTAAAACGAAAACTATCATGAATATAATATTTTTTTTAATCCTATATGCTGAACTTAGAACCGGTTAATGGGTTTCAACATTAGAATTTGATGGGTATTTTAGAATTGTTTAAAAAATCAATCAATTTAACAGTAATCATATAAGGTGGTAGTGATTTGAATTTCGGACATTGTCAAATTGAAATAACACTCTTACTATCAAGGCATATTATTCGTATGGTGTATATAACCAATCAAATAGCTCATAGAGATGTAGCTTAGCTAGTAGATGGATGAGTTTAGGGCTTGGGAAAATAACTCTCAAGTTGACGGCTTGAATTCTACCAATGGTAAAGATCTTCAAAAAAATGCAGATCTATGTTTGTTATTTTTTTTCTCAGTTTATTTTCTTTCAGATCTTCCAGGTATACTATAATTTGTATCAATTCTTTTGTAGATTTTATTCCGAATATTCCAAAGTTAGTTTAATGTTACTTAAAAAAAAAAAAAAAAATGGAATTGCACCAAGAATCGCAACTAAGAAAATCTAATCTCTGACGAACCGAAACAACATCAAAACGTTAACTCAATCACTCAAAAAAATCATCAGACGATTAATATCACACTCAGTATCTACCACCAACAATCCAATCGACTACAGAAAAAAAGTGCATATAATAAATATGATTTTACCATGAAATAACAAGTCTTGCTAATGGATGTGAGAAAACTATATATAAATTAAAGATTAGAGATGAAGTGTATTTTTTTTTTTTTTTTTTTTGAAAATGATATAGTGTATTAAGTTTGAAAAATAAGTAAAAGAGTAATCCTGGAAATAAATCAAAAAAATTTTTAAAAATTAATTAATTTTATATAATTAAATCAAAATTTTAAAAAATGAGACATAAATAGTTTAGCAGTAGAGGTGCCAATATCACCGCTCGTTAGATAAATAGTGCCAAAACAAAACAAAAAAGTGTAAATGTATAGCCAACCAAATATATTTTCCATACCACGTGACATTTTACAAAGTGGCCGGATACATCAATCATTAAGTTCATTAAAGATTTTCTATTTAAATTTATTATACTTTATCTAGAAAAACAATATTAAAAGATGTTACGTCACATTATGTCACGTCATATTAAAAGATTTTTTAGGTGAGGCTATAATTGCCACCACAAAAATCTATAGCCACTCATTTACTTGAAACACCAAATATATAAAATTCAAAATATAAAAATAAGTATTTTACTCTATATCTTATATCAACGGCTCGAATCCTACTAATAGTGAAAACTTTAAAAAAAATTCATTGTTTCGAATTAAAAGATATTGTAAAAAAAAAAAAAAAAAGTATTTTACTCTATACATCCATTAAAATTTCATAAATAACCTTAATTTTTAAGATCTAAATCCTATGTTGATCTGATATTTTTCCTGATCTAAAATATTTAAAGATGATATTCTATATTTAAAAAAAATGGAAATAAAATAAATAAATAAATCTTAGCAATTTATTACACAAGTTATCAGATCTTAGGACATATATCAGATTAGTAGAGAATACAAATTCTAATGGTTAACCTTCAAAATTCTCTCAAGTGAAAAGTTTAATAATAATTGCTTTTAATAATTCTTCTATTTCCTTCAAAACCTTCTAATATGATTACTTTTAAATTGATTGATTTTTTAATCCTAATGTATTTACATTAACAATTCTAAAATACCCATCAAATTCTAATGTTGAAACCCATTAACCAGTTCAGCATATAGGATTAAAAAAATATTATATTCATGATAATTTTGCTTTGTAGAGATTAAAGAATACCTTCATTTTCCTATTGAAAAAACGTAGAGTTTTTTTCTTATTATGTTATCTAACAAATAATTTAAGAAGTTAGAAAATAATTGGCTTATGAAATCTGTGCAAGAGATTAAAAAAAATAAAAATAAAATCCGTGGAGGATAAGGAAGAAGACGAGAGTTCGTTAGTAATTTAGTTTTGTAATAAAATATCATATAAATTATGGGTGATGAGACTCATGAGAGAATATTTTTGGTGGCAAAAGTCAATAGAGCCACCAACCATGTAGAGCCAACAGTCCTATCATAATAATTATTGTGATATTTCAAAAAGAAAAATGTTAAATCATTGTATTTTCATTGATGACTATTTTTTTTTTTTTTTTTTAATATTTGATTGGATCTTTTCCTTTCATAATTCTTTTGTAAAGTTTGTCGTATCATATATATATCTTTAAAACTTGAATGTTATCAGGAATCAAAACAATTATTATTTTATTTGTTTTGGGTAGAGAAGCATCCGTATCTATCATAAGGGTTAGTGGGTCCGAGAGATTTAAATACAAGTATGAATGTGACAATATATTAGCCCAAAAATTATATCATATTAGAGTGTCATGACATAATTAATTAGCATTTGGATAACATTGGAATAATCAATTAAATATTATTTTATATTTTCTAACTGCAGATTTATCTATTACTTTTTATAAAATCAGAACGTGAAGCACAAATGATCTGTTTCGGAGAATTTCTACATCAAACTTTTCCTTAATCTCAAGTTTAGTCTACTCAATTGGGGACCCTGTGTGGGCATCTTATGTCATTTGGATTGTCTGTAGGCTGTAGCAAGTCTTTGGAGACCAAGACTTTACTTTTTCTTTTATAAATACCACATGTGTGGCAATGATTCGAACCTTAGACATTGCTAAATTGTAAAAACGCTCTTACTACTGATCAAATGTGTTTTCCATATCACATGACATGCTTTAATTTAAGTACTCGGATACATCCACCATTAAGTGCATTAAAGATTTTCTACTTAAAATGATTAATACATTATCTAAAAAAAAACAATATTAGAAGATGTTATGTCTTGTGTCACATTATCTCTTAGGATCAGTGGTAGTGAAAATCCATTCCACATTAGTGATGATGAGTTCGAGTCATACCATACACATTTTACAAGTATATGTGAGGTGTTTTTTCCTAACTTGTGGGAGTAGATATCATGGCCGCACATGTATTGCTAGATATTGATAGGTACCGATAGTCACACACACACACACATATATATATATATATATAGAACACCGGTATATCATACACCTTAAAATCATATATTGTGATCGTATATGAGTAGCATGTGATCCAGGGGCAGAGGCATTTGGAAACTAGCATGTGCTTCAGCCTAGGCTAGCTTATTCAACTAAACACAAAACAAGCACACAACCACAACCTAAAATCTAAGCACAATACAAATTCCAATTTTAAATCTAAATAGATAAAACATATAATAAAGAAAATGAAATATAAGCAACTAAAATGAAAATTCCAAAAACAAAAAAAAATATCCAAACAGCAAAAAAGTTCTAACAATTCTAAAAGTTAAAACTAAGGCAAATAAGTCCTAAAACAACATTTTGGAGGAAACAATGTTTTTTTTTTTTTTTTTTTTGAAGGAGGAAACAATGTTTTAAAAGCATTAAAAGGAAAACTTGTTCAAAAACCTTACCAACATTTTTTAATGCTTTTTGTAACTCAAAAAAACGGAAAATGCTTTTTTGGAAACAATTCCGAACAAGACCATAACAAACAAGTGTCGTTTGTTTTTTATTCTAAATCTTAATTGTCTTACAATATTTAATAGTTCACTTTTTTTTTTTTTTTTCCTTTCCATGTTTTCACTCGAATATTAAATGGATTTACTTTTATTATTATACCCCTCATTTTTAGTATTTATATTTTAAGAAAGTTTCTCCTTACAATCCACAAATTATATATTTACACTCCAATTTAATATAGTCTCGTTCTCATGCGGACATCCTGATATAATTTCATGAGGATATTGAATATGGGCCACTAGTTTTGACAAGTGCATACACACTTGAGCATGTAAAATTAGTGGCTCACATTCAATATCTTCATGAAGTTATATTAGGACGTCATCATTTAAAATTATATATATATATTAAAAAATCAATACTAATACCTTGTTTTTTTAAAAAAAAAAAAAAAAAGATATATTGAAAACTTAATTTGTTGCAACTAGATTCTATGAAATTTAGAATTTCTAAGACTAATGAAAGAATTAAAGTTCTCTAGGCAATTACATACCTACAAAAGTAACAAAATATATTTTCATTTTATTTTTTATTTTTTATTTTTATTTTTTGAAAAACAGGGTACCTGTGTTTTGAGTTTTTTATTATTTTTATTATTTTTATATATATTTTTAATATATACATATATATGGTTCCTAAAAATCAAGCTTATTCGTAATTTTTTTTTTTCTTAACTGTTAGTCTTGCTTGAGAAAGAATAGAGATAGAAAATTAGAGATGTGTATTGGAGGAGAGGGAGTTTAATATGGTAATTAAAAATTTAGGAGAAAGTGTTTAATATGTAATATTTAATCTAATGATTTAGGAGAGATAATTTTTTTTTTTAATAATTTAATTCAAAAAAGATTACTCTTTGGATAAATCCAAAGGCTACAATGGTTCGTCCTAACTTTTATTAAAAATAAAATGGAGTGTCTTTAGAAATTTATTTTTTAAAATGGAGTGTATTTAGAATAGGAGTGCCAAAAGATAAAGAGGATAATCTTGGAATAAAAGGAAGTGTATTTAGAATTTTTTTTAAATTTTATATTTTGATAATGGAGTGTCTTTAGAAAAGAAGTTTAAAAAGAAAAAAATGGATTGTCAAAAAAAAATCTCTCATATTTTAATATTATCTTTTATTTTAATTCTTTTGTATATTAATAATAATTTATTTTGTTATTTAAAATAAATAATAATAATCGACTTTGGAGGAGGCAACATACCTTCCATTAATTGAAAGGAGCTTCTTTCCGTCAAACACAGAAGGGAGCTCAAAAGGAGGTCAGTGTTGGAAAATTCCAACATGTGGGGCCCACAAATGTAAATATTAAATGTGTTGTACTATCTTTTGGTTAAGCCTAAATTAAAGTGGTCTAATTAAGATTTAAAGTTTTAAGGCTTAAGGGTATAATTGTCATGGAATTAATGTGTAGATACCTAGAGTACTATATCTAATTTGATGAGGGGCCAAATTAGAAATAGCAAAACCTATAATAATATTATTATTATATATTAGGGTTATGGTCCCCAAATTACACAATACTTTTGGCTTGTCTGTATCCCCATCACCAGAACAAGAGAGAACACTTTAGAGTTCACAAAGATCATGATAATTTGAAAGATCACAACCCGTCCACCAACCTCTGGCAATGGATTCAGGTACGCTTCCGCTTTCTTATCTCCCTTTCTCTTGAATTGACATGGGTTAGCAACATGTATTTAGGGTTTGATTAAATCATGATATATAAACATGTTTAGGTTAAACTATGAATGTATTATATGCTTATACATGTTAGATTCGGTATTAATCAAATCTCTTACAAGTGATATCAGAGCCAACTATGATCGATTCTTGAGAATTTAAGGAATTTTTGGAGATATGTTGTGTTGTTCAAACACTGTTATATGATACATGCTGTTTAATAAATCGGTGCTTGGTATCAAATATATTGTTTAATGTATGTTTGATATATGATGTTTAATAAATCAATGCTTTGTATCAGATGTATTGTTTAATATATGTTTGATATATGTTATTGATATATTGGTATTTGGTAAAGAAATAAAGAAATATCCAATATTTGGTGTTGTTTGTTTGACTTTTGTGGTGATGTGTTGGGATCTCTAATCTCGTTTTGGTCTAATAATAATAATAATAAATCTGATAGTTGGATTCATTTTTGTTTCTTCTTTTGCTTTTAATTTAAAATTTTCATGGATTTAGTGCCTGCAAGTGATTGAATTGAGTTGCATCTAGGGATTTTGGTAGGATTTAAATATGTGTTTTAGGTGCAAATTTTCACACATGTGCATGAGTCTCACCATGAATCAGGTCGATGTCTTAGACCCACGCCCACCAGACCCGTCACGATTCGGCAGCCAGCGCAGCTCTGTTTGAGTCGGCTGTTGGCTCGTGTTCGATCGGTCGTTGGTGGGGCGCCACCGTTCATCGTCTCCTCCTGGTGACAGTGTGAGGTTTGGGCGGCGGCGCAACAAACCTAGGGTTCAAAGAAATCTTTTTTTTTTTTTGTGCTTAGGCCCCTCTCTTGAAAATTTGAAATTCTTAAGGGATGTGTTTTGTAATTATTTTGGGCCATTATGTGATTTTGGAAAAATATAGGGGTCAATTTGTATTTATTGAAACTTGAAGGGCCTTTCTGTAATTGTACAAACTAAGGGGTCGTTTTATAATTATAAAATTGAGGGAACTTTCTATAATTTTGCAAAACCAAGGGCCGATTTGTAAATTTTTTTATTTAAAAAAAAAAAATTCAACTCAAATTCAAATATTTTGTGGTATATCTTTTAAGGTTAAATAAAGTAGTTCATCATTCTAAATGGGCTAATTGAAACAAGATGTCGCCAAAATGACCTCTCTTGTGTAGATTGTTCATGAGGGATGTTGGATGTGTGTGTGTGTGTGTGTAAATTCATGCAGGTATTAGCTGGCCCAAAGGAAGGTTAATACTTGGTCGAATTGCACACACACTTGTGGTGGTAAACATGTGACAATTATAAGATTTTACATGTAAATAATAAGTTAATCCAAAGATAGATTTATTATTTGACATGAATTATTGTCAATGGTTGATCACTACAACAAGAGTATCACTAACAGTTAATATTGTGTGTGTAGGTTTCTATACCTGTCATTGATCAAGAAGTGAATCCAGATCCAGATGAGGTAATTGTTCATGATGATCAAACTTAACAACCTCAAGAACCAGTGCCATTAAGGCGATCCACTAGAGAAAGGAGAAATGCTATTCCGGATGATTTTTTCGTATTTCTCCAAGAACATGAGGAAGATATTGGAATGGTGGAAGATGATCCAATCAACTTCCATCAAGCCATGCAGGGTTCCAACTCTCAAAAGTAGATTGATGCCATGAATGAGGAGTATAAGTCTATGCAAGACAATAAGGTTTGGGAACTTGTCCCATTACCAGAAGGTGCGAAGCCCATTGGTTATAAATGAATTTTTAAAACCAAAAGGGATTCAAAAGGTAATATGGAGAGGTATAAGACTCGTCCTGTAACTAAAGGCTTTACCCAAAAGGAAAGGATTGACTTTAAAGAGACTTTCTCTCCGGTTTCAACGAAAGCCTCTTTTAGGACAATCATGGCACTTGTTGCACATTTTGACCTTGAGCTTCATTAGATGGATGTCAAGACGGCGTTTCTCACTGGTGACATTGACGAAACAATTTATATGGTACAACCAAAAACTTTGAGTCAGAAGACCCAAAGAATATGGTTTGTAAATTGGCAAAGTCCATATATGGACTCAAGCAAGCTTCTCGTCAGTGGTACCACAAGTTTCATCAAGTGATTATCATTTGGTTTTGAGATATGCATTGTTGATAATTGTGTACATCACAAATTCAGTGGGAGTAAGCATATATTCCTGGTTTTGTATGTTGATGACATACTGCTTGCCACAAATGATATAGGCATGTTGCATGAAACCAAGAGATTTCTATCAAAGAATTTTGAGATGAAAGATCTTGGTGACGTCTCCTTTGTATAGGAT